>BPTQ01000001.1:27430660-27718485 GCA_019973895.1 Chrysanthemum seticuspe
TGTTTGAAACTAGTAGAGACTAGTGTTTATGTATTAGTGTTCCTGCTATTGGTGTTTGTGTTTAGGGAGATTAAAGTTCTTAGTGTTTGTGTTTTGGGAGATTAAAGTTGTGTGTTTTTGTAAAGATACTACCCGCTAAGGTTCTTTACGCGCAACGCTGTTGGTCCTTGTAGAAAACTTGGACGATTTCTTATACCATGTATAATTAAAACCGTTAACGGATACCAATAATACTTACGTTACATTATTAAATGAGAATATAGAAACAAGTAAATTTGTACTAGTTTTTTGGGTTGATAAAAGTGAAACTTCAATTTGGTACCGCCCAAAAAATGTTACCCACGACCTTCTGCGATGTACTTACCATTCCAATCGACCAAACTAACCCAACTACGACTACTTACCAGTCAGGTACTTGAATCACTGTACAATCCGAACCATCCAATATTTTTACTTCAATAGAAAATAGTAAAATCTTAAGTAGGAATTCTAAAATGATAAAAGATAACTTCATTTTTATAACCTACCAAGCCTAACATGTCACTAAGTTCATGGACTGACCATTCATCAGCATCAACCCAATCAAACCAGCTAACCTTACCATTCATGTAGCGTCTTCCAGCACCCATTGTAAAAAACCCGCCATGGTTTAACTTCAAAGTGAAAATAGTTGGGTTTTTTGATCATGTTTAAATGAACAAAGATATAAGAGTAAATTATTACATTGCATTCATAATAACCATAGGCAATTGCCAAAATTAATATGTACCATATTCTTTAGCAGGTTCAAAAGATGTTCCTGGTTGTCGCAACGCGCATTTCTTGGAATCGCCCATCATAGAAATGTTTTTGTGTGTTGAAATTAGAGGGTTTTGTGTTTGTGATTCTTGAAATTAGAGGGATTTGTGTTTGTGGTTATCGTCCTTGTGATTATGTATTTGTGATCAGAGATGATCAAAGTTTGTAGGTGAGCATAGGTTAGTGTGAAGTTTAAAGGCTGGGATATCAAAGTTTAGAAGGTTAGCCCCTATAGTTAGGAAGACGCTGCATTGGAGGTCCTTTTTTAACCCCGGGTCAAGATTTGTACTAGATCCGTAATATTCGTAAACCATAGGGACGAAACCCGCTAAAAAAAAACCACAGGGACAAGATCCGTAATTTATAGCAAACCACAAGGACGATTTATGTAATTCACTCTTAAAATTATGCTACAAGATGAATGCATGACATCTTTGTACATATTTGATTTGACCACATAAAATCAAAACTAATACCCTTTTAAATTAAGTTATATGCCATCTAATTAAAAGGAACACTTGAAGTTGCAATTTATGTCATGAGAGTACTTGGCTAGATTGTGATGGAGAGGTAAATCTCTATGTAAAGTGAGACCTTACATGGACATATTTGCAGTTCTTTAAGTTAGACACTTAAGTTGAGTAGGAAGTGAGACTTGGACTCAATGGCATAAGATGGGATGAAACATGTTTATATTTGCAATAGCGTTGGAAAATATAAATCCCATAATAATCTAGGAGTTGGAAATTGTTTGCCAATTAATGTTCGACAGATTACCTTATTATGTATTTTTGTTACTAGCAGATCAACTGATGTAATGAACATATGATAATTTGGATCCTAGTTTTTCGAGAAAATTATATGGTTATATGTTTATATTACCGTTGGGTATATTCATTTTCTTGAAAAGTGTATTATCGAAAATACTAATACTTGAACTTTTTTCTGTAGAAATGGCTCAAAACACCGATAACACTAACACTGCTCTAAATTCTGCGTTCAAAAGTTTTTTTGATCGAGAAAAGTTGACTGGCTCTAAGAATTTCAATGATTGGCACCGCTCTTTGAGAATTGTCTGTAGAGTTGCTGACAGGTTGAAATATCTTTATGAACCTTGCCCTGCTGAACCAACTGGTCCTGAAGCTACTCAAGCTCAAAAGGACGAGTGGAAAATGGAGTATAAGCGTCATAATGATGTGGCTTGTCTTATGTTGGGAACAATGGAATCTGCTCTTCAAAAGCAGTTTGAACATTATTTCCCATATAATATGCTCAATGAACTTCGAACTATGTTTGAGAAACCAGCTGCCGTCGAGATTTATGACTTGACCGACGCGTTACACAGCTGTAGGCAGGGAGAGGGTAAACCCCGTAAGTGCTTATGTACTTGAAATGAAAGGGTACATGGATCAACTCAAGGCACTTGGCAAAACTTATGAGGATGACATGGCTGTGAATCTGATTAATAGATCCCTTAACAAGGATTTTAATGGTTTTGTCAGAAATTTCAATATGCACTGTGTGGGGAAGACAGTTACTGACCTACACGCATTGCTAATTGACTATGAGAAAGGGTTGCCTCAAAAGGTTCCTACCGCCCAGGTACTTGCTATTCAGGGTGGAAGAACTAATAAGCCAAAACCGCAGCGTGCGAACAACAAGAAGGGGAAGGGTAAGGGAAAGGTTGACAAAGGCAAACAGGTTATGGCCTATCAACCTCAACCCAAAAAGAACCCTACTCCTAGGAAGGATAATCCTAAAAAGGATCAAGCATGCCACCATTGCAAGACAGTTGGGCATTGGAAGAGAAACTGTGCTCTCTATCTTGATGAATTGCGGACAAATAAGATGAACGCCGGGTCCTCGGGCGCCGGTCCTTCAGGTAATTTATTTGTCATTGAATTATTTACTCTAAATCATAATAATTCCTGGGTATATGATACGGGCTGTGGTATTCACATTTGTAATACACTGCAGGGGTTTAGAGTGGAAAGGAAGCTTGCCTATGGGGAGCAATATCTGCACGTGGGAAATGGAGCACATGCAACTGTTGAAGCCATAGGAACGTTTAGTTTAGTATTGCCTTCGGGCTTAGTACTGTTATTGAACAATTGTCATTATGCACCTTCTATAATTAGAGGTGTTGTTTCCTTTTCAGTTTTGTTGGATGACGGTTTTACTCATACTATTTCACGTAATGGAATTGATGTTTCTTTAAATGGTGTATTTTATTTTAAAGCAATTATTGTGAATGGTGTGTTTGAAATTGATGTTATTGGAAATGAATCTAACAATAATAATAATTCGATGTTTAGCATTAACAAGAAGATAAAGTTAGACTTGAATTCTTCTTATCTTTGGCATTGTCGACTTGCTCATATAGGCAAGGCTCGCATGCATAAGCTGCAACAAGAAGGGCTTTTGCAAAATATCAATGATGAATCATTTGATAAATGTGAGTCATGCATATCTGGGAAGATGACTAAGAAACCTTTTTATAGCAATATGGAGAGGGCTTCTGACCTACTTGGTCTTATTCATACTGATGTGTGTGGACCACTTAGACATGTGTCAAAGAGAGGTGCTAGCTACTTCTTAACCTTTACTGATGATTTCAGCCGTTATGGTTATGTTTATTTACTTAAGCATAAACATGAGGTGTTTGAAACATTTAAGGTTTTCAAAGCTGAAGTAGAACTGCAATTGGGAAAGAAGATTAAAGCTCTTCGATCCGATAGAGGAGGCGAGTATCTAAGCCAAGAGTTTAAAGATTACTTAGCTGAGAATGGAATTGTCCAGAATCTCACTTCTCCATATACTCCACAACAAAATGGTGTATCTGAGAGAAGAAATCGTACATTGTTGGACATGATACGATCTATGTTTAATCTTACTACTCTACCTTTATCCTTTTGGGATTATGCTTTAGAATCTGCTGTTCATATTCTAAATATGGTTCCCACAAAGAAGGTTGATAAGACACCATATGAAATATGGCATGGTAAAGCTCCTAACATGTCTTATTTAAAGGTCTGGGTTTGCGAGGCGTATGTTAAACGTGACTCAGCAGATAAACTCCAACAAAGATCTGTAAAGTGTATCTTCGTAGGATACCCTAAGGAAACTATGGGTTACTACTTTTACTATCCAACTGAAAATAAAGTAATTGTTGCTAGGTATGGAGATTTTCTTGAAAGAGATCTCGTATCTCAAGAATTCAGTGGGAGAGTTTATGATCTGGAAGATGATCAAGAAGATGCATTACCTTCTGAAAACACTAACGTACTTTCGGTAGAGCCTGATAGTCTGGGTCCTCCACCAGAAGTTGAAGTGATTCCCGTTCGTAGATCCGTAAGGAATATACGTGCACCTGAACGTCTATGTCTTAACGTAGAGGTTGAGGAAACTATGTTAGGAGATCTTGGAGAGCCTACTAGTTATAAAGCTGCCATGGCAAGTCCTGATAAGGAAAAATGGCAGGTTGCAATGAATGGGGAAATGCAATCCATGAAAGAAAATGAAGTCTGGGTAGAGGTGGACTTACCTCCAAACGCCACGGTGGTTGGAAGTAAGTGGCTCTATAAGATTAAGACTGACATGGATGGCAATGTACACGTCTATAAAGCTCGTCTAGTTGCGCAAGGTTTTACTCAAACTTATGGCATTGATTACGAGGAGACCTTTTCTCCTGTAGCGGACATTAGAGCTATTAGAATTCTCATAGCTATAGTGGCATACTATGACTATGAGATATGGCAAATGGATGTCAAAACCGCCTTCTTAAATGGTCGCTTAGATGAAGACATCTATATGAAGCAACCTGAGGGGTTCGTGAATCCACAATTTCCAAACCGTGTATGCAAACTTCAAAGGTCCATTTATGGATTGAAGCAAGCATCAAGGCAATGGAATAAAAGATTTGATGAAGAAATCAAAAGGTATGGATTTATTCAAAATCTTGATGAGCCATGTGTATATCAAAAAGTTAGTGGGAGTAATGTAATTTTCCTAATTCTTTATGTCGATGACATATTAATTATGGGAAAAGGCATTCCGAGTTTGCAAAATGTTAAGGCATATCTTGGGAAGTGTTTTTCCATGAAGGATTTAGGAGAAGCTGCATATATTCTGGGAATCAAGATCTACCGAGATAGGTCAAAGCGGTTAATTGGTTTAAGTCAAAGCGCTTACATTGATAAAATATTGAAGAGATTCAATATGCAAAATTCCAAGAAAGGATATTTGCCGATGGAAGTAAAGCATGGCTTATGTAGCGATATGTGTGCTTCAACACCTGCTGAAGTGGCACGCATGCAGAAAGTTCCTTATGCTTCGGCTGTAGGATCTATTATGTATGCTGTGAGATGCACAAGGCCAGATGTAGCGTTCGCTCAAAACATGACCAGTCGATATCAACAGAATCCGGGTGAACTTCACTGGATTGTTGTTAAGCATATTCTAAAGTATCTTAGAAATACAAAAGATATGTTTTTGGTGTATGGTGGAAATCCAGACACAGAGCTTGATGTTACAGGTTACTGTGATGCGTCCTGGCAGTGTGATAAAGATGATACGAAGTCTCAGACGGGTTATGTCTTTGTCATCAATGGAGGAGCAGTTGACTGGAAGAGCAAGAAGCAGAGTACGATTGCGATGTCTGCGACAGAAGCCGAATACATAGCTGCTTCGGAAGCTGCAATGGAGGCTGTTTGGATTAGGAAATTCATTTCAGGGCTTGGTGTTATGCCTTCAATTGAATCACCTATTGATATGTATTGTGACAATTCTGCTGCAATCATATTTGCCAATGAACCTGGAGTCATGAAGGGCACCAGACATTTTCTACGGAAGTATCACTATGTTCGGGAACAAGTCCAGGAAGGTGAAATAAATCTACTGAAAGTTCACACAGATGATAACTTAGCTGATCCGTTCACTAAGGCTTTAGCTAAAGACAAGCTTGTAGGACTTGCCAATGGAATTGGACTTCGTTTAGCTAATAGTTTCATGCATAACTGTGATTAGTATTTGGATAAAGGATATTGTAAAACATTTATTATTTTGATGTAATAAAGTTTGGATTATGTTTATTTTCATTTATAATATTGTTGTCCTATATTTGCATGTTTAATCCGTGAGTAACAAAGTTATTCTAAATGTCCATTGTCGATTAATGATATGGGAGTATCATTAAACTATGACAAATCTGAGAGATGTGGTAGAATATACTTGAAAGTATATTGATGAGAATGCATACCAATTTTAGATGATATTCAATGAATTGAATATAGGACTTATCCCAACTACATAATTTACTTTGTGGATATTGTTATAAGTAAATTATGAATAGTTATCCTCAGACTTGAGATACCAGATAAGTGTCATGAATGTAGTGCATTTCTGTGAAGCAACTTAACGCTATACGTAATTGGTAGTTATAAGTGTTGTTTTCAGAAATGTTACAAAGTTTGTAGGTTATTCTTGTAGTCAAGATAGAATTTGTTCCTTCAAATTTATTTGGAGTTTAATACTGCTGGGCCCCTCGTAGGGTTGACAAGATGTTTGTGCGGCCGCACCCAAATCTCCCCTAAATATGTTTAGATGATTCGGTAATCTTGGTCAATCACTTACAAACGAGAAACAGAATAGTTATATAAAGAATGACTTAATTCCATATCTTTATTTAACGTGGTATTAGAAACAAAAGGATAATAATAATGAGAAATCATTAAAAGGTTTTCCAGGAGCCTTACTCGATTCGTACTAGAGGCATCGAAGTGTTGCTAGACGCTAACCGAATGTGATCACTCTATTAAGATATATCCAAGTGGGAGCTGTTGGTTTTATGGATATAAATTAGTAGACGTGAGTTAGGATCAAACTCGAGACTATGGGATTGCACACTTTACGTATGAGAATTTAAAGTTAATAATAAAATATAAATGTTGTATTTATTTATTTATTAAACGAAATAACTAACGGACGTTAAATAATTAATGTAATGGACTAACGGTCGTTAAATGTTTATGGAAAAGGACTAAATTGCAAAAGTTGGGAAGGTTCTGGAATCCCTTTGGGGACTCCTTAACCGATCGGCCTAGGGACACAAAACAAGGAAATAAAAACCAACTTGTTCACCAAGTTTGCTTGGGTATATAAACAAGGCTTGGGGTTTTATTTTTCCATCTCTTGTGCTCATAAGCTAAACCCTTAAAATTGTTTTGTGTGTGTTTATTGTCCTCAAAACCGGTCGAACACCATAAGGTGTCGACACACTCTTTTTCCACAAACAAAGTTATTTGTTTTATAAAAAATAGCATTACTTGAATTCGGTTTAGTACGTGTGTACAAGAATATAGTAATAACACACTATTGTTATTATCTTGGATTGAATTACAAAAGGGTAAGGGGTAATTCATATAATCCTAATTAAATCAAATTAGGGTTCATCCGTTGCTAGTTTGTGGATTTGATTCTTGTTCGGCTAGAATCAAGAAAAGGTACGCATATTCTTTTTATGTTAATTAATTATTCGTTAATACATCCTATACGCTTCCGCATGATTACTTTGATGATTTGTGATTATTTATTTGAATGTCTTGATATATAATTCCAACAAGTACTTCATCACCAACTCTTCAAGATTGCAAGGGAGCCAAGGTGTAGAAAGCTAGCTCAATCCGAAGTCTTAAGTGATCAATCAAAGTCCGATCTTTACTAGTTACTCCTTTCTTGATTGAAAGCCAAAAGTTGTAAGCAACTAATCACCACCATCATCTCATATTTATTATTCATAATCTTAACTATTTCATGCTATATATATAGTTACTATGTTGATTCATGATGTACATATACTCAATCACATGTTTTAATTCATATATTGTCGTAAAAGTAACAAACTAGTAAACTAGTCATATTCTATACGTTTGAAACCATTAAAACCAGTTACATATGGACTTTCTAACTTACATAATATGGTAGACAAGATAAAAAGGTAAACATAGCAACTTGAATCATCCGAAACGGACAAACGAGTCAAAAATTATAGTCAAAAGAAGTTAGCAAAACCAAAACGCCGAAACTGCCAAATTGAATCTGTTAAGGGTCTGTCCGTGTTAAAAGTGGTACTTCTGGTCCGAATCATCAAAAAGTTAAAACACGAAAGTTGTCCGGAATGTCGTTTTCCTTCAATTTTAAAGAAGCTCGGACCTTGAAAACGCTTAAACAGGCCATATTCTTTCAAAAACTGAAACTGCCTTATATGTTGTTTCAAGACTATACTTTTGTCACAACTAAAAGAAAAACCAAGTTATTTTCATACCTAGTTACATATTAACTTAACAAAACTTCATTTAATCTTTGAAATAGTGTTTTCACAAGTAACGGAAAAATGACCATTTTACCTTTTCCGACGATTTTTACCAAAACTTCATTCTTGAACATGTTAATAAGTTATAATCACTAGTAAACAATGAGAACTTGTAAAAGCTAGATATTTATTGAAAACATGATAAACTTTATGATATAACAATCTTCACTCAAAACATACGTTGTATCTACTAAGTGCTACAATACTAGGGAGCTTCATGTGAGGGGTTTCATTTGAGTAAAATGTATCGACGAGTTGCTAGATTTATGATTTAAAGTGTCCTAGCTCCTCGAACGTTTACTACATGACCTCTGAATTGTGATGGCCCGAACGGTAGTACGATATATATAAACTAAACACGTTTTCACAACTAGACCATTTCTATAAACGACATACACAAAAACCATGTACTACATCATGATCAACATAGAGACGTATATAGGTTTGTTATTTCTTTAGCATCATTATTTCAAACCTAAGTGGCAACATCCTATTCTAGGTTGCTCGTAGAAGTTCTCACGGCATATCCATCATTCTCATTATACATTTGATATCATTTACTCTGAGGTGAGTTCATAGCCCCACTTTCTATTACTTAATTGTTTTACAAACCCTTGGGGGAGATACATGCTTTATTTTAAACCGAACACATTGCTTTCAAACTGTATACTTATCTGATTGTTTTATTAGCACTAAGTTTCCGCATTTGCCAAACTTAAGTCCCTTAATCATGAATCATTAATCACTAGTGAGAGTGGGCGCGAATATTGTGAATAGATCTATTGGGATTGATGAATCCCGTTTGTGTTGACCGGGTAGGCAAACAAACGAACTATATTTGAAGATCTATAGGTTTATTGGCAAATTACCTATTAGGGCAACTGTTACTATTATATCAATTTCTTTTGACAAGCTGTTAACGTTTTCGGTATCATGAGCTTAGTGCAATAATATCTGTTTTGTTTTCTAAACTATGAATGTGAGACTAATTACCTCACGTTACGAATATTGTGTTCAACTGATTTCCAAAACTCTATGAATTTCACTCAACCTTTGTGTTGACAGTTTTAAGCATGTATTTCAGGTCCATATTGTACGAGGCTGGCACGGAGGAGCATGGATACTCAAGAAGGCTACAAACTTTATTATCATTCGAAAACCCATTTAATGTATTTTGTAAACCGTGAAACTACTGGGACCTCATTTTTGTAAACTCTGATATTTATATAAATCGAATGATAAATCTTTTAAAACGACTCCATTAGAGTTCGTTTTCTATTGTTATGATTGTTGTGCCATGAAGTAACACCCAGTTTGAATTCCGCTGCGTATCACGAAATTGGGGGTGTTACAATGTAGGCCCTAGTTTTCCCTGATACTCAACTTTGCTTGCACTGTTAAGTCGGAGGACGTATCCGCCTGGATTGAATGTCGAAGGTCGAACCCTACTGTTGAAATGTTTTTCAATCTTCTGTTTGTGAATAGCCTCCCATATTGAGGCGATTTCCCTTCTTTCTTCAAGTAAGTCCAGATTTATACGGAGTCTTTCTTCATTTTCTGTTGCTTCGAAGTTCATGACATGTTCCGTTTCAACACTTACTTTTGAAGGTATTACAGCTTCGGTGTCGTATGTCAGGCTAAAAGGTGTTTCCCCATGGCTGGACTTCATATGCGTCCTATGAGCCCAGAGTACTTGGGGTAGCTCGTCTACCCAACCATGGTGGTTGCGACTGAGCCTTCGTTCTATGCCTTGGATGACATCTCTATTTGTGACTTCCACATGCCCGCTACCTTATGGATGGTAGAAGGAGGTGAAGGACTGTTTTATGTTTAGACCTCTGCAAAACACGGGAAATACCCCTTCGGCAAACTGCTTCCCATTATCTTATATGATGATGTGAGGGACACCGAATCGGCATATGATGTGTTCCCACACAAATTTCTCCATGTGTTTCCCTGTGATTGATGCTAAAGGCTTGACTTCGAACCATTTTGTAAAGTAATCGATGACTACGACCAGAAACTTAACCCCTCCTGGAGCTATTGGTAGAGGTCAGAGGACCAACTATGTCTATCCCCCATTCGCTGAAAGGCCATGCGGATGTAACGGAGGTCATATCCTGCTTGGGTAGCCTTGGTACTCGTAAATGGATCTGACAGGCTTCACACTTCTGGATTATGTCCACAACGTCCTTGTGCATCGAAGGCCAGTAGTACCCTATTTTCATTATCTTGGAAACAACGGAGCGGGGTCCTGCGTGCAAATCGCAAGATCCTTCATGAACCTCCTGAATGATGTTCAAAGCTTGCCTAGGTCCTACACAACGGAGCCATGGAGACAGGAAGGACCTTTTGTATAGATAATTCCCCATGATCCCGTACTGTGGTGCCTTAATGCAGACCTTTCGTGGGAGCTTTGGGTCCTCCGGCAGGATGCCACTTATCAAATATTCTCTGATTGGAGTCATCCAGCTTGACTCGTCTTCTAGGATTACATCAGCTACTTCTTTTCTGATGATTGACTGTTCTGCCAATACTTCGACCAGAACTTCCTTTGTGAGATGTGCGAATGCCATTGAGGCCAACTTGCTGAGTGCATATGCCTTTTTGTTTTGGTTTTATCGAACGTGCTCTATGTCGTAGGAATTAAATCCTTCGAGCATCTCCTTGGCTTTATATAGGTATTGCTTAATGACAGGTTGTCTCGCTTCGTAAGAACCCTTGATCTGGTTTGCCACCAGTTGTGAGTCAACGAAGATAGCCAAATAATGTACCTCCATGTCTTTAGCCAGTCAGAGGCCTGCTAGCAGTGCTTCATATTTCGCCTCATTGTTAGTAGCATCGAATTCCAAGCGGAGTGCATAAGTATACTCCTTTCCTTCTGGGCTGACTAACATTAAACCTGCTCCTGATCCGTCAGAGCTAGAAGCCCCATCGGTGTAAAGCTTCCATCCTTCGTTTACTTTTTCAAGCTTCTTTTCAGCAGCTTTGTTGTCCTGTTTGGGCTCGGAGGGTGTCTCCGCTAAGAAATCTGCCAGTATTCGCCCCTTGACTGAGTTTCTACCCTTGTATTCGATTTCATGCTCCCCTAGCTCAATAGCCCATCTAAATGTTCTTCCATATTTCTTTGGCTTCAACAGTATCTGCTTGATCGGCTTGTCAGTGAGCACAATTATGGGATGAGCTTGGAAATACCTTCGAAGGCGTCTTGCAGCATGAACCAGAGCTAGGATTAATTTTTCTAGCTCCGGATAATTTAGCTCAGCTCCCTGGAGGACTCGACTAACAAAGTAGATAGGTATTTGCTTCTTTTCCCTTTTTGCCAACAAAACAACACTGATACTTTCGAAGGAGGCTGCGATGTACATGAACAACACTTCGCCTTTGATTGGGGCAGTAAGTGTTGGCAGAATCGCCATAAACTCCTTCAGCTTTGGGAAGGCAGCTTCCGCATGTACGCTCCATTGGAATGTCTTTTTGTCTGTGCAGCCTTTAAGTGTTTTGAAGAAGGGTAAGGACCTATCTGCACCATTCGATAAGAATTTGCTGAGGGCTGCTAGCTTTCCGTTCAAACTTTGCACATCCTTAAGGGACTTAGGAGCCTGTAGGTCTGTGATGGCTTTGACCTTCGAAGGGTTGGCTATGATGCCTTGCTTTGTGATCAGATGTCCCAAGAATTGTCCTTCTTCCACACCGAAGGAACATTTCTTAGGGTTTAACTTCATGTTGATGGCGTGGAGCTGATCGAAAGTTTCTTTTATGTCAGAAAGTAGGTCTTCCTCTGTTCTGCTTTTGATGACCATGTCGTCTACGTATGCTTCGAGGTTCCTTCCTATTTTCTTGCTGAAGGCTTTGTCTACTAGCCTTTGATAGGCACCTGCATTTTTCAGACCGAAGGGCATCTTTTTGTAGCAGTACACGCCTTTTCCTGTGAAGAAGGCTGTTTTCTCCTCGCCTTGCTCTGCCATCTGTATCTGGTGGTACCCCTTGTAAGCGTCCAGGAAACATTTCAGTCGGAATCCTGATAAGGACTCCACCTTCCAATCAATTTCTGGTAGAGGATAACAGTCCTTCGGACAGGCTTTGTTGATTTCGGTGAAATCCATGCACATTCGCCATCCTCCACCATGCTTCTTAACCATCACCGTATTGGCTACCCAGGTTTGGTACTTCACTTCCCTGAGTATACCTGCTCGTACGAGTTCGTCCACCTCCTTGCATGTTGCTGCATTTTTTCTGGTGCAAGGCTTCGGCGTTTCTGCTTTATAGGCTCTATGTGCTTGAACTCGTTGAGCTTATGCTCTGTACCGAAGGGCTTTCCGTCTATGATGAGAGTTCTTGGGACTCCCGTCATATCTGAGTATGTCCATGCGAAGACGTCTGCGTTAGCTCTAAGTAACTTCTCCACTTCTGCATTAAAGCTGGCAAGGAGTTGTTTTCCGATAACTACCGTCTGTTCTGGATGTAAGTCATTTACTACGATACGCTCTTCGGCATCGGCGCAACCGAGAATATCCTTCGGAACCTCTTCAGGACTTTGTCTGACTCTTTTTTCCACATCCGTTGGCCTCCTCGTACTGTAGCTAGAGAATACCGTTCCAATACCGTAGGGTGTTTGGAATTTGACCGCTGCATGTATGGTGGAGACAACAATACCCATCTTCTGCATGGCGGTCCTTCCTATCAACAGGTTGTAGGGAGAATCGGACCTTACGATTGCGAAAACCAAAGTTTCTGTTCTTGTTAACTTTCCTTCTCCGATTGTTACCTCCAAAGGGACTTCTCCCAGAGGCCATGAATGCTCCCCTGAGAATCCCACCAGGGGTATCTTCGAGTCTACCCTCTTAGATCGTATCAAAGACTTGAGCTTTAGGAAACAATGCTCATATATGACTTCGTAGGAGCTTTCGCAGTCCAACTAGGCTCTGTTTACTTTCCCGTTGGAGATTAAGACCTTGATGACCACAGGGTCATTCGAAAAAACCCTACCATCGATCGAAGGGAACGTTACGTCCCCTACACCACATAATCCTTTCTCTGCTACTTTTCTCTTTAACCCGGACTCGTCTCTGTGAACCATGAGAATAGGAGCCTCAACAGGCGTAGTGTCATTCCCCAACTGTGTGTAGGAGACCTTCTCTTTACCTTTCTTTACACCCTTCACCAAATGTCCTAATTGACCTGACTTTACGGCCTCTTCTACCTGTCTTTTGAGCTCTCGGAAACTATTGGTTTTGTGACCATAATCTTCGTGGAAGTAGCAGTATTTGGTTGTATCCCTGCTTCTACCTTTACTTGTCATACGAGGGGGAGGTTCGAATGCCTTCGCAGCCTTTTCCGTAGCAAGTATTTCCCTTGGAGATTTAGACAGATTCGCCAAGAGTCCGTGATTGGCGTTCTTGTTGTAGGGTGTGAACCTGTCCCTGCCTTTGTGTCTGTTTTTGGACCCTTCCTATGAAGAGTGCTTTGGAAACTTGTTGTGACTCTCCTTGCTTTCAATCGGAGCCCCATTAGTGGCTACCTCTTTGGCTTCGATCCAGGTGTATGTCTTCTCCATTAAGCTCTTGTATGTTGTGGGAAGGTCAGTGGATAACAATTCCACCAGACTTTTGTTTCGCAGGCCATGCACAAAACCAGAGATGCGCTGGTCTTCGTGCAGACCCAAAATCTGCAAGGTGTCATGTTTGTATCTTCTAACGAAAGCCATAGTGCTCTCGTTTTCCCTTTGTTTAATATTGTGTACCATCAAATGAGTCCTTGTGAACTTCTTCTGCTGGCTGAAGTGTGATCTAAATTTAGCCTTGAGATCATCCAAATTCACTATGCTACCTGCTTTCTGCCCATTCCACCATATACGAGCGGAGTCTCGCAGGTATACGTGAACATGTGGCAGGCTACAGGCATAACCCACTTCTGCATTCTAAATCTAATGGCCCCTTCAAACAAATGTAAGAAATTATCTGGATCCCCCTTCCCATCGTACGTACCAGTGTGTGTAAGCATTTTCAACCCGTCAGGTAGAGGGTCGTCCTCTATCCATCTTACAAAGGGCGTTGTGGAGCCCATAGGCTCCGAATAAAGGCAATTGTAATGTGTCATGTAGGTGGGGGCAGCATTGTACGGGTTATGGTTCGGAGGTACTCCGACAGGATTTTGGTTAGCATAAGGAGGGTAAGTGGTAGGCATAAAGGATGGATGGTTTCCTATAGGGAATGAAGGGTATACCATGGGTTGCCCGTAGGGCATGCTCCCATAAGGTTGATGAAAGCTAGGGTTGCTAGTCTGCCCATTAAGTGGGGGATAAACCCCGTGGGGATAAGATTGAGCCTGAAAAGGAGGGTACATACCATGAGGAGGAAGATTTCCTCCCCCACTAATTTGAGGTGGATTGCCTTCTACGCTGGATGCGTGGGAAGGCTGCAACGGAACCCCTGCTTCAGTTCTCCCCAGGTGGGCTGCCAAGAGCGGTGGCAAGTTAACCTCCGTATTCTCCCTTCGATGGTTCCTTCCATTGGAGCCTTCCGTTGTCCCTTCCCTTCTAGTCGGGGCCCTCTCCGGAACATCTTCGAAACCCACCGACCTTCCGCTCGGCCTTCGACTTACAGGAGACCCTATCCTCAGCACTGAGCGTGTAGCCCCAGGAGTCGAGGGCATAGTTTCCATCTCGAACTCTTCGTCATACTCATCGCTAGAGTATTCCAACTCCATTCGTATTTCTACGTTCCGAGTATGCCTCCTGCGAGCCCTTAATAAAGACTCCAGTGCTTCGAGGTTAGCTTCAACGAATGCAAGACTGATAACTGGTTCAGGATTGGCTGATGTCGAAGCATGGTTATTGGGGGTTATTTCTAGATGAGATCGTGTTGTGAAAGTGGACGCGGTTATAGGGGGAAGGTTGTTAGGATCGTTGACTGGGATTGGTGTCAAGGTCGAGAAACCTGGTGGGGGAGCATCTTCTCTTCCTTGATTCATGCCGTAAAAGTAGTGAGTGTGATTGACTGTTTATTAGTTTGGAATAACGAGACCAATTGTAGCGGGTCCCACGGATGGCGCCACTGATTGTACAATAAATCGTACGACCAGGCCTTCGATGGTGATCGAAGGGTATGAGGGGTGTTATGCTTGCACCAAACTTGTAGCCAATCTGCAATAAGAAATAGAAGACACTTCGTTAAGTGATTGCGCAGGGGTTGGACCCTGCGAACCACCTCCGGCGTGCGAGTAAGTATGTGATATGTGTTGTAAGTAATGTTGAGAATGTGAAATGATGTGTTGAATGAACATACCATTGAAATGACTCGTCCAACCTATTTATAGGTAGAAAAATAAGCTTGGAGAGTGTTTGCACATGTTTCGGAGATCATGGGGGCGTCCCATGATTTGTGGTAACCGCTAGGGCTTCATCCCCACTCTCTCTGTCTTGGCGGGAAAGCTAAGGAGATAGTGGGAACGTGGGTAAGACCAAGTCAATGTTTTCCTTTTTCTTAGTGTTTCCAAGGTCAGACCCCGAAGGGCTTAGGCCTTCGATTGGCGACTTTCTAACTGGTAACCATGTCAATGATGAATGGTTTTACGCCACCGATGACTTAGGAAGATAGACTTGGTCCTTCGTCATGAAAATTCGACTGAGGCCGAAGGGGAGTCCTTCGACCTGATCGGAGGGTACGTCATCACATCTCAAGATGTTCACCCAACGAGTTTGAACTTTAATATTTTGTGAGATCTCGAGAATATCTTACAACTAGATCGCCTTTTAGATGGTTTGCGAGAAACTTAAATAGGACTAAAACACACTAAGGCATAACCTATTAGTAAAAGGTTTATGATTATTATCATTAAAATGTCAAAGGTCTCAAGTTTAATTCTTATTAGGCTAGTTATAATGGCGAACTTTGGTTAGGTCGCTCTAGCCCAAGAGCCGCCCCCCACCCACCCCCCTCTCTACGACGATCCCACCGAACGCGTCCCCCCTTCAATTTTTGCTTGGTTGGGTCACTCAGCCGACCTTAACTTTGCATATGGTTTGTGTGTGAGTTTTTTTTAACTAATTTTTGTAGGATATGTTTTTTATTGTGACCGGGGCCGTCTTACTACGAGCATGTGGTCATGCATTTGGTCTTAGAGAGAGAAGCTGAGGTGGCAGAGTCATTTGGTCACCTATATGGTCACCATTACTACTGGTCGTAGACTCGTAGGTGCAATCAACCATGATGTAGTAACGCCAACCTCCCAAAAAGAGAGAGTTTTACCCGATATGAGTATATGTGGTGGTGGTTTGTTCAACGTTGATTAGTCTGTTAAAAATGGGACACCATAGTTACCCCCAATTATAACTAAGAAAACTAAAAGTTTATCAAGTAGTTTGAGCTTGAGCTTTTATCAAGTTTGAGTTGGAGCTTAATGACTCGACTCAAGTTCTTATCGCGCATTTTGAGTCTTTCATAAATTGTCTTTTACTTATGGTAGAATTTTGTTGTAACTTTACATGTTTTGTATGAACTATAAATGGGTTAAAATATCCTAAGTAATAATTAATATATCTGATTATCAAGTTTGACACAGTGGATCAAATAAGAGAGTCCAATGCAATCGATATTATATACCAAACCTGGCCCATTGATATGCCCATTCTAGTTCCAGTCTTTTGTTTACATGAATTATTGACATGAAATAACAAACTTCTATCAATGTTGGAGTTCGAGCATAAAAAACAAGTTGGCTCGACTTGAGCTCTTATCAACTGTTTTGAGCCTTATGTGATCAAAAAATATTGCTCGCAACACATATACCCTGCTAGTATATAAGAAAAGAGTTTATGCAACTTATTTATAAAGGATGTCTGCAACGATTTACCTTTACCAAAATTTGGTGATAAGTTACATATATAATAAAACCGTTTGATAAGCACAGTTTAGGTGAACTAGAACACGTTTGATAACTAGTAAATAACGGGGCCGCGCGAACGCATACCCCTACAACAAATTATGACATAGGTTCAACCACTTGGGCTGTCCTTAGGCGGCACCGCACCAAAGTGCAATGGTGCTCACCGACCTAGGCCATGGACCTTCTTGATTGTCCATTGACCCTGTCCAGGTAAGTGATTATTCTATTTGCATCCTTCCCTATTTATAGACAATATCATCTCTAATCTATCACCTTCCAACCAATGTGGGACAAAATCCTTTAAAACATACATATAAAATAGTAACAGACTTGGCCACGGGGTTGAGTATGTGAAATAAATCGACTGTTTGTTAGAAGATCAAAACCGGAACCAAACATATAAGTGTCACGTTATACACTAATCTATTTTTAAACAATTAGCCCATTTTAAAAACGTTTGATAAGCACAGTTTAGGTGAATTAGAAAACGTTTGACAACTAGTAATTAACGGGGCTGCGCGAACACATGCCCCTACAACAAATTATGACATAGGATCAACCACTTGGGCTGACCTTAGGCGGCACCGCACCAAAGTGCAATGATGCTCATCAACCTAGGCCATGGACCTTCTTGATCGCCCATTGACCCTGTCCAGGTAAGTGATTACTCTATTTGCATTCTTCCCTATTTATAGATAATATTATCTCTAATATATCACCTTCCAAACCGATGTGGGACAAAATTCCAAACCAGGTGTTGTTTAGAATCAGAACTGGAACCAAACAGATTGCGTTTTACATTTCACACTAATCCCTTGTAACATTTGAACATATTTCTTTCTACAACGTGTTACATCATTCAAATTTACAATTATAATCCTGTGATATGATTCTGCTTATTTATAGTGGACAACTAGTATCGAATATTTGCAAATACTAGATCAAAATAAAACTGCATTACCTCCAGTGCCTCAAATAACTTCTTCCCTGTAGATAATTCCTGGAAAAACATAATGTGGCAACCCGGATCAATGGATCACTTCTGATGTGTTAGTATGTAAATGTATTCGAGAAGCTAAATATAGTTAAACAAATAGTACGTGAAATCAAGTCTAGTTAAATAACCATCTCACCTGATCAATCCTTAAAGCTACGATCAAGTTGATGCAGCTCCATAATGGGGTCCTTAGTGTATCAATGGCTTTCTCCACTGATTGCTTAAGTTCAGGAATGGTTGTTTTGCACACTGGATTATAGCGTCGACAAGAAGCTTTAACAAGTTAGGGGGGTGTTTGGGTGTGGCTTTTAATATTGATTGCAAAATTGACACACAGATTAATCAGAAGCATATCTACTGGATTATAGAAATTTCAAGTGGCAATATAACTAGATAATACGGGAAGCTTGGATTGATTTGAATCATATATTATAACAGATGCATGTTATTAAGATCAAATGAGAGTTAGGCCATAAAACATACAACGAGTAGCTCGGGCATGTGCTTCTGCTATCACATCCATATATGATGCCTGGAACAAACAATTAATCTGGTGAGACATTTAAGTCTGAATACTAAAGAAAGGTTGAAAAGTGACTGCAAAACATACCTCCATCGTGTCACGAGTTTCACTGATGTGGTCAATCATCTTCTTGAAATCCTTTTCAGCTTCAACCATTAATTGTTCACATGATTGGCTTTGAGCCTGCAGAAATAGCAACACGGGAGATAGGTTTCAAGATAAATAGAGACTGGAATGCTAGAGGTCGTAGATGGTAACTAAAATTCTATTCATAACGTGTAGTTCCTCCTGGCAATTAGTTCCCTAAAACCAGTCAGTATATATAATCTGCCCAATAGTAAAAGCAACAAATTAGTTCTGATTCTGAATTTTCTGGACATTGTACTACAGACTCTACAGTCTATTCAATTGCCGAGTATTTATATAATCTATGGTGACAATATGCAAAAGTCTCCGGTGATCCGCATAAAATATACAGCATTTTGGCCTTTTGGGTAACAAAGTTCAGAGCTAGTTACTAGGGGAAAAAAAAAATAAATAAATAATCACAAGTAGGCGATATTAACAACTTAATTTGGCACAAAATGGCGATATCAAGGACATGTAGTCTATATGGAAACAAATCAAATAACTACTAAAAAATCATGTGTTTCTAGCTATAACATGTTTGGCAACAAATCCAGTATTTCACTTTTCTAACTACAAGTGATGATCAGACCGTGTATAAATGAAACATGTCAAGTACAAGAGTTACTTTTATTTCCTCAATTTGATCAAATATAGGAGCTTCTATAGCAAACAGCTAGTCACAAATCCAGAATTTCCTTAAGCCTACATCAAGTGGAAAACAAAATTGACACAAGTCTCTATGTCCCTAAAGTATAAACTACATATGATGAAAGATGAAATCTCTAAGTGCTTAAATCAAATTACACAAATCAGCATGAAGGACAGTTTTCGTTTAGATATTAACTAGAAATACGAGGTTTCAGTTCTGCTCTTCAGATAGAGATACATGATCTAATGTAGCTCTTAAAACTCATATAAAAAACCGGAATCCCCAATTCTTGTGCACGTTCATATAAGAACTTACCACGGTTCATATAAGTAAATAACCAGTTACTCTGGTTGCATATAAACATCACAATTCAGTAACTAGGCGAAACATGTCAACGACCAAAATGACATTTACACAACTAAATTTTAATTTAATGAGAAGATCTACAAGCATAAAGTAACTTTTCTACAGCAAATTACATCAACAGCAGTTTTCAATACCAATATATAAAAATAAGCATAAGTAAGCTTTTCAAAAGTTAATTTTACATAGAGTAATAAACAAATAAATAGCTTTTTCACCACCACTATACTAAAAATGTATCAACCATCAAAATGTAACAATCTACATCGAAATCTTTTACAACACAAAGAACAGCTACTCACTCACCTTACGTATGTTGTGCCTACATATACGAAACTACATTAGCGTTGCTGCAACTACTTATAAAACTAGCTCCTCTAGCCTTCCTAACATTCTGGCTGACAATTAACCTTCTCATCCTTTCTGCATCATCCCACTTCTCACCCATAACAAACAAATCAGCAATAAGCGTATAAACACCTCCGTCCTTTTCTGGCCTCAACATCTCTATCACTTTATAAATAATCCTTTCTGCCATCTTAAAATTATTCTCGACCTTACAAGAGTTAAGAAAAGATCCCCAAACATTCATATTAGCCTCGGGCTTCATTGTCATGATAACTGCATATGCATCTTCTAGCTCTCCCGCTTTGCCAAACAAATCGACAATACAACAGTAATGATGAACATTCGGCTTCAAACCATATTCTTCAATCATTTGAAAGTACCTCCGTCCCTCCTCAACCAACCCTGCTTGCACACAAGCACTCAAAATACCCGTGAAGGTGAACTCGTTTGGTCTAACACCCATTTTCTGCATCCTCTCAAACAGAGTTCTCGCTTCATTAACATATCCATTTTGGGCAGCGCCACAGATTAACGCAGTCCAAGAGACAACATTTGTTTCTCGCATCATATTAAAGACCAAACTAGAAACCTTCAAGAAACCACATTTTGCATACATATCAACCAAAGCGGTCCCAAGTTCTACATTCAACTCCCACTCGTTCCTCACAATAAATCCATGAATCGATTTCCCCAAAACCAACCCAATCATATCCATACGCCCACATCCTCCTAAAAGACTGGACAACGTAAACTCATCCGGCTCTACCCTTCCATCTCTAACCATCTCACGAAAAACCTTAACCCCTTTATTCCAACAACCATTACCAACATAACCTGAAATCATGGCAGCCCAAGAAGCAACATTCCTGACAGGCATTTCATCAAACAAACACCTCGCCTTATCCACATTCCCTAACCTTGAAAACCCAGTGATCATAGTATTCCAAGTAACAGCACTTCTCTCAGACATGTCATCAAACATGTTACACGCATCGTTAAAACAAACATACGTGTATCCATGCACGAGAGACGACATAATGTAAACATTGGACGTGAACCCAAGTTTGAAAATATGAGCATGAAGGTGACGTAAAAGAGGTGCATTGCGAAAATGGGTGCACGCTTTAAGCGTGTAGAGGATGGTGTAACTGTCTATAGCGATGGATTCGCGGCGCATTTGTAAGGATTTGGTGGGTGAAGATGCGTTTTTTATTGATGAAACATGTTTTGCTACTGCTAATGTTGATATTGATACCGTTGATGTTAGGAGTAATTGTTGTTTTAGTGAGTGATAAAAAATCATGTCACTCAAGTATGTGGAGTCAAAATGAAATAGCTTCTTTTAAAACACTTCATATTTACTAGAGTAATTTACCCTTTTAGCCCTTTTGGTTAACAATCATTGCCTCGTCAGTCCTTTATCATAACAGACGTTTATAATTTAAAGATTTTCGAGTTTAGGCACGTTTTTATACGTTTTCGTCCGTTTTTATACGTTTTTATCCGTTTTCGTCCGCTTTTATACGTTTTCATCCGTTTTTATACGTTTTCATCCGTTTTTATACGTTTTCATCCATTTTTCTTACGTTTCCATACGTTTTCATCCGTTTTAATACACTTTCGCTCGTTCGCTTATATTTTTTTACATTTTGGTCATTTTTTATAAGTTTTCATCCGTTTTTCTTCCGTTTTTATACATTTTCATACGTTTTTATCCGTTTGCATATAATTTCATCCGCGTAATACGTTTTTATCCATTTTCGTCCGTTTTTATACGTTTTTCTGCGTTCTCATAAGTTTTCATCCATTTTTATCCATTTTCTTATGTTTTAACACGTTTTCATGCATTTTTATAAGTTTTCGTCCGTTTCTATATGTTTTTCGTACGTTTTAATCCGTCTTTATACATTTTCTTACGTTTCATACTTTTTTATACGTAAGAAAAACAAACGAAAATGTATAAAAACGGATAAAAGCAAATTAAAACGTATCGAAACGGACGAAAACGTATAAAAATGTAAGAAAATGTATAATATTTAAAAAAACATATAAAAATGGATGAAAACGTATGAGAACGTAAGAAAAAGTACAAAAACGGAAGAAAGCAGACGAAAACAAATAAAAATGAACGAAAATGGATAAAAACGTATAAATACGGATGAAAACGTATAAAGGCGGACAAAAACAAATTAAAACAGACAAAAAAACGAATAAAAACGGACGAAAACAGATAAAAATTTATAAATACATATGAAAACGTATAAAATGGACGAAAACGAATAAAAACATATGAAAACGAATAAAAATGGACGAAAACGGATAAAAACGTATAAATACGGATGAAAATGTATAAAAACGGACAAAAACAAATAAAAATGGATGAAAACGTATAAAAATATACGAAAACGTATAAAAACAGACGAAAACGGATAAAACGTGAGAAAAATGTATAAAACCAGACAGAAACGTACAAAAACGGACCAAAATATAAAAAAATGTAAGCAACGGGCGAAAACGTATAAAAACGTATTAAAACGGATGAACACGTAAGAAAAACGGATGAAAACGTATAAAAACGGACTGAAACGAATAAAACCGGACGAAAACGTATAAAAACGGACAAAAACGTAAAAAAACGGATGAAAACGTAAGAAAACGTGCCTAAATTTGAAAATCTTTAAATTATAAACGTCTGTTATGATAAAGGACTGACGAGCAACAATTTTTAACCAA
The DNA here is from genome assembly GCA_019973895.1 of Chrysanthemum seticuspe. Taxonomy (NCBI): domain Eukaryota; kingdom Viridiplantae; phylum Streptophyta; class Magnoliopsida; order Asterales; family Asteraceae; genus Chrysanthemum; species Chrysanthemum seticuspe. The sequence continues at coordinate 27,453,456 of BPTQ01000001.1, forward strand.
AAGGGCTAAAAGTGTAAATTATAACGGAACTTACTTAACAACAGTTAAATAAAGGACCATAGGTGTTATTCTTTTCAGAGTTAGGGACTATCCATGCAGCTTTAAACTTTCAAGGACTGTGAGTAAAACTTTAGACAAACCTTAGGGATATAAACAAACATAGTTTTACATCATTAAAATCAAATCTCAGATCGATACTATTAACAACTTCAACGAACATAAACTGATCGTTTCTGTACAAATTCAATTCATTCATATTTCCGATAGCTTAACTACAAACAGACACTAACAATTTCCTTGCAAATTCTATAAAAACACAAATAAGGATTAGATATTGCTCCGTGTCAAAAAAAAAAAAAAAAAAAAAAACGAGTTCACTATACCTAACATTCCACTTATCATATAATGATAAGCAGCACTGAAAATAATCTAAAGCTAAACTTAAGCATCACCGAGAACATATCAAAACACTAAACAATATCTACATACAGAACCTAACATATTCCATACAAATTCTATTCATTCACAGTAACATTCAGCTAACTACATGATCATAAGCAAATTAAAAAAATCTAAAAACTTATTTAGCATCATCGAGACTGTATCACTACTTAACAACAACTTCCGTACAACTTTATAACTATAAACATTCAATCAAATACATCACCATAACTAACTACAACTAATCTAATCCTGATATCTACAAACATAACTTAACATTTTCCGTGCAGCTTGTTTTCATTCACATCAACATTTACCTAAGTACATAACGACAAGTTAGCAATCGATGTTACGCTTAATCGAATTGATATGCAACGACGTCCTTTTCTTCAGATCTGATATCCTGACGCGTGTTTTGTCGACTAAAGGTGTTAAATAATATGAAAGACCAAAGTTGTCAAGTTTCAAAGTCTTTGAGAAGTTTGTGCCAGAAGTTTAGAAAAGAGAAGTTCAGGGACTAAAGTGAAATATGGTTGAGTATATAAGCTCTCATTTTGCATTAGGGTTATTATCTCTCTTTATTGTCTAGTTTTATTCTCTCTCAATATTCACACAGTTGTGGTATTCGTCTTTGATATCAATCTTGATATCTGTTTGTGTTTCTGTATAAGGATCAATCTCTTTATTTGATCCTTGTTAGTCTGAGTGATTGAGTGATATTTGTGGTGAGTTAACTGGTGTCTTCCTAGAAGAGATCAGTTCTTGTTTCTTTGTATTTGTACTGGTAAGCACCCAGTTGGGGACTTATCTTCTTGACATTGTTATAATAAAATACACCAAGGGGTGGTTGGCTGGGTGTACTTGTGGATTGTTGTGTGCTCTTGTTGATTTTTACATGGTATCAGAGCGCACGGTTCTGATCTGGTGGTTTTGAGATTCTAGGGTTTCTAGGGTTTCGAAGTTATCTTGGGGATTTGATGAGTGTCTAAATACTCATCATTTCTGTACAAAATAAACTGCAAAATCATCTGAAAACACTCAGAAACACATCAAAATGATCAAAATATCACAAATCAGTGTTTTATGTGTTTTAAATTCAAAAATATCAAAATCAGATGAAAAACATATCAAATTTGCAAAAATTGCAGTTTCAGTCCCCCAAGTATCAAAAGTTGTCAAAAACAGTCCCTGAGCACATAATTTCAAAAGTAAAGTCACCAAAGGTCCTTTTAAAACCAAAAGTTGTCAAATTTAGTCCTTTGGTGAAAAATATGAAAAGTTTGAGAAAATTGCAAAAATGGTCCTCCAAGTTTGAAAATTGGCACAATTAGCCCCTGGAAAATTGCAAAATGGCAATTTTGGTCCCTATACTTTTGAAGTTTGTCATTTTCAACCCTTGGAAAAAGTTTGATAAATTGGCAGCCTAGGTCCCTACAGTTTCAGAATTGGCAAATGAAGTCCTTGTCAATTATTAAACCCTTGTAACCATTTTGACCCTTACCCAATTCTGGACCCCCTGTCAAAAAGCCTTTTGGACCCCCTGGTATTAACTGCCCAAGTCAAACAGAGGTTTGACTTATCCCAAACCCGCCAAAACACTCATCCTCTCCACTTGATCTCTGCAACCAGCTCTGCACACTCAACCTCCCCATGCCTTATCTCTTTTCCCCCCCCCCTCCTCAATAATCATCACACCCACACATCACCCCCCCCCCCTAGTAGCTTAAAACAGAACCTACAGTCAAATTGGCATTTCCCGCCAATTTTGATCGTGTGGCTAAAATGAGTTCTAGCCATCCAAGGGCTCAAAGGACTGATGGGATCCACTCAGAAGGTGAGAGAGAAGCAAGTGGAGCTATAAAAAGAGAAGAAAGAAGCCATATGAGAGTAGTTAGTTTTTATAAAAAATCTTCTTAATGTCGTTTTTAAGTTTAAAAGTTTTATGTAAGTTGTAAGACTGTTAAATGTTGTAAAAGTGTACTCTCTTAAGTTATTTGATTAATATAAATCAATTTCAGGTTCTAATTTCAGTTATAATATCATTCCATCTTGATAAGTCAACTGTTAAAATTTTTATTCTCATAGTCTTGAATCCAAGCTTCATAAAGCTTCTTTTCAAGTTTACTTAAGCTTACACAAGATCCTTATATCTTTCTATAAGCTCAAGTTAAGGTTTTAGTCACTTTTGCAATTTGGTCAACAAAAGTCAACTGGAGGGGTAAAATTGGAAATGCAGTTGTAAATGGTTGGTTCAGACATGAGCATGGGTTGAAATGGAAGCTATGGGTTGGATTGAATTAGGATAGTGGTTCAGGGTTCTCATTTTGCTAACCACTGTGGTTTGGACTATTTGTAAGTCAAATCCAAGTTCTATGCATAATCAGTTATTGTAGTTTAAATTTGTTAAAATCTGTTGTATTAGTAGTATCTAGGTTATCTTAAGTCTGTTTGATCATAATGTCAAGTTGTTTCACTGTTCAATTCTGTTTTGAGCTCATGACAGGTTAATAAAGGGTGTTTGGCTTAACTGAGTTAACTGTCATTAAGACTTGTTCAGTGATTGCTCATTGTTGTTTGATGTGTCTTAAGATCATTTGAACTCATTTCAATCAATATATTGGTCCTGCATAGCTAGAAGTCAACATTTCTCCTTAATCTGTCTAAATTGTCTTACTGTTGAGATCAAGGATTAGCAAATCCTTGATTTGTGTTTAGAAATCCATAACTTTGCTTGCAGTAGCTTTGGTTTATCTTAAAACATCAATCTCAGTTACAAGAATTGGTTCCAAAGTTCAGTTTGGTCAAAATTCATCATTTTGTCAAAAGTCAAAGGTGCAAAAATCTGGTTTTAGGCTCAGTTACAGTGAATTTTCTTGGGTTCAATATTGGGTCAATTCAAGTGATACTTCTTGTTTTTAAAACTTAAACTGGTCAAGTTACTTGTCATGATTTTTACTCATTTTTAGAAATTTTCTATAAGCTCTATAATTACTTGTGAACTTGGTCTCAGCTTTTGAAAGTGTCCTGTGCACAGGTAGTTGTGTGTGCACAGGCTTTTTCCATAGCTTGTCACAAGCTCAATTTAGCTTGTTCAGGTCTGGTCTTGGGTTTACAAGTAGCCAACCAGGTCTGGTATAGGCTCCAATTTCTTGTTTTTGATTTCCATCTTATTTAGTAGCTTAGTATTAGGCTTAAAGTTTACCTCTAAACCTGATTTTAGCATTAATCTCAATTACATCAAATCTGATCAAATTGCTATTCAGTGGTTATAAGCAGTTGTATATTGTTGCATTGGAGTACTTTTAGCATATTTTGGTCTGAGTAATCAATTGGTGGCTTGTTGAGTTCATTTGGCTTATTCAAGTGCTTATTTATAAGCACTTGACATAGCAGTTTCATAATCTCACACACAAGTACCTGTTTTTCTAATTTTCATAGCTTCTTATCATTATTTTAGAGTTTCCCTGAATTTTTCAGATTTTTATGAGCTGTTTTGCTATTTTTCCTATTTTTAATTAGTTTTTAACACTTTTTAAATAGCATTTAATACAAAAAATTAGAAAAAGGTTCAAAAAAATAAGTTTTCATTTTTCTCAGGCTTAGATAAATATAAAAAGTAGAAAAAGTAATTTTCTAGATTTTTCATAGCTTATTTGGTAATTTTTAGTAATTTAATTAGTCTTTAATAGTTTAAAATTCCTAGAAAATAGAAAAATAACCAGAAAAATACAAAAATAGTTTTGAAAATTCTAGTTTGATATTTTAGACTTTTCCATTTCATAATTTTATTTTTCTAGCTTTGTTTCCTAATTTCTTGCATTTTGGTTAATTTTTAATTAGTTAAAAATAGTTTTTAATTAATAATAATTAGATAAATAGTTATAAAAATAATTTTCTTTTTCTAAAAAGTTTCTTATATCATTAGGTTTGTAAAAATGTATTTTTCATATTTTTAGGGTTAACATTGCTTTCGTTTCACTTTTTAATTTGTACGTCGCGTAGATTTTAATTTAGTTTTATTAAAACAAAAAGAACAAAAACATCATTTTAATTTCAGTGATAGCATTTATTTAATAGATTTTATCTTTTTAACTTTCTTTAATTTGCATTTAAGCCGCTGTAATTTGTTGGCTATTTCTGTAGTTATAATCATAAATCAAATCTCTGTATCCATTCAAATCTTCTCGATCACTAAACGTTTGATAATCCATTGCACAACTCGCTGGGACATAACGACCCGGGGAAACACTATACTCTCCTGATCTTCATTGCATTCGTGTTTGAACTGTTTTAAGCTGATTACGGTCTGTCATTCACAAGTGGCAGGCTTGCGTGATTTAGCTTGACTGTTTTGCGCGGATCAAATTTTTGGCGCCGCTGCCGGGGAGCTGTGCTGATTTATCTCCCGTTTTAGCAGATTAGTTGTTTGAATCCTCACTCATTGTTTATATCATCCATCTTTATATATATATATATCCATATTTTCTTCTAAAAAATCCAAAAACCCAAAAACAAGCAAAAACGTATAAAACACAAAAATATTTTTCTTTTGTTTCTATATATGTATCAAATAATAAAAATACAAAAAGATTCGTCGTTTTCTTAATAATTAACAACTTAAAAGATTACCACCGCAAACCAAGGCAGTGCACTACCTAACTGGGGGTGCGACCATAATAAGTTCCCGAACTAAAGATATAAAACTTGCCTTTGTGTCCATTGTGATTGGTGTACCTTTTTCAAAGAAGCCATTCATCTTGGATTATTGGTTAAGTTCACTGTTGTTTTGCCTCGAATTTGTGTTAATTGATTTTGTTGTGATATCGACGTTTCAGAACCAGAAAACCCATAAAGATTCTTCTCACCCAAGTTTTATAAAACGTCTTCATAATTCTCATTCTCATCTGAAAGATTTTCATAATTCCCATTTCTCTCCTTAACTCTGAGGTCTCTTAGAGTTACGTCTAGTGTATGCGCACTCGCTCGCAAGCTCGTAGACGTATTCTTAACAAGGAAAACGTACCCGAAATACGAACCGTTGTGCATCCCACCATGTCTGGAATCCAAAGGGAAGGACCTCAAGTCCAACCCGATCCACAAAATCCAGTTCCCGATCTCCGAACGATGGAGGAGCTTTGCCAACCCACGATGAATGGACGGGGCGGTCCAATTGCCCCGGTCGACATCCAAGCCACGGACTTTGGACTTAAACATCACATGATTCAACAAGTCCAGAGCTTTTGCCAATTTCGCGGATCACCGGGTGAAGATGCCAACAAGCATCTTGACAAATTTCTCACTGTCACCCAAAGTATGAAGCAAAATGGGGTCTCCGATGACGCCCTTCGCTTATACCTCTTTCCTTATTCCTTGACGCTTCATGCCACTGCATGGTTTGATCGTCTTCCCAAGAACTCAATCCATAGTTTCGATGAAATGATCTCCAAGTTCTTGGCGAAATATTTTCCACCGTCGATGGTGACGAAACTAAGGAATGAAATCAGCAATTTTAGGCAGCTTCCCGACGAGTCCTTATTCGAGGCATGGGAACGCTATAAGCTTTCAATTGACCGATGTCCGAACCACAACATGTTGCTTGTCACCCAAATAGATACATTCTATAACGGGTTAACACTGAGACATCGTGACACAATCAATGCTGCTGCCGGTGGTACCTTTATGAAAAGGCGACCCGAAGAGTGCTTTGATCTCATCGAAAACATGACTGCCCACCACAATTATTGGGATTCCTCTGCCGAGAGGAGTGAGTCAACGAGATCCACCGCCCTTCCATCTTCGGAATTCACCACTCTCAACAAAAAGTTGGAAGAAATATCCGCCGCCATGCTTAAAATGAATCACACAAATGCTAATCAACAAGTTAATACCGTGAGCAAAAGTTGTGAGACTTGTGGTGGTCCACACCCTTATTTCGAGTGTCCAGCCTCCGGTGGCTTCACTCAAGAGAGCGTATATGCTGCTCAAGGTTCCTACAATTCGGGGGGTAACTCCTACCAACCGCAAGGGGACCGTAGCCTTCTAAGCTATCGTTCTAACAATTACCTTGGACCACCTGGGTTTAATCAAAATCAGAACAATCAAAACAGAAATAATCAGTTTAATCAGAATCAGAATCAGAATCGGAATTTTCAAAATCAAGGTTCTCAAAATCAAGGGAACTATAATCAAAACCGATTCCAAGCTCCACAACAAACTGTTCAAGCTCCACCTCCTCAAGCTTCCATTGACATTGTTAGTTACATCAAAAACAATGAAGCTAAGATGGTGTCCATGCAAAATCAGATTACCTCTATGAGGAATGATTTTACATCTGAGATTAGAACAACTAGTAGCAAGATTGATCAGCAAAATAGCAAGATCGATAGCGTGCTTGCTCTTCTCATGAGTCAAAACAATCAAGCTTCAACTTCAGGATCTCTTCCAAGTAACACCATTCCCAACCCTAAGGGTGAGTTGAATGCTATTACCACTCGTAGTGGTAAGACGCACAATGGACCTATGACTCCAATGCCCCCTCCTCCTGTGGCAATGAGTCAAGTTACCAAGGATACAACGGACGAGGTGCATATCTCAAGCCCACGAAGTACCGCACAAGTCCAACCTTCGGTCGACTTACCTCCAATTCCGGAACCCGTTGTTCCGATGACCAATCCTAAGCCTTCACTTCCTTATCCTTCAAGGCTTAATGATCAAAAGGTCCGCGACAAAACTAATCAACAAATGGAGAAGCTTATGCAAATCTTTCAAGATTTGCACTTCGAGATTAGTTTAGCGGACGCTCTTCTTCTTATGCCCAAATTCGGTCCGACAATCAAAAATTTGTTGACTAACAAAGAAAAGATTTCCGAATTGGCTAAAACTTCTTTAAATGAGAATTGTTCGGCGGTTATCCTCAAAAAGCTTCCCGAAAAGCTAGGAGACCCCGGCAAATTCCTCATCCCATGTGATTTTCAAGGATTAGTTCAATGCTCCGCTTTGGCCGATCTTGGCGCGAGCATTAACTTAATGCCAAACTCCCTGTGGAAGAAGCTTTCATTACCCCCGCTTACACCTACGTGTATGGTCCTTGAGCTTGCCGACCGTACGAATTCTCATCCGTTAGGTGTAGCTGAGGACGTCTGTGTAAAAGTAGGAGATTTCCATTTCCCCGCCGACTTTGTTGTTGTTGAATTTGATGCCGATCCCCGAGTACCCCTCATCCTTGGGAGGTGCTTCTTGAAAACGGGTCGTGCATTAATCGACGTTGATAAGGGGGAAATCACTTTGAGGTCAAACAAGGAAGCCGTTACCTTCAACCTCGATCAAGTTACGAGATATTCCCCTAGTTATGAAGACACTTCCATTAACATGATTGATGTCATTGACATTGTGTCGGAGGAATATTCTCAAGAACTTCTTGGATTCTCGAGTGGCAATCCCACTTCGGTTGATCCCATCGTTGCTCTCTCTTCCACATCCCTCACTCCGTTTGAGGGAAGTAACTCTATTTCGGAGGAGATTGAAGCATATTTGTCTAGTGATTCAGTTTCATGGGAAATTGATCACGCCCCTATTGACATCGAGGGAGATATTCTTCTCATCGAGAAGTTGCTCAATGATGATCCCTCATCACTCCCTCCTCAAGAACTTCATAAAGAGGAAATCAAAACGATTGAAAAATCTGATGATCCTCCCGAGGTCGAACTTAAGGACTTACCACCTCATCTCGAGTATGCATTTTTGGAGGATGACAATAAATCACCCGTCATCATTGCTAAAGACTTGAGTAAGGATGAAAAAGCCGCTCTCATAAAAGTTTTGAAGTCACACAAGCGAGCCATCGCTTGGAAACTTTCCGACATCCAGGGGGTTGACCCGAAATTTTGTACTCACAAAATTCTCCTGGAAGATGACTCCAAACCAGCGGTTCAACACCAAAGAAGGGTGAATCCTAAAATTCATGAGGTCATCAAAGCGGAAGTCATAAAACTTCTCGATGCCGGATTGATTTACCCTATTTCGGATAGTCCTTGGGTGAGCCCCGTTCATTGTGTGCCCAAGAAAGGTGGCATTACTGTCGTTGAAAATGATGAAAACGAGTTGATTCCTACTCGATTGGTTACGGGATGGCGTGTTTGCATTGACTATCGAAAGTTAAATGAAGCCACCCGTAAAGACCACTTTCCTTTGCCTTTCATGGATCAAATGCTTGAGAGATTAGCGGGAAACGAATACTATTGTTTTCTCGATGGTTTCTCAGGTTACTTCCAGATACCCATTGACCCCCAAGATCAAGAAAAGACCACATTCACATGTCCTTATGGAACATTTGCTTACCGACGCATGCCTTTCGGCCTATGCAATGCTCCCGGTACATTCCAAAGGTGTATGATGGCCATTTTCCATGATATGATCGAAAAGACTATGGAAGTCTTTATGGATGATTTTTCGGTCTTTGGGAATTCTTTCCAAACATGTCTCTCCCATTTGGACAAGATGCTTGAACGTTGTGAAAACACGAACCTTTGTCTAAATTGGGAGAAATGTCACTTTATGGTCAAAGAAGGCATTGTCCTTGGCCATAAGATCTCTAAGAAAGGGATTGAGGTGGACAGAGCTAAAGTTGATGTTATTGCAAAGCTACCTCCTCCCACAACTGTCAAAGGAGTAAGAAGTTTCCTTGGTCATGCCGGTTTCTATCGTCGTTTCATTCAAGATTTCTCGAAAATATCCCGGCCTATGACCCGACTTCTTGAAAAAGACACTCCTTTCGTCTTCTCTAGTGAGTGCATTGAAGCTTTCCAAATTCTTAAGAGGAAGCTCACGGAAGCACCAATTCTAGTTGCCCCCGATTGGGACCTACCATTCGAGCTTATGTGCGATGCAAGTGATTTCGCCATAGGTGCAGTCTTGGGGCAACGCAAGGCTAAACATTTCCAGCCTATACACTATGCTAGCAAAACTTTGAACGAAGCTCAAGCACATTACACCACTACGGAGAAAGAATTACTAGCGGTGGTGTATGCTTTCGAGAAGTTTCGGCCATACTTGATCTTGTCCAAAAGCATAGTGTATACGGATCACTCGGCCCTCAAATATCTTCTTGCTAAGCAAGATGCAAAACCGAGATTGATCCGATGGGTTCTCCTCCTACAAGAATTTGATATCACCATCCGTGATAAAAAAGGAGCAGAGAACCTAGCGGCTGACCATCTTTCCCGTCTTGAAAATCCTCATCAAGATGTGCTCGAGAAAAAGGAGATATGCGAAACATTTCCTCTCGAGACACTTAATGTGGTATCTCATCGTAGAGATTCGAGTACCCCATGGTTTGCCGACTTTGCAAACTACCATGCGGGTAACTTTGTTGTGAAAGGGATGTCGTCCCAACAAAAGAACAAATTTTTCAAAGATGTTAAGCATTACTTCTGGGACGACCCCTACTTGTTTAAAATCTGTGCGGATCAAGTCATCCGACGGTGTGTTCACGGGCAAGAAGCCGCTGAAATTCTCAAGGCTTGTCATCATGGACCCACGGGGGGACATAATGGCCCGAACTACACCGCCAAGAAGGTGTTTGATTCCGGTTTCTATTGGCCCACAATTTACAAAGATGCCCATGATCTCGTCAAATCTTGCGACTCTTGCCAACGTCATGGTAACATCTCTAAAAGAGATGAAATGCCTCAAAATGCCATTCAAGTGTGCGAGATCTTTGACGTATGGGGCATTGACTTTATGGGGCCGTTCCCGTCTTCTCGAGGGAACAAGTATATACTCGTGGCGGTCGATTACTTGTCTAAATGGGTGGAGGCGAAAGCGCTACCGACCAACGACGCCCGAGTAGTGGTGAAGTTTTTAAAGTCTCTCTTTGCCCGTTTTGGAACTCCTCGTGCCATCATTAGTGATCGCGGCACACACTTTTGCAATGACCAATTCGCAAAAGTGATGCTTAAGTACGGTGTCACCCACCGTCTCTCTACCGCGTATCACCCACAAACTAGTGGGCAAGTGGAAGTTTCGAACCGTGGTTTGAAAAGAATCTTGGAGAGGACCGTAGGTGAAAATCGTGCCTCTTGGTCGGACAAACTTGAAGATGCACTTTGGGCCTTCCGTACCGCTTACAAAACACCCATCGGGTGTACTCCTTACAAGCTCGTGTATGGAAAGGCGTGTCATCTCCCGATCGAGCTTGAGCACAAAGCCTATTGGGCCTTGAAGCATGCAAATTTCGACCTAAAGTCTTCGGGTGATCATCGGAAAGTTCAACTCAATGAATTAAATGAACTCCGTAATCAAGCCTACGAGAACTCTTTAATCTACAAGGAAAAGACAAAGAAGATCCATGACTCAAAGATTAAGAACCGCGTTTTCAACGTTGGTGACCGAGTCCTTCTTTTCAATTCTAGATTGAAGATCTTCTCGGGGAAACTTAAGACCCGTTGGACTGGTCCATTCACCATTGCCAAAGTTTTTCCATATGGCACCGTAGAATTATCTCAAACAGACGGGCCAAACTTCAAAGTGAATGGACATAGGTTGAAGCACTATTTTGGAGAGGACATTCCCCCTGTGGTTGTCCCGGATCTTCAAACTTTCCCCATGAACCAATGAATGCGGGGATCGAGTCAAGCTAGCGACTCGGTAATCAAAAACAGTAGCATGCTATATGGGTTTTCACCCATATTTCTGTCTTCTTACCTCTTTCTACCACCCTAGTGTGGGGGGGTTGCCCACATGTTTAAAAAAAAAAAAAAAAAAAAAAAAAAAAATCTTCTTTCTAAATAATGGCCGTAGTATTTCCCTTTTACGTTCTTTGTTTCGGCATAACCGCCGGTACTTTGAATATTGAGGGAAATATTCATTTCTAAGTCTGGGGGGGGGGAATTCTCACGAATTTCATATATTATCTACCCAATTCCCCCGTTTTTGGCCAAAATTTTTTTTTTAAATAAGTGTTCTACACTTACTCATTTGGTTATCAGTCCGCCATGTCTGTAAGACAAAAGGATTGGCTAATCCAGGAGCAAACGGCTCTTGGTAAAGATATCTCAAATCCGTTTATATGGCTTGCAATTTGCCCAAAATTGTATGGTTCTCAACTCACCATATCCTAAAAAGTGAAGAGTTGGCTAGCCCGCAAGGTTATGGCTTGTGGTAAAGGCAGTGGAAAAACCATAATTGGTAATCGACTCACCAAAGATAATACTGATAATTTATCTAAGAGTTGGCTAGTCCAGAAGGGTACGGCTTCTGGTAAAGACAAAATCAAATCCGTTGGAAGCTGGTGGTTTGCTCAAAATCACATGGTTATCGGTGTACCATGGTTCTTACTTGAACTGAAACATTTGGCTACTCCAGAAGTAATGGCTTTTGGTAAAGAGATTAAAATCCATTATGTTTTCTCAAATCATTGCTAGGGACTAGCAATATCTCAGTGTGGGGGATTGATGAGTGTCTAAATACTCATCATTTCTGTACAAAATAAACTGCAAAATCATCTGAAAACACTCAGAAACACATCAAAATGATCAAAATATCACAAATCAGTGTTTTATGTGTTTTAAATTCAAAAATATCAAAATCAGATGAAAAACATATCAAATTTGCAAAAATTGCAGTTTCAGTCCCCCAAGTATCAAAAGTTGTCAAAAACAGTCCCTGAGCACATAATTTCAAAAGTAAAGTCACCAAAGGTCCTTTTAAAACCAAAAGTTGTCAAATTTAGTCCTTTGGTGAAAAATATGAAAAGTTTGAGAAAATTGCAAAAATGGTCCTCCAAGTTTGAAAATTGGCACAATTAGCCCCTGGAAAATTGCAAAATGGCAATTTTGGTCCCTATACTTTTGAAGTTTGTCATTTTCAACCCTTGGAACAAGTTTGATAAATTGGCAGCCTAGGTCCCTACAGTTTCAGAATTGGCAAATGAAGTCCTTGTCAATTATTAAACCCTTGTAACCATTTTGACCCTTACCCAATTCTGGACCCCCTGTCAAAAAGCCTTTTGGACCCCCTGGTATTAACTGCCCAAGTCAAACAGAGGTTTGACTTATCCCAAACCCGCCAAAACACTCATCCTCTCCACTTGATCTCTGCAACCAGCTCTGCACACTCAACCTCCCCATGCCTTATCTCTTTTCCCCCCCCCTCCTCAATAATCATCACACCCACACATCACCCCCCCCCCTAGTAGCTTAAAACAGAACCTACAGTCAAATTGGCATTTCCCGCCAATTTTGATCGTGTGGCTAAAATGAGTTCTAGCCATCCAAGGGCTCAAAGGACTGATGGGATCCACTCAGAAGGTGAGAGAGAAGCAAGTGGAGCTATAAAAAGAGAAGAAAGAAGCCATATGAGAGTAGTTAGTTTTTATAAAAAATCTTCTTAATGTCGTTTTTAAGTTTAAAAGTTTTATGTAAGTTGTAAGACTGTTAAATGTTGTAAAAGTGTACTCTCTTAAGTTATTTGATTAATATAAATCAATTTCAGGTTCTAATTTCAGTTATAATATCATTCCATCTTGATAAGTCAACTGTTAAAATTTTTATTCTCATAGTCTTGAATCCAAGCTTCATAAAGCTTCTTTTCAAGTTTACTTAAGCTTACACAAGATCCTTATATCTTTCTATAAGCTCAAGTTAAGGTTTTAGTCACTTTTGCAATTTGGTCAACAAAAGTCAACTGGAGGGGTAAAATTGGAAATGCAGTTGTAAATGGTTGGTTCAGACATGAGCATGGGTTGAAATGGAAGCTATGGGTTGGATTGAATTAGGATAGTGGTTCAGGGTTCTCATTTTGCTAACCACTGTGGTTTGGACTATTTGTAAGTCAAATCCAAGTTCTATGCATAATCAGTTATTGTAGTTTAAATTTGTTAAAATCTGTTGTATTAGTAGTATCTAGGTTATCTTAAGTCTGTTTGATCATAATGTCAAGTTGTTTCACTGTTCAATTCTGTTTTGAGCTCATGACAGGTTAATAAAGGGTGTTTGGCTTAACTGAGTTAACTGTCATTAAGACTTGTTCAGTGATTGCTCATTGTTGTTTGATGTGTCTTAAGATCATTTGAACTCATTTCAATCAATATATTGGTCCTGCATAGCTAGAAGTCAACATTTCTCCTTAATCTGTCTAAATTGTCTTACTGTTGAGATCAAGGATTAGCAAATCCTTGATTTGTGTTTAGAAATCCATAACTTTGCTTGCAGTAGCTTTGGTTTATCTTAAAACATCAATCTCAGTTACAAGAATTGGTTCCAAAGTTCAGTTTGGTCAAAATTCATCATTTTGTCAAAAGTCAAAGGTGCAAAAATCTGGTTTTAGGCTCAGTTACAGTGAATTTTCTTGGGTTCAATATTGGGTCAATTCAAGTGATACTTCTTGTTTTTAAAACTTAAACTGGTCAAGTTACTTGTCATGATTTTTACTCATTTTTAGAAATTTTCTATAAGCTCTATAATTACTTGTGAACTTGGTCTCAGCTTTTGAAAGTGTCCTGTGCACAGGTAGTTGTGTGTGCACAGGCTTTTTCCATAGCTTGTCACAAGCTCAATTTAGCTTGTTCAGGTCTGGTCTTGGGTTTACAAGTAGCCAACCAGGTCTGGTATAGGCTCCAATTTCTTGTTTTTGATTTCCATCTTATTTAGTAGCTTAGTATTAGGCTTAAAGTTTACCTCTAAACCTGATTTTAGCATTAATCTCAATTACATCAAATCTGATCAAATTGCTATTCAGTGGTTATAAGCAGTTGTATATTGTTGCATTGGAGTACTTTTAGCATATTTTGGTCTGAGTAATCAATTGGTGGCTTGTTGAGTTCATTTGGCTTATTCAAGTGCTTATTTATAAGCACTTGACATAGCAGTTTCATAATCTCACACACAAGTACCTGTTTTTCTAATTTTCATAGCTTCTTATCATTATTTTAGAGTTTCCCTGAATTTTTCAGATTTTTATGAGCTGTTTTGCTATTTTTCCTATTTTTAATTAGTTTTTAACACTTTTTAAATAGCATTTAATACAAAAAATTAGAAAAAGGTTCAAAAAAATAAGTTTTCATTTTTCTCAGGCTTAGATAAATATAAAAAGTAGAAAAAGTAATTTTCTAGATTTTTCATAGCTTATTTGGTAATTTTTAGTAATTTAATTAGTCTTTAATAGTTTAAAATTCCTAGAAAATAGAAAAATAACCAGAAAAATACAAAAATAGTTTTGAAAATTCTAGTTTGATATTTTAGACTTTTCCATTTCATAATTTTATTTTTCTAGCTTTGTTTCCTAATTTCTTGCATTTTGGTTAATTTTTAATTAGTTAAAAATAGTTTTTAATTAATAATAATTAGATAAATAGTTATAAAAATAATTTTCTTTTTCTAAAAAGTTTCTTATATCATTAGGTTTGTAAAAATGTATTTTTCATATTTTTAGGGTTAACATTGCTTTCGTTTCACTTTTTAATTTGTACGTCGCGTAGATTTTAATTTAGTTTTATTAAAACAAAAAGAACAAAAACATCATTTTAATTTCAGTGATAGCATTTATTTAATAGATTTTATCTTTTTAACTTTCTTTAATTTGCATTTAAGCCGCTGTAATTTGTTGGCTATTTCTGTAGTTATAATCATAAATCAAATCTCTGTATCCATTCAAATCTTCTCGATCACTAAACGTTTGATAATCCATTGCACAACTCGCTGGGACATAACGACCCGGGGAAACACTATACTCTCCTGATCTTCATTGCATTCGTGTTTGAACTGTTTTAAGCTGATTACGGTCTGTCATTCACAAGTGGCAGGCTTGCGTGATTTAGCTTGACTGTTTTGCGCGGATCAGGATTCTTGCAATTGGTGGTTGAATTGGTTAATTGAGGCTGTTTTCTTAACGGGCGTGGTTGATTTGATCTGTTTGGGTTTGGATCTGATGAATTTGTGGGTTTCTTGATTAGGGTTTTTTGAAACCCTAATTTAGTATTTGGGGGGGTTTTTGTCACACCCCCAAATTACCTGTTTTGCAGCGGAATGAAATACCTGGGGGATGACTGTCATAACATCAAAGTTACAGTTATATCGAACGACCTAAAGTGTCGTTTTGAAAATATCGTTTGATTAAGTAAAATAATCAGAGTTTACAAAACATAGGTCCCAAAAGATTTCCAATGTACCAAAATGAGTTTGTTACAATCAAACGATAGTTAAGTACATAAAATACATGTGAGACGCGTCGTCACCGCGACTCTATGATAAGTCCACATGCATGCCATGAAGTGAATGCCTTAGATACCTGAGATAAAACATGCTAAAAAGTGTCAACACAATGGTTGAGTGAGTTCATAGAGTTTACTTAACATGTAAAGCTTTTAAAGAACGTTCATGCAGGAAAGGCAAAGTTTTTGGTCATTAAGAATAGTCCACAAAGCAAAGGCATTGTAAATCCACTCAGTTCCAAGTTCCACCCATACAAAACTTTCAACCTGTGTGTTCACAACCCACTGCCAAAAGTAGTTTGTCTAGTAGTCACGTACACGTTGTCATAATAGTTCACAAAGCGAAGGCATTGTAAATCCACTCAGTTCCAAGTTCCGCCCATACAAAACTTGCAACCTGTGTGTTCACAACCCATTGCACAAAATATAGTGTGTCTAATAGTCAAGTATACGCTGTCATAATAGTTCACAATATAGCACCACGTATATAATAATGTATGCCAGGCAAAGCCCCTAGAATAAATAATATGCGTCCCGTAACATAGTGGACGAGAGGTTGGCCGACCTCTAATAGCGCTATCCATACTACCTACTAATAGGAGACTAACAATGCGAATGTACGAACAATACATCATACAACTATTATATACAATTAAGAACACTCCGAACATAAGAGAATTTGCACACTCCACCAATAAGGCGAGAATTAGTATTGCTCCGTTCACATAGGGAGACTTTGGGTTGCTCCGAACAAGGGAGACTTTTAGGGTCATAGCACGTACGGTTCAATAAGTTCAAACAAGTCATAAGTTCGTAATTAAGCTCAAGTGTTCCAGTCAAAAGTTCATAATTAAGTTCAAGTGTTCCATTCAAAAGTTCATAATTAAGTTCGAGAGTTTAAGTCGAGTTCAAAAGTTCAAAACAGCCAAAGAGCTCAAAATATATCAAAAGGTTCAAAATAGCTAAAGTGTTCAAAATCACGTCAAACAAGTTCAAAATATATCAAAAGGGTCCTTTATAAGTTAAAAGAGTTCAACTAATGTCAAAAGGTTCAAATCAAGTCCAAATTGTTCAAATATATGTTAAAGGGTCCAAATCAATTTAAAAGAGCTCAAATATACATGTCGAAGGGTTCAAAATCAAGGAAAGTGATTCAAATAATAGCGTTCATAACATAGTAATCAATTTAGTTCGGGCATAATCTACTTACTAGCATAAGTAGTGAAACAATAGTTATTTAAGTTCATATAAGTGTAAAGTAAAAGCAAGTAGTTGAGCATGTATCTCCCCCAAAGAGTTTATAAAACAATTAAACGAGTAAAAGTGGGGCTACGAACTCACCTGATGCAATGATTATGATGACAAAAGTAGATACACTGAAATGAGGTACGATCTCTATCAGCAACCTAATATGAATGATATGTTCTAATGTAAGCCATGAAACAATGTTGTGCATGCAAACTCATATGATATCCATACCACTTGTACATTTTTGAAAATGAATTTTATCGTCGAAATACACGTTTATGACATCTCGTCATGTTATAAAATACTTTACAAGTACTTACGTTGAAACGACATCCTACAATAGTTGCTTAGTGATTTATCAAGAAATTATAGTTTATGAGTAGTTTTCGGAAAAGTTCGAGAGATCGTATATTACTCGATACAACTTCGTTTGACGATCTGTTGAACATTTTGGAAAATAGGATAGGCGAAGTCACTTTTACTAGAAGACATCGTTTTCTCAAAAGTACTCTATCGATATGAAAAATGGCTCTAAACATGGACCTTCGCAATAACCATTTTGGCTAATAGAAAATATATAAGTGTTATTACTTGTGAAAAATAGTTACGATATCCATATTTAAAACGCGTATAACTTAGTCGTTATAAGTCCTGTTGAAACTGTAGACTTTGATAGATCTTGAGCACTCGTAGATCGTTAGTATTGCTTATGTAATCACAAACAAACTAATAGAAAATCTCTACAACTTGTATTCTTTAGCGGAAATCAAACACAAGTACAAACACAGATAACTAAGAACACGTTGATCCTCTATGGATCTTTATATTGATACTAAAACTTTGTTTTTCAACTCGTACATCATTCATACTATTGTGTTCCTTTTATAGACAAGGAACCCTAACTTGTTTCCTAAGAAACGTATAAACATAAAACTAAATAAGATATACATAATCACTTCCTAATAAAGCTCATGCATATCCTAACTAACTATAGAATACGCGGAATACTATCTCCGCAGAAACAAACTACGAACTATATAACTTCAGTAGAATTATATCTTCAGTAGAATCCAGCACACATCAGCAGAATCCTTCAGCAGTAATATCAACATAATTCATACTTAGCATAATTCCCAACAATCCTCCCCTAAACTGGAATTTGACTAGGTTAAGTTCCAGTTTCTTGATAGATCTTTAACACTTCAGAACTAGAGGATTGTACGCGAACATCAGCAGCAAAGAATCAAAACAAGAACACCTCGATGATGACAAAACTTTGAAATTCCAGATCTTTGCAGCAAAAAATGACAACAGATACATCAAAACATATTAGTTTCATACTATTCTCATCACATCCAGGTGTGTTAACTCCTTTGAGAGGTGAATCATTGAAAATAATGGATTTGTTGTCTCTTTACCAATAGCCATCACTACCGGAGTAGCCAAATGTTTATGTTCGAAAACCATGGTACACTGAGAACCATCTGATTTATTAGCAAATCAGCAACCATGAACGGATTTGAAATGTCTTTACCTGTAGTCGTTTGCTCAGGACTAGTCAATTCTTAGGAGATAGAATCACCTTTGGTGAATTGAAAACCCAATATGGTATTCCACTGCCTTTACCACAAGCCATATACATGTGGGCTAGTCAATTCTTGGATTCCAAAAAGGAATAAACCATGGTGAATTGATGACCATACAACCCTCAGCAATTAAGCATGGGTAGTTGCAGACCCTATGATTTTGAGCAAACCATTACAGCTATCAACAGATTTGATGTGTCTTTACCAAAGTTGTACCCTTTGGACTAGCCAACTCTTAAATGTACACAAGGCACAACTGGTGAGTCGAGAACCATCAACAATATACAACAAACCTGCAAGAAAAGTTAGACAAATATACATAGTTTTTTTTTTTTTTTTTTTTTTTTTTTTTTTTTTTTTTTTGTTTTTTAACTAAGAAATAAACAAAACAAAGATTACAAAATATTACAAAATACCATAATCAAGATGATGCTTTATGTTGCAGAAGTTGATTCTTAATCAATCCAACCAATTGTTCAGCATCAGGTTGTCATTCCCAACTGGATCAGGTGGAACTTCCAACTTCTGTCTAAGCATTCTCTCCATCAATAATACAGACAAAGGATAAATCTTATCTGAGAACATGCACACAATCATACCACACTGTGTCTCCACCACATGCACACATGGCATAGGATAAAATCTCCAAGTCTCAACCTTCCACTTATGTGAATTCTTCCAAATAGAATACCCTTTACCATCTGGAGATTGAGAATCAAACAGAACTTGAAGATCACCTAACAAGTATAAACCAGAACCCTGTGGTGAATGAGTAGCATAATGTTTAGTGACAAGTCCATACAAAGTATTCAAATCTTGTCTATCCACCAAATGAAAGATTTCCTTTAAGAATTTGAACTGCATAGTAGAATTATCCAGCCGAAAAATAGTGTTAAGCTCCCCATCAGTCAAAGTCCAATTAGTCAACACATCATGAGATCCCTCAGGAAAAACATCAGAATATCCTTCTCTAATAAAAGTTGAATCAGCAGCTGTTAGATCCAAAGAACTACCTCTGAGAGACTTATGAATCCTAGAAGTGTATGTCCCATCTGATCTCACAGATCTCCTTAGAATAGTGTGTCTTCTTTTAGACATTCTTTTCTTCCTCCTACCAGGTATATACATCTCCATAGAAACAGAAGATGATATCTTATCATGAACATCTTTAGCAGGAACGGAAGAAGAAGAAGTAGACTTACGTGAAGCAACACCACGCAAGGCATACATTCTCTCAAGTATTTTTCTGGCATTCTTAGCTTTAGCAGCTTCTTGTTCAGCTTTCTTACCCAATTCTTCTCCTTCTATATCAACAAATGTCACAGAAGGTAATGTTTCAGAAGAAACAATATGAGGTTCATCAGATTGAACCTTTTCAGCTGAATGGATAGCCTCAGTAGATACTACTGGAGTAACAACAAGAGAACTCATCTTGGGTATAACATCATCAAAATTATCTACAATCTCAACTTGCTTTGGTCTCTTTGCTTCAAGAACATCCAAAGCATCATCACTCCTTTTCAAATTAGAATATGGTGTAATATACTTCATAACCCTATGATACATGTTAATCAACTCAGAATCATCTAAAGCCCAAACTTGCTTCTTTGTTAAACCTCTCTGATAGATAACACTACTTTGATTATACACCACCATTCTCATATAAGCTTTCATCTGAGCTGCTGTTTGTGGTCTTTCCCTTTTTGCTTTAGCTTTCTGTGCAGCAATTGCGTTTCTTTGTGCAGCTGCAGCTTGCTTCCTTTGTTGTCCAAGAGCCACCATCTTTGCAGCAAAGTTCTCACTATCAAAGTCTGCTCCTAAGATACTTTGAGCAAGAGTAGGATTGGATGCAGGTTGATTAGTGTAAGTATCCCATTGTGCATCAGTGAACTGAGTGGCCATAGCATCAATTTCAATTTGTCTCTCAGGAGGCAAATTGGTGGCAAATTGGTAGCAAACTGATATTGAAGCATTTGAGCCAATGCTTGACTCTTCTTGATATTCGCACACTCAGCTAGCATTCTTTCTTGTTCTTGACGTTCCTGTTCACTGACTAGATCAGAACCAAGCTCTTCATTAACCATTACTCCTTTCCATGTGTCATCAGACTCCTTAGCAGAATCATCACACGGGATGTCAACAACAGGAACATCAGAAGAAACACCCAAATAAGTATCAGAAGAAACATGTTGAGACAAATCTTCAACAGGTGTAGAAAAGACATCAGCATTAGGGTCTAGATTAAAACTTCTTCCTGCAAGAAAGACTTCAATATGATCTGCTGAAGATGAAGGACATGGATGTTCTTGAACAAACGAAGCTTGACCATGTTCAGTAGCAACATCCTCCATTTGATCATCAGCATCTGCAACATCCGACACCTTTGAAGGTTCAGAAGAATCCTTACTCAAATACTGTCTTCTCTTTCTTCTAGTAAACAGAATGGGTTTCTTGTTCTTTGAAGATTCAGTAACAACTCGAGAAGGAATATCAGTCTTCTGAGCCATATCAGCCAAAATTTCAAGCGACTCAAATTGAGTATCCTCTTGCTCCTCATCAGAAGAAACCAAAATACTCCTTTTGTTATTCTTCCCAAGTTGTTCCTCTTAATCCTTAACCTTACTCTTCAGTTCCAAAATCTCAGCACCAAGTGTAGATTTAGTCTCAGCAAGCTCCTTTTTGATATCTGCAACTTCTTTCACAGTCCTGTTGAGCAAAACATATACAGATGTGAGAGTAATAGGATCCTCAGCTCCACCAGTAGATTGTTCTGTGGTAATGGGAGCATCATTGGACCTTTCAGGAGAAATATAAACATGCTCAATGAAAGGAGAACCTGCATTATATGGCTCCCTCACAGGACTAGGTGTGGTCAGTCTGTTTAGATCAGTCTCAAACTCACCAATAGTAGCATGAGTAGGTGGTGGACTAGGACTAGATCTAGGTAAAAGTGTAGGTGGAGGTAGGTCAGGAGTAACATGAGATGCTTCAACAGTAGTAGAAGGGCCCTCATCAATGACAACTGATGGATTACCATCAGTAGCAACATTGGTAGAAGGTGGATCACCAACAACATTATCCTCATCAGCAGCCTCATTGCCTTGAGGCAACATAGCTGCTAACAAAGGATGATGTTCCCCCTCATAGTGAGTTTTCATTGAAGCAAATAGTTTAGAAGTTAAAGCTCCTATGGGATAAAAGGCTTGGGCTTGGGTAGTAATGTCTAAAATCATTTGCAAAAACCTAGGGTACATTAAAAACTTATGCTTTTTCCTTTGAATATTTTCAACCATATTATCAAAAATAAACCTAGAAAAGTTATAAGTTAACCCCTGAGAAAGACATACAATACCACATCCCAATTGAGTAGAAAATTGATCCCATCCTCCTGATTTATTGCTTATACACTGTAGTAAAGTGTGTACCAAAAACCTCCATGTAGGGCAAAGCTTGTTCTTCTGCCACATATCAATTCTTGTACCCTGATATCCCACAGCTCTTAGTCCTTCAAGTATCTCCACATAATTAGAATGATAAACCCCATCGGCATCTTCCAACCTTAGTTGCCTCCTTATCAAATCCTTTGTCACAACATACTATGTTCCGTCAACTATAGCAACAATCTCTGTTTCACTCCGTTTCGTAGCAGATGCCCAAAATTGAGTAACCAACGATTCATATATCACATTAGGAGAATGCGTTAAAGCATAATGAATCTTGGACCTCTTCAAGAACTCCACCATTGGTTCATATAGTTCATCACCCTTTGCTTTTCCCAGAAAAGCGACTTGTTCTGATCTTTCTTAAATTGAAGCGCCATGAGAAATCGTGATAATGGGTTATGATTTAATCAACTTGAAGTGTTTTGAACGTAAGTGAAGAGGGAATCGGTTAATTTGAAGTAAAGATATGAGAATAATGGATTGGTAGAAGTTGCCCAAATTATAGTCAAAAATATCGGAACTTTTGTTGACCATATCTTACGTGTATTTCAACTCTAACCAATAATAAAGTAACACTTAAGCAGAAACACGGTCAATCTGCAGAAGTAATTCGATCAGCAGAAACCACCCAAGATAAAAGATATCTTCAGTAAATATCTGGAGTGTTACTGTGTCACCCAACTCGCATTAAATTACATTAATCCCCGAATCCGTCTATATAACAATCCCAATGCACACTTAACACACATCATTTACCCCAATTTTCATCACAAACCCTAATTTCACCAAATAAAAACCATAATCAACCACCATCAGTATGTGGAATCAACCTGAAGTCATCGATCTAAAAACCTCCTCATCATCATCATCATCAAGTGATGATACTGATGATACTAACCCATGGCATCTTTACATTCCTCCACAAGAACCACGACCAAGAAAATCCCCTTTTCTCCCTTCTTCAGAAGATGATAGTGTAGTGGATCCAAGTGAATCTTCTAATGACTTTGATGACTCCTACAAGGAGAGAACATCACACCCCCAACCTTCAACACCTCAATCTCAACAAAGGCCACGTGCCGAAAGAGAGGTGGTGTTAGCTCTTCCTGCGCCATGGTTTGGTGCTTCATCTTATATTGTGAAGGGAAGAGGCAAAAGGAAGATGGATTGATTGCTTTTTGGTGAAACCAGTAGATGGAACAACCGAAGATTTCCATATCCCACATCCATCTACTGTATTCATCTTCATCATCTTCATTTTCATCAATCCATCCTTCCCATTTTGATCCTTAGCATCTTCGTCGTACTGGTCATGCACATCCAGCGTTTGGAATGGATGATATGAGCTAGTAGATGATAGGAGCTAGATATTGTATAGAACTGATCTTGTATTTTCATTCTAAGTTGATTGTAAGCTGTAAGCTGTAAACTGTTTCTTGAATGAATGATCAATTTAACTTCAGTACTTCTCTTCAGTAGAAATAATTAGCTCACTTCAGCACTTTGATTTCAGTAGAAACAAGGTTATAAGCTTACTTGACCATATTCCAATTGACCAACCATGATGAACTTCAACTTATATATGCAAACTGCAAAACAAAACAGAGAAACACACAAACCAAACAAAGACAAACTAAAAGAACATTAGCAGGTTAGTGTTAGCAAACAAAATTATAAACTATAATATACAAAGTTTACAACATGAATCCTCCCCTGAGGTCTATGCCTCTCCTTAAACTTTGCAGTTAAGGGTTAAGCATCCCAATATGGACCACAAGGTGTTGAAACCTTGGTCCATCAAAAGCCTTAGTTAGTAAATCTGCCACATTATCATCAGTGTGAATCTTAACCACTTTTATCAAATGTTTGTCATATGCATCTCTTATAAAGTGGTGCCTGATTTCAATATGCTTAGTTCTACTGTGAAAAACTGGATTTTTAACAATGCATATGGTACTTTGATTATCAATAAAAATTGTTGTGTTCATGAAGTTATACCCATAATCCAACAATTGATTTTGTATCCAAAGAACCTGTCCACAGCAATTTGCAGCAGCAACATACTCTGCTTCAGTAGATGAGGTAGCCACAATAGTTTGTTTCTTTCACTGCCAAGAAATCAATCGCTTTCCAAGGAATTGGCAACCTCCAGTTGTGGATCTCCTATCCAGATTTGCACCAGCATAGTCACTATCACTATATGCTTCCAACTTAAAAGGAGACTCTTTTGGGTACCAAAGACCTAAATGAGGTTGGCCTTTGAGGTACTTAAAGATCTTCTTGACTGCATTGAGATGGGAAGTAAGTGGAGTGACTTGATGTCTAGAACAAACACTCACATCAAAGGTAATATCAGGTCTTGAAGCTGTTAAATACATCAAAGAACCAATCATAGATCTGTATAAATGAACATTCACAGCTGGATCTGCTTCATTGTTGGTCTTTGTTTTTGGAGCTTCATAAGGTGTAGTGGCAGTCCTGACACTCTCCATACCAAACTTCTTCAAGATGTCCCTCACATATTTATCCTGACTGATAAATATACCATCAGGTTTCTGCTGAACTTGGAGACCCAAAAAGAAAGTAAGCTCTCCCATAGCACTCATCTGAAACTCTCCCTTCATTAGCTCCTCAAACTCCCTGCACCAAGCTTCTTTGGTGGATCCAAAATAATGTCATCCATATAAACTTGCACAAGTATGATGTCTGTGGAATTCTTCTTAAGGAAAAGGGTCTTATCAATGGCACATCTTCTATAACCATGCTTCAGCAGAAATGATGAAAGCCTAGCATACCATGCTCTTGGTGCCTGATGTAGTCCATAGAGAGCTTTTACAACCTTGTAAACATGATTAGGATGATCTGGGTCTTCAAATCCTTTGGGTTGAGTGACATAAATCTCCTCCTCTATTTCACCATACAGAAAAGCACCTTTGACATCCATTTGATAAACCATGAACCCCATGTAAGATGCATAGGCCAAGAAAATTCGAATAGCCTCAACTCTAGCAACAGGTGCAAACACTTTATCATAATCAATTCCTTCCTCTTGCATGTATCCCTGAGCCACTAATCTTGCTTTGTTTTTAATCACAACCCCTCTTGCATCTCTCTTATTCTTCAAAATCCATTTTGTCCCAATTGCATACTTGCCATCAGGTAGTGGTACCAAAATCCAAACTTGCTGATTTTGAAATTGTTGCAATCTCTTCTTGCATTGCTTCAAGCCAACTTGAGTCTTCAAGAGCTTGAGTAACACTGGTTGGTTCCACTTGTGAAAGAAAACAAGAAAACAGACAATGTTCAAAGTCTGTGTGATTGTCTCTTTGCTGGTTTGAGACATAGGAAAGAAAAGTAACCTGTCCAAATTTAGAACTTGTTACAGCCCTTCTAGTTCTAACAGATGAGAGAAGATCACCAATAATATTGGATTGAGGATGAGCAATGTTGATCCATTTAGTAGCACTTGGGTTTACTTCAATAGATGTATCAAGATTAGTCACAGTTGGCTCAAAATCAGTGTCATAGGAAGGTAAGGTGAAGATGCCAGCTTTGTGTTGATGATTTCCAAGATCAGAAGGCCTTGGAAAGCATGTATATGGTTCCCCAAAGTCTGTAGACACTTTAGTAGAAATAGGAGTGGAAACAGCAGAGCTTTCAGCAGATTTGTTGATGATGGGAGAAACAGGATCACTGTCAGGAGAATCATGGTTTCCACTGACTGCTTCTTTTGCAACCTCCCCATTCAACTTCTCAGCTTCATGATTAGCTGCATACTCTTGTGTCTGAAGCCTAGCAAGGTCCTCTGCATAATGTGACTCATCTTCACTCTCATCAGAAGTAACTTTAGAAGTATCACCTGCAAAATGGTTAGGGGAGAAAGAAGGCACACTAATAGGCTGTTCATCATCCTCGAACTCACTATCAGATTCAGCATCAATGGTACCTGCATTGTTAGTGGGAGACTCTTGAGTACCTGCATTTTGGTTAGCCACATGTCTAGTATAGCCCAAGTAATCAGTTAAGTAATCAAGGTCAAAAGACCAAACATGACCTTGTCCTTGAACATTCGGCTTGTCTTCTAGAAATCTCAGGTTCAAAGTCTCCTCAATCTTCTTAGCATTAAGATTGTATACCCTGTAAGCCTTACTATGAGCTGAATAACCCACAATATAACCATCATCAGCTTTCTCATCAAATTTACCCAGTGGATCACTAGTATTCAGAATGGTCACTTGACAACCAAAAGGTTTGAGGTGATGAATAGCAGGAACTTTCCCAGTGAGAAGTTCATATGGTGTCTTGAAGTGAGGTCTAGTAATAGATACCATGTTCAGTACATAACAAGTTGTTCCAACTGCTTCAGTCCAAAACATAATGGGTAAATTAGAGTCTGCCAACATTAATCTTGCAGCCTCTATTAAGGTCCTATTCTTTCTTTCAGCCACCCCATTTTGTTGTGGGGTTCTTGGAGTGCTATAGTCCCTTTTTATCCCTTTAGACCTACAGAGTTCTATAAGTACATCATTCTTGAACTCTGTCCCATTATCACACTGAATTCCTTTAACCTTTTTGTTCAACTGGTTTTCAACAAGGGTAATGAAGTCTTTCAGCACTTGAGATGTTTCATCTTTAGTCCTCAGAAAGAATACCCAACAAAATCTGTTATAGCCATCAGTGATAACCAGACAAAAATACTTGTGATCAATGCTTCTGACTTGAGTTGGACCAAAAAGGTCCATATGCAGCAACTGAAGAGGTTCAGAAATAATGCTCACAGCAGTAACAGTTTTGTATGAGGCTCTGTGTTGCTTTCCTTTGTTGCAAGCAACACAATTATGTTCATTGGTTAAAACTTTGGAAGGAAGACCTTCAACAAGACCCAGTTTAGAAAGCTTGTTTATGGTCTTGAAGTTCACATGAGCCATCCTCCTATGCCATTTAGTAGACTCATCCAGGGATGCTTTAGCCACCAAACAAGTAAGGTCACCTTCTGGTTGAACATCATTAAGATTTAATGTGTATAAATTGTGATTCCTAGGAACTCTCAGCATAATTGATGAATCTTCTGGAAGTTCGAAGTCTTTAGACAGCACAAGACATTCATCCTCAGAGAAGAATACTTTGTTCTTGGTGTCACAGATTTGTGAGACTGAGAACAAGTTGAAGTGTTGCAGTTCCCTTACATAGTACACATTCTCAAAGTCCAGTAAAGGTGTTTTGATGGTGCCTTTCCCAGTGATTCTACCATTACTTCCACCAAAGGTCACATTGCCTCCTCCTTCTATGGGTACGAAATTATGCATCATATCTCTGTTTCCTGACATGCTTCTTGAACAACCACTATCCACTATACCAATATCCTTATGCTTCAGGGGATGATCCTACAACAACAACAATATATATACAAAATATTAGTACACTATGGAGGCTCAAGTCATCACTGACTTGAGCCTGCCTTGTGGATCATTATAGGTAGGCCATGCAGATGAATAAGATCCACTATTGTTCTTGGGTTTCCATTTACAATTAGGTCCCTGTTTATTCCAAGAACAACCTGTTGAGGGCTTCACAACAGTATCCCTATATCCTTTCCCAGCATACATTGAGTCAACACATCCAGGCCAATAACCATGTTTAAAATATGAACTAGTAGGTTGCACATATGGTCTAGCAACAGATCTTCTCCAATGAAATGAAGAAGATTTATTATGGGTTGCCTGTGGAACATAAGGTGGTATATCATTAACATTGGTCCACATTGGTCTAGATTTCTGCTGATTAGCACATACACCCATTCTTTGCTCATAAAAATCACAATCCTTAATCAAATGAAATTTGATTCCACAAACAAAACATGTCTTCTTTTTAGAAGATTTATTCAAATTGAAAGATGTTCTATTACATGTAAAAGCATTCAAACCAAAAACATTAAAGGAATTGTTTTTAACAGTATTATTATGCAAAGAATGAAAAGACAAGTCTTCAGAGGAAACTGTCTTGGAAGTTAACTCCTCATCAGTAACTCTAAAAGGCTTGTAGGGAGTCTTGGGTGCAGGCTTGGGTGAGGTCTTGGGTAGGTCTGACTTATCACTTGAATCACAGCTGGCATAAGAAGTAGACCCTTGATCAGAAGATTTGTCACTGTCAGAGCAAGAGACAAAATCATTAGATGAAGAATCAGGGTCTGGCAAGTCTTTTGACTTTTTGCCATATAGATGATGTGATCCATCAAAGTCAACAGTAATGGACAGGTCAATGGGCATATGTTCACCTCTTATTGGTCCACTCACCGCATGTAAATTACCTTCTTTAACAAAGTTAGCTAGACCAGCTGGTGTAGATTTACGTGTGTCATCCCTAGCTTCTAAGCCAACATATTTCTTAAAACCTAAAGCTACTGTAGAGTTAGGAGCTTGACTGCTATAGATCTCTCTAGCTAGATTGTTACCTGATATTAACCATTGTTTATGTCTAGCTATTTCCTCATATAGTTTTTCTTTTAGCACTAGGTTTTCAGAGATTACACCTGCTTTTTCTTTCTCAGTTCTTCTTAAATCATTTTTAGTACATTCTAGATCACTTTCTAACACCCTTAACTTTTCATCATAAGCTATTTGATTCTTCTGAAACCAAACCTTTTGTCTTTATAATGTTTTTAAAGCCTGTTTATAAGCTTCAACTTCAACATAGCATTCATTATATTTAGGTTTCAAAATATCATAGGCTTCCTTAAGTTCATTATACCGTTCACTACAACCAAACAAACAATTTTGTACCTGAGAGATGCCCATCAAGGCAATCTGATCATGCCTATCCTCTGAAGTATAGCTTGCTAGCAACCCGATATTATCAGCACCAGAACTTTCATCATTCTCTTGCTCATGTAACTTCCAGTCAACATTGGCATCCAAAGTGACCAGAGCAGCTGAGGATCCAGCCTTTGAAGTTCCAGCATCCCTTTGATTCTCCTGATAGGAAGAGTATCTCACCTCATCACCAGCTTTCCTATCCTTGCATTCTCTAGAGAAGTGACCCATCTGATGACAGGTAAAGCACTTGACCTTCTTTTTGTCAAATCTTGCTGGATCTCTTCCCTGGAAACCAAACTTCCTCCCAGACTTACGCTCAAATCTCTTGATATCCATAGAGAGCATGGCTACTTGCCACTTCAACTTTATCTCTTCCATATCCATTGGGTCCACCTGTTCGAAATCCTCATATGCAAGTTGCTGCTGAGGGTCATAATCAACAAAAAAGGATCCAAGCACATCTTCCATTATACCACTAGCTTTAGGTTGAGAACTTGATGAAGTGGTAGTGTAAGATGATGATGAGTAAGTTGGACTTGGAGCATGGATCATCTTATGGGTGGAGGCCCCAACAAATGCTGTGTGACTAGCAGTGGATGATGAACGAAAGGGACTTCGTACATCATGCTCAAGAGCTTTAAGTTTGTTGTATAGCTCATCAAAAGTAAGCACATCCAGCCCACCTTTAGTTTTGAAAGCAATGCTTACTTGTAGCTAGGATTGAGGTAAAGATCGCAAGAACTTAGAATTACAATCATCATTATCTGGCTTTGCCTTCAGCTGATTCAACTGACTTAAAATCTTGTGAAACCTGTCATAGCCCTTGTGAATTCCTTCCTCTTCAGAGATTTGAAATTCTTCAAACTGTTGTCTCAGCATCGATTTTCTCATTCTCCTAGACTCCTCATTCCCACCAAACTTCGCCTTGATTGCTAACCATATATCCTTAGCATCCTGCATGAAGTGAAAATCACTCAAGTGATCCTCTGGAATAGCTTGAAGAAGAATCGTTTTAACTTTGGTTTCTCTCTGAACCGCCAATAATTCTTCAGCAGATTTGGGAGGAACATAAATAAGATTACCATCAGGATCTGTGGTAGTTCTCTTCAAACTGTTCCCCTTCCTTACAATCTCCCATAGATTCCAATCAATGTTGGAGATCCAGTTCTGCATCTTCATCGCCCATAAATCGTATTCCTCCTTTTTGAGGTATGGAAACTTAGCATTGCTGTTTGAGAGACTTAGTTGTTGCATATGGGTGGTGTTTTGGTTGTTAGTGACTTCGATATCATCATCTGATCCAGGCTTGGTGAATGTTGTTTTGGTTGTATGGGTGTTTAGAAAAGACTGTTCTTAGTATCGTAGAGACTCTCCCGAGGCTCTGATACCACTTGTTGAAACTGTAGACCTTGATAGACCTTGAGCACTCGTAGATCGTTAGTATTGCTTATGTAATCACAAACAAACTAATAGAAAATCTCTACAACTTGTATTCTTTAGCGGAAATCAAACACAAGTACAAACACAGATAACTAAGAACACGTTGATCCTCTATGGATCTTTATATTGATACTAAAACTTTGTTTTTCAACTCGTACATCATTCATACTATTGTGTTCCTTTTATAGACAAGGAACCCTAACTTGTTTCCTAAGAAACGTATAAACATAAAACTAAATAAGATATACATAATCACTTCCTAATAAAGCTCATGCATATCCTAACTAACTATAGAATACGCGGAATACTATCTCCGCAGAAACAAACTACGAACTATATAACTTCAGTAGAATTATATCTTCAGTAGAATCCAGCACACATCAACAGAATCCTTCAGCAGTAATATCAGCATAATTCATACTTAGCATAATTCCCAACAAGTCTGTTTTCTACGTTTTATATATCCTTAGTTTCGTGTTAATATATACTAATATATTTTTGATAAATTGACTCATTTAGATAATGCTTAAAACTCATTTTTGCCCCTTAAATAACCCTTGACAGCAAGTATAATTTCAAAAAATTAGTTTTCGTCGTTAAACTTGAAAATAGCGTAACTTCTTCGTTATAAACCCGTTTTAACCCGTTCAAGCGACCACGGTTTTGTTTTAAAGTATATTTTCTGAAAATATAACCCAAAATAGTCCATGACCTGTCGAAATTTCCAGAATTTATAAAAATGGACAGCAACTATTTATATAACGTCTAACTTGGTTTTTCTTGCGTAATACTTGTTTCAATCACTTCAAATCAACACCAAATCTATTCTAAACCTACCATACACCTTCTTAGGGTGTCATAGGTTCCTAAAAATCATCAACAATGATATGTTTCAAGGGATTAATTATAGGATGTTTAAAACTTATAATAAGTACTAAAAACAATTAAAAGTTGCATGAATCACATAATACTTGCATGTTTTGTACTAAAATGATAAAAATAACTCAAGAATGATTATGAAAGAGTGATAAAGATTATTTAGAACTTACTTGAGTGATTATGAGAAATTGGTGATGGAAAACTTAATTAAACTTCAAGGTTTTAATCCTAAACCTTAACTAGAACTCAAAAATGGATCTTAATAATTCTTGATCTTGAAAAAAAATGGTGATTCCTTCTTGTTCTTGCCTTGGCCGGTTTTCAACAAAGAAAAAGGAGAGAATTGGCTTTGTTTCACCTTTTGTATGTGTAAGTGTATGCGTTTTGTTTCTAAATATCTTGTATAAATTTTAGTCTAGTCATTTAAATGTGTAGGTGTCCAATTATTTGCAAGATCTTTATAAAAATTTATGGTGACTCATATGGGAGGTCGGCCAAGGGGGGGAAAATGGAAGTATTTGGTGTATTATTGATAATTAAGTGTATATAAGTTTAAGTATAATGTATAGTTTGTACATAAAATTAATTATTAAGTGTAACGTTAACTAGAAATCGATTAACGGAACAAAATAAAATATATCAAAGTCATAAAAATTATAAAAAAAAACATTTCTCGCAAGAATTGAGTGAATAAATAATTATCGAGTCGAATTTACGAAAATCGTCGTAAATATATATATATATATATATATATATATATATATATATATATATATATATATATATATATATATATATATATATATATATATATATAACAATTTATATACAAAATAATTTCAAAACATCGGGTAAACTAATAATATAATTTTTATAGTCTTAAAATGGGCATAAAAATATATCAGGACAATTTTTGAAAGTGTCGGATCAATTATTCAAAATCAGTGATCGTGCGATAGCGTTTATTTAATAGAATAATATACGTTAATGAAATATGCAAACCCATGCATGAACTAATATGAAAATGATATTACGGATGATATGTAGACTAACTCTAGTATATATGAAGTGATCTCAATGATGTTCCATGAATATGCAGCTTAACCCTCACGGTTAAGCGAATTAGATACTCATAAACCTAGTTTACGAAAAATGATGAATAAAAATCATGAATATAAATTTTTATCCGGAATGAATAGTGTTTTGTGAATAGTAAAATTTTGAAATAACCTCTCAAAATATCAAATCGACCTCAAAAACGATGAATAGTAAAATGATGAATAGTAACCAATGAATAGTAATTCCGGGATGAATAGTAAAAATTTTAAAGTTTGCAAAATAACCAGAAATTGAGAATTGTGACAGTTTTTATCCCTGGTGGTTTCTTGTTGGTATTGAGCCCGTTCTTGATTACAATCTCACTAGACTAAGTGAATCTAGTGAGCTTTGTATCTCATTCAGTTGGTATATCTCTGTAAGTGATTTTCTCTCTCTTAAGATAACACAAACTTAGTTAAGAAGGTGCAAACGGGACAGTTAACTTCTTGATCTGCCAACATTGATTGGTACGAATACCTGCTATGGCTGTCACCAGTCTTCTGGCTGGTTTGTCGTTATTCTTGGGTGTAAGTTGTAGTTTCTATAGTTTGTTATTTCTGTTTTTTAGTTTCTTGTTGTGTCTAAGTCGAAGGAAGATAGGATTTGGGCAGTCTTGGAAGTTGATTGAGCTGTTTAGTTCTGGTTATTTGTTGGTCTTGTTGTTATTGTTTCTTGTGATTATTTCTGTTAGTTCTTGTTATTTGTTGATTTGTTGGCAATTATGTCTGGTAGTGATCCTAGTGGTAGTAATACTCAAGTGTTAATTAGTAATCTTGATGCTGGTAATCCTCTTCATATTCAAACTAATGAAAATAGTGGTATTGCTCTTATTCCATTTAAACTTCTTGGAACTGAAAATTATAGAATCTGGTTTGGTGCTATGAAATTGGCTTTGCAAGCTAGGAATAAGTATAGTTTTGTTGATGGCACTTGTCTTAAGGAATCATTTGCTACTAGTGATGTTTTATCTGCTCAATGGGATAGATGCAATGCTATTGTCTTAACTTGGATTATGAATTATGTGTCTCATGATGTTTATATGGGATTGGTTTATTCTGAAAATGCTGCTTCTGTTTGGCAAGAATTAAAAGAAACATATGATAAAGTTGATGGTTCTGTTATATACAATTTGTTGCAAAAGATTAACTCTGTTAAGCAAGGTGGTAGTTATGTTGCTGATTACTATCATAGGCTTAATTCTTTATGGAGATTATTCGATTCTCTAACTAAGTTGCCTAAACGTGTTTGTGAACATAAATGTGCTTGTGAGGCTAGTATTGAGTTAGTATTGCATCAGTAGTTGATGAAACTGATGCAATTTCTTATGGGTCTTGATGACTGTTATCAACCTGTTAGAACTGCTTTATTAACCAGAGATCCTTTACCTGAGGTTAAAGATGCTTATGCTGTTGTGTCTAGGGAGGAGTCCCACAGAGGGATTCCTGAGTCCTCTAGTGTTTCTGAGTCTAAACTTAATGCATCTTTTTTTTGCTGCTAAGTCATTTAATAACAATAGAAGAATGTATAACAACAGTAATAACACTAGAGGAACCAATTCTAATACTAATACTGCTAATAGAGGTCCTAATCCTAATCTGAATTGTAAAAACTATGGTAAGATTAGACATACTATTGAAAGATGCTATGAACTCATTGGTTTTCCGCCTGGCTTTGTTAAAAATAATAATCCAGCTAAACAAAATGGTTTTAGACAAAACTATAATGCTAATGTTGAAAATAAAGTGTCTGAAAAACCATCTACTACTTCATCTGCAAATACATCTTCTGGTTTTACTTCTGAGCAGATGAAGAAACTCCTATCTTTGATCAATGATAGTTCTTCTGGAAGCATACATGCCAATATGGCAGGTAGGGCTTCATTCTTTAATGGAAATGTTTGGTTTAATATTAATTTTTCTAAATATTTCTTTGGGAATTCTTCTTTCTGTTAAAACTATATCTTTGGGATGGATTATAGATTCAGGTGCTAATCAGCACTTGATTGTTTCTACTGTTGGTATGTTTATTGTTGTGGATATTTCTAGTCTTAAGATTACTGTTGGACATCCCAATGGTACTCTTGCCACTATCAGTCATGTTGGAAATTTAAAATTAACCAATAATGTGACTCTCTATGATGTTTTAGTGGTTCCTGGTTACTGTGTGAGTTTGTTATCTGTTAATAAATTGATTAGAGATAGCAAAATGTTTGTTGGTTTTGATGAAGATACTTGTTATATTCAGGATTTGAAAAGGGAGAATGTTCTGGGGACTGGTAGTCAGTCTGATGGATTGTATTTGTTTGATATGCAGCCTGATAATACTTTGAGTGAGTGCAATGTGGTGTTGTCTTATAATGTGTCTAAACTTGTTTGGCATAATAGGTTGGGTCATCCTGTTGATCCTGTCTTGTCTGTCCTTCAGAAGGATCTTGGTATTTCCAAGAATTATTATATTTCTGTTTGTGAGATCTGTCATAGGGCTAAGCAGACAAGCGAACCTTTCAATTTGTCTGATCATAAGTCTAAAAATATTGGTGAACTTGTTCACCTTGACTTATGGGGTCCTTACAGAGTAACAAGTAGAGAAGGATATAAGTATTTTCTCACTGTTGTTGATGATTATTCTAGAGTTGTGTGGGCTTACTTGATTAAAACTAAAGATGAGGTGTTTGATGTATTTTGCTCTTTTATTCACTTAATTTCTAATCAATTTGGTATTAAAATTAAAACTGTTAGATCTGATAATGGTACTGAATTTGTAAATAAGAAAATGAGTGGAATGTTTTCTGATCTTGGTATAATACATCAAACATCTTATGCTCATACACCTCAGCAAAATGGCATTGCTGATAGGAAACATAGACACCTACTCAATGTAGCTAGGAATCTTATGTTTCAAGAGGGATTCCTTTAAGGTTTTGGTCTGATTGTGTTCTAACTGCTGTATATCTTATAAACAGACTGCCATCTTCAGTTCTAAGTGGTAAATGTCCCTATGAGTTACTGTATAAAACTAAACCAAATCTTTCCCATTTGAGGTCTTTTGGCTGTCTATGTTTTGCTACCATTTTAAATAATCATGATAAGTTGTCTTATAGGTCTGAAAAATGTGTTCTAATTGGTTTTTCTTCTACTAAGAAAGCATATAAAATTTTGAGTTTGGATACAAGAAATGTGTTTTTTGCCAGAGATGTGAAGTTTTATGAAAATATTTTTCCTTTAAAAATGAAAACCTGTGAGTCAACTGATACAAACAGTGTAAATGAAGTTGAACACTTGAAGTTTTTTGATAGTCCAAAGTCTCAAAGTCCCAATGATGAAGGGGAAGATGCACCAGTTGAGGATGGTAGTATGCCATCTTCACATGATGCTAGTGGTAATGAAACAGATACTGCTTATATGCATCATGAAGATGGGCAATCTGCAACCCACTTTGGTGACCAACACTGGTCTGAGGGCAATTCTAGTCTTGAAAATACTGGTTTAGTTTATACTCAGTCTGAAAATGTTAATGAAGATGAGCAGACACCTATATTAAGAAGGTCTAGTAGAGAGTATAAAACTCCTATTAGGTTTAATGATTATGTGATGCACTCTATAGTCAGATATGGTATTGAAAAGTATGTGAGTTATGCTAGTTTGAGTAGGACTAATATGTGCTTTGCTTCTACATTAAATAAATCTGTTGAGCCTAAGAATTATGAAGAAGCTGTTAAAAATCATAATTGGTCTGAAGCTATGAACAATGAAATTGAAGCTTTAAATAGAAATAATACCTGGACTGAATGTGAGTTACATGTTGGTAGACATGCTATTGGGTATAAATGGATATGGAAAATAAAGTATAAGTCTACAGGAAAAATTGATAGATATAAAGCCAGATTAGTTGCTAAAGGTTTTATACTTTTAACCAAAGAGAAGGTTTTGATTATGATGAAACCTTCAGCCCTGTTGTGAAAATGGTAACTGTCAGATGTCTGATAAGTATTGCTGTTAGTAAAAATTGGCCTTTATATCAGTTAGATGTTAATAATGCCTTTTTATATGGTGATCTTGATGAAGATGTCTATATGCTATTACCTAAAAGCTTTAATGGTGGTGATGATTCTAAAGTATGCAAGCTTAATAAGTCTTTATATGGGCTTAAGCAAGCACCTAGGCAATGGAATGCAAAACTCACTAATGCATTAATTGAACATGGTTTTGAACAAAGTAAATTGGATTATTCTTTGTTTGTGAAACAAAAAAGATTATGTGTTTGTAGCTCTGCTTGTGTATGTTGATGACATTGTGATCACTGGTAATGATGAAGTAGAAATCAATAACCTTAAAAAGTTTTTGAGTTCTAAATTTATGATTAAAGATTTAGGAGAGTTGAAATATTTTCTTGGGATTGAAGTGTTGAAAAATGATAATGGTATTTGTATGACACAAAGAAAGTATTGTTTGGAACTAGTACATGAGTATGGTTTGCTTGCAGCTAAGCCTGTTGATACACCCTTGCCTGAAAATTCTGTTTTGAATTGTATTGAAGCTAAAAAAGATAAAGTGTTGAACAATGTTAATAACTATCAAAAATTAGTTGGTAAATTGATATACTTAACTAATACCAGGTCTGATATTAGTTATGTTGTTCACTGTTTGAGTAAACACATGCATAAACCTTTACAATCTCATCTTAAAGCGGCTCTGAGAGTTTTAAAATACTTGAAAAGGTCTCCTGGTTTGGGTTTGCAATTTGATAAAGAGTCTAATCTCAAGCTAAAAGCTTACGCAGACTCTGACTGGGCTAAATGTCCTCTAACTAGGAAATCTGTGACTGGTTTTTGTGTTTTCTTGGGTAACTCTCTTATATCTTGGAAAAGTAAGAAGCAAGCTACTTTGTCTAGAAGTTCAGCTGAGGCTGAGTATAGAAGCATGGCTTCTACTACTTGTGAAGTGATTTGGTTGAGTAACTTGTTGCATAGTCTTGGTGTTAAAGAGTTGTTGCCTGTGGATATATTCTGTGATAATAGTGCTGCAATTCAGATTGCAGCCAATCCTGTGTTCCATGAAAAAACTAAACACTTTGAGTTGGATGTGCATTTGGTTAGAGAGAAGGTTTCTGCTGGAGTAATAAAAACTGTTAAGATACATACAGATGAGCAAGCGGCAGACATTTTTACTAAGTGTCTTGGTCAAAGACAACATACTTTGTTTTGCAAATGTGTTAGTATGTTTGATTTGTTTGCAGGTGCTAACAATAGTGATAAGAGTAGCAGTCAGGAGAAAGATGGGAGCAGCTTACAAGGTGAAGAATTATCAACTTGAGGAGGGGTGTTAAATAATATGAAGGACCAAAGTTGTCAAGTTTCAAAGTCTTTGAGAAGTTTGTGCCAGAAGTTTAGAAAAGAGAAGTTCAGGGACTAAAGTGAAATATGGTTGAGTATATAAGCTCTCATTTTGCATTAGGGTTATTATCTCTCTTTATTGTCTAGTTTTATTCTCTCTCAATATTCACACAGTTGTGGTATTCGTCTTTGATATCAATCTTGATATCTGTTTGTGTTTCTGTATAAGGATCAATCTCTTTATTTGATCCTTGTTAGTCTGAGTGATTGAGTGATATTTGTGGTGAGTTAACTGGCGTCTTCCTAGAAGAGATCAGTTCTTGTTTCTTTGTATTTGTACTGGTAAGCACCCAGTTGGGGACTTATCTTCTTGACATTGTTATAATAAAATACACCAAGGGGTGGTTGGCTGGGTGTACTTGTGGATTGTTGTGTGCTCTTGTTCATTTTTACAGAAGGTGATGATGATGACGTCATCGGTTTGGTTTTGATGATTGGTGAGGATTTTGGGTTTGACTTCTTCTTCTTCATTTTTGAAGGTTGTTGTGTGGTTTGAAAATTTGGTTTGTGTGTGCATTGGCGGGAATGGGGAAGATATTTTGTACTTAAACATGTAACAAACTGAAAAATAAAAGTAAGATGGGAAATTAGTTGTAGCTCAAGTTGAAGAGTTGGAGTTGAAAGCTTGAAATTTCACTTTTATAAAAAAATTTGCAAATTAGTTGGAGTTGAATTTTATTTTCGTAAACAATAACGTAAAATCATGAAATTAAATTCACGTGTGGTACTTCATGTTTTTACGGGTTTATCATAATATGTCAAAACATATTTGTAATTTGACAAAGTACTAAAGATATTAATTAATTTGAATGTACATAGCATATAAAAGCTTCTTAAACTTATGTGACAAATGAAGCTCATTTTCTAATGAAGCATGTATTAAAATATCCAACTATTGAAAATTCACGCAAGCTACTTCCCAAAGGGTCAAAGACACCCATAAAATATGTATTGGGCATTAGGTGTTGCAAAAGCTGAAGTGTAGCTTATAAAAAAAACGTGGACTTGAACATTTTAATTTGACCAGGATAATTAGCTATAGCTAAAACAAATGACACGAAAAATAAAACTTTTGTAGAAATTACTTTCAATAAGCTTGACTTTACGGGTTTTTTGGAAAATTGTTTTAAATTTGTGAGTAAAACACTTACCTTAGTGAGTAAAATTTGATAGTTTTAGACATGAACGAAAATCACATTTAGTTAACAGAATTGAACGTGAATCGCATTTAAACGATACTACTTGAAATTTGAATGTAGAAGACTAAATAGTTGCAATGATAAATGAAAGAACTGGACCGTTGAGTTAGAAGGTCCAGTTGTGTAAACGAGCCTAATCAAGTTTCTATATGGACCCATACAAGAAAGCCCATATAGTCGTGCTTAATGCCTCAATAAGGTCCACATCTCGTCATTTTGAGAAGAGTTCATTATTAGACGTCTTGTAAATCAAAAAATTTATAGTGTGTTGTGCCCTTAGACATTCTTTTGATAAGTATGATTGGCCTACACTCACTTTTAATTTGCACACACTATCTCATACTATAAAAAGTTGTACATGATGCTTGTTTTACTTGTAAATCTTGGTTGTACAAAACAAAAGCGATTTTGAGAAAAATCGCGATTTCCATATTTATATTTGGGAGATATAGAATTCTCCTATAAATAGAACTACTTTACAAAACAATAACAACAAAACCCAATCCCGCCGGAGCAAGGTACGGGGAAATAGAACTACTTTAGAAACATGGACTAAAGTACTAAGCACTGAACTGGATATCATGCTGATACAGTGGATCAAATCAGAACTATATGAAGATCAGTTCTAGACTTCCAGCATCCTATGCACATGAGAAAACATTAACTACTTGAACAATGCTTGTGATCAGATCAAGCTTCACAAAATTCCCAACATATATATGAAACGGATTAAAGCTTTCTATCAAGTTTCATCCCTACAATTCAGACTTGATCAAAACATCTACGAATAGTCTGTGCGGCATTCCTAACCCACTGCATGGTTCAGCTTATAGACAAAACAGCAACAAAACATCATCCGATGGCATAAACATGTACTTAACTTTTCTTTGAATCAACCCAATAGTCCAAACTTACTTCCAGCATTCTTAACCCATTTCCCACAACTTTCCGGCTTCAAATGCAACCAAAGTTTCCTATAAGCAGCACTTTCACCAAAAAGGAAAAGTGCAGTGTCGTACAATGGATCTTCTGTTCCCCAACCAATATTCTCCAACTTCTCAAAGCAAGCACCCATGTCATCGTCTTCATTATTTTTCTCAGTCATCATTCTCATCATTTTAGAAACATCCTTTGCAACTGCCATCATTTTATCCTCTTTCTTCATCATCATTCTCGCAATTTTAGAGATATCTTTTGCAACTGCTGAGATGTTATCATTGCTTGATCGACTCTTTTGTTTTTTGTTTTGAATTTGAAAATGAGAGGAGCACATTCGTGTTGAAGCCAATGGTTTTTGTTTTGAAGCTGCAGCTTCTTCTACATGATGGCTATCATCAACATCTTCATTCAGATCAGGATCAGCACGGTCATGATCTGAAATTGGGATTACAGATTTTTCCATTTTTGGGGTCTCGTTATGAGGGATTAGTGTTGGATCACCAATTATGTCACATTTGCTACAAATCACATTCAGGTCGCAAACAAATATGTATCTGCACATAATAATTAGAAGATAAGCAGACATCACTTTTCGAATCACCAAGGCACTAAACACCAAAATTTTATCTCATAGGAGTATATCTAAGCAAGTAAAAAGAAAATTGTACTGTGTAATACTTGAGTCACTCTACTTTTAGTAAATATTCAATTAGGTAACTTTGGTGAATAGTGACTGAAATGGTTTTTTGACCGGCTAGTCTCTTGAAAGTGTCACAATGTTAACTCCATGCCGAGTTAAAAATAACATTACATTAAATTACATTACTAACACAATGTAAAGGTGATCAACGGAGTGGACTTCTACCACCACATCCGAATCATCACCACAACAACCAAACACCGCAACTACTACTACATATTTATTATAGCCAATCACCATCATCACCTCAACATCAGAACCTTACCACCCGAGCCTCACCACTACGTTGTTCATCACCTTTGCAATGAGTTGTCATAAAAATTTAATAAGACGTTATTTTTTATTCCGCGTAGAGTTAACATGACAATGAGTTAGTGTTGGGCCAATTCAGAGTCCAATGGCCTCTGACTAGGTTTTGAACATAAAATATCCCCAACATAAATAAAGTCCCTGAATGAATGTATTCAAGGAGTCATTTTGAAAGTTCATCGGAGACTAAGAAAGTCTCACCACTTCCTTATGCGGAACTCGGTAAGTGAAGCCCGAACATGAAAGAAGATGATGGAGTTAGTGAGCGATGACATTAACTCTCCTCGACAATCAAAGACATTATGAAATTAGATATTTAGGAAAAATATCTAAGTATTTGAAAGTTTAGGGGAACTTTCTCAGGAAGATAAGTACAAAAACACTTGACATATAAAGTCAAAGAAAGTACAAGAGTTGGTAAAAAGAGGCAAACATTAATCAACATTGTTCCCTAAAGTGTGATTGGACACGAACGAAGCATTTAATGCAAGTGTATTACACTGTTAAATGCTCGACACGTCCCTATTAGCCCACGGGTATTCATCTCGATATTTGCCTATATAAGAGAATGTTGTAAAGGAATACATGTTATCTGTTACAATTAATGTGATACACATTCAAAAGAGCATTTACTCTTCCAAAAGACAAAGTCCATGAACCCTTGTCATTAGCATAGTTCTTTCTTAAAAACTAACTTTGGTTTGTGTTTCACTTGTTAAGTGAGTTAAGTGAGCAGATGACCAAATATTTTCATTCAACTTAGATTGTTATTCCGTAAACAATCTTAGTAAATTCTTTGATTCATTTCTAATAAAAATTTAAACGTTGAAAATACTTGTGTAAATCTTCACTAACTTTTTATATTTGTTAAACGTTTTATACTTGGCTAAGCATGGAAGTTAGTTAACTTTGTTAATCATCGTAACAGACTAAACGTGAACACAATTACAATAACATGTCGAAAAAATATTTTCTAAAATGGAGTAATTCACATAGTTGGTTTTGTAAGTATAATGATTTTAGGGAGCATAAAAATAGTACGGTGACTAAATTGGACGTAAACACTAAATTAGATATAAATGCATAGTCTAGTGACTCAAATAGCTGGTTTGTGAGCTAAAGCGTTTGACATTAATCTTCGTGGTCAAATTAGATAGGTATTTATAGTAGTTGTTCATAAGTTTGACTTGTCATTCTTATGATAGTTTTAGTTTGAATCACAAAAGGTGCGTTTGTTTGTCGCCTTTTATAGGCCGAGATGTGGGACTCACCCACATCCTTTGTACTTAATAGTTTTTTGGTGTAGCAAATTTACCACGGTCAAACCCTTTGCCCCCCAAAAAAAGCTTTAACCGAGCCTCATTATGTACACATGTGGGTGCCCATGGAAAGGGAAAGGGTAAAAAACGGCCACAAGAATACCTCGGTTAGGTCGTGTACATGTGATTCAAAAAGACTCTCAAGAGGGAAAACCTAATGCGTTTCATCGTTTGCGCGAGTTAATACCTAAAAATAATACGTACGTACCTGATTTCACCTGTAGTACAAGACTTAGTCAACTGAAATTTGGTCAACTGAACAATGGAACCTATTTGCAAATTCTTTGATATAAAGATCTCATCAGCAATGTGACCAAACTGCCAAAAAGAACCATCAGATAACACAACCAAGTACCATTGATTGTCATCTTTACTACGTCTAGAACCACTATAAAAATCAATCA
This sequence comes from Chrysanthemum seticuspe, assembly GCA_019973895.1. Taxonomy (NCBI): domain Eukaryota; kingdom Viridiplantae; phylum Streptophyta; class Magnoliopsida; order Asterales; family Asteraceae; genus Chrysanthemum; species Chrysanthemum seticuspe. Next base: position 27,495,870 of record BPTQ01000001.1, read on the forward strand.
GTTGAAGCACCGGTTTTAGATCATTCTCTGTACAATTACCGGTCACTATCTTCGTTATTGCTCCAGAAGTAAGATTTATACCAGTTTCAGAGATATCTTTTCCAAATACGGAGATGGCATTATTGCTTGATAGACATTTTTGTTTTTTGTTTTGAGTTGGAGAAGGAGAAGAGCACTTTTGTGTTGTGGTCGATGGATTTTGTATGGAAGTTGGGGGTTCTTCTACATGATGGTGGCTATCATCAATATCTTCATTCAGAAGAGAATCAGCATGATCCTGTTTTTGTTTTGAAGTTGGGGGTTCTTCAACATGATGTGAATTAGCATGATCCTCGTCTGGAATTGTAGGTGTAGTTTCTACAACTAAAGGGGTCTCATTCTGAGGATATAGTTTTGCATCACCAATGATGTCACATTTGCTTCGAAGCAAATTATAGTCCCAAACCCATATTGCACTGCACAAATTGATTACAAGATAAGCAGACATCAGCATCCAAATGATCACACAACACTAAAATATTGCATTGCACAAAAAGTGAGCTTATGAAACATAAGCCGAAAATCACATAAGACTTAAATATAACACATACCTTTTACAAGTAATTGCACCCTTACCATAAGAAAGCTCAGTCAACTGAAACTTAGTCAATTGAACAATGGAACCTTGCTGTAACTTGTTTGCTATAAAAATCTCAAAAGGAATGACACCATATTGCCAAAAAGAACCATCAGATAACGCAACCCGGTACAATTGCTTGCCACTTATAGTACGTTTCAGACAACTATCAATAATCACTTGAAGCACCGGTTTTAGATCCTTCGAGGTACATTTACTGGTAACTATCTTCGTTATTGCTCCTGAAGTAAGATTTATACCGGTTTCACAGATATCTTTTCCAAATCCTGAGATGATATCATCGCTTGATTGAAGTTTTGGTTTTTTGTTTTGAGTTGGAGAATGAGAAGAGCACTTTTGTGTTGAGGTCGACGGCTTTTGTTCTAATGTTGGGGGTTCTTCAACATGATGTGAATTAGCATGTTTCTGATCCTCGTCTGGAATTGTGGGTGTAGTTCTTTCAACTAAAGGGGTCTCATTATCAGGGAGTCGTTTCGGATCACCAATGATGCCACATTTGCTATGAATCACAGTTAGGTCCAAACCTAGAATACCGCTGCACAAAATGAGTAGAAGATAAGCAGATATCAGTATGCATGCGAATGATCAAGTCACAAAAGTGCACACTAAGACCAAAATTTAAATATATAAGCAAGTTAATAGAAAATGGTTACCACTAGGTAAGATGTGTCCCCAAAGTCTATAGATGAGAGATTTTCGGGACATCTTACTGGTTCCACTTGGCAACCTTTGTATTTGGAGGCAGTGGTTTAGCTAAGCGAACGGAGCCTGTGCAAAAGCTTATACGATAACTATATACATTGGTCGAAAATATATTATACCAGCTATTGAAACAAAAAACATACTCGTAGTATTTTGATGATCTATCGGTTTAAAAATATACTAGCATGGTACGCGCGCGTTGCGGCGGTGGGTACCCTCAAATTAAAATTTTTGACGTACAATATATTACTATTATATTTTTATCGTGACAATAACTTTATAGAAAAAGATATATTTTTTTTTAATATCTTTAAGCAATAGCCTAGTATTTCATATAAAAATATTAGTGCACCCACGTATAATCGCAACCAAAACAAATATTGATAACTCAAAAAATCATTTGCCTGATACCCAGTGTAACTCGTAGTACTCCGCCCAATAATAATTTTTTTAACAAACATTAATACAGACCCATTATTGCAAATAACCCTAAATGATACTAAGACTAATGTTGCCCTATTTTCTTATTCACCAGCCACCTCTTATCTCATTTCTCTCATCTCAATCTCATAAACTCACAAAAGTTACCATCTCATCTTCACTAAATTTTAAAACCGAAAATCCCACCACCAAAATCCCCGCGTTCTCTAATCCAAACGACAAATACAAACTTGTCACTGGTGATTCTCGTTTCTTGTCTTCATATCGAAATACAAACACGATAAGCACCTTTATATTTCTTATTTTTGACCCACGAAAAGGAAAACAACAATTCCTTTGAATCTTGTATGTGACTCGCAAACCAGGTAGTTGGTTTCAAAGTTTGTTTTTTACAAGATCAATGAAGGGTTTGTTGGATCCTTAAGGATCTATGAGTATTTCGAAAACCAAAACCGAGATTTTATCCTTGTTCTTGTATTTATTATTATTATTCCGTTTTAATTTTTTGAGAAAGACGTAGGTTTTGTTGTGGTTTGTTGTTGGTTGAAGTTGTAACTATGTATTGTTGCTGATGAGATGATGGGTTGTATCATTTAGAATAAACAAAAGTAAATGAAGAATATGTTGTGGCATCCATACACAACTACAAATCATAAAAGTTGGTTTAGTGCAAAGAAAAGAAGTGGAGTTGGAGTAGTTTTTTTGTACATTTGTGTGTACATTGTGCTTAATGATTTGTATTTATTGGTGAAGGTTGTATTAATTGTAAGTAAGAAAGATAGTGTTTTAAGATGAGAATTATGTGTGCTTAACATACTTGTAAATAATGCTTTTTCACTTGTATTTGCTTAAAATCTTTATTAGGAAATCTTAAAAATTTTAATAGGAGGGAAGTGCTTAAATGCATTATAAGTAGTATAGATATAGATATACGACATAAAATTGTACAACGTTAACAGTTTTTATTGGAGGTGAATTTTGAGGCCTAGATATATAACGGGTTATATATTTTGAGGCCCTTAAAATTTTTGAGGCCATGTACAATAGCATAACTCGGACACCCTCAGATATGGCTATGTTTTTGAGGCCCTGTACAATAGCATAACTCGCATACCCTCATGCCTCAGATACGGCTATAGCATAACTCGCACACCCTCATATACGCCTGTGTTTGGAGAGTCACATGTGTTAACAATTAAAGGCATATAAATATAACACATACCTATTACTAAGAATTGCACCATTAGTATTATAAAGCTTGATCACGTGAAACTTAGTCAACTGAACAATGGAACCTTTCTGCAACTTGTTTGATATAACCGAACCATACTGCCAAAAAGAGCCATCTGATAACCAAACCAAGTACCATTGCTTGCCATTTATAGAACATTTCAGAAGACTATCAATATGAATCACTTGAAGCACCGGTTTTAGTAGATCATTCGAGGTACATTTACCGGTCAATATCTTTGATATTGCTCCTGAAGTAAGTCGATTTACAGCCATGGTTTTGATTTTGATGGAATGGAATGAAAATTTGGTGTTTTTTTCTAAATAAAAAGTTCTAGAATAGTGAGACAATTTGTTGTCAACTGTGAAATGGGTTGACTTTGTACGTACTGTGGTTTTAAGTTTTAACAACAATTCCCAAGAAACAAACTATAGGATTTGCGACAGGCATTAAAGTGGTTCGGTGAAAATGTTACTTTTAAGTTTTGACTATTATGTTGTTTATAAAGTTGCTAAAGTGGACCTTGTATTTCTTCTTTTGATCTCTTTTTTATTAAAAAAAAATAATTTGCATTCTCAACTTTTTTAGTGGGATACACAAATCATTGGTTGAATTTTGGAATGTGTAAATCAAAAATTTATGTATCCAAAATAACATGCTGGTGAAGGGTAGTACTAGAAAATTTTCTAAATGAGGGCAAAGCCGTGAATTTTAGAGGCCCTGTGTCATCCTAAAAACTTAGGCCTAGTTGAAAACATGAAAGAATTTATATAATCTGCTTAAAAGTAAAAATCTCAAAATTATTTTTGTAAGTTGAAAACTTAGGCCTAGCAAATTTGTTTAACAAATTTATGTGTGTCGCATTGATAATATTAGACCACCAAAAAGCCTTTTCATCACTTAAGAAACACATTGGACCATTCTTAATGGTTTAATGAAGACTGGGTAGAAAATATTAATTTTATGAACCCATTTGTACTTATTTAGAAATAATTTTGATCAATTAGGGTAAAACAGTAAAACCTATAAAGTCTAGGGTGCAAGATGAAAATAGTCCGAACGAGCATATTAGCCCGCGCGTTGCCGCGGGATTGCCTTGTTGATATTGTCGAGAAAACGCTCGTTGTTGCGGGGATGTCGTGTTGAAATTTTTTATCTCATTCTTAATGTACTTTAAGATTACTTTGTGACTACAATAATAATGAACATAAAGATTCATCATTTACTACATAATACAGTCAGTTAAGTAATTACAATGTTCAGTTGAAATATTTTTGCAGACACATAACCTTCATATGCATTTTCCAACATTATTATACAATTATTTGTAGCTACGGGGCATCGTTTCACGGCACTGAAGCAATTCAAAATTCGATTCAAGGCTGAAATTGCATCACCTGGTTGGGAATAAAGTAACCTTACAGAGGATGCAAAGGTATTGGTTGCACAGAATGTTTGATCCCTATTACAAACCATATAAAAGAACAATTCAACATGAAGGCAACATAATAATAATAGCACAATAAAAGACTAAAACAAACCTGAAAAAACTCCATAGATAAAGAATTCGCATGTTTCGCGGTAATCTCTTCATGATGTGCATGTGTCGCATTCCAATAAATGGTGAGGTCATCACAAACAGTTGCACCGGTTGCGCGTGGTATTCGATGCTTGATCTAATCGTTTCAGAATCAGTAATTGCTGTACCATTATTTAGAGCGTCCGTTAAACGTTAGAAAATGACAATGTAAGTAATTACTAATGTAGATCCGAAAAGTAAAATGAATCTGATGTCATTATATTTGACACAAAATGGTGTTATTTTAAAAATGGACAAAAAGTGTTTTGGGTCAATGATGTCTGAATCAAAAAAATACCATTTTTGACATATTACCAACCTCTTTTAACTTGGTGTCAGCGACTGTTAGATGCTTGCTAAGCGAATTAATGGGCATCTATTAGTTTCTTAAACTGTTTTTTCCTTTAATCATTGCAACGACCAAGGAATGTCTTTTTAACAACAATTACAGTAGTATTGTCATAGTAGAATTAAACAAAGCAAAACTGTACATGTTTTCAAAACAAACTCACTTGAAATACAACATACAAACAGCTGCGCGAAAAGTTGGACCTAAAAGGTTTTCATACCAAGTCGACATAGAATGTACCTAAAAGTTAAGCGTTTTGGTCTTAACCCATTATTACACGGTTCTCAACTGCGCTGACTCGTATCTACAAATAATCATAATGTGGGAGTATTGAAGAGGGAGAAGAGGACATACAATTCTGGACGTAGTAAACGACAATAGTAATATCATCAAGCTTGCCACCATAATAGTGAATACCAGCTTCCTGGGCAGCAGCTGAGAAAGGTTTCCACCTATCCTTGTCGTGTAATTTTTTACCCAGAGACCAATCATTAGCTAGACATAGTAAATTTGTAGCATTTGGTATATCAAGACGTATATAGTCAGCTTAAAGACCCATAAACACTATCTGACCCACTATGTTCAACCTAAATTCTATGTATATTGCATAATTACTTATAAAGTATAGTTCCAGGCATTTTGTGAGTGAGCAACAATAGGTGTGATAACAAATGAAACATATTTATGAAGTTGGAACTATTTACAGTAAAGTAGGAATGTCGATAAATGAAGCCGAATTGTAACTTCATGTAATGCATTAATAATTGGTTTCTTTATATATTTCATTAGTCGGAAAAATTTTAAGACACAAAAAAATCAATTTTACTGACCAAATATAAAACACAACAAAAAACCCTTTTGGGTTGCAAGCCTCAGATGAGTATGTTTAGCTGCTGATATGGGGGCTGCAGTGGGGGTTTGCACAAATCATTATGTTACTACTTACTTTATTGCCAAACAATAACTACAGTTATATATGTTTGTATTGTTCGACTCACAATATAGTAAAACAATAGGTGCTGATATGGGGGCTGCAGTAGTTATATCTTTGCAATGAGACTCCATAATATATACAGTATGTTTATAACTGACATTCGTCGATTTTCAGGAATTCCCTTTGTAATCAGCAGTTTTTTTTTTATTGAAAGATACTAAAAGTAGTATTGATTCTAACATCCGAATGTAATCTAAACTACAATTTGACTTCTCTTCCTTATTAGGAAGAGAGTAGTTGCCGGAATAAAGATAAAAAAAGGTAAGAACTGTTACCTGCATAGACGAAAAGAATGAGCGTCTTTTGCCTTCGTAGTCCATCCTTTTGAAACCATCACCCTGATTTTACCCTCAACTGAATTATGCTCTTCAAATGATTTCTCCTCGTTAAAGGATTAAAAACAAATAGTTGTACAACCTTAATACTCGTGTGCACTCTCAAAGAAATCAACTTACACTGATAGAAATCATAAAAACTAAGAACTTTACATACCCATTATATGCCGCCACGATTTTCTCAGCTTCTTCAATTGTACTCATAGTCAGAAACCGAAACCCTTTACTTTATTCAGTATCCGTATTATATATCACCTAAAAACCAAACATTTTATCACAATCCTTCAGATTTAAGGTCATACCAAAACTATTAATATAATTATTTGGTTTCCATAGGAAGCAGTTTTAAATGACATAGTTGAATACCAAGGTCTTGTATATAAGTGACGTACCTTCGAAAGAAATATTCCAATTTTTCCTTGAGGTCAGCGTATCTGATATCAATCCACTACCACTCGTGCCCCCACTTCTGTCCATTTCATGACCCATGTACGTTATTTCAGTAGTCAAACGCGCCTACTTCGGTTCTCATTTCAGTAGCCAGATGCACTCGCGCACCAACAAAGATTTATCAACTAAAGTTGATTACAAATGTATTCAACAGCCTACAAATGCAACAAAAAGGCAGATAAATTAACCTATACATTTCAACACCAAAGTATCCAACTGAGACAAAGACAGCTCTTACGACTTTTAAAGCTATCGAATACGTCACCTACGTCCTTCTAGGATTCCTAGTTATAATTAAAATACATTTTTTGGATTTATATAAGCATAAATTAGATCAATAAAATGGCAATAAATCTTATCACAATTGGTTTGTTTTATAAAAAGGCCAAAGGTTAAACTGATTTTTTTTTGGCACAATTAGCTTAATATATCCAAAACAAACTCATAAATCCTAAACACACACATATGGGATGTTTGTTTAAGCTTATATGTGGCTTATGAGCTTATTTATGTTTCAGTCTATATTTCATAAGGTTCAAATTTGTGGCTTATTTTGAGACTTGTGGGCTTATCTAAGTTTATTACAATATGATAAACTTATATAAGCCCATGAGTCTCATAATAGGCCGGAAAATTGGTCTTATGTAATATAAACCAAAGTCAAATAAGCTTATAAACGCACATATAACCTTTAACAAACACCCCTATAATATCAACTGCGAATTAATAATGAGCACATATGACACCCGTAAGCTAAGCTCGTAATGACATAGTTGACACCAAAATCTTAATTAGCCTTTTTAACACCATGTATCTCAAGCATTTTATAAGACCACCAGATGTTTAACATTTTAACATTCATTATCCATTTTATTAGGCTCTTGGCATTACCACAAACACTTTGTAGGCTCACATCAGTACGACAGTCTCCAAAACAAATATAATGCATACCAACAGTCTAGAAGAAAAACAGTTTCAAAAACAAAACATCAAACATCTTAAACGCACTACATACATAGCATTGAAATGTGATAAAATTGCAACACAAAATCATATCCTCCATCTTCGACAAATCAATGTCGGAAAAACCAATAATTCAATTAACTTAACCAATAACCATTAATTATACAAAATAATTATAACCCATATAAAAAAACCAAAATTTAACTAAATTAAACATCTGCAATTAGGGTTCATAAACTTACCCAGCCGAGTTAGGCTTCAAGATTAGTAATTTTTCTTCTTCTTCTCCTTGATTTGGTTTGAATCCGCGTTTTTAAATTTGAATCCGAGTTTTGCTCTGAATCTGATGCTGTTTTGAGTATAAAATTAGCGGGACACCCTGGAAACTGAAGTGGGTTTTCATTGTGAATTTGTGATTTGTGTCATGGTGCAAGAGGAAGAGATAAATGACGCTGTACTTTGATATTTGATATGAAGAATAATAAATGGATGGTGTATCTGTCTTAAGGCGGTGGATGGTGTATCTGTTTTAAGGCGGTGGAAAAACTATACGTACTTCAACTGTGTAACTACAATGGAAGGAGGTGAACAGTAATTCCCTCAACACACATTCACCAATAGTAATGTGCCACACACTCAATTTGTGTAGTATATCAATAAATGGACCAATAAAATTTGGACACCTACATGTATTTGTAACAAATTTATGTACGATCCGAAAACGGCTGTTAGTATATTATATATAATATAATATGTTATCTTCCTCAGCCGCATGACACCCATAACTTTGTTTTCAACCTTTTCCTATAGATCTCTTGTAACTAGCCAACTAATCGATGTATACCTTATATCTCGTCAAAAATCATTGTATGTTAGGTTCAAGAATACACTTTAATCTATTTTACTTGAAAAAACCCGAATTAACAACCATTTCTGTTTAAATTCTTGGGGCCTCTCGAAACTTGGAGGCCCTGTGCGGTTGATTACTGTAAAACCCGAAAATCTAAAACCTATATAAAGACTAAAATACCCTTGGAACCAAGAATAGTAAAATACGTTTATAATAAATTTACGAAATTTAAAAACCTAATAAATAAAACCTAACGAATATAGTTTCGTGAAGTTCTTTGGTACGACGAAGGACTTAAATGTTTCGCTAATATGTTGGGCCGTTCGATTATTAAATGGACTCGTTTCTTTTCTTTTGTTTTGCGCTAAACCGAGAGCCCAAAGGGGTGTTTGTTTGTGTTCGTGTGAGCCAAGGGGCCGAAGCCCATTTTGTGTTTGTTGTGTGACCGGTTGGACCCAAGCCAACCCAAACCCAACCTTTCCTAAACCTAAACTAATTGCTACTACTATAAATACATCACATATTCATTAAATTGAAACCCTAGTTTTTGTTTTGCCTCTCTTCTCTCTTTGTTTCCATTCGGCCGAGAACCAAGATCCCTTGGTGTCGAGTCTTTGCTTCAACGAGTGAAGGTATAACGTTTATTCATCTTCCTTTAACGTACCTTGCATGCATATGTCAAGATATACTTTGTTTAGTCGCGTTTTTGTTCTTTTTGTTTGTGGCCGAGAGGTGTAAACCGAGAGACAAGGAAACCCTAACCCATTTAACTTGTAATTAATAAGGATCATGTAAAGTGATAAGTGTTATTGAATCGGGTCTTGGTTGTGTCGAGCTAAGCTAGGTCGAAGCATGCATGAATTTGGACCGAGGCATGCATGACTTTCGAATAGGGTGTAAAACATTATAACTTGATTTTGTAACATGTTTAGATGAACTAGGTCTTGCGTAAAACATGCTAGCCGAAAACCCTAGTTGAACCGAACATGTATACAAGAGTTTTGGACGTGTAATAAATAAGTAAGGGTTACGTAAATATAAACCCTAGTTTAATATGTAAAGCGAATAAGTATATAAAACCCTAAATGTTTGTAAACCATGTCTCTTTTGTGTGCGTTATATTAACTCAAGTGAACTAGTAGTTATATAAACGTGTAAGTTATACGAGTAATAAGTAACTAGTATGTCACATAAAATCATAAACGTAATGTGTAAAGTAAATGCATATTAATGAGTTATTAAAGAATAAGAAAAACCCTAGAACGTAAATGAGAGTCGATTAGGGTTTGAGCTAAATATAGTAATACGTTATTTCATGTGTGAGTTATGACTTATAAAACTATTTTCACATTTAAAGATGGACTTTAATAAATGATATAACGAACCCTAATCTACAACATTAATTATAAAATACTTAAGACTCATTAATAAAACCCTAAAGTATAAAGATCACTAATTATGAATACCAAATATTAAAAGATCATTTTGACGATTATTGGAATCATAAATAACTTGGACGCCCGTTAATGTCTATAGGTTCTGTGAAGAGGGAGTAATCATTTGCTTTTCGTCTTTCTGCTTTTCGATCTTTGCGTTGGAATAAGGTACAGATATTCTGACCTTTTCAGTAGAGGTTTCTTTTTACGTTTTCTTTCGTATTAGGTTTTCCTAAGCCTTTGCTATGAATCCCAAATCTGATTTGTTTGAGCTATTGCTTATCTGAACTCTGATTTCTGAATTATGAAACATCTGATTTTTGAACTATCTGATATGAAAACTGTGATTTTGGAAATATGAATGATTTTCTGATAAATATGATCTGTGTCAGTTATGACATTCTGATTTGACCTAAGATAGTTTGACACCCGAGCCAAATATTTAACTAGTCATGGGGGTTCCATGTCCGTATCAGTGATGCACTTCTGATATGACTCTAGGGCAGTAGAGTGATGTTCTGCCACGTCTCTGGATGGTGAAGCATATTTGTGAATATGTAGGAAGGGGCGTATGGATGCATCCTAGATCTGTTATATGTTATATGTTATCTGTTATCTGATGATTGATGCTGCGTGCATGCACGTCCTTCATAACTCTGGTAGGTCTCCCCTACAAATGTTGCCTTATGTGAATATGAATATGATCTGATATATGCTCTGGGCTCGTGGTAGTTGACTATAAACTTTATTTGAAATTCTGATTTATACTTTGAAAATGATTATGATTTTGCTATCGCTCTTTCACTTTATTTCACATCCGTTATCGTTTAGTATTCGCTTTTGCTTTCATATCTGTTCACTGGGCTTTTGAAGCTCAGCCGCACTTTTCTTTTCTTCCGCGGCAGGTATCTAAGCATTGGAAGCTGGGTTGCTTTGGGATGAGTGCTTGAGTGGACTTACCTTAGAGATTTTAGCTTTGATTTCTTATGATGCCATTTAAGACTTATTTATTTCGGATTTTATGTTTGAAGTTTATTATGCTTCCGCTGGGACCTATGTATTGAAGTCATTTTGACTTGGATTATTTCCGCATTTATGTTAAGACTTTCTTTTGGTTATGAATGTTTTGCTTTGATATGACACCATTACTTGTGATTCCTTTACCCTTGGCGGGTCGGGGCGTTACAATTTATGGCATCAGAGCCCAGGTTTACGACTTGTAGTCAGGACCTGTGAACATAAGAACCTTAAGTTATCCCTTAGAGTTAAGATTTGACCTGTGAGGATTGGGTAGACTTAGGTTTCCTTCTGCGAACTTCCATTTCGTATCTCATCTTTGTTCATTTTGCTAATCGTTTGAATATCATTCAGATGGTTCGAACTCGTCAGAATTTGGATGGAGACGATGATGCTCCTAACATGGATGCTGCGATTGCGAATGCTCTCAACTCTCTTTTCCCTGGTTTGACTACACCTGAGATGATGGAACAGGTGATCAATAACATCCGTAATCAGAATGGTGCTTCGGGTAGTGGTGGAGGAAATCAACCCACAGGCATTCACACTTGGCTCGAGCGTTTCGGTAAGCTCAAGCCTCTTTCTTTTAGCACTGCTGCTACTCCCACTGAAGCTGAGGACTGGATCACTCATGTTGAGAAGCTGTTTGAAGTATTGGGTTGTGGAGACGAGTTTAAGACTCGTTTGGCTGCGTTTAAGTTGGAAGGTGATGCTTTAAATTGGTGGAAAGCATTGAAACAAGCACGAGGAGGAGATGCTTTCGCCGTTACTTGTACTTGGGCGGAGTTTCGGACTATCTTCTATAACCGTTACTTCCCTGATGCGGAACAGCAAAGGTATGAGAGGGATTATCAGGCGATCTACCAGCTTGATCATGAGAACTCCAATGAGTACATGAGTAGGTTTATGAGGTTGGTAAGCTTTGTTGGAGCGATTGCTGGAGATGGTAGGCGCCAAGCTAAGCATTTCAAATGGGGACTGAAGAAGTGGGTGTTGGACCGACTGCTTAACACTGACTATGAGGATGTGTCGGCCTGCAATGATGCAGCTCGTAACATTGAGATCTTTCATGAGGGTTCGGGTTACAACAAGCGTAATCGCGATGGTGATCAGATTCAAGGTAGGACTCAAAGTAATGAGTATAAGGGAAATACTGGCACGAGTTATGATTCAAGGGGACAAGTGGATAAGGGTTATGATCAGCGGGGTTAGTCGGGAAGGAATGTGGACTCTAGGCGCCCTGAGGCGAGGGGTCAGGATAGCAGAGCTGCTGGTAAGAATGGAAATGATCGTCAGAATCAGGGTAACAATAACCATCGTTACAACAAAGATCAGTCGACTCGAGGATCGAATCAGGGTCGTGCTTCAGGATCTTCTGGTCAGCAAAGGACAGCTGAAGTTTTGCCTCCCCCACCTATCTGTACTACTTGTGGAAAGGCTCATCCGGGACCGTGTTTCAAGGCCACTGGTGGATGTTTCTCTTGTGGTTCCACTACTCACAAGATCAAGGATTGCCCTAAGAGGAACCCGGCGATTCCTGGGAACTACACCAAGCCGCCACCTACTACTGGACGTGTCTATGCTACTACTCGGAATCAGGCGGAGCATACTTCAGGTACCATTACGGGAACTCTTTTCATTGATGATTATTCTGTCTTCGTTTTATTTGACACCGGCGCCACACACTCCATCATATCTGTCACATGTGCTAAGAAACTTAATATGAAGCCACAACCACTAACGAATCACTTATCGATATCTACGCCTATGAAAAGCCACATGATCATTGATCATAAATACGTTAAGTGTCCTCTTCGTTTTGATGATCGTATTCGCCCTGCACATCTGTATCCTCTCGATATGGTCGACTTTGATATCATTCTAGGCATGGATTGGTTGGCTTATCATAGAGCTTCCATCGACTGCTATGCTAGAACTGTGATCTTTGGAGACGTGAAACATCCTGAATTCATTTATTATGGTTCTAAACCACTCAAATCTGTTAAGTTCATTTCTGCTATGAAGGCACGAACCATGATTGCTCATGGGTGTCAAGGTTTTCTGGCATCTGTTAAGGACATATCTTTGGAGAATCCTAACATTGAAAACCTTTCCGTTGTTTGTGAATTCACTGACGTTTTTCCCGATGAACTCCCTGGACTTCCTCCAGCTCGAGAAGTTGAGTTTAGCATTGAGTTAATCCCTGGTGCTAAACCGATTTCGAAAGCTCCGTATCGTATGGCACCTGTAGAACTGAAGGAGTTGAAGGAACAGCTGCAAGAGATGATAGATAATGGATTCATTCGACCTAGTGTTTCTCCATGGGGTGCACCTGTTTTGTTTGTGAAGAAGAAGGATGGAAGTATGCGTCTATGTATCGACTACCGTGAACTCAACCGTATTACTATTCGGAACCGTTATCCTCTGCCACGCATAGACGATTTGTTTGATCAACTGCAAGGAGCTAAGTTCTTTTCTAATATTGATCTGAGGTCTGGTTATCATCAACTACGTGTGAAGGAGCAAGATGTTCCTAAGACCGCGTTTCGTACCAGATATGGTCATTATGAGTTTCTCGTGATGCCATTTGGTTTGACGAATGCACCTGCTGTGTTTATGGACCTGATGAATCGTGTTTTCCATGAGTTTCTCGATAAGTTCGTTATTGTTTTCATCGACGACATTTTGGTTTACTCTAAGTCTGAAGAGGAGCATGAGCAACATCTCCGGATAGTTTTGGAGATTCTGAGGAAGAAGAAGTTGTACGCCAAATTCTCGAAGTGTGAATTTTGGTTAGGACAAGTCGCTTTCCTTGGTCATATCGTATCAGCTGATGGTATAACCATGGATCCGTCTAAGGTTGAGGCTATCACTAAGTGGCCAAGACCTACGACAGTGACTGAGGTCAGGAGTTTTCTAGGACTTGCTGGATACCATCGACGTTTTGTGGAAGGTTTCTCTCGTTTAGCTTTGCCGTTAACCCAATTGATGAGGAAAGGTGAAAAGTTCGTGTGGACGGAAGAAAGAGAAAAGAGTTTTGAAGAGTTGAAACGGAGGTTGGTTTCCGCTCCTATTTTGACTCTTCCATCTGGTTCTGGAGGATATCAAATCTATAGCGATGCATCTAAGAAAGGATTGGGCTGTGTCTTGATGCAACATGGTAAGGTGATAGCTTACGCTTCAAGACAACTGAAACCTTATGAGGAGAATTACCCAACTCATGACCTTGAGTTAGCTGCTGTGGTGTTCGCGTTGAAGATCTGGAGACATTACTTGTATGGAGAGACGTGTGATATTTTCACCGACCATAAGAGTCTCAAGTATATTTTCACTCAAAAGGAACTCAACATGAGACAAAGAAGATGGTTAGAACTTCTTAAGGATTATGACACTAACATTCAGTACCATCCTGGTAAGGCTAATGTAGTTGCTGACGCACTTAGCCGGAAATCAGGTATGATTGCAAGTATTGAGATTGAGCCTAGGATCATTCGTGACTTAGAGCGTTTGGATGTTGAGTTGTGCGTACGAGGTTTTGGTGGATACTAGGCTAGTATGAAGGTGGAGTCGAACCTTATACTGCAAATTAAGGAAGCTCAGAAAGATGACGGCGAGTTGTGGGCCGTAGCTCAAAATGTTGAAGAAGGTAAGCAGACGGAGTTTAAGGTTGATAACGACGGAATTGTATGGTATGAAGATAGGCTTTGCGTTCCCAATGATCAGGTACTTCGTGAGAAAGTTATGACTGAAGCTCATAGTTCTCCTTTCACTATCCATCCTGGTTCTACCAAGATGTATAGGGATTTGAAACAATATTTCTGGTGGAACGGCATGAAGCAAGATGTGGCGACGTTCGTGTCGAAGTGTATGATTTGTCAGCAAGTGAAGATCGAACATCAAAGAGCTAGTGGACTGTTACAACCATTGGATATTCCGACATGGAAGTGGGATAAGATATCTATGGACTTTGTGACTGGACTACCTCTTACTAAGAAGAAACATGATGCGATTTGGGTGGTTGTTGATCGGCTAACCAAATCAGCTCATTTCTTACCAATTAGGAAGGATTATGGTATTGGCAGATTGGCAGAGATTTTTCAGCAAGAGATAGTTAGACTTCATGGTACTCCGACGGCTATTGTGTCAGATAGGGATCCGCGTTTTACTTCTCGTTTCTGGAAGGGTTTGCAAAAAGCTTGGGGTACTCGACTTAATTTTAGTACGGCTTTTCATCCTCAAACAGATGGTCAGTCAGAGAGGACTATTCAGACCTTAGAGGACATGCTAAGGGCTTGTGCTTTGGAATGGACTGGCAGCTGGGATGAATATTTGTGTTTGGTAGAGTTTGCATATAATAACAGTTGGCATGCTAGCATTAAGGCAGCACCGTTTGAACTTCTTTATGGAAGGAAATGTAGATCACCTACTTGTTGGGATGAAGTAGGTGAACGTCTAATCGAAGGTCCGGAAATGATTGAGATCACTAATGAGAAAGTGGCTATTGCTAGAGAAAAGTTGAAGGAGGCTAGGTCTTGTCAGAAGAGTTATGCCGACAAGCATCGTCGTGATTTAGAGTTTCGAGTTGGTGATCGTGTGTTTTTGAAAGTCTCGCCGTTTAGAGGTGTGAAACGTTTTGGAATCAAGGGCAAGCTCAGTCCTCGATTCATTGGTCCGTTTGAAATTCTGGAACGTATAGGAGAAGTTTCGTATCGATTAGCACTTCCGCCTCAGTTATCGCATGTTCATGATGTGTTCCATGTATCTCTCCTAAGAGGATACAATTATCATCCATTACACGTTGCTTCGTATCCGTTTGATCAGATTCGATCCGATATGTCTTTGTCTGAAGAACCAGAAGCTATTTTGGAAAGACAAGAAAGAGTCATGAGAAGTAAAGTTATTCCGTTCGTTAAGATTCTTTGGAAAAATCACCCGGAGCGTGAGGCTACTTGGGAGACCGAAGAGTCGATGCGAGCTAGTTATCCTCATTTCTTTGAATAGTTCGGTATGTTCTCATTTCGTTCTCGTTTCGTTTCCGTTTCATTTAAATTTTCGAGGACGAAAATTTTTTTTTAGAGGGGAAGAGTTGTAAAACCCGAAAATCTAAAACCTATATAAAGACTAAAATACCCTTGGAACCAAGAATAGTAAAATACGTTTATAATAAATTTACGAAATTTAAAAACCTAATAAATAAAACCTAACGAATATAATTTCGTGAAGTTCTTTGGTACGACGAAGGACTTAAATGTTTCGCTAATATGTTGGGCCGTTCGATTATTAAATGGACTCGTTTCTTTTCTTTTGTTTTGCGCTAAACCGAGAGCCCAAAGGGGTGTTTGTTTGTGTTCGTGTGAGCCAAGGGGCCGAAGCCCATTTTGTGTTTGTTGTGTGACCGGTTGGACCCAAGCCAACCCAAACCCAACCTTTCCTAAACCTAAACTAATTTCTACTACTATAAATACATCACATATTCATTAAATTGAAACCCTAGTTTTTGTTTTGCCTCTCTTCTCTCTTTGTTTCCATTCGGCCGAGAACCAAGATCCCTTGGTGTCGAGTCTTTGCTTCAACGAGTGAAGGTATAACGTTTATTCATCTTCCTTTAACGTACCTTGCATGCATATGTCAAGATATACTTTGTTTAGTCGCGTTTTTGTTCTTTTTGTTTGTGGCCGAGAGGTGTAAACCGAGAGACAAGGAAACCCTAACCCATTTAACTTGTAATTAATAAGGATCATGTAAAGTGATAAGTGTTATTGAATCGGGTCTTGGTTGTGTCGAGCTAAGCTAGGCCGAAGCATGCATGAATTTGGACCGAGGCATGCATGACTTTCGAATAGGGTGTAAAACATTATAACTTGATTTTGTAACATGTTTAGATGAACTAGGTCTTGCGTAAAACATGCTAGCCGAAAACCCTAGTTGAACCGAACATGTATACAAGAGTTTTGGACGTGTAATAAATAAGTAAGGGTTACGTAAACATAAACCCTAGTTTAATATGTAAAGCGAATAAGTATATAAAACCCTAAATGTTTGTAAACCATGTCTCTTTTGTGTGCGTTATATTAACTCAAGTGAACTAGTAGTTATATAAACGTGTAAGTTATACGAGTAATAAGTAACTAGTATGTCACATAAAATCATAAACGTAATGTGTAAAGTAAATGCATATTAATGAGTTATTAAAGAATAAGAAAAACCCTAGAACGTAAATGAGAGTCGATTAGGGTTTGAGCTAAATATAGTAATACGTTATTTCATGTGTGAGTTATGACTTATAAAACTATTTTCACATTTAAAGATGGACTTTAATAAATGATATAACGAACCCTAATCTACAACATTAATTATAAAATACTTAAGACTCATTAATAAAACCCTAAAGTATAAAGATCACTAATTATGAATACCAAATATTAAAAGATCATTTTGACGATTATTGGAATCATAAATAACTTGGACGACCGTTAATGTCTATAGGTTCTGTGAAGAGGGAGTAATCCTTTGCTTTTCGTCTTTCTGCTTTTCGATCTTTGCGTTGGAATAAGGTACAGATATTCTGACCTTTTCAGTAGAGGTTTATTTTTACGTTTTCTTTCGTATTAGGTTTTCCTAAGCCTTTGCTATGAATCCCAAATCTGATTTGTTTGAGCTATTGCTTATCTGAACTCTGATTTCTGAATTATGAAACATCTGATTTTTGAACTATCTGATATGAAAACTGTGATTTTGGAAATATGAATGATTTTCTGATAAATATGATCTGTGTCGGTTATGACATTCTGATTTGACCTAAGATAGTTTGACACCCGAGCCAAATATTTAACTAGTCATGGGGGTTCCATGTCCGTATCAGTGATGCACTTCTGATATGACTCTAGGGCAGTAGAGTGATGTTCTGTCACGTCTCTGGATGGTGAAGCATATTTGTGAATATGTAGGAAGGGGCGTATGGATGCATCCTAGATCTGTTATATGTTATATGTTATCTGTTATCTGATGATTGATGCTGCGTGCATGCACGTCCTTCATAACTCTGGTAGGTCTCCCCTACAAATGTTGCCTTATGTGAATATGAATATGATCTGATATATGCTCTGGGCTCGTGGTAGTTGACTATAAACTTTATTTGAAATTCTGATTTATACTTTGAAAATGATTATGATTTTGCTATCGCTCTTTCACTTTATTTCATATCCGTTATCGTTTAGTATTCGCTTTTGCTTTCATATCTGTTCACTGGGCTTTTGAAGCTCAGCCGCACTTTTCTTTTCTTCCGCGGCAGGTATCTAAGCATTGGAAGCTGGGTTGCTTTGGGATGAGTGCTTGAGTGGACTTACCTTAGAGATTTTAGCTTTGATTTCTTATGATGCCATTTAAGACTTATTTATTTCGGATTTTATGTTTGAAGTTTATTATGCTTCCGCTGGGACCTATGTATTGAAGTCATTTTGACTTGGATTATTTCCGCATTTATGTTAAGACTTTCTTTTGGTTATGAATGTTTTGCTTTGATATGACACCATTACTTGTGATTCCTTTACCCTTGGCGGGTCGGGGCGTTACAATTACCATGCACATGCTCAAATTCGGTCATGAATGAGAGCAAAGCTTAAGCGTGTATGTCGAATCTAAATGTTAACCTAACAATATCTAAAGAAAAAGACAAGAAAGAAGACATGATAAAACATGGGTAAGGAGAGAGAGAAAAAAAATGGTAGAAGGAAAAAAAGAGAAAAGATATGAACAAATCAGTTGCTAATACTCAAACAGAGAACCTCTGTGTAAAAATTAAACAAGAACCACTACACTAGAGATGAATAGATAGTTTATTTTCCATCTTTCACATGTATATAACAATTGGGTGGGTACAAACAGCAATCAAGTGGGCACACCAACATTCTAAAAAGGGAGCGCTTCCTGATTTGAGTCTATGTGACGGTCAGTTAATACTAAATGTCGCAAAATAGGTGGGTCGGATTGGATTGGGTCACGAATCTAAATGGATTTGGGTCTAAACAGTCTAGATTTAGACAAGTCTTTCAAAAATATGGGTCTAAATGGGTTCGGGTCTAGATGGGGTTTTGGTCGTTTTAAAAAGAAAAAAAAAAAAATGAGTAAATATTGAAAAAGTTTAAAAAAGTATAAAAAATAAAAAACTGGCCCACTATATCCGTCTAAACCCGTTGGGTAATTATTTTATAATTGCACACTCTATCAGTTAACCGATTAAATTCGTCTATAATATTTAGGGAGACCGCACTAGACCCATCATCGGATAGAGATTTACCCAAATAGACACATGTTTAACCAATAAGTCTCAAATTTACGCATTTAGTTCAAACACTACGAATTAGTCGGCTAAAAGGCCCAAAAAAATGAAAATTTCTAGAACAGACATTTCAAAACCATTTCACTAATTTCAACCATAGAAGTTTGGTTACGAAACAAGACATAGCGAGCAAAACAAGTTTGCTCGCTATTTTATTTGCTCTCCATGGCATTTTGGTGCCATTTTGCTCGTGACACGTGTAACTGGCAAGCAAAATACTTTGCTCTCCATCCATTTTGCTCTCCATTCCATTGTATAAAATAAGAATATGCTTCCGATATCGGTTTAGAGGTGGACCTTTCTAATAGACATAAGGAGTATATGTCTATTTTCATGTGGTGGTCTTTTCCCCTCTATTTTTGTTTACTTTTTTAGTTTTTATTTTGTCCTCTCCTTGATGGGCCTGGTGTTTTTTGGTGTATTCTTTTTTACTTCTGTCTTTTGAGAGTTCTTTATATATCATTTCTGCTTTAAAAAAAGAATATAATTGT
Organism: Chrysanthemum seticuspe; assembly: GCA_019973895.1. Classification (NCBI taxonomy): domain Eukaryota; kingdom Viridiplantae; phylum Streptophyta; class Magnoliopsida; order Asterales; family Asteraceae; genus Chrysanthemum; species Chrysanthemum seticuspe. The sequence goes on from BPTQ01000001.1 coordinate 27,515,683, forward strand.
GACACATGTAAGTGGCAAGCAAAATACATTTCTCTCCATTCATTTTGCTCTCCATCCATTTAAAAGCATGTTTATTGTTAGGGTTTAAAAAAGCAAAATTGTTATGACATCTTATCTAGAATGTACTAATTTATCTCAAAAAATCTAGTTTTATAATTCTCATTTATCACAAATGTACCATATGCATTGTATAAATCATAGGACTATCAAACTAAGAATTACAAAACACTGGAGATCAGAGAAAAAAAATAAGGTTTTCTCAAGAGAAGTTTTCGGTGTGTATTGTTAATGGTAATTGTGGTAGTAATGTTCTTTTGTTAAAAAAAGAAGTAGGTACAACGGTTTCAAAGAATGTTTGCAATAAGTTTGGTTTAAATGTCACCTAAGTGATTCGTTTATCATACAGAATTCAACCTGGCAACCAAGTGTATGAATTCCCCCCCCCCCCTTCATGTTGTGATCCATGTGGCTATAAAGTTGGATAATACTAGTCACTACTATCCATGTGCTTCCTAGTTCTCATACGAGTAATTTATTCAGCATAATTTAAATAAACTAAAAATGTAGCGAGCAAAAGAGATACATGAGCAAACAATTTTGTTTGTCGTGTATTTTTAACAAAAGTGGCAAGCAAAGAGAGATATTAGCAAACAATTTTGCTCGCCATATAGATATTCGTAAAGTAAAAAAATAGTGTCAATTATCATCATGGAGGTTTGAGACAAGGAGATCCCCTGTCTCCTTTCTTGTTCATTATCATCATGGAGGGTCTTCATTTGCCACTTTCAGAATCCGTTCAAATGGTTTAATTCGTGGTATTAATATTGGTACTTCAGATTTAAACCTCAGCCACTTATTCTTCGACGATGATGTCATAATTACCACGGACTGGAGTGCACATGATTTGAACAACATTGTCTACATATTCCAGGTTTTCTTTCTTGGTTCAGGTTTGAAAATCAATATTCATAAGTCAACTATTTATGGAGTTGGAGTATCTTCTGATGAAGTGCATATTATGGCTTCTAATACGGGTTGTAAAGCGGGTTCGTTCCCTTTTACTTGCCTTGGCCTTCCTATCGGTTCTAACATGTCCCAATCAAATTTATGAGTGTGTCAATCATTTCTCATTGTGAGATGTTGTTTGTAAAGTTGGATAAAAAAATTGTAGATTGGCAGAGACAACTCAACCCTCTGTGGTGTGTATCATAATGGTACCCATCAACCCTATCTAGCACATGTTGTTTGTAAAGTTGCTAAAATGAACCTCTGTATTTTTCATTTTGTTCATTTTTTACCCAAGATTTTAGCACTAAATCTAGAATATAAGTTGTTAGTTTTGTAGTGTGTTTGATAAAAGATAAACTGAGTTCTTATAACTTATGTAACGAGACATGAGAAGAAAGACTCATCGCAGTAGTCAAATAAAGCCAAGTTTATTACTTAAGCTTTATTGTTGTTAGACGGAAAAAAAATCCATATTCAGGTTAATCGGAGAATTATAGCTTGAGACTTGGGTTATGATAGTTTATAGCTTAATAGCTTATAGAAACTTTCATAAAGCTGGGTTATGATAGTTTATAGCTTAATAGCTTATAGAAACTTTCATAAAGCTGGGTTATGATAGTTTATAGCTTAATAGCTTATAGAAACTTTCATAAAGCTCGTGTGACAAAACAAAGCTCATAAAAGTGAGTTGGTCCGTAAGTGTTGCTGAAACTGAATTACAAAGCTTATATAAAAAATGGAGTTAGATTTTTTATTTTAAAACATATTTAGATAAGTAGTTAACAGTTAAAACTTATGAATGCAAAAATTACATAAAATATAAAACTTTTTTTATTAAGGAAATTTTTTAAATGACCCATAACCACTATCTATTTATGAAACAAGATGTCTCATAACTTATTTTTTACCAAAATGAACTTTTGAATCTCATTCGTTAGATTCATTTAAGGTTTCGCGACGGTATTTTTAAAAAACGCGGCTTATTCCATGTATTGACAAAGTAAAACGCGACCAAAATTTGCAAAGCAAAACGTGACCTATATATGTAGTAAAACGCGACCTAGATATGTAATGCCACCACCTTTTTAATTATCCATTTCTTTGTTCCTTAAATCGTGACCATTCATTTAGTATCTACTAGTCGGATACCCGCGCACAGCGGCGGCGATAAGTATAGTTATATGTGTTTGCTTAACCGTTTAGTGAATTCGTTTCACAACACTTCGAATGTATATGTGTTAGTTGTAAGTGTTTGTTTGGGTTACCCGTAACTTTCCCGTAGCTTTCCCGTGACATCATTATTCCCGCATATAGAAATACCCTCGCAATCTCTTACGCGTCAAACACTACCCCAAAAGTATATGATTTTGACGAATCAAGATTATATTGATTGAAGTAAATGAAATAAAGGTTAAAGTTGTAAAAATTTGAATTAAAATAAAATAAACCCATTAAAAATATAAAAACTAAAAACTTATAAAAATATATCAAAATGGATGTTGAATTAAAGAGCATAAAATTTTAAAAAATATGGTGAAATTAGATTATAAAAAAAATAAGTAGATAAAAATATATTTTAATTTAAAAATAAAGATGAATTTTTAGTTAAGAAATGACACATGTCATTTTATAATTGAAGCTCTTTATCTTAATTTTTAATGGTTAGGAGTTAGGTTTGGAGTTTGTTAGAAGTTAGGCTTGGAGTTTGTTAAGAAGTGACACATGTCATCTCATGATTGGAGCTCCTTATCTTAATTTTTGGTTAGAAAAACTTTTTCCATAATAAGCAAGTAAAAAAGTCTGAATTTTTAAGCCTTCTAATTTTAGAAGGCCTAAATGCATTATAAAGTAGTATAGATAAGATCAAAATGGTCTTGTAAAACTTTTGTTAATATTTGTATGCAAGGTGACGTGACTCAGGCACTCAGCAATGAACTTTTTGTTCACTTTGAGTTTCACATGATCAATTGGTTTTGCCAGTGTAAATGTATTTTGGCTCATTTTGATAAAATTAATAAATATAGTTTACTTTTGTAAAGAGAGTGTCAATATGGTTCATTTTAGTAATTGAGTTTTTTTTTTTTAAAGTTATTTTCAATGAGCTTGCCCTTGTCCCTTTTAAAAGCTTTTTCCAAAATTATTATTAACCTGTAGTAAAACAAAACTTATATATAACTTACGTGAGTAAAATTTGATAGGTTTACACGGACGAAAGTGTTTCATCAAAGTATCTAACATAGTCTTCGATGCAATGACAGATAGATGAACTAGGCCGTTGGGTTAGAAGGTCCAGTTGTATATCAACGAACCCAGTCCAGTTTGTCATATGGAGTTATGGAACCAATAACCATATAAGACAGCCCATTTAATCGTGCTTGATGCCTTAATAAGCCCAAACTGCAAACCAATGAACCCAGTGCAGTTGTCACATGCACCTAGGGGTGTTCACGGATGGGATAATATCCACGGTAACCAAAAACCGAGATCGAACCAAACCGAAAATAACTGAATCGAATTTGTAACCGAACCGAATTGGTCAAAACCGAACCGAACTAAACTAAATATTTGGTTAACGGTTTGGATATAGTTTTGGCAATGAAAACCGAAAACCGAATTCATATAAAATATATATATTTTCTATATATATATATATATGAAAAAAAATCACTAAAACTCTCTTTTAATATAAATATAACATGATTTTAACTTGAAAAAAATATTTTGTGCTAAAAATATATATAATTAAATAAAAATAATAATTAAAATTATGTAATTCGAGTTATTCGGTTCGGTTGTTGGTTATAGGGGTTCGGTTTTCGGTTCGGTTGAATCAAATTTGAATTCGGTTCGGTTCGGTTTTCGATTATACCCAAAAAAAAATTTTAACAGAACAAACCAAACCGAATAAACCGAATAACCCGATAACCGAACCGATGAACACCCCTACATGGACCATACAAAAAGCGCATATAGTTGTGCTTAATGCCTTAGGCTGCATGCAGTAACGTCGATCTCCATTCGATCGAGTGGGTTTGGGCGATCGATTCAAGTCGATCGTCCTATTGTGGGTTAGTCGATCGCCAATCAATCCCAAACATTTAGATCGTCTGTACGATCGAGACAAATGAAATGGTGTCGTTTAAATCCAACCGTTGCACATATCCAAACAAAAAAAATATATTACCGTTTCATTTTAAAAAAAAAAAAAAAAAAAAAAAAAAAAAAAAAAAAAAAAAAAACTATCCTATAAATACACAACATATTTACACACTAAACTCACAAATCTCACAATCCTCTCTATCAAAAATATCTAAGAAAACACCACAAACCAAAGGCCGAAAATCCCGTTTGGCACAAAACGGCCCGCATATTTTAACACCGGATCCGAGTTTCCAGTTAACCGGTGTGTCACCAAGAATCAATTTCCAACCCCCTGCTTTCGAATATCAATCCCAACAAGCTCCACAACAACAAACTAACAATCCATTTTTTATGAATCGTCCATTTGTTCCACCGTATCAAAACATCCAACAACAACAACAAAGCCACTCCCGTCGAAGCAACCAATCTATGTATGGGTCACCCGAATCTGTGTACCGTCCAACAATGGATTCATCAACGTCTTCATATTCAAATTATCAACAATATTCTCCGGTTAACCGTATCAATCTTGAGGGTTTTGATTTCGAAGACCAATTATACACCAATCCTGATTTTTTTGTTGGAACCGGTTCTGGTTATCCGGCTCAAGAGTATCACGGTTCGAGTACCGGTTCGGCTCATGGATCGTATCACGATTCGGTTAACATTGATGACGAAGAAGAAGAAGAATGTCGAGAAGAGACGTCACCGGTCAAACCGAAGAAACGAGCTACAAAGGCGAAGAAGAAGGTTGTCGAGAAAGAATCCAAGAATGATTCGTCGCTTTGGTCAAAAGAAGAAGAGATCGCCTTGTGCAACGCTTGGTGTGATGTATCCGAGAATAGTATAACGGGAAACAACCAAAATGCTAAAGGATTTTGGCAGAAAGTCATTGCTTACTTTGAGAAGGAGGTTGGTGCAGAAAGAACGTACAACTCTATCATTACAAAGTGGAAAAATAGGATTCGTCCTAGAGTTGGTCAATTTTGTGCCATTTACAACAATGCTCAGAGGAATTACGGTAGTGGTGAGAATGACCTCACTGTTTATACACGAGCGTATGATGAATACCAACTAGTTTCTAATCATCCGTTTGTTTTGGAGCATTGTTGGAAGATTTTGAGGGACCATTCTGTTTGGAAGGATAATGAGATGTCGGCTTTTTTAAGCCAAGATGATGATCGAAAAAAAGCAAGGACTTCAACCGACTCGGATGTGCACTCGGATGTGCCTGCGTCTGTGCATGGTAGACCAATTGGTCGTGATACCGCAAAGAAGAATAAAAAGAAATCTTTGGAGTTTTCGAAAGCTACCTATATGGAAGGTGTTGCCGAGAAATGGGACAAGATCAAGTCCAAGGCATTCAGACAGAAGAAGGAGCTGGCAGACGGATACTATGATTTGAAGAAGAAATAGCTAGAACAACGGCAACTGGTATTGGAGATGGAGCAAAAGAGAGAAGAAAGGAAGACAAAAAATTGGCAATAGAAGAACAAAAACTTGAATTTGAGCGACAAAAGAAATATGATATAGATCTCATGTTCTATTGCACGCCAATCGACCCATCTTTGGCCGCAGTACAACAACAAACAATGCAGAAACTCAAAGACGCAATCAAGGCACGCCACAACCTAGATTTTTAATAAGTGTTGTAATGTTTTAATAAGTTTCGTAATGTTTTAATTTTATTTGAATTATTACGTAACGTTTTAATTATTAATGAAATTTTATTTTGTGTTAAAAATGTTTAAAAAAAAAAAAAAAAAAAAAAAAATGAACTTGGTCGCCGTTACTGGGGCACTTAATCGCCTGAAGGTCGCTGGAGAGAGAAAACTGACGTGGCAGTGAAAAGTAAGGAGATTGAATCCCCCTACTGGGGGCAGCCTTAATAATGTCCACATCTCGTCAATTTTTTTTTTGAACATTCAAACAGGGGGAATTTTATTGAGTGAAACAAGGCTAGTGAGGGACTAGCAACCATTGTACAGGGAGATACTCATAAATTGAAATTGAAATACAAGTAGTTATACATTAAATCGGTTCCAGTTGTGCCAATCTAGGTTGTGATTGTGGGCTCTGTTAGAGATCCATGCGAAGCTTGTTCCTTTGATCTCTTTCATTGCGAAACGCAGGGATGGTTCTTTCTTGGCAAAGATGCAATCGTTTCTAACTTTCCAAATGGTCCAGCAGTAGGTTAGGATTACAACATTGAGCAGCTTCTTTTTTGCAGCCGGGTAGTGTGAGCATTCGTGAACTCTTAGAAGATCCTGTACTGAGCCGGGTTTATTGCTTTGGAGGTTGCACCAAGACGAAACATATGTCCATAAATAATCAGCAAATGGGCACTCGAGAAACAGGTGAGTTATGTTTTCGTCTTGGCTTTTGCAAATCGGGCAGGTAGTGGAGTCTAGCATGATACGTCTTCGTGAAAGTTGATCCGCAGTAGCAATACGATTTCTTTCTAGTCTCCAGCCCCAATAGTTGATTTTTTTTTGAGCGAAATTGTTCCATGAAAAAATTCGCTGGTTCGGGCCGAAGAAGGAAGAGGTGATGCGAGTTTTTAGTGTCTTGACTGAGAAGGTGCCAGCGGGGTAGTTCATTATAAGACGAGATAATCGAGGGGTTGTTGATAGTTTCAATAAAATTAATTTGTTATGATGTTAAAAGGGAGAAAATTTTAATGTAGATCAAACATTTTCTAAAAATCTAATGCATCAATTTTGACTATTTATTTTTTTATCAAAAGAAAAAAAGCAAACTTTCACTATTTAAAAAAAATTAAATATCATGTAAACCGTTAATCGTTATGCAAAACGAATCACACAATCGAGACGATAATTAAATCATTTTGCAATAAAGGAACTTTTTTATATACTTTCGACGATTTTTTTTTTTTTTTTTTTTTTTTTTTTTTTTTTTTGATTTTTTTCAATTCCGTCTGAAAAAATTACATTTGATTTGTATCACAAATCACATGTGATTTTTTCAGACGTAAATAGAAAAAAAAATCGAAAAAAAGTTCTTTGAAAGTATATCGAAGTGTTCGTCTACTGAAAGATTAAAAAATACTCGTCGCGGTGGTGTATTTTTTCTTTCATTTGACAATTTACCGTTTGTAAGATATTTTATTTTTAAAAAGAGGTGGAAAGTGGGGTTGTTATATTTTGATGAAAAAATAAGTTACTAGAATTAGTTTATTAGATTTTTAGATAATTTTGATTTTGCATTAATCTCAACTCTGTTAAAAGGTGGTTGGTAAATTTAAATCTAAACCATATTGTTTTGCCTTACATTGGCACTTTGATTTCAAGAAAATTCATTAATAGTAGGGGTGGAAACGAGCTGAGCCGTTCGTGAAAAGCTCGGGATTTGATCGGTAAAAAGCTCGAACGAGCCGAACCTATACGAGCTCGAGCCCGAGTTCGAACCTAAATTTGGGCTCGTTCAATAATCGAGCTCGAGCCCGAGCTTTATATATAAAGCTCGATTAGGCTCGCGAGCCTAAACAAGCCCTAGAATTATATTCATATATATATTTTCTATATATATACGAGCTTAAAAAACTAAACGAGCTCGAGCCTAGTGTGATTAACGAGCTTTATTTCTTTCAACATATTATATAAGTTAGTCGAGCTCGAGCTTTTGAAAATTTTCACGAGCCGAGCTCAAGCTCAAAATATGAGGCTTGAAACGAGCTCGAGCTTTACATATATAAACGAGCCGAGCTGGAGCTCTGGCAGGCTCAGGCTCAGGCTCAGGTCGGCTCGTTTCCACTCCTTAGTCTTACATTACATGGGCACTTTTGAGCCTAACTTTCATTTTGTCATTTTAAGCTGTCATAGTGACACAATCCCTGGAAATAGATAACGGAGTGGCATTCCTCCAAACAGACTTTACAGCAAGAACTAGGAATGCATCAGGATCATGCAAGTCTTGATGTCATGGTTGCTGGTTGATAAACCAAATTGTAGTATAATTTTGTTTTTTCTTCCTTCTAAAGTAAGCTATATGATATACTAAAGAAAAAAACATTCAAGCGAATTTGATCATTGCAAATCATACATCATGAAAAGAATTTAAGAACAGCATGTGCATCCTTCCTAATCCAAGAACATAACAAAGTGGCTCAATTTCTAGATGAAACAAAAACATAACATCGCTTCACAAAATAACAGAATATACCTTTTCTATTAATCAACCCAATAGTCCAAACTTACTTACAGCATTCTTAACCCATTTCCCACCAACTTTCCCGCTTCAAATGAAACCAACGTTTCCTATAATCAGCACTTTCAAAAGAAAGCGAAAGTTCAGTGACTCATTTATATTTTCTCTCCAACAGTACAGGTACCAAAAGTGTCATTTCTGTGTTAATTTTGATAAGTCAGTTTAGGGCTGAGCAACGGGCCGGAACCGAACCGAACCGACCCGAACCGACGTGACCCGAGAACCGATTTCACAAAAAACATGAACCGAAACCGAACCGAATCGGTTCGGTTCGGTTCGGTTTTGTGTCGGTTCGGTCGGTTCGGCCCGGTTTACATGCTTATGTGCGTGTTTGGTCGGTTTTGGGTCGGACCGAACCGAACCGAACCGAACCGAAAACCGACATCCGATAAGACCTAGAACCGAAACCGAACCGAAAATGGTCGGTCCGGTTCGGTTCGGTCCGGTTCGGCTCGGTTTTCCGGTTCGGCTCGGTTCGATCGGTTTTGTGCTCAGCCCTAAGTCAGTTAGTATAAGGAAAAGACCCAAACATGTATCGTTGGATCATTTTCCTTTGAATATATTGTTGTTGACAAGCAAATTTAAAACCACAATTGGACACCCACAACGCCTGGCACGTAAAACCCCGCTAATCAAGACTCCAAAGAATCAACCTTTTATTAAGCAACTCGAGCTCAGCTTCTATTAAAGTTGGAGTTTGAGCATAAAAAACGAGCTGGCACAACCGTTTCGAGCCTTATGTAAATTGAGAATTTTGTTATAACTTTTATTATTCTATATGAATTTGATAATCGAATATATTAGATTCGATTGTCAAGATTTTTGTGCTACTTGATCAGATATGATCAGATTCTATATTAAGACCCGAGCGATTGATATGCTCTTTCTACAACATGAACCTAGTTTCAGTGATTGGTCCACATAAGCCCCTATTGTTTCAACATTAACTTGGGATGTAGTCTTTCATTAATCTGTTATGGTGACACAACCCCACACATAGATCAGGAAAAGAGCATTCCTCCAAACAGCTAGCTTACAAAAACTGATCCCTAATGAGTTACTGTTATACCATATACCATAGTAAATTTTACAGCTAGAACCCGGAATTCACTAGACCAGGCATGATTTGAAGTGTCTGACCTTCCACATTCCAAAAGTTACCCCAAAAAGTCAACACAATTAGTCTTCAAAGCATGTACTTCAATATTAAGAATCTGTTTTAAAGTATCAACACCATTCTTCCTAGTTTAAGGGATACGGATAATAGGGTGAAACCAGAAAACACAACGATAAAATCCAAAACAATGTTGTAGTCTATGCTTATAAGTTCACCCATATAACAGCAATCGAACTGCTGATATGACATTGAAGTTGATTGCATAACTGCTGATTCATGAATCAAATATTAAGAATCTGTTTTAAAGTATCAACACCATTCTTTCCGCTGTTAAATGCATAATATATAAAAACAGAAAAAAAGCTTTTTACCAAAAAATTAGCATTGCACGTTGTACTTCACGTAGACATATATTAATAGTTCTACACCGCATTCCTAACCCAAAAGATGACAACGTGGTTCACCTACCTTATAGACAAAACAAATTCTAGACCAAACAGATACATAACATCAGATGACACAAACATAAACTTTACCTTTTATTTTCCTCAATCCAGTAAGCCAAATATACTTCCAGCAATTTTTACCCACTTCCCACAACGCTCCGGCTTCAAGTGCAACCAAAGTTTCCTGTAATCGGCACCTTTTAGGAACAACAAAAGTGCAGTGTCATATATTGGTTCTTCTGGTCCCCATCCCATTTTATCCAACTTTTCAATGCAAGCACCCATATCATCTTCTTTATTTTTATACATCATCATTTTCGCCATTTTAGAAACATCTTCCTTAAGTTCCTCCAACTTTTTAAAGCAAGCATCAACACCATCTTCTTTATTTTTCTCAGTCATCGTTCTCGCAATTTTAGAGATATCTTTTAGAACGGCTGAGATGTTATCATTGCTTAATTGGCGTTTTCGTTTTTTGTTTTGAGTTAAACAATGAGAATAGCACTTTTGTGTTGAACCCGAAGGCTTTTGTTTTGAAGTAGGGGGTTCTTCTACATGATGGCTATCATCAGTATCTTCATTCAGATGAGAATCAACATGATCCTCGTCCGGAATTGTGGGTGCAGTTCTTTCAACTAAAGGGGTCTCATTACGAGGATATTGTTTTGGATAACCAATGAGGCCACATTTGCTACGAAGCAAATTACAGTCCGAAACCCATATTGCACTGCACAAATTGATTACAAGATAAGCAAAATCACTATCCGAATGACCAAAAAAGTGCACACAACACCAAAATTTAACTCATACTACAAGTATATATCTAAGCAAGTTAATAGAAAATGGTTACTATGTAAGATGGTTGTGTCTTTGTTTGAAGGGCCACATGTTTTGACAATTAAAGCTTATGAAACATAAGCCGGTTTGGGCTTATATTTCATAAGCCCCAATTTTCTGGCTTATTTTGTGACTTGTTGGCTTATATACTACGTATGATATAATAAACTTATATAAACCCACAAGTCTCAAAATAAGCCGAAAAATTATGGTTATAAAATATAAGCCCTAATTTTTTTGGCTTATTTTGAGACTTGTGAGCTTATATAAGTTTATCACAAGTCTCAAAATAAGCCACAGGAAATTGAGGTTTATAAAATATAAACCCAAATGGGCTTATGTTTCATAAGCTTAGCCAAACATGCCCTAAAGATATAAATATACCACGTACCTTCTCATTTCATCCTTAATAAACCGATACTTAGTCAACTGAACAATGGAACCTTCCTGCAACTTCTTTGTTATAAAACCAAACTCCCAAAAAGTACCATCAGATAACGCAACAAAGTACCACCGTTTGTTATCTATTATTGTACCTGTCATACGACTATCAGTATAAATAACTTGAAGCACCGGTTTCAGATCATTCTCGGTACATTCACCGGTCATTATCTTCGTAATTGCTCCTGAAGTAAGGTGTTGTTTAGGATCGACATCAGCATGATCTTCTTTTGGGTTAGAAAGCCCTGTATCAACTAGAGGTGCAGGTTATTCAATCGAAGAGGTCTTCTTATGAGAGTATGGTTTTGGATCACCAATGATATCGCATTTGGCAAGTATCACATGGACTTCGATGACTACAACAATACTGCACATAAAAATTGGAAAAGGTCTCTATCAATCCTCATATACAAACGTAAGATTACGTTGCAAATTCAGACTTACAAAACATAAATAAACTAAAGGTTTTTCATTCACACCACGGGAAGGTAACATTTGGCATTTACTAATTCTCATACCTCATCTTGAGCGAGAACTGATTGTTTCGGTTTGTAATACAATATCTATCTATGTTCAATTTAACAAGAAAAGCCGAACTGATTGTTTCGTATGGAACTACAAACAACAGAAATCTACATGTACTCAACCAAACAACCTCCTATTGTATGCAATCAACTTGATTTTATGTCTTGTGTGTAGTTTGAATACAAACAACAGAAATGTTTGGTATAGACAATTTTAAAGGGTCGGAATACACACGCTAAAAGACATTTTTTTCTTTTCTTTTCAAGTTCTATGTATAATAGTAATTTTGGTAGTGTTGATTATGCTATGATGTAATTTACCTTGAAAAATAAGTACGAGATATAAATACGTACGCACGGGAAAGGGTTCAATACTCCCTACATACATTTAGTAGTGGCCTGGGAAAAGGGTCGTAAACGGTCACAAGTATATTCTGGCTCCGCTTAGTCTTGCCCTCCCTGGGTAATCTAAACCGGGAAAACCTCATCCGTTTATATAATAATAATATTGGTAAAGTTGAATACAATATGATGCAATTAATTTACTGTAAACTATAGATAAGAGATAAAAATTAACACGTACGAGCGGCCACGCAAAGTAGTGCAAACAAATTCATTCAACTGAACAACAGAGCCTTTTTGCAACTGATTTGATGTAACCAAGTAACCAACCCATTGAGATAAGCAACAGTCATCCCTGAACTATCAGATAACTCAACAAAGTACCCTTCCTTCTTTTCACCGTCACAAAGTTTACGAATATTTAAAACCTGAACCACTGGTTTTAGATCAGTCGGTGAGCATTCACCGCTTGATATTTTTGTTATTGCTCCTGGAGTAAGATTTACCGCCATTATTTTGATAGGATGAAATATTGATTATGAATTGCAGTAATTTAATTTGGGGTATTTTTTGCCCTAGAAGAAGAAATGAAATTCAAAAGTGAGGCCTTTTAACAACCTTATATTTATCCTACTAAAATTTGACTCTGGCCCTTTAAGCATAACTTTGCACCTCGTTAAATAAAAGAGTTATCGGGCCTGTTCGGTGAACAGCTTTTTTGAAGCTGTAAACTTTTTGTTACAAAAATAATCTCCTTCAAAATAAGTAGTTTCATTTGGATACATCAACTTCAAGCTTTCATTTTAAACAAGTAGCTTCAAAATGAAAAGCTTATTCATGAAGCTTTTTAAATATCTCAGAGCTGTTAAAACATAAAGTAACTGTTAACATTTTATAATTACATTTAACATCTAATTTACCAAACACTTTTATTGAAGAAAAAAAAAAGATGCAACTTATAGCTCACGTTAACAGATTTGCAGCTTACAGCTAATTTTGTTAAACATACCCATTATCCGAAAAATGTATCCGACTTGTCACAATTTTTTGAGTTGTATGTACCATCGTTAGGATCAGACTATTTAATAACTAAATTTTTAAATTTCGATTATTCTTATGTGTTTCGATTTCCAAAAATACCAACTTAGGAGTCTACGACAACAAATGGTCGAACTTTTCTCAACAAATGAGACCTCGAGCTTTTATCACGTTTACATGGAGCTTATAAAGGGACGACTCAAGCTAAGCTCGAGCTCTTGTTAGGCTTTCCAAGCGGCATGTAAATATGTTTTTGACTTATGGCAATAATTTGCTATAGTTTTATAGTATGAATTTGGTTATCAAGTTTTTGACCAACTTGCTAATGTAGATGGATAGAATACGATCGGATGATCGAGATTCGAACCATCGTTAGGATCAAACCATGTCTGCAGAAGAAGAGACACATCTAAAGTCTTCATCTTCATGCAAGAATTTGTTTTTTGTGTTATTGAAGCACCTTTTTTTTTTTTTTTTTTTTTTTTTTTGCTATAAATCCTTTTGTCATATGGGTTAAATGGATCAATGGTTTTCTTACGTTTTGGTTTTTTTTTTAACGTTTTCGACCGTTTTTTGCATTTTCGTCTGTTTTTTACGTTTTCGTATTTTTTTTTTAAATTTTCGACCTTTTTTTAAGCTTTTGTTTGTTTTTTACGTGTTTGTCGGTTTTTTTACGTTTTTGTCTGTTTTTTACGTTTTCGTTGGTTTTTTTACGTTTTAGTCCGTTTTCGTATGTTTTTTTACATTTTTGTCTGGCTTTTTACCTTTTCGTCTGTTTTTTAACGTTTTCGACATTTTTTACGTTTTCGTCCATTTTTTATGTTTTCGTCTATTTTTTAACGTTTTCGTCCATTATTTTTTTACAGTTTAGTCCATTTTCTTACGTTTTCGTCCTCTTTTTTACGTTTTCGTCCGTTTTTTTACGTTTTCGTCTATTTTTTACGTTTTCGTCTTTTTCCTTTTGTTTTCATCCATTTTATTACATTATCTTACGTTTTGTTACTTAAGATAACGTAAAATAACATACAAAAAAACTTATAAAATAATATGAAAATGGATGAAAACGTAAAATAAACAGACGAAAATATAAAAAACGGACTAAAACGTTAAAAACGAAAGAAAATGTAAAAAACAGACGAAAACGTAGAAGATGCCGAAAAAAAAAAAAAAAAAAAAAAAAACTGCCACAAACCTTTTTTTATACACTTAAACTTATGTTTTTGCTACATCAATATCTAAACGCCTCTCTTCTTTAACCTTTTTTAAGTGTACTAAAATGCACACTAATAAACCATAATTCATCATCTTCATTCTTCTATAACATTATTCATCATCTTCAATTTTCTAAACCATCTTCATTCAATTGTTTTTCAAAACTCATAAACACCCATATCATCTTCTCTATTTTTCTCCATCATCATTCTCGTCATTTTAGAAACATCTTCATCAAGTGTCTCCACCTTTTTATATAACACACGAACGTCATTAGTTATCTCCACCATCATTTTCATAACATCAGAGATATCTTTTCCAGATACGGAGATGGCATCATCGCTTGAGTGAAGTTTTCATTTTTTGTTTTGAGTCGGAGAACGAGAAGAGCACTTTTGTGTTGAGGTCGATGGATTTTGTACGGAAGTTGTGGGTTCTTCTACATGATGGCTATCATCAATATCTTCATTAAGAAGATAATTAACATGACCCTGTTGTTTTTGTTTTGAAGTTGGGGGTTCTTCAACATGATCATCGTCTGAAATGGTGGGTGTAGTTCTTTCAACTAAAGGGGTCTCATTAAGAGGATATAGTTTTGGATCACCAATGATGTCACGTTTGCTACGAATTACAGTTAGGTTGAAAACTGCAATAAATATGCACAAAATGAGTGGAAGATAAGGGGACATGAGTATGCATTCGAATGACCAAGGCACAAAAGTGCACACAACACCAAAACTTAAGCAGACATCACTATCCGAATGACCAAACAATGCATACAACACCAAAATGTAACTCATACTACAAGTATATCTAAGCAAGTCAATAGAAAATGGTTATTTGGAGGGCCACATGTTATAGAAATTGAGTTTTTTTTCAAAACATATTCAATTATAGATATAAATATAACACATACAGTACCTTTTGCGAAAAAGGTTGGCCAACTGAAACTTACGCAATTGAACAATCGAACCTTTCTGCAACTTGTTTGATATAAAAATATCATAAGGAATATAACCAACTTGGAAAAAAGAACCATCAGATAACGCAACCTGGTACAATTGCTTGCCATCTTTAGTACCTTTGATGTACATTTACCGGTCACTATCTTCGATATTGCTCCTGAAGTAAGATTTACAGACATTATTTTGTCAAGGGTAAAGTGTGAATTGTGGTCTATTAATTTTTACCCTAGAAGAAATGAAACTCAAAAGTGAGGGAAATAAAATGGAGAAGGATTATCTCAGGTTGTTTTTACAACTTGAGTGAAGTTGGATGTGTGTGAGTCATTGGATTTGATCTAATAGCTCAAATCAAAAGAACATCTTTTGATTTGAGTCATTGGATCAAATCCAATGGCTCACATCCCTTTAACTTGACTCAATTTATAAAAATAACTTGAGAGAATCCTTCTCCAAATAAAATGGACCTTGTATAACTCTTTTCCTTCACGTTTTAGCAAAAGTATTTATTTGATGTAAATAATCATCAAATGACATGTTGGTAAAGGAGATGACTTCATGACCTTCTTACAAAAGATATGGAGTTCAAAACTTATTTGGGTGTTGACGGAAAGGGTCAAAATTGGTCGCTAGAGTAACTTCAGTTAAGTCGCATACATCTGAGTAAAAAGCTCATTCTTCACGAGTAACCTGAACATATATAACCTCGTATGTTTTTATTTATTAATTTTAAGTCATACACTAGACGTGTACTTTTTCAAATATACCGTTATGGTATGTATACCCAAAATTTCACTCGTGTGATATGTTAACTTTCATATTTGTACTATATGATACACGGGTGATCGATAAACCGGTTTGAAGGTGATTTTTTGAGCAAAAATGGTCCTTTGCAATTTGTTTCTTTTGAAAATATGTCTATTTTGATTTTTGTATTGCAAAATAGGTCCCCATGTGTTTTTTTGCAAAATAGGTCCTTATGCAATTTAGTCCTTGCTAAATCTTTATTTTTTGAGCAAAAACATATGTTTTTTTTTCAAATTTCATAGATGGTTTTCAAATTTTGAAGAAAATGGGTACTTTTGTGACATTTTTAAAAATTACTCCACTTTTTAAGAAAAAAATCCAAAATATCCACGAATTTTGCAAGATATGCGAAATTTGAAAGAATCAAATGTTTGCAAAAATGGTCCTTGAGGGGTTTTTTTTTTTTTTTTTTTTTTTTTTTTTTTTTTTCAAATTTGGTCTTTATGTAATTTCTTTTTAATAGCATGATTTTTATTAGTAGCATGAAAACTGTAGGTATCTTTTCAAAACTGGTCCTTGTGTGAATTTTATCCTTAATTATATACATTGGTTTTCACTTTTAAAGTAAACATCTAAATGTAAAAGAAAAAAAATCATAAGGACTAAATTTGAAAGATAATTTGCATAAGGACCAGTTTTTAAATTAAAAAACATGTACCAATCTTGTAAAAAGTGTTTTCCAGAGGGACAAAAACCGCACAAAGACTTGTTTTGCAAAAAATTGCAAAGGGCCTATTAAATAGAAAAAAAAAATCAAAATGGTCTATTTTGCTAAAGAACAAATTACAAGGGACCATTTTGCTAAAACAAATTACTTTTTAGCGAGTTTATCGACCACTCACGTATCGCATTTGTAAAAAAATTTGATTAACGTACCAAATGATTAATATTCCGGGAGTTGGGATCCCCTAGAAAGTGGGTGCAAATTAAAAAGCGTAAAAAGTAATCTGCACCATCCGATCACTCCTATTTCTCATCCAACGGGTGACAATTAAAAGGCAAAAAAAAAATATACCGCCCGTTCTATTTTAGGGGTAAAACAGTAAATTTACAAAAAATCACCGCCCTAACTAGTTTCCCTCCATCAGAAACACACACACACTGACACACACACTAACTCATTTCTCTCTCTAAAAATCGATCAAAATTTGGGAAAAAAATTAGGATTTCTATTTCCAATTAATCTTCATCAATTATACCATCAATTATACGCTCAAAAAACATGAAACCAGCTGGTAATTTTCCTTTAATTTAATCTTTAGGGTTTATAATTTAATCTTTATGTTTATTTTTTTTTTACTTTTTTTGTTAATATTAGTTTGTGTATTTTTCAGAAAATAGAAGAAGTTACAGAGTAAAAGAGCAACAAAAAAAAAAGAAAATGATGAAGAAATGAAAAATAGTAAGAATTAGAATTTTTTTTTTATGAGTTAATGTTGGGAATTATACTAACAGTTACCACTGATAGTCTTGTGGTTGACACTGCTAAAGAATACACTAGCAGTGGAAACTCATTCCCACTGCTAGTACAAATATTACCACTGCTATTGGATAAATGTTTAGTAATCGTATAATGATAAGTATAGAAAAGATTGTGTGTATATTCTATATTGTTAGGTTTATACTTATCTTGTAAAGGACTCCTTGTGCTATAAAAGGAGATCCTAGTTCATTGTTGTGAGATACGTTTTACATACATACGTATTACTCACAAAGGCTTCAAGGTGTAACCCTAGTGATAAGCAAGATCACTCGTATTATTCATTAATAATATTGGAGCTTAAGTTTTGTGTTTAATCTGTGTTTACTTACATTACGTTATACAATTCGTCTTCTAAGTATTACTAAGTATATTCCGCGTGCTTAGTAATATAATTCAAAATATCAATAAACACAAGGTGTGTGTCCAGATCCATCAAGTGGTATCAGAGCCAGGTTCTGATATTTTGATTTAGAAGACTCAAAGAATAAGCTTAACCTACTCACTCAATTCAATGGAGATGGAAAACAACCAATCAAACTCCTCTTCTACTCAAAGACTTCCTAAGCTCAAACTTAATGAGTTTGAGATGTGGAGGATACTGATTGAGCAATACTTCCTCATACAGGACTATGCTCTTTGGGAGATCATCCAAAATGGTGATTCTTTCAAGTCTGTGTCGAAGACTGTGAAGGTTGGTGACACAGATGTGGTGACAGTTTCTGTGCCTGAATCTAGTGCTGAAAAAGCACTAAGGAAGAATGATCTTAAGGCTAGAAGTTTGTTGTTGATGACTCTTCCTAGAGACCAGATCATAGCATTCAACAAGTTCAAGACTGCTAAAGAACTGTTTGAAGAGATTTGCTCAGTGTTTGGTGGTAATGATGCTACAAAGAAGACACAAAAGACATTGCTAAAGCAAAGTTATGAAAACTTCTCTGCTTCAAGCAATGACTCACTTGATAGCATCTTTACCAAGCTTCAAAAGATTGTTACACAACTGACTGTGTTTGGCATTGAGGTAGAAAAGGAAGACCTCAATTTGAAGTTTCTAAGAAGTTTGCCTTCAGAGTTTCAAACTAATGTTACTGTCTGGGAAAACAAAGCAGATATTGAAACAATGAAGCTCAATGATCTTTACAACAACTTTAAACTCATTGAACAAAGACTGAAGAAGGCTGGGAAACTTAGTACAAGCTCAAGCAGCTTGGCTTTAATGTCAACCTCTGTTGACAGTGATGATTCTGAAGATGACAGTGATGATGATATTGCCACTGCAGGTTCTACCGTTTCCACTGGTAATGTTAGTGTTACCACTGCAGGTTCAAAGAAGAAGGTTGCTGGCATTGGAGATCCTACCTTTTATGCTTTTATCTCCACTCAAGTGAATGGCTCTATTTTAACTCATGAAGACATAGAGCAAATTGATGAAGATGACTTGGAGGAGATTGACATAAAATGGCAAATAGCTCTGCTTAGCATGAGAGCTAGGAAATTCTACAAGAAGACTGGCAAGCCTATTCACATCAATGGTAGTGAAACTGCAAGCTTTGATAAGAAAAAAGTGGAGTGTTTTAACTGCCACAAGTTGGGACATTTTGCTAGAGAATGTAGAAGACCAAAGACCAAGGACAACAGGTCTACTTGGTACAAGCAAAAGAAGGAACCAACTGTGGAAGAGCCAAAGGCAATGTTGGCAATTGATGGTGTGAGCTATGATTGGAGTTTCATGGCTGATGATCAAAAAGAAGAACATTCAGATGCTGCTCTTGTTTCTACTGAAATTGCTCTCATGGCTTTCTCTGACTCTGAGGTACAAAACTTTGAAAGTTGTTCTAAAACATGTAGGGCTGCTAGAGAAGTTGAAAGGCTTAATGATTTATACTCTAATGAAAGACAAGAGTTGTATACTACTAATTATACTGTGTCAAATCTTAGGAGAGCTATAACTGTATTAGAAAAACAACTAGAGCACTATAAAGATAATGAGACAAAATATAATGATGATATGATTCTTCTTAGAAGAGAGGTAGAACATACAACAGCTGTGAATGAAGCATACCAAAAAGAGCTTGAAAAACTTCAAAAGAAAAATGAAAATGTCAATTTAACTTTAGACACATGTTATCATCAGTCTAAGTCAATTGATAAAATTTGGAATGCTCAAATACAAAGTAAAGTTAAGTCTGGTATGGGTTATAATACAGTGCCTCAACCACTAAGAGGTGTTCCATCACCTCCAGGCATTGATTTAGCTCATACAGGCTTAAAAGATTTTCAGGAACTTGAAAGAGAATATGGTCCTTTAAAGGACACTATGGTGAAATGTGAGGAAGAGGTTAAGCATGATAATGATGTTTTTGAGAGTGCTAGTGACTCATCTGTTGTAGATGAGAGTGTTAAAAAGAATGTAGAGACTTCTATCCCAAAAGTTGTTAATACTGTTACAGAGGAACCTAGGAGACAAGCTAATAAACCTAGACCAACTGTAAGGTATGCTGAGATGTATAGGAACAAGCCACCTGCTCCTAGGGGTAACCAAAGGAGTTGGAATCAAGTTAAATCTCAACAACTAGGTAGTGATTTTGTGATGTACAATAAGGCATGCTATATCTGTGGTAGTTTTGATCATTTGCATGCTTATTGTGACTATCATAATGGGAGAAGGGAAGTCCATGGGAATAAAAGGGTGGAGTCTAACAGGTTTCAAAATAATGAACACCCTAATTCTCACTGCAACATGGTCCCAAGAGCAGTTCAACTAAGAAGTAGCCTCAAAACTTTTGCCACTGCAAAAACTGTTAACACTGCTCACCCTAAGTCACCTGTTAAAAGTGCAAAGTCCAAAACAAGTTTTGCAAAATCTGCACAAATAGGAAAAAGAACTTTTCAAACTAAAAAGGTTCATTATAACCAACAGTGGGTACCTAAAACCAAACCAGCAGTTTCCACTGCTCATTCAAAAGTTTCCACTACAAGGGTTGTAAACAAGAAAAGGGGGACATGGGCAATGCTGTGAAGGCCTCATCACGTTGGGAATGGAAACCTAAAGGAACTACATCTACAACCAATCCCAATGGTGTATCAATGACCTTTGATAAATTTAACTATATTGATACACGAGGCAGATCCAAGTCAATCATGGCTTGGGTCCCTAAAAGAAACTAACTCTTTCTTTTATGTGCAGGAACATCCAAGGACAAAAAGATCAGATCAAGGATATACAGATAGTGGGTGTTCAAGGCACATGACTGGCAACAAGTCCTATCTCTCAGATTTTGAACATTATGATGGACAGTATGTCAGCTTTAGAGGTGGAGTTAATGGAAAAGTTGCTGGTAAAAGAGTAATCAAAACTGGTAACTTGGACTTTGAACCTATGTACTATGTAAAAGAGCTTAAGTACAATCTTTTTAGTGTGTCATAAATGTGTGACAAGATGAACAATGTTCTTTTTACCAAAGATATGTGCTTTGTTCTCTCTAAGGATTTTAAGATGCCTGATGAAAGTCAGATTCTTCTTAAAATTCCTAGAAAAGGCAATCTCTATAGCTTTGATATGAACAACATTGTTGCTAAAGATGATTATGCTTGCTTGGTTGCAAAGGCCAAAGTGGATGAATCCATGTTATGGCATAGAAGACTTGGTCATGTTAACTTCAAAACCATTAACAAGATTGTCAAAGATGGTTTGGTGAGAGGTTTACCTCAGAAAAGATTTGAGAATGATCAAACCTGTGTGGCTTGTCTTAAAGGAAAACAACACAGAGCTTCTTGCAGGTCAAAGCTGGTTAACTCTATTGCTCACCCACTTCAGATGTTACATATGGACTTGTTTGGTCCTACATCTGTGAGCAGTTTGAATCTTAAGAAATATTGTCTTGTTGTAACTGATGATTTCAGTAGGTTTACATGGGTTTTCTTTCTTAATACAAAGGATGAAACAACTGGCATCCTTAAGACCTTTATCACTGAAGTAGAAAGCCAATATGATTCGAAAGTGAAAATCATCAGGTGTGACAATGGGACAGAGTTTAAGAATAGATTTATGGATGAGTTTTGCAGAGATAAAGGTATTAAAAGAGAATTTAGTGTTGCTAGAACTCCTCAACAAAATGGTGTTGCTGAGAGGAGGAACAGAACACTTATAGAGGCTGCTAGAACCATGTTGGCAGATTCTAAATTGCCAATCACTTTTTGGGCTGAAGCAGTTAACACTGCATGTTATGTGCAAAACAGGGTTTTGGTGGTAAAAACAAAGAACAAGACACCTTATGAGTTATTTAGAGGTAGACCCCCTATCCTAGACTTCATGAGACCATTTGGATGTCATGTTACTATTCTCAATACCATAGATTATCTGGGCAAATTTGAAGAAAAAGCTGATGAAGGGTATTTTGTTGGGTATTCCATGGTCAGTAAAGCTTTCAGAGTATTCAACTTAAGAACCCAAAAGATTGAAGAGAATCTGCATGTTGAATTCCTGGAAAACAAAGTGAATGTCAAAGGAACTGGTCCAGAAAGGCTGTTTGATCTTGATACTCTAACCAATACTATGAATTATGTGCCTATCTCTACAGGTACATCTTCTTATGATTTTGCAGGTTCAGAAGAGTTTCTTGATGATGATGAACCCAGCAAGGACCATGTAGATGATCAAGATGAATTTAGTTTGCCTCTGTGGGACTATGCAGATATTGGTGATATTCCAAAGACTGGAGATGCTCATCCTTCTAATAATTCTGGAAAGGAAGGAGGTAGCAACTTGAATACTGAAAATTCTGAAAGCAGTGGAAATTCAGGTTCCACTGCTAGGCCAAATGTTTCCACTGCAACACCAGATGTGGAAGTTGTTACTCCAGTTCTGAGGAAGCTCAAGCCAATGATGTTGAAATCTCGAATATGCCAAGTGAGATTGCAGTTCCTCAGACTCCCCATACTACAATTAATAAATCACATACTCTTGAAAATGTGATTGGGGCTGTCAATTCACCTGTAAAGACTAGGAGACAAACAAAATTGTCTGATATTCATGGATTTATTAGTGAAATCTATGAATCTAAGCATCATAAAGGCAAGAATGAATGTCTCTTCATGTGTTTTCTGTCACAAATGGAGCCAAAGAATGTATACAAGGCACTTGAAGATGAAAGTTGGGTGGAAGCAATGCAAGAAGAGCTGCTCCAATTCAAGCTTCAAAAGGTTTGGGTGCTCTGTGATTTGCCTTCTGGCAAGAAGGTAATAGGTACTAAATGGGTATTCAGAAACAAGAAGGATGAAAGAGGAATTGTTATCAGGAACAAGGCTAGGCTTGTGGCTCAAGGATACACTCAGGAGGAGGGTATTGACTATGAAGAAGTATTTGCCCCAGTTGCACGAATTGAAGCAATCAGGCTGTTCTTAGCCTATGCATCCTTTATGGGCTTTAAACTCTATCAAATGGATGTAAAGAGTGTTTTTCTATATGGGCAGATTGATGAGGAGGTATATATTTCACAACCTACAGGCTTTGAAGACCCTGAGTATCCCAATAAAGTATACAGGGTAGTTAAAGCTTTGTATGGCTTGCATTAGGCACCAAGGAAATGGTATGAAACCTTAACTACTTATCTTCTTGATAATGGGTTTCATAGAGGCAGAGTGGATCAAACTTTGTTCATAAAGAAAGACAAGAATGATATCCTGTTGGTTCAAGTGTATGTTGATGACATCATTTTTGGATCTACAAAGACAGAAATGTGCAAAGAATTTGAGAAGCTAATGAAGGAAGAATTCAAGATGAGTTCTATGGGTGACCTCACATTCTTCTTAGGACTTCAAGTACAACAAAGGCCAGATGGTATTTTCATCACCCAAGATAAATATGTGGCTGAGATACTAAGGAAGTTCAAGTTCACTGATGCAAAGTCATCAAGCACCCCTGCAGACAAGACTACACATCAACTCTTGAAGGAAAATAGTGGTGAAGCAGTTGATGTACACATGTACAGGTCTATGATTGGTTCTTTGATGTATCTTACATCATCTAGACCAGATATTATGTTTGTAGTGTGTGCCTGTGCAAGGTTTCAAGTCACTCCCAAGTTCTCTCACTTGACTGCTGTAAAGAAGATTTTCAGATATCTTAAAGCATTTCCCACTCTGGGATTATGGTATCCTAGAGAATCAGCTCTATATTTGGTTACTTACTCAGATAGTGACTATGCTGGAGCAAGTCTGGATAGAAAATCTACAACAGGTGGTTGTCAATTTCTTGGCAACAGATTAGTGTCATGGCAGTGCAAGAAACAAACAATGGTGGCTAATTCATCAACTGAGGCAGAGTATGTGGCTGCTGCAAGTTGCTGTGCTCAAGTTCTATGGCTTCAGAATCAACTTTTGGACTATGGGTACAATTTCATGAATACCATCATACATATTGACAATAGCAGTACTATTTGAATTATTAAGAATCCTGTTCAACACACTAAGACCAAACATATTGAAATTAGACACCATTTCATAAGAGATTGCTATGAAAAAGGACTAATTCAAGTTGTCAAAATCCATACTGATGATAACTATGCTGATTTATTAACAAAAGGACTTGATGTGGGAAGAATTTAGTACTTGGTAACAAGTATTGGAATGCTTAATCCATAAAAATTTTGTCTAATGTTCTTTGGTGTTGAGGGGAGGCTTTTGGGTACTGAAATTGTTGTATGAGTTTGTATATGTTTGCTTGTATTTCTGTTTAAGTGGTTATGCAGCTTAGATGGGAGTTGATCTTAAAAGGTGTATAACTGAGATACACAACAAATGGTTATTGATTCACCATGTCTAATCCACATAAGAATCAACTAGTCTAGAGCAAACGGCTACTGGTAAAGACTTGAAAAATCCGTTTATGGTTGATAGTTTACCAAAAACTATATGGTTATCAACTCACCATATTCTTTATGATTAAGAGTTGGCTAGTCCATAGCAAACGGCTCATGGTAAAGACATATCAAATCCGTTGATAGCTGGTAGTTTGCTAAAAACTATGATAAGAGCAGTCCAATTTTAATATGTTTTTCTTTACCACTGCTCTTTGAAATTTTTGTGAAAAATTCCCACTGCTAATTCACAGTTTCCACTGACAGTGTTATTTTACCACTGTTGTTCTAGCCGTTACAACTGATTGTGTCAGTAAATAATTTTTACTAGCCGTTGAAAGAAAACACTTTCCATAAATATAGGGTAAGTTTTTAGAAGATTATCTACTTTCTTAATTATACTTTATCCTCTAAAGATAAATATTTTCTAAAGATAGTCTTTCTTGCGCAATAATCTTAAACCCTACCTCTATATATCTTTCTCTATCAATTGGCTAGTTATTCCTTCAATTCCTACTAACACAATACTATTTTTCTACAAAAGTTTATATGGCACCATTAAAATTTGCAGATGAGCACAACCAAGTGGCTTACCTACAAAAAATCGAATGAGAAGAGTGGCCCTGTTTTTCACCAGATTGTGGAATTTATTAATACTACCCATATAAGGTATGCTTTACTTTTAAATCCCACAATCTATATCTCTCAAATCAAACAGTTTTGGACTTCTGCTCAGTCCATAACCATTGAAAATAGAGATACACATGAAACAGTGGATGCTCTAACAGCTACTGTGGATAGGGTAACTATTGATGTTACTGAGGCATCCTTGAGGAGAGTTCTCCAATTGGATGATCTCGATGGTATCATCACTTTACCCATGCCCGAAATTCATATGCATCTTTCTTCTATGGGGTATGATACCACTGATAAAAAGGATACTTTCAAAAAGAGTGATTTTTGTCCCCAATGGAGATTTTTGATACATACTCTTTTGCATTGCCTAAGTCCTAAGAAAACCTCTTATGAACAATTTAGTTCAACAATGGCTTACCCTTTGGTTTGTCTAGCTTTGGATAGGACTTTTAATTGGTCAAATTATATTTTTACAAGTATGAAAGGTAATGTACGGAGTAAAACAAAATTTTTGATGTATCCAAGGTTTGTGCAAGCAGTGCTAAATGAGTTACAACTGCAACCCCATACTAATGTTTATAAAATCAGTTGTCTCAAGCCTAAAGTTTTTCAAAACATGAACAAAGATGGCAACATGATTTTTACATCTCTCTTCCTCAAATGCTTGCTAAGATTTCACCTGAACAAAACACACCCATAATTAATGTTCCAAACATTGATTATACTCCACCAGTTTCTCACACCTATGAGAGAAGGTCTAAACAGCCAACTCCTCTCATGACAACACAGCATGTTTCTGAACCTTTTGGTCTAGGAACAAGCAGTGGTGGTTCTAGACTTCAACCTAATGATTCACCTCTCCCAACAGGTAACACAGTTGGAAGTGATGAGGGCAGTGGGCAACCATTGGAATTGATGGTTTTGTGTACAAAGTTAGCTAAACAGGTCAAATCTCTGGAACAAGACTTGGCACAACTTAAAGAGCAACATGCCAAGGATATTACATCTTTGAAGGCAGAGATTCAGACCTTGAAGGAAGAGTTGCAGGGGTTCAAGCAAAGAAGAACTGCAAATATTGTGCTTTCATCTCCATCCTCACCTAATGATGGTGATTCAGCAGACTTCAATCAAGATTTAGGAAATTCTCCTAAACAGGGGAGGAAAACAGATGCTGAAACTCAGGGGAGGAAAATTGATTTTGAAGATGAAGGTGTTTCTAATAAAGGTGCAGAGGAAGCTGATACTCAAGAAGAGCAACTAGAACAAGATGTTTTCAGTACTGCAACTGATTTTACCATTGATCTAATTTCCACTGCAGAGCCAAATATTCCCACTGTTGAACATGATGTTGCCACTGCAAGTGAAGAAATTGATAAACAAAAGAGAGATAAAGGTAAAGCTGTTATGCAAAGTCAGGAGCAAACAAGAAGAAAGATTTCAAAGAAAGAACAAATTCAGATTGCTCTTGATAGAGAAGTTGCTAAAAAGATTACTGAAGAACAGGTTGCTGAAAAGGAAAATCTTGAGGTATTGGAGATTGCAAGCTTTATGGAGGCTAGAAGGCTGAATAGGATGGAAGATCCACTTTCCACTGTTCAACCTACAATACTTAGAGAGAAGACTCCAGAGTTTAGCTATGTACCTTCAGAAGAAGATATTGATTTCTTGGTTGCAAATAATCCAGAAATCAAGAGAAAAGCAATTGACCTTGTTGCTGATAAGTCTTTAACTGAAGATCAAAGAACTGCTCAGTTAAAGGATTTTATTCAGATGAAGAATAATCAAGCACTTCAAGATGTAATCAGTTCAGTCAAAAAGGGTCAAAAGAAATCAAGACAACCAACCAAGGCACAAGTTCTCTCATATATGAAGACTTATTGTTGTCATGTTGGTGGTTGGAAGAAGCATCAATTCAAAGGAATGACTGATGATCAAGTTGAAAGAGCTTACTACAGAGCAAAAAGGCAAGACAATGATTTTGTTCCTATGTACTCTGAAGAAGAAGCAAGAAGATTTCCTGGATTGAAGAGAAAGGCCAAAGATAGTGATTCTCAGACTGTTAAGAAGACAAAGGTTGCTGAAGAACAAGAAGTTCCAACTGAGAAGTTCACTGAAGATCAGATGACTGGAATGATTGTGATAGAAGAAGAAGATTTTTATCCAGAACCACTGCAAGTCAGACATCCTATCGTTGACTGGGAAGTTTTGACTGCTAGCAACTTTGCTCCAACATGGAAGATTACAAGGCTAGGTGGTGAAACTTCATCATTCATAACATTTGAAGATCTTATCAAAGCTTTTGACAGAGATGATCTTGACAAATTATGGAAATTAGTTCAAGAAAGGTTTGATGCTGAAGATCTCAAAGATACAAAGGAGATGCAGTTATGGATTAATCTTAGAAGGCTCTATGAACCAGATGTTAATGATGATTTCTGGAAATTCTCATGTTCATGTCCTGGTACTAAATGGTTTTACTATGATTCATGTGAAGTTCATCATGTTTCTACAGCAAATGGAGTAGATGTATTCATGCTTGCTGAGAAAAATTATCCACTCAAAGCTGGAACTCTCACAGTGATGCTGTGTACTACTATAAGAGTTCAAGAAGATAGTGAGAAAGTCAGAGCATTGTTACATAGGCTTCAAGATCAATGTTCCAGAGCTATTCAGAAGTTAAGGAAGAAGTGAAGTGTTTGGTTGAATTCCCCAAATCCTTGAAGATAATGAAGATTGAAGAAACTTATTGATTTGCAGAGAAATCATAAGTTTAGGGGAGGATTGTTGGGAATTATACTAACAGTTACCACTGATAGTCTTGTGGTTGACACTGCTAAAGAATACACTAGCAGTGGAAACTCATTCCCACTGCCAGTACAAATATTACCACTGCTATTGGATAATTGTTTAGTAATCGTATAATGATAAGTATAGAAAAGATTGTGTGTATATTCTATATTGTTAGGTTTATACTTATCTTGTAAAGGACTCCTTGTGCTATAAAAAGAGATCCTAGGACATTGCTGTGAGATACGTTTTACATACATACATATTACTCACAAAAGCTTCAAGGTGTAACCCTAGTGATAAGCAAGATCACTCGTATTATTCCTTAATAATATTGGAGCTTAAGTTTTGTATTTAATTTGTGTTTACTTACATTACATTATACAATTCGTCTTCTAAGTATTACTAAGTATATTCCGCGTGCTTAGTAATATAATTCAAAATATCAATAACACAAGGTGTGTGTCCAGATCCATCAGTTAATTTTTTAGTTTATTTATTTTATTTATTATTATTTTTATCAGATTATTTTTTATTATTTTATTTACTTTTTTTAATTATTGCTAATGCTTTTGTGTTTTTTAAAAGTAAGTTTGATCATCAGTTATAGAAAGTAGGTTCATCAGTTAGTGTAGTAAGTTTCATCATCAGTTATAGAAAAGTGGGTTCATCAATTACTGCTTGTGTGTTTGATAATCAGTTATAGAAAGTAGGTTCATCGGTTACTTCTTCTGTGTTTGATCATTAGTTATAGAAAGTAGGTTCATCAGTTAGTGCTTGTGTGTTTGATCATCAGTTATAGCAAAGTAGGTTCATCAATTATTGCTTGTGTGTTTGAACATCAGTTATAGAAATTGGGTTCATCGGTTACTGCTTGTGTGTTTGATCATTAGTTATAGAAAGTAGGTTCATCAGTTAGTGCTTGTGTGTTTGATCATCAGTTATAGAAAAGTGGGTTCATCAATTACTGCTTGTGTGTTTGATAATCAGTTATAGAAAGT
Organism: Chrysanthemum seticuspe; assembly: GCA_019973895.1. Lineage (NCBI taxonomy): Eukaryota > Viridiplantae > Streptophyta > Magnoliopsida > Asterales > Asteraceae > Chrysanthemum > Chrysanthemum seticuspe. Next base: position 27,544,546 of record BPTQ01000001.1, read on the forward strand.
GGGTTCATCGGTTACTGCTTGTGTGTTTGATCATTAGTTATAGAAAGTAGGTTCATCGGTTATTGCTTGTGTGTTTGATCATTAGTTATAGAAAGTAGTTTCATCAGTTAGTGCTTGTGTGTTTGATCATCAGTTATAGAAAAGTAGGTTCATCAATTATTGCTTGTGTGTTTGAACATCAGTTATAGAAATTTGGTTCATCGGTTACTGCTTGTGTGTTTGATCATCAGTTATAGAAAGTAGGTTCATCAGTTAGTGCTTGTGTGTTTGATCATCAGTTATAGAAAAGTGGGTTCATCAATTACTGATTGTGTGTTTGATAATCAGTTATAGAAAGTAGGTTCATCGGTTACTGCTTGTGTGTTTGATCATTAGTTATAGAAAGTAGGTTCATCAGTTAGTGCTTGTGTGTTTGATCATCAGTTATAGAAAAGTGGGTTCATCAATTACTGCTTGTGTGTTTGATCATTAGTTATAGAAAGTAGGTTCATCAGTTAATGCTTGTGTGTTTCATCATCAGTTATAGAAAAGTAGGTTCATCAGTTAATGCTTGTGTGTTTCATCATCAGTTATAGAAAAGTGGGTTCATCAGTTAGTGTAGTAAGTTTCAACATCAGTTATAGGAAAGTAGGTTCATCAATTACTGCTTGTCTGTTTGAACATCAGTTATAGAAATTGGGTTCATCAATTACTGTTTGTGTGTTTGATCATTAGTTATAGAAAGTAGGTTCATCAATTACTGCTTGTGTGTTTGATAATCAGTTATAGAAAGTAGGTTCATCAATTACTGCTAGTTTGTTTTATCATCAGTTATAGAAAGAAGGTTCATCAGTTATTTGTTAATAAAAATGATCATCAGTTATAAAAAGTAGGTTCAACAGTTATTTTTGCTACTGTATTTGATCATCATTTATTTTAAATTAGAAGTTCATCAGTTATTGGTAGTACATTTGATCAGTAGTTATTTGCTAGTGTATTTGATCATCATATATTTGCTAGTGTTCTTTGAAAGTAGGTTCATCACTTATTGCCTGTGTGTTTGTGTTTATTTCGTATTCAGTTTAGTAGGTTCATCAGTTTAATAATTAATTTGTTTTGTTGGATAGGAAAAGAAGGTAAAAAGACAAAGAAACCAATACCTTTAAAAGCGTATTCACCCAATGATGATGATTTTGTGGAGGATGCGTTTACTCAAAAAAAAACGTTCAACTGCTGCTATATGCAAACCTTCTGGTTCATCAAAACCTTCAACCTCTACTACTTCGAAACCTTCTTCAGATAAACTTGTTCTTCCTGAAGATCTTAAGCCTGGTCTTAATCTTCTCCAACCTAAACAAAAAAAAAAATTCCAAGGCTTCTGATAAAAAGTTTCCCTTGTCCATTATTTGAGACTGTTCAGAAAATGACAGTGGACCAAAAACAAAAAATTTCAAGATTAGGGTTTGCATCATTGTTAGATTATGAAATAGATATAATGCCAAGCCGTTTGGGGTACTGGTTAATACAAAGGTTTGATGGTAAATAGGGAATCCTGGATGTCTTTAAGAAATCTATTCCAATAACCGCTGAACTAATTCACAAGACATTCGGATTCCCAATGGGAAAATTTGCAGTTGATGTCCGGGATGTTTTGAAGGAAAGGTCAAATGAATCTTACGTTGAATGGAAGCAACAATTCAAGGGCATTAAGAGATTGTATGCTACACATTTGTTGAAAGTGATCAGGAAACAAATTAGGAACAATGATTGTGGAAGTCTATTTCAGAAGAATTTCCTAGTTATGTTTGCTACTATCCTGGCCCACATCGTTTCAATAGGGACTCTGAATATGGAATTCATCCCGTCTCTTACTTCTCTTGAGAATGTGAGAGACATGGATTGGTGTCAATATGTGGTAGATAATTGGAAGAAAGAAAGAATAAACTGGAATCCGAGAAAGCGATTCTATGGTCCAGTCTTGCTGTTGGAGGTAACTACTATAACTTTAAAATTAATGCAAATTAAAATTGATGAACTAAAATTTATTTTTATCTAACTTTAACTTAAATTGATGAATTAAAAATGCAGGTGATATTTGCCAATTCTCTTCTGAAAAAACCAAAAATCCTAGCATTTAAGTACTGGAAAACAGAAGAGATTGTTACAGTTGATGAGATGATGTTTGGCAAAGACAGAAACAAAACAAAGAAAACCATTAAAGAAGAAGGAGAAGAATCAGATGAGGAAGAAGAAAATGAGGAGGAGGATGGGGAAGAAATGGAGGAGGACGATGGAGAAGAAAATGAGGATGGAGAAGAGAATGATGAAGAAGAAAAGAAGGAGGATGAAGAAGAAAAGTAGAAGGATGAAGAAGATGAGGAGGATGAGAATGAGGAGGATGAGAAGGAGGATGATGAAGAAACAGAGGATGATGATGATGAAGAAAATAACGGTATTGATCAAGAGGATGATGATGAAGAGGATAATAAGGAGGATAATGAAGATAATGATCATGAAGAAGAAGAGGGAACAGAAAATGATGGAGCAGAAATTCAGGATATTGGAGAACCCTAAAAAAAAATTTACAAAAACCATGATTAAGAAACGGGGGAGTCCTGAAGGTAAGAAATATTAAAAACAATTATTTATTTGTTCATCAGACTTGTGAATAAAATGATTGGTATCTTTTTTTTCAACCCATACGCCCCTCTTTAATATTATTTGATGTGTTTATGAAATCCAATATATTACACTTATGAATAAAATGATTGGTATCTTTTTTTCAGCAGACCAAGAAGAATACAATGATGCAGACGAACAAGAATACAATAATACAGATGAAGAAGTATTCAATAATGTAGTCGAGAGTCTACAGACGATTGGAGGTATGATTTTATTAAATGTTCATCAGTTTTATGATACGTCTTTTTTACAGATGATTGAATGTTTTAAAAAATTACTTAAAACAACTTCTGTATAAAATAGTGATAACGCTCAAATTGTGCATGTTTTTAGTAGCGTTATCCGTGCTTTTATGTGTGTTATTTGGCTATAATCATATGCTTTTGTTGCTTAATCGTATCAAAGTGTGTTTGCTAGTTCATTTGTAGCCAAGTACAGGAAAGTGGAGAAAAAGACGGAAAAAGAAGTAAAATACAAAGATTTCTCCATATACGAAGAATTCCCGACAAAAGCAAGACTTGTGGAGTATATTCGAGAATATAAAGTTATCAAGATGGTGGTCCAAAGACTCAAGAATAAAGTTCAAGAAGGAAAACGAGAAAGAAATGAAGAAAAGAAGCTAAAACGAAGACATATTGGAAGACTCGTTGTTCCCGACACACCTTCATCATTTTGGCCATAACTTTTGCATACGGACTCCGTTTGACCCCCGGTTCGCGGCCAAGGAAAGCTAAGAGAAAGATATACAACTTTGGTGGTTATGATTTTCTGTCAAAAAGCTCCAACCGTTCGGTCGGGCCCCGCAACCGGATCCGGTTGGAGAATGGTCAAGAACACCAACCGAAACGGTTGGAGTTTAACCGATTCGGTTGGGAGGCCTGGTACAGCAATTTCTTCATCACTAAGACTCCAAACTTGTCCCAAACGATTCTAGGTCCTTCTCACTCAGTTTCTAGTCCCTTCCAAGCTCCTTGGAGGCCAAGTTCAGCAATTAATACCCCTAGCCTTGGTTCTAGTATAAATAGAGGCCTTTGCAACCTCATTTCATCATCCCTTCTCCATCCTTCTCATCCCTTTCCCCCACCACTCCATCTCTAGGTGTGAAATTCGATCCTCCACCCTTAAGGACGAATTTCCACCTAAAACAACATCCCTCTCTCAACTTACCTTCACCAAAGGTGTGAAATTCGATCATCTACCCTTAAGGACGAATTTCCACCAACTATCCTATCCCAACTTGTGTGAAATTCAAGCCTCCACCCTTAAGGACGAATTTCCACCAACTTATCTTCCCCAAAAGACCACAAACCTCTGCCAAATTCGTGTAGTGTGCTCAAGGGTTGTTGAAGGCGTTTGGACATCATTTTCCGGCTTGGTAGAACTATTATAGTTGATTGGAGGCTTGAAGGTTGCTATAATCCTTCATCTTTGCCTATTGTAATTCATACTTTGGGTAACCTTGTTACTTTTATATTTTAAGATGTTTGTTATTGATATGATTGTTGAGATTTTGTGTTTGATTGGAATAATGATGAATGTCTTGATACTTGCTTGTTCTTATATTGCTTTTCTTGTTGGTTTGATATGTGACAATCATAACCATCAACTTGTTACTTGAATATGAATGTCTTGATACTTGTTTGGCTCTTATGATAACTTGTGATCATTTGTCTAAACATGTATGCTCTTTGTGTGCTTGTTCTTATTGCTTTTCTTAGTGGTTTGATCTGTGACAATCATAACCACGACCTTGTTACTTGCTTAAACAAACAAACGACACTTGTAGTGCAACCAAGTCTCTTGGGACGACCTTGATTTACCATATACTATACTACAACTTGACTAGGGTATACTTGCCCAAATGTGTTCCTAGTTAACCAGTAATTCTTGATTATAAATTTAAAACCCCGATGGAACCCATCAAGTTTTTGGCGTCGTTGCCGGGGATTGAACCCGGGTCACCCGCGTGACAGGCGGGAATACTTACCACTATACTACAACTTCTAACCAAGGATACTTCTGGAAATGGCTTACCATGTATACCACCAAAAACTTGATGTGCTTACCGTGTGCAAGTTTTAAAAATTTATAAACACGATTTATCCGTCTAATACTAAAAACACATACGAGCAAGTATACTCGTCCGCGATAGCAAAGGTGGGTAAGTCGAGATCGTCCCAAGAGATTTTGTGTTTGAATTTGTTAAAAAGATTTGTAACAAGAAAGCTTTGTCAAGGCTTCTTCCAAAAGTGATGTTATAGTGAAATTCAATAATAAGAAAGATATATACTTGTGTGTAGTCTATAGGCAATCATAAGTAGTGTTCATGAAGGCTTGGTGTAAACTCTTGATGTGATGCACAAATCATAAGCAAATGATTTCCAACCATGGTTTATGTTTGCAAAAATCATTCTAAGAACAAAAACATATAGGTAATCCTTTCGATCCTTATCCTAATGATTATCCTTTAGAAAATCCATTTGTTTGTAAAATGTTCTTATTAAACTCGTTCTTACGAATCTTTCGACCTTTCGTGATGAAAATGTTTCTAGTCTTGTTTTAATAAGTAAACATGGTAGTTGTCAATCACCATATCCCCATACTAGTTTGTCACTTAACTTTTTGGAATAAAACACAAGAGAAATCCTTTCGGTCCTTTTTCTTAAAACATGTTTTACCGACAAATCAAACCAAGACTAGTATTTTTCCAACAAACTCATTCAAACAAGATCATATATACATGCATCACATATGAGAACACTAGTATGATTTCCTACATCCCAACACACAAGTATATCCAAAAACTACTCCATGATAATAATAACAAAACACAAGAAATAACAAAGTAATTCCAATAACTCAAGAGAATAGAAATCCATAACAAAGTTCATAGAATACCTAAACTTTTGCGATTACAAGAACTAGAAATCGTGGCTTATAGCAACCACACGCCTCCAATCACCTAGCTTTACCGTATAACTCCGAATAACCAAAACAATGGATGAGAATTGCTCTCTCCAACCTCCTGGACATTTTACAGTGAATACTAAACTTTTGGGATGTATAAAATGGTTGGTAATAGTTTTGGTGTAAACTATTACACTTTGGGTTGTGTCACACCTAGTAAACTAAGTCTAGGTTCAATATATAGCCAAAGAGACTTTACTAACTGGCTAAAAACGTTCCCAGCAAGTTAATATCAAGAAATGATCGGCCTCTAATGATTATGGGGAGTTAAGGCAACATTAAATGCGTTTTTGTGTAACTCCAGACCATGCAACCGGATCGGTTACACTGCAACCGGATCGGTTGCCTTTTGACCATTGCCCAACCGGATTCGGTTACGGGCTACGACCGAACGGTTGGGTGCTCCAGTTTTGACTTTAGTTGACTTTCTTGATCCATGCCTCACTCTTTGCTCTCGCTGATGATTTCCAAGGCGAAACTTGATCTTTCCTTGCTGTAGATACTTAGAAATCATTAGGCTTCCTAATCATTGATTCCAAAAGCTTCCTTGCTCGACTTCCTTCCTTGGGAATCTTCCAAATGTGCATAAAAACTTCATTTCTTCATCATTTGTGATACCTGGCTACATATACATACACAATACGCATCTTTTGCACTTTTGCAACAGTTATGAGTAAATATAGCCGATCAACATGCACAAAACCAACAATAACGCTACTAAAAACATGTTCATTTTAGGCGTTATCAAATTCCCCCACACTTAAGTTCTACTCGCCCTCGAGTAGGTCTAACATTTGCAAAAATTGAATTCAATGGTCTTGATATCGTGGTTCCGAAAATTTAACAATCATCCCAAAAAGAGATAATTATTAATTTGCTTTTAATATGTGAAAAACTTTTAAAATGAACCAAACACTTTAGATAACATAACTAGAACACCTCACGAATGATTTTAAGAATTCACTCAACACTCATATATTGGTGGGTATATGTAAATCACTCAATGCCTAGTCATGATCAATGCTTTTTACCATAAGCTTGTACAAGTATCAAAACAAAAAAAATAAATTCATCAAAGAGGGCTTTTATTCGGGTTATATCGTTAAGGCTTCGGGTTTATAAAAGGTATGGATAAGGCATGGGATGGTTTATGAAATTGGTGTTAAAAGAAAAATAAAGTCAAGTCTAAACCTCCATGTTGCTAGCCATCATACAAACCACAATCCCGAAAATGATTATATCTTCTTCCTCTTCACATATCGATCTCCAAACATATGTATAACTCAATTTAGCTCATTGGCTAATCAATATTCTTCATATAGCTCATTGGCTATAACCATTTTTTTTAAAGTTCCCCCACACTTAGTGTAAGCATACACCACAAAAAATACAAATGAGAAAGACGTCTCCTTCATCTTTGTTGGAGAATGGTACACACTATAGACAAGGTGTAGCTTCTTCATAATCATCAAAAACAATCCAACACTCCAAGCAACTAGCAACAAACCGATAGACATGACTTGGGTTGGCTAAGGTTTAAAGTGTAAAATCTTTTTGTATTTTTCTGGATTTAACAAATGAAAAGATTGGCTCGAAAGGTGTAACTAAGGGTATCTAGTGCTAAAGATGAGCACTAACAAATGGGTCCATATAATGGTGGTTAACTAACCAATGTGGTTAGCTAATATATCATTAGATGTAAAATGGAAGGCCATTTGGGTTAAATCCTACGATGCCTCTTATCACTTGAACATATTTTTATCACTCAAGAGTGATTTTAACCGTAATGCATAACTAGTACAAGTTCTAGAATTGACATAATCACCGGCACACTCATAGCAAATATAAAACAAAAGATGTGTTTTATACAAAAAGAAACCTCACAATTAAGTGGAAAAAGGCTATAATGCGCGATAGAAAATGCTATCGAATCCAAAATGAATTACTTCCGTAATTTGGTTCAAATCGAATTTTTTTCAAAAACCTCATTTTTTTACCATTGAAATACCCAAGTTGTTTTTAATATATCCCAATAATGCGTGAAAACAACTAGACAATCAAGGGCGATATCCTGCTAATTACTTGCATCCAAAAGTTATCTAAAAAAAACTAAAAATTTAAAAATGCGTATCATTTTTCCTATTTTCTTCCCTCCTCCATACTTAAGTTTTGCATTCTCCTCAATGTAATAGAAAAATAAACTTCAAAGTAAAGAAAATGGGAAAAAGAAATAGTCAAAAGATACCACGGATAAAATATGCAATATGTATATTGGGTCATAAGCAAGCATGTGAGTTATCCAACTCCAAATATTTGACCATCAATAAGCTTCCGACACATCCATCCTGCAAACAAAACTGCAATACACAATACACAAAACAAAACAAATGCTACTAAAAATACGAAAAATAAACAAAGACAAAGTATGATAATCCTCCTAGAGAAAATAGTTTAAGAGATAGAGATGATATTGTTTAACACATGATAACCATTGTTTTTGAAACCATAAATCAAGAATGATCCACGATCATTCGTCGTCCTCACTCATCTCATCATCATCATCATCATACTCATCATCATCATCACTCTCGGTCACATAGTTCTCGTCCACTATCTCAGAACGAACTCTCCTCTTCTTCTTCTTTCCTCCAACTCCTGATGAAGATCCTCCAACATCATAGCTTGATCCACCAACTTCGGGTAATCTACCATATGCGGGCACTGGGTCAGGAAATGGTGCATAACCAGGATATGGGTATGGATAAGGTCCAGGATAAGAAGTGTAGGGGAAAGGATATGGTGGAACATTGGGTGGATTGTAAGGTGGCAACTCGTAATTGGCTTCTTGAGCCATGTGTTGAAAAATAGGCATTGAATAATCATTGATGTAATTGTTTCTCAACATCATCGAGTCTCTCCAAACTTCCCTACACTGAATTTCATTCAAATGTTGGTTCCACTCTCCCCAACCTGAGTCAAAACTACTGGACGTACCCGTTTGCACGTTCCCCATCGGTATATTGCCAATTGGCACATTTCCTTACTGATGTGGTGGTTGTTGTTGTGCTTGTTGCGGTTCAATACATGCTCCTAATGTTTTTAATTTCTTATTCAAAGCATTCCCGAAACCACTTGCACTCCAAATTTCACTAAACTTTGGCTCCCCACACTTAGCCAACTCACTACTATTGTAATACCCAAGATTTCTTACCAACCTTGTCACAAAATGTCCTCCACAAATGTTGCTATTACTTTTGATTCCCGGGGCTCTCCTAGACAAATATTCGGCTATCTGCCAAGCCGCATTACCGTCCTTAGATTCTTCCAATAACATCATAACCCACAAGTCCGGTTTCTGACATTTTTCCCTGCTTCCATATCTATGAAATGGCCCAGTCACTATCAACTTGTGAAGTATTCTCATTAACGGATTCTTAATGGTTGCAGCATTCCTCCTAGTACAAGAAGGATCTCCCACTCGATTCCAATAAGCGGGCACACTAGGGTATTCTTTTTCAAACCTCCGAAGCCTCAAAAAGTGAGCCTCAAATAATCGATGCTTAACCTCATGAGGTTCATACAAGCCAAGAGCAACAACGAAATCCGGCAAAGTGTAGGCATGATCCCGCCCACAAAGCCTAAACCATACACAAACTTCTTCCATCAAGTTCCGAACATTGATCTTCCTCTCAAAATACATAGTCGAAAAGAACTCCATACACCACTCACGATAAATTTATGCTAAATGCTCTTTCCCATGACAAATCATCGAACGAATCCCCATCATCCGGATACACATAAGATGTTCGCATCATTTTCCGCAACTCCTCTTCACACTCATATTCGGCAAACAAATCCCAATCAATCACCCTCGGAACCAAACATGTCCTATTTTGCAATTTTGACAATCGTTCCCGGAAAGCATGTTTCTCCCCGTCGGTGAGCTCTTTGAACTTCAGGTTGGCATTTGCTTCCGTCTTCAAGCTATACTTGACTTTCTTCTTTTCGTTCCTTTGGCAAAACTTGGTAACAACCGGGTTAATTGGAACCTGTGCCGAGCTTGAACTACCTACAACAATTCTCTGTAGAAATCATAAATATAAGTCAATATAAGAGTGTTAGAACAAACGGGAAGGTCTATGGAAGCCTCAAAGGTCTACTTCAAAAATTTGAAAAATCCCAAAACAGAACCTGGAACCGGATTCGGTTGCAGAGCAACCGGATCGGCTCCTCTGTTGTCCTTCTCCAACCATTCGGTTGCGCTTCGCAACCGGATCGGCTCCCCAACCTGCATAAGGTTTTGCCTTCTAATCCAACTCCCACTTGATTTTTCTAAGTTCAATTCACTCCAAGACTGCATTCTAACGTCTCCAATGGTTTCTACATCCTCAAATTACTCTAAATTCACTTTCCAAACCTCTAATCATCACCTAATCATTTGCTTAGAACTCAACAAATAAGACGTCAATTCTTTCAATCACTAGTTCTAATCAACAATGTGGCATCTATTATTCATTAAGAACGCTTCATCTACCAACTAGGAATCACCAATTGCAACTTAATTTGATTCAATGGCATAACCTAATTAAATCCGAAAATTCAGTCATCTAATACTCATTCCATGTTGAATCAATCACTACAATTCTTTTTGCAATGCATTCCTATATCAATTACCCACTTAATCCTAAAAGATTACAACTTAATTCGAATTCTATCAAAAAACCCCAAATTAGTGACCTAATTTGCAATTCGAATCAAATGCTCTAATTAAACCTTAATTGAGTTAATTGAATGCAAATGCTTACTTGTTTGGGTGCCATGATGATCTTCTACCACTTATACAACCTTCAATTAGCTTCTATTGGTCGAATTTTGCGAAACCCAGCTGGAGGATTAGTGTGTGTGTGTGTGTTTTTCTGGAAAAAGTGAATTTTGGTATATATACTTGTATGCAACCGGTTCAGTCATGGACACAACCGTTTCGGTTTGCATTTTTGCCAAATTTTGCATTTTTCTCGTTACTTAGGCATTTTACCTTCCAAGCAACAATCGTTTACTCAAAAATCCTATTAAAGATGCACACAACATTCATCCACCATTTGGAAATTTCAACAATCATCTAATCTCAAAACTCAAATCATCATACTCATAAACTAGAACTAGAACTAAAACTCATAATCATAATGCATTAATCAAATAACCTCAACATAATAATAAAGATAAAACTGAAATGAAAAACAAGAAATCCTAAATGCATAAAATTAAAATGAAGTTCATGAAATTCAAGCAAACAATTGCTTGTTTATTATGGTGCCTTGCTTCTCCTTAGAATTCCTCGAAATATTCATGCCTTAAGATGTCCTCACTTAGAATTTTCCCGGTCAATTTACGGTATGTTTCATAAGTTTTGAACTTCCTTATAAATCTTCTCCCATCCGGACATAGTATATCAAATTTGACATGCCATTCTCCATCCCCATTTTGTCTCTTGTAAATGCCCGACCCTTCGGGTCTCCATTCCAAATTCTTGAGTTGAACCGGTAAAGAACCTAAGAAATCGGTTAGCTTCTTGTAAACAAGGATGTTTTTGAATGGATTGTAAAATGCTTCCACCGCCAGTGCGCGTTCCATCTCATCCTCAATATCAAAGTATGGTGGAGCTAGTGGTCCATACATCGGGTTTCCTTCTTCCAAGACAACAAAATCTGTTTAAAAAATGTGACCATGAATGTTAACCTTAAGATTCTTAACCATTCTTCTTCTGTATGCTTCGTAATCCAAACGCACATGAACAATTTGATCAAGAACTTTTTCCACAATGTAATTTTCACCATAGGCCATGTTTAGTTGCGCGTCCCAAGCACTCACTTCTTCTACACTACAAGGTGTACCGAACCTCATAAGTGGCGAATCATACTCCGTTAAAGGTGCTTGTGTGAATACCACAACTCTTCCCTTCTTAGGAAGTTGAACTTTGTTTTCACCCGTTTCTTCCATACTGACCATATCAATTCCCAAATCTTTCTTACTCCCTTCTAAGATATTTCCAATCTTCTCCAGCGAACTTCCGGTGTCTTTGAACATCTCATCTAAGTTACGAAGGTACTCAGAAATTCCGCTTAAACTATCCATAATAACTATCTAACAAGACAAAAACAAAACCAAAAACAAAAATTCAAATCATTAGCATTAGAGTTAGTCAAAACAAAAGCAAACTATAGAAACATATACTAAGCAAGTAAAGACACTTAACAAAACTGAAAACACAAGCTGAAACTCAAAATCTAAAAAGTATAAAATTTTTTACCGAGAGCTCCAACCGGATCGGTTGGCTCACCAACCGATTCGGTTGGTGGTAAACTTCTTAACCAAAACGTCCAACCGGATCCGGTTACGGGTTGCAACCGAACGGTTGGGTTGATATATATTTTTTTTACCTGTAAATTAATTAAAATTAAAAACTATTAAGTGTACTTAAACTCTAAATTAATGAAGACTACTCATTATCCTTATTAATTATAAAATTAATTAAGCTATTAAATGAAAACTATATTAACTACTCAATTAAACTACTCATTAAGACTACTAAAACCATAAAAACTGAAAATTAACTATTTCTAGTTACTGAAATTAAACCAATTAACTAAAAAGTAAATAAAACTAATAATAACTAAAATAAGAGAAAAGCTAAAAATCTAAGAAAAACATAGACAACCAAAGATATAATCTATAAAAAAAATCAAAAATGACTAGAATTAATCTATAAACTATAACAAAAATCACTGAATAACCTAAAACTATGAAAATCAAAAGACAAAAATAATTCCGAGAGCACTAACCGGATTCGGTTGCAAGCCCAACCGAATCGATTAGCTTCTAAACCAAAAAACATTTTTTTTTTTACTTTCACGAAATTCAATTTTAAAACTACAAATTTTACAAAATCTTAACAAAATCAAACTGCTTAAAAATCCAAAATCCCCGGCAGCGGAGCCAAAAAACTTGATGTGCTTACCGCGTGCAAGTTTTAAAAATTTAAAAACACAATTTATCCGTCTAATACTAAAAACACATACGAGCAAGTATACTCGTCCGCGATAGCAAAGGTGGGTAAGTCGAGATCGTCCCAAGAGATTTTGTGTTTGAATTTGTTAAAAAGATTTGTAACAAGAAAGCTTTGTCAAGGCTTCTTCCAAAAGTGATGTTATAGTGAAATTCAATAATAAGAAAGATATATACTTGTGTGTAGTCTATAGGCAATCATAAGTAGTGTTCATGAAGGCTTGGTGTAAACTCTTGATGTGATGCACAAACCATTAGTAAATGATTTCCAACCATGGTTTATGTTTACAAAAATCATTCTAAGAACAAAAACATATAGGTAATCCTTTCGGTCCTTATACTAATGATTATCCTTTAGAAAATCCATTTGTTTGTAAAATGTTCTTATTAAACTCGTTCTTACGAATCTTTCGACCTTTCGTGATGAAAATGTTTCTAGTCTTGTTTTAATAAGTAAACATGGTAGTTGTCAATCACCATATCCCCATACTAGTTTGTCACTTAACTTTTTGGAATAAAACACAAGAGAAATCCTTTCGGTCCTTTTTCTTAAAACATGTTTTACCGACAAATCAAACCAAGACTAGTATTTTTCCAACAAACTCATTCAAACAAGATCATATATACATGCATCACATATGAGAACACTAGTATGATTTCCTACATCCCAACACACAAGTATATCCAAAAACTACTCCATGATAATAATAACAAAACACAAGAAATAACAAAGTAATTCCAATAACTCAAGAGAATAGAAATCCATAACAAAGTTCATAGAATACCTAAACTTTTGCGATTACAAGAACTAGAAATCGTGGCTTATAGCAACCACACGCCTCCAATCACCTAGCTTTACCGTATAACTCCGAATAACCAAAACAATGGATGAGAATTGCTCTCTCCAACCTCCTGGACGTTTTACAGCGAATACTAAACTTTTGGGATGAATAAAATGGTTGGTAATAGTTTTGGTGTAAACTATTACACTTTGGGTTGTGTCACACCTATTAAACTAAGTCTAGGTTCAATATATAGCCAAAGAGACTTTACTAACTGGCTAAAAACGTTCCCAACAAGTTAATATCAAGAAATGATCGGCCTCCAATGATTATGGGGAGTTAAGGCAACATTAAATGCGTTTTTGTGTAACTCCAGACCATGCAACCGGATCGGTTACACTGCAACCGGATCGGTTGCCTTTTGACCATTGCCCAACCGGATTCGGTTACGGGCTACGACCGAACGGTTGGGTGCTCCAGTTTTGACTTTAGTTGACTTTCTTGATCCATGCCTCACTCTTTGCTCTCGCTGATGATTTCCAAGGCGAAACTTGATCTTTCCTTGCTGTAGATACTTAGAAATCATTAGGCTTCCTAATCATTGAGTCCAAAAGCTTCCTTGCTCGACTTCCTTCCTTGGGAATCTTCCAAATGTTCATAAAAACTTCATTTCTTCATCATTTGTGATACCTGGCTACATATACATACACAATACGCATCTTTTGCACTTTTGCAACAGTTATGAGTAAATATAGCCGATTAACATGCACAAAACCAACAATAACGCTACTAAAAACATGTTCATTTTAGGCGTTATCAAATAGTGACAATGACAGAAGAAAACAATGATGAGGACCACGGTATACAACTAATTGAAGGTATGATTTTATTAAATATTCATCAGCATTCTTCATATATATTATATATCTTTTAAAGAATATCTAAAAATTAGCTATATCTAGTCTTATATACTTTTTTTAAACAATAACAAATGCTGACAATGGTCGCAGATGATGATGATAAGTTGTTGTTAAAAAATCTGAGGACTCCAAGAAAGAACAAAGAAAAAACAAGGACTGGTATATATTTTATCATATGTTCATCAAATACCTATTAAAAGAACATATAATTTTATGTTCATCAGTTATAATATTTGTTCATCAGTAATCTTATATAATTTTATCTCTTAGTAATTGGTGGACCACAAGAAGCAGGGGACAAAACTAATGAACAAAGTACGTATTGGTACATTCACAAGTTATATTGTGTTCATCAGTTATATTATTTGTTCATCAGTAATATTACATAATATTTTTAAACATTTAACTAAAAAAACTTGTATCTGGGCAGAGAATGAAGAAGCAGTGACACCAATCCCAAAAATTGTGGCAGTGAATGAAGAAGCAGGGGTCAAAACTGATGAACAAGGTACGTAGTGGAAGATTCTTTTTAATGACTTGTGTACCATTTTCTTAAAGATAATACTGAGGAACTGATGAAGAAATAATTGATGAACATTACTTGAAAACTGATGAACAAAAAATTGATGAACATGTAGGGAGCAAACGGAAATGGAAAAGGAAAAGGAATTCAAATTCTCCTTATCAGAAAGTCTGTTCGATGAATCTGTTCAAAAGCCATTTGGCATTCAAACGGAAAAGAAAATCAAAAAGTCCTAAGACAGATCTTGTGAGGAATGAGCCTGACATTGATGAGCAAGTAACTAATGATGTTCATATAGATGATATTGAGGAGCATCAATGGGTAGATGCACCGCGGATTGGTAAAAATCTTTATATTATGTTCTTTTAATTAGTTGATATATATTTAAAATTTAATTGAAGAATTTAACAGATGCTAATATTCCAATGATCAAAAATGATGGAAACACATAAATGGATGTTCCAATGACCGGGAGTAATGAGGACACTGAAATGGGTGATCCAATAACCGAAACTGACCAAACAGCTGTGGTAGAATCGATGCTCGAGGTTGTTTAGACCTTATATAGGATTATTAATAAAGCACAAATAACAATGAACAATATGTATGCACAGCGGAATAAAGAACTTTTCATTGTTATTATATCAAGGTTTCGCCATCATCATGTGTTCTACAAAACACATCCACAGCCCCAATCCTAGACGATCAACTCTAAGACGGTTATACAACAGGGATCAATGATCCTTGGGGCTAAACACTACAAGTCGACTATCACCTAGTCTAGGCGTTTACCTACTCACACCCTAGACCTACACACACATCTTTGTCTGATGTTTACATTGTTTGACACTGTTAAACCTAATTCCCTATATCTCTTTATATAATAGAGATACTAGGGTTACAAATGACTATAAGGGACTAGATAATAAAATACTTCTTTGACAAGTAGGTCCCTTGTCTTTCTTTGTCTTCAACAGTCCTTCATCTTTCATGTATTTTGTCTTATCAACTTAAATATAATTCCTAACAAGCTGAAACTGGAAATGATGAACAAAAGAGCTCATCATCTGCAAGTATTAAACTCACCCAACAGTTATCAGCAATGATATTAGAGTTTCAAGGGGTTTATTCCCAATTCAAATCAGCAGAGGTAAAAATCTTTAAACTTACTACTTTAAATAACTTTAAATATATATTTTTAAACCTATTTGAAAGTAGGTTCATCAGTTATTGCTAGTGCGTTTGATCATCAGTTATTTGAAAGTAGGTTCATCACTTACTGCTAATGCATTTGATAATCAGTTATTTGAAAGTAGGTTCATCACTTATTGCTAATGCCTTTGATAATCAGTTGTTTGAAAGTAGGTTCATCAGTTACTACTAGTGCTTTTGATCATCAGTTATTGCTAGTGCTTTTTGAAAGTAGGTTCATCAGTTATTTTGAAAATAGGTTCATCAGTTATTTTGAAAATAGGTTCATCAGTTATTAATAGTGTGGTTGATCATCTGTTATTTATAACTAAGTTCATCAGTAATTGCTAGTGCTTTTTGAAAGTAGGCTCATCAGTTATTTTGAAAAATAGGTTCATCAGTTATTGCTAGTACATTTGATCATGAGTTACTTAAAAGTAGGTTCATCAGTTATTGATCATCGTTATGACAGGATTTCAATCACTCCCTGAGGAACATGTTAGCCATATTTCAAGAATTGAAAATTGATATTGATGACATGCTAAGGGCTGGATTGGAAAAATTCCCCCAAGATGAATCATTGTTGGAAGTCCGGGACTGGATGAACAGGTTAGTAAACAGAACGACGTTTGAGAGCTCACAAAGTGAAGACGAAAGCTCAATGCAGATGGTTGTGCATGAAGCTGATAATAAAGAAGGCTCCGAGGAGAAGGAACCATGTTAGAAAAAGATGAACCTCATCAGGACATGCAGACAGAGAAAACGTTAACTCAAATGTTCTTGGATCCAAGCTTTATGGAAGAAATTGAAAACCTCGAACGTCAAAAACAGGTAATACAATCAAAAACCAATTTGTAGCTAACTGATGAACTTATAAACAATTTGAATTATGAGAACACTTGATTCAAAAATAACAGATGAACTATTACCTGAAAACAGATGCAGAGGCCAGAATTCCCAATATTCAACACGGAGCAGTATACGTGTCTTGATATTGTTTTGTATCAAGAGAAAAAAGACCCTGAGCAGATCTTGGAAGAATTGCTCAAAAACACACCTTTCTTGCAGACATCGTCAGAACTGTTGAGTGAGGAGATTGACGACGATGCTTGGAAAAAAATTCAAGAAGATGCTTCGAAAATCTCACCAGCAAAGTCGAAAAACCTCTCCCCAGAAGATGAACAGATCAACATGATGCCAAAGTTGATAACACCCATATCATTTGTACCCGCATCACACAAAGAAAAATTAAAAATGAATGAAAAAAAAGATGAACCTTTCACCACACCACTGAATTCTTTCAACACAATCGCTAGAAAGCTTAAAATGCCTGAAACGGAGAAGAAAACTGAAGTAAGTGAAGATGGCTTGGAAAATGTAAAAGAAAAGAGAAAAATCAAGCCTACTGAATCTCTAAAGTCTCCGTATATACGAAGAGTAGTTGTGATGAAGAACAAAGTAAATGAGTTGGAAAAAAAGGTAGCTGATACAATTTTCTCTGCAAGAGGAGAAATCGAGTAAGTAATTTGTATTATGTTCATCAATATAAAATTCTTATTTGTTAATCAGATTTTTTTTTCTAAAATATTATCTTTAAATGAATTTGCAGTGATGTGTTATTTCGTTCATACTTTGTTGATGGTCAAAGAATACACTTTGAGAGCTTCAAGGAAGGCAATTGATAACGCTACACGCGTCGTTCGGGGGTCAAAGGAACTTCCTTTTCGTCGAGCAAGTTTTTCAACACCCTAGGCAGTGAACCTAATCGTTGTAGTGTAGTATTAGGGTAAGCCACGAGAATTGATATCGTTCTCTAGGGGAATAGGAATGCTAGTGAGAAGTTACTACGCTAAGGTTGGGGTTGAGGGAGATTATTTTTTATCTTTTTATGTTTTTTTGGAAATGGAAAGGTACGAATCTCGGGGTTTGGATTTGGGGGGTTGGTATTTCTACCGATTACTTCTACTTATCTAATTATCTAAACTAAGGTGTAAGTAGTCTATGTCTATTGTTGTGTGCTCGTATGATAGTTAAAAATGTATTTGCTTAGGCTTTATTACTCCCTAGTTGTCTCCTATTGGTGGTTGAATTGTCACGTCCTTATTCTTAATTGCGTTGTGTCTCTAAGGTCGTAGGGTATGCTTTTATCCCTAACTCTTTGAAGCTACCAAAGGTTAATGACTACAAAATCTCTAGGATTTATAAACTTTAACTCTAAGGTATTCTTTGAATGACTAGCCTATAATTACTCTAGGCGATCATAAACTAAGGTTCCTCAAAGATTAATCAAGCATTACAAACACAACGAATGACCTATCGCAATACTAGATCATTAACAATTAAGATAAGAGACAACCAATCAATATTCAATAACTAAGTTTCATATTACCTAAGCAAACACACAAGTAAATTAGCCGGACATGGGGAACATGCAAGCATACACACAATCAAAGGAAGACATAATTGAATTAATGAAGTAAAACACTTATCTTGATGTAAGATAGGGTATGGAACCCTAAAATACTGTACAAGACAGCCTTGGTTCGGTTTAGGTTTTTATTCCAAAGACTACACACTGAAAACTAAAAAATTTGGATTCTATATATAAGATTACACATGCGACGACGTCACCCTTTGATTTGTGACGCCGTCGGGTCGCCGTCATTAGGGTTTCGTCTTGGCCACGTTAGTCTTGCGACGGCGTCACCTTATGCTTGTGACGCCGTCCTCTTCAGTCTCTGACGTCGTCTGGATCAAATCTAGGCCGTCTGAATTGCAACGCCCTACTCTTTTAAAACCTGAAGCCGTCACTTGTAAATGAGAAATTTGGCTACTGAGTCGTCACAAAAGTTTTCCGACGGCGTCGCTAGTTGTGCCTGACGCCGTCCCCTTCAGTTCCAGCAGCCTGAGTGTCTCGATTCTTGACTTTGGCCATTTTCTTTGTATATTCGCGCCTTTTCGTCCGAATAAGTGTCATTCCAGCATTTTGCCTTCAAGATACCTAAAAGGTGAAAAGGAACGATATTAAGTAATAATGGATACAAAAGTGATCAAATAAGAGCTTAAACGAACCCTCAAAAAAGTACATTTTAAAACCTTATCAGCAATGAAATCAGTTTAGGAGTGATTGATATGTGGGTGTATCTACTGAACATGGCAGAAGGGAAAAAGAGTATAGGATCAATGAGGAAGCTATACGCCCATACATCAATTATTGTAAGTTACAAAAACTTTATCAATTATGATTCAATACTTGAAATCAGTTAACTTATGCTTTGACTAATATTGATGAACAACAGACACAAGAAATGATGAATGCGAGTGTAAACTCGAATGCTCTGTATTCAAAGTTTGCGGAGAACATGAACCATGTTTTCTTTTTGTCTACTACTTATCAATCTGTCAAAGACATTGACCTAGTAAGCATTTCATTTTACTAGTTTGTATGAGATAAAAAACTGGTGAACAAATAGATAATTGGAAATTTTAACACTTTATGTTTAACAGATGTTTTTCCCGATGATGCTCGTTGATGAACACTACTATCTGGTCTGTTTCAACTTGAAAGAGCCTCAAATCCATATACTTGAAAACATGAACCACAGTGATTCAATCAAGGACAGATATGGGAAAAAACTGAGTTATTTGGTAAGAATTTTATGTATATTAAATATATGTTCATCAATGTAGTTAAAATTGAAGCTCTTTGAAAAATAACGGGTATCCACATGTTCAAACACTGAACAAATACAAAGTATGTAATGTGAAAATGGAATGGCAAACCAAAGATAATATCATTGATTGTGGAATTTTTGCTATGAGGCACCTGGAAACATATTTAGGAAACAAGTTCTTTGATTCTGGATTTGTAAAAGAAGGAAAAGAACAAGACAAACAGATAGAAGACTTGAGAAAGAAGTACTTGACAAAGATTCTGTTGTCCGAGTATAATGAGAACAGAAAAAAAGTAGAGACGGAGGTTCATGAATATCAAAGTTTAAGTTTGAAGGAAAAGAAAATGCTCCAACAGATGTCTGAAAAGGCTATTGCAGAACGTGCCTCTGAATATTTTGATAGATAAGCTAGTGCTCTACTTCAAAAGAAGTAAAAAACAATATGGTCTAACTGATGAATGTTTGGAATTTATTAAGTAGTTATGGTTATTTGATGAACAAGTTATGGTTAAATACTTTTGGCTGGTCAGAATGGGAAAGTTATGGTTAAGTTGTTATGGTTATTTGATGAACAATATGATATAAACTGATGAATGTTTTTGTAATAGTTTGGTTAAATTGTTATGCAAATTTCCCTTTTGTTTATTAATACTTGCTCTATTCTTAAATCTGATAGAATCTTACTGTTCAGGATAAAGACATTATCTTTCTGCATAAAGACACTATCTTTCTGCATAAAATAATTTGTGGTTCTGCATATTTTTGGGGTTCTGCATATTTTTGGGGTTCTGCAAAATTTTTTGTGGTTCTGCATATTCAATGTTCTGCATATACACTATGCAATTGAAATGACTAAACTGATAATTGATTCCTCCATATACTGTTTTGGTCTATCTTGTACATTGCAACTTGGTTACACAAACCAATAACTGACCAAACAATTTGATTCCTCCACTATATAAGGCCATAATCTCAATGGCATTTTCATCACACATCTATAACAACAACAAAAAATTAACTGAGCAAAATGAGTTCCAAATATTTCATATACATTTCCAATGACTCTGAAATTGAGGAGGTTAGCCCACTCAATATAATTGAGTCACTACTTGAAATTGAGCCATCAAAGTTTGGCTCAATCTCGAAAATAGAAAAACCTAGCAAAAACCTAACCCAAAAAGAACTTGCAAGGAAGGTTTTTGATGAAAGGAAGAAAGTTCTTGGCCTCCCAAACAAGCACTTTTGTGAAGAAAAAGGTATCAAACCTTTTGTGGTTAACGATGACAAAACTAAAAAGGGGAAGGGAAAAAAGAGATCTGTTTAGGGAAGGGAAGCTTTTGGTTACATCTGATGTATGTATGCATGTGGTTTAAGTATCACTTAAACCAAATTTAATAAAACTGTTGTAACCAAATCTATCAATGAATTGTTTTATGCTTATGATTTCAGTAGTTAAATAACAACTGATGATACTGAACAACAACTGATGAACCTATGATACTGATGAACAATAACAACTGATGAACCTACGATACTGAACAACAACTAATGAACATAAGATAACACATGACAAAATAACTGATTAACAAAAAAAAGATATTGAAGAACAAGTTATGAACCTATGATAACTGATGAACATATGATAAAACATGACAAACAACTGATGAACAATAAAAAAAATACATTCCTATCAGACAAAATTCACATTTATTTATCTAACCGAAAATATCAAAGTTTCTTTCATCGTTATAAAAAAAGGCATTCTTATGAGACAAACTTCACATTTATTTATCTAACACGAAAAAAAGTGAAATAGTAACAAAGAAACTACACAAGCATTCTTCTCAGACAACTTCAACTTCTTAGCGGCCAACCTCGCCTTCTGCTTCCTTTCCTTTACAGCAGCCTTATCACTAGCCTTCTTAGCATCAATTTGAGCTCTGATTGCATTGCACTTCGCCTGATCATGATCCTTCATGCTACATTTGCAGAATCTACAGTTCTTCCTACGTTTCCCACTCGGATTAACTGAACGCTCAACACTGCCCTTAATCCTTTTTCGCGAACCCTTAGTACCAACCTGTTTTGGACAATAACAATTGAATGATCAAAAAGAAGCTGAACAACAACTGATGAACAAAAAATAAATTAATGTTCATCAATTTAAAAGCCATATAAACTAACTGATGAACCTATGATACTGGTGAACAATAACAACTAATGAACCTATGATAATGAACAACAACTGATGAACATAAGAAAACACATGACAAAATAACTGATGAACCTATGATAAATCCTAACCTGAGATAAAAATGCAGTAACTGATAAACCTAAGATAATATATGTTCATCAACTAAAAAGTATATAAAAAAACAGCATAAACTGACTAACCTTCTTTGGAAGATTTACAATGGTCTCTTCTGGTTGCGACACACCAAGAATAGAAGCAAGCCTATCTCGTTTATTAGTCTTTTTAGGTATAGGAACATCAGCATCTGCCTTCGCCATTAACTGAACCTGATGATCTCTAAACTTTTGCAGTAGCTCAGGTTCATCTGCATAACGATTCACACAATACTCAACTGATCTAAATATCTCACGCATGATCATATCAGGAGTGTCACCAGTGGCTTGAATGACTGATGGAGGTGGTAATGAATCCTTTGTCCAACGCCTAAGCACATATTTCTTTGGAAACTTTTTAGCCTTTGACAACCGAAGCACATAAAAGATATGACGACATAACAGTCCATATGACTCAAAACGTTTGCACGAACACTCATAAAAATCTTCAGTTGGTTTACACAACACCTGAAAAAAAGAAAAATAGCACAGACAGTGGTTAATTACAAAAAACTGATGACCAAAAAAATAATTATATAAAAAGATATGATGATTAGAAAGAAATTTTATAACGATAACAAACTGATAAACAAAAACTGATGAACAAATTTAAAACACATGTTACCTCGTAAAAAACTTCATTTACAACGCCTTCCACTTGACGATGTCGCCTACTAATCTACTCATCTTCACCCGTACCTTGAATAATGTATTTTTTGCCATAATCAACATCCATAACACTTACTGACATACATGAAATCACTGAAGCATAAATCTCAGTTTGAACTTCAAAGAAAATAGACCTAGTATATAACTCTGAGGCTTCTTTTTCTAACTCAAGTTCGGTGTGCATATCTGGAACAGTATACCGACTATCATGATCATTTTTACGTTGAGCAAACCTTTGGCAACCCACCACACTATCAAAATGGTTATAGAATTCCAATAAAGTCAAATCAATACTTGTCAAGCGACCGTAAGCATTGTTTTCACTCTCTGACCTAGAAGAAGTACGCATCAAACCGACCATCAACTCATCCCTGTAATAGGCTGGAATCCACTTATGCCTCAAATTATACATATCTGAAAGCCACTTGTGACTCTTCAAATCAAAATCAATTAACAGACGCTCCCACAACTCCTCAAACTCTTCAGGCTCTATTCTATCAGTCCAAACAATATCTGATATTCTTCTTTTAAAAGTATGATCTTTAGCTAACACGGGACCAACCTACAAAATCAAGATCAATATTAATGATGAACAGAACTCATTGATGAACATTACTTTATAAAACTAAATGATAAAGAAAAAAGTTGATGAACAAAAGCTAACTGATGAACAGAAGTAACTAATAAGCAAAATCAGAGGAACATACCTTTGATGTCAACTTCTGCATGATAGCCACATGCATAATCTATGCCGAGATAAAGGGAATACGGTATCTATTGCAACTTTCATGGAGCCCTCTTGATCAGTCACAATGACCTTGGGTGCTCGAACAAACGCTCTTTTAAAACATTGAAGCAGCCAAATGTAAGATTCTTTCGTTTCTGATGACAACAAGGCAGCTCCAAATGTAACACAATGATTGTGATTGTTGATCCCAGTGAATGGTACAAAAACCATTTTGTACCTATCAAAAATAAATGATAAACATTATTATATAACTGATGAACAATTATAATATAACTGATGAACAATTTACATTATTATATAACAGATGAACCATTTACATTCAGTACGTCATTTTCAAATCGCATCAGCTTATAACAACCAAATACATCATATTTAAAAAACTTGTTTAAATGTTTCTAGCTTGAAGAATAACTGACCATTATTATATAACTGATGAACCATTTACATTCACTACATTATGAATAAACTTACAACTTAACAAAAAAATTTCATCAGTATCATAGGTTCATCAGTTGAAAAAAGAAAAACATATAATGAAAAAAATATAAAAAATAAACTTACTTATTTGTTCTGAATGTAGCATCAAATGACATCACATCCCCAAATGCATAATAGTTCCTTTTAGCATATTCATCAGCCCAAAAAAGATTCGTCAAAGCGTTATTCTCACCAGTTTCATACTCAAATGAAAAATTAGGAAGAAAATCCTTCTTGCTCATTAGCATCTCAACTAACATCTGGGCATCATTCTTACCAATGAAATCAAGCACATCTCTCCTATAATTTTTACAATCAACCGAACTAGCACCAATAAACTCATAGTCCCTGTAAATCTGCCTAAGTAAATTGAAACCATTCACTGGACCAAGATTTACTTGTGACGCTTGATATAGAAAAACTTGCTGAGTATACGTAACATCACGAGAAGAAACCAAAAAAACAGTATCCTCCTCACTAACAAGGCTGTGATTATGACCCTCAACAAATTCATAACACCAATATCCTCTTCCTTCAATATACTTCACACGAAAAACAGCCTTACAATCAGTACGCTTGGACGGATGTTTCCTAGTATTAGGTTTTGCTCCTACTTTCGGGGCAGGATTTGTACCTTCTTTACTACAAACAAAATACTTCGAATCTAGATTTTTTATCCTTATTCTTCTTAGATATATACTGTTGACCTAAACGGACCTCAAAACCAGCTTTTTTTGCATAAGCTTTATAATACTCATAAGCCTGCTCCAGAGAATGATACATTATACCATAAGCTGGCTTCTCACCAGCAGGAATATCAGGAACCCATAACTTCTGACCCGCCTCCTCAGAAACAATACCAACAGAATATGGAACAGGTTCATAATCATTATCTGTAAAAAAAATATAGAACAGGTTCATAATCATATATTTTATTGATGAACAATAACTGATGAACCAAAAACACATAACACAGTAAAAAAAACTGCTGAAAAAAAACACATAGCACATGACAAAAAATTGATAAACCAAAAATACATGACAATAACTGATGAACAAAAAACACATAACACAGGACAATAATTGATGACCAAAAACACATACAGAACAATAACTGATGAACCAAAAAACACATAAAACAGGTAAAAAAATGATGAACCAAAAACACATACAAAACAATAACTGATGAACCAAAAAAATAACACATAACAATAACTGATGAACCAAAACAATTCTCTTCCGATAAACTAGTTGAACACTTAAAAACACTAATTCTCTTCCAATTCATCAACTAATATAACTGATGAACCAAAAACACATAATACAGGGCAAGAACTGATGAACCAAAAACATAACACAGAACAATAACTGATGAACCAAAAACACATAACATATTCCATTAAAATTCTCTTAAAAACACTAATTCCCTTCCAATTCTTCAACTAATATAAGCAATAAGTGATGAATCTAACTGACTGATGAATGTGATAAAAATAAGCACAAATAAAATTAATAAAAGATAAAAAAATTGATGAACATGAGATAAAAATAAGCTAATAAAAAAAACACTAACTGACTGATGAATGTATAACAAAAAATGAAATTACCTTGATTAAACACATGAGTATCAGTTTGAGCCATTAGAAACCGATTTGACGATGAAAATCCCCAAATTTGAACGGTTAAAAACCCTAATTCTCTTCCAATTAACCGATTGAACGGTTAAAACCCTAATTCTCTTCCAATTAACCAATTGAACAGATAAAACCCTAATACTCTTCCAATTAAACGATTCAATGCTAAAAAAGCCTAAATTTTTTCCAATTTACCGATCATACAGCTATAAAACCCTAATTCTCTTCCAATTAAGCGATCGCACAGCTAATTCGAAGCCGATATGAACAATTAACGATTCAACAAAACGAATATTAATTGAGAGCCAAAAAACCCTAAATTTGCAAAATATGAACAAATGAAATAATGAAAAAAATGTGAAATTGAATGAATGAATGAATTGAATGGATATCATTGTGTAAATTTCGTTTATATATGGCCGGAAAAAATGGTAGAAATCAAACAGAATGAAAATAGAAAGAAGATCAGAAAAGAGAAAGAAGAAGGAGGGAAATAAGGAAAGAGGCGGGAGAGGGTAAAATTACATATATGTCCTTGGGTGGAAAAAGGATGGGGGACACGTGGCATCACCACAACACTTTTTAAACTTTTTATTTTTAAACTCTTTTTAAAAGATCCGGTACCTTCCGGGCACATGTACCATATCGGTACACCTGAAAAAATATAATTTTATTGTATTACTTAAACATTTATTTATGAGAAAATTTCAAAAGTAGCACAGATGTCCAGTGTTACTCCATTTTCTAGACCAGTAAGTTTGGTTTTTGTTTTTTTTTTCCTTCTCAAAATAGACCCGGACGACTTTAGAATTAAGCAACCGCCTTAATATCTTGGCACATGTCATTTTCTATTAGTACACAAAGTATAAGTGTGTAAGCTATGTGTAAGACTTGTCTCCTAGGTGTACTTTGGGTGACTATGTTCTGTCGGGGCAACTTGTATCTTTGGCGACCTAAATTTTGTTATTTAGTGAAAAAAAAATTGTCATTTTTTCACTAAATGACAAAATTGAGGTTACCCATGGTACAAGCCGTCTGACATAACAGTAGTAGCCCAAAGTACATCTAGGGAGACAACTCTTATAGATAGCTTACACATTTGTACTTTGTGTACTAATAAAAACGGACACGTGTCAAGATGTTAAAGTGGTATTCCAATTCTAAAATCGCACCGATCTATTTAGGGAAAAAAAAAAAAAAAAAAAAAAAAAAAACCCTACCAGTCTAAAATAGGGAGCCTCAGCAACCGGGCTACTTTCCAAATTTCCTTTTTATTTATTTGTTAAGAGTACAATGATATCAATAGGGAGCTTAAATGAGACGAGCTACTGTAAATAATACTCCAAGGCTAGTACTTATAGTTTATGTAAATAAAGACTCATTTTAGTAGTAACTAGCCGAGTACCCGTATTTAGCAACGGGATTTTCTTGCGGCAAACCATTATAATTGCGATATTTTAGTATAATCTTCTGGGGCTTTTGCATATATATCCTCCCGAAAATGCAAAATTGCATATATATCCAAAGCATGCATAAAAACCATTGTATTATGTGCATAAAAAACTTGTACAAAGGATATATATGCAATTATTCACTTTGGGAGGGATATATATATGCATTTTTGCCTAATCTTGTAGATTGTAGGATTACTTAAGCTTGTAATCTATAATTTATAAAGTGTATAATAAAATATTAGAGAATGTGTAAATGGATGGTATCAAATGTTTTACTTCCCTGGTTTACTAGATTTAACATATGGGTTTTTGAGTTTGATGAATGTTTGTTTGCATAACACATCGAAGATACAAAGTGAGACGTTCGTTGTAGTTTAGCTTTCGGTCATTGCAATATTATTTGGTCAAGATGGATGTATCTCGATAGGTCGAGTGTACTGTTTTTATAGTTGAACACTTGAGCTATTTACAGAATCAAGCAATATATAAGTTTGCAATAGTTGAACAAAAATTTCAACACTGTGATACCTCAAAGTTAAAAGCAAAAGACACCCTGTAATATATGTTCCTTAAGAACACATCTATGTATAAAGAATATTTGCAACAATTTAAGTATACTGCAACTTAAGTGATAAGTTGCAGTATTATTTTCTAATGGTGATTGGAATGTCAAATGAAACTAGTCGTATAGCCATTTGATAGCTATGGTTTAGATGAATTAGAAAGCTTTTGATAACTAGTATAGCCATTTGATAGCTATGGTTTAGATGAATTAGAAAGCTTTTGATAACTAGTAATTAACGGGGCCGCGCGAACGCATGCCCCTACAACAAATTATGACATAGGTTCAACCACTTGGGCTGACCTTAGGCAGCACCGCACCGAAGTGCAATGGTGCTCACCAACCTAGGCCATGGACATTCTTGATCGTCCATTGACCCTGTCCAGGTAAGTGATTATTATATTTCCATTCTTCCCTATTTATAGATAATATCATCTCTAATCTATCACCTTCCAAACCGATGTGGGACAATATTCTTTGAACCAAACATACGTAATAGCAAACAGATGTGGGACAAAATTCCAAAACAGGTGTTGTTTAGGATCAGAACTGGAACCAAACAGATTGCGTTTTACATTTCACACTAATAACTTGTAACATTTGAACAATTTTCTTTCGACAAAGTGTTACATCATTTAAATGTACAGTTATAATCCTGTGATAAAATTCTGCTTATTTATAGTGGATAACTAGTATTGAATATTTGCAAATACTAGATCAAAATAAAGCTGCATTACCTCCAGTGCCTCAAATAACTTCTTCCCGGTAGATAATTTCTGGAAAAACATAATGTGGCAGTGGCAACCGGGATCAATGGATCAGTTTCTGATGTGTTAGTATGTAAATGTATTCTAGAAGCTAAATATAGGTAACAAATAGTACGTGAAATCAAGTCTAGTTAAATAACCATCTCACCTGATCAATCCTTAAAGCTACGATCAAGTTGATGCACCTACATAATGGGTCCTTAGTGTATCAATGGCTTTCTCCACAGATTGCTTAAGTTCAGGAATGGTTGTTTTGCACACTGGATTTTAGCGTCGAAAAGAAGCTTGAATAAGTTAGGGGGTGTGCCTTTTAATATTGATTGCAATATTGACACTCAAATAATCAGAAGCATGTCTACTGATTATAGAAATTTACAGTGGCAATATCTGAGAAAATAAGGGAAGCTTGGATTGATTTAAATCAACATGCTTCTACTTTATATTATAGCAGATCATATCATTAAAATTTAGACACAAATGAGATTTAGGCCATAAAACATACATCGAGTAGCTCGAGCTTGTGCTTCTGCAAGCACATCCATATATGATGCCTGGAAGAAACAATTTCATGAGACATGTAACATTGAATACTAATGAGAGGTTGTTAAGTGACTGCAAAACGAACCTCCATTGTGTCATGAGTTTCACTGATGTGGTCAATCATCTTATTGAAATCCTTTTCAGCTTCAACCATTGATTGTTAGCATGCTTGGTTTTGAACCTGCAGAAATAGCAACACGGGAGATAGGTTTCAAGATAAATAGAGACTGGAATGCTAGAGGTCGTAGATGGTAACTAAAATTCTATTTATAACGTGTAGTTCCTCCTGGCAATTAGTTCCCTAAAACCAGTCAGTATATATAATCTGCCCAATAGTAAAAGCAACAAATTGGTTCTGATTCTGAGTTTTCTGAAGGACATTGTTCTACACTCTATTTAACTACTGAGTATTTACATAATCTATGGTGACAATATGCACATGTTTCAGGTGATCCGCATAAAAAATACACCATTTTGGCCTTTTGGGTAACATAGTTCAGAACTACTTACTAGGAAAAAAAAAAAAAAAAAAAAAAAAAAAAAAAAAAAGAAGATCACAAGTAGGTGATATTAACAACTTAATTTGGCACAAAATGGCGATATCAAGGACAAGTGGCCTGTATGAAAACAAATCAAATAACTACTAAAATGTGTTTCTAGCTATAACATGTTTGGCACCAAATCCAGTATTTCACTTTTCTAACTACAAGTGATGATCAGACTGTGTATAAATGAAACATGTCAAGTACAAGAGTTACTTTTATTTCCTCAATTTGATCAAAAATAGGAGCTTCTATAGCAAACAGCCAGCCACAAATTCAGAATTTCCTTAAGCCTACATCAAGTTGAAAACATAATTGACACAAGTCTCTATGTCCCTAAAGTATAAACTACATATGATGAAAGATGCAATCTCTAAGTGCTTAAATCAAGTTACACAAATCAGCATGAAGGACAATTTGCATTTAGATATTAACGAGAAATACGAGGTTTCAGTTCTGTTCTTCAGATAGAGATACATGATCTAATGTAGCTCTTAAAACTCATATAAAAAACCGGAATCTACAATTCTTGTGCACGTGACACTATATTCAAACAATCTGAATATTATAAATACATGTATACATTGGAAAAGAACTTACCATGGTTCATATAAGTAAATAACCAGTTACTCTGGTTGCATATAAACATCACAATTCAGTAACTAGGAGAAACATGTCAACAACCAAAATGACATTTACACAACTAAATTTTAATTTAATGAGAAGATCTACAAGCATAAAGTAACTTTTCTACAGCAAATTACATCAACAGCAGTTTTCAATACGAATATATAAAAATAAGCATAAGTAAGCTTTTCAAAAGCTAATTTTACATAGAGTAATAAACAAATAAATAGCTTTTTCACCACCACTATACTAAAAATGTATCAATTACCATCAAAATGTAACAATCTACATCGAAATCTTTTACAACACAAGAACAGCTACTCACTCACCTTACGTATGTTGTGCCTACATATACGAAGCTACATTAGCGTTGCTGCAACTACTTATAAAACTAGCTCCTCTAGCCTTCCTAACATTCTGGCTGACAATTAACCTTCTCATCCTTTCTGCATCATCCCACTTCTCACCCATAACAAACAAATCAGCAATAAGCATATAAACACCTCCGTCCTTTTCTGGCCTCAACATCTCTATCACTTTATAAATAATCCTTTCTGCCATCTTAAAGTTATTCTCTACCTTACAAGAGTTAAGAAAAGATCCCCAAACATTCATATTAGCCTCGGGCTTCATTGTCATGATAACTGCATATGCATCTTCTAGCTCTCCCGCTTTGCCAAACAAATCGACAATACAACAGTAATGATGAACATTCGGCTTCAAACCATATTCTTCAATCATTTGAAAGTACCTCCGTCCCTCCTCAACCAACCCTGCTTGCACACAAGCACTCAAAATACCCGTGAAGGTGAACTCGTTTGGTCTAACACTCATTTTCTGCATCCTCTCAAACAGAGTTCTCGCTTCATTAACATATCCATTTTGGGCAGCGCCACAGATTAACGCAGTCCAAGAGACAACATTTGTTTCTCGCATCATATTAAAGACCAAACTAGCAACCTTCAAGAAACCACATTTTGCATACATATCAACCAAAGCGGTCCCAAGTTCTACATTCAACTCCCACTCGTTCCTCACAATAAATCCATGAATCGATTTCCCCAAAACTAACCCAATCAGATCCATACGCCCACATCCTCCTAAAACACTACACAACGTAAACTCATCCGGCTCTACCCTTCCATCTCTAACCATCTCACGAAAAACCTTAACCCCTTTATTCCAACAACCATTACCAACATAACCTGAAATCATGGCAGCCCAAGAAGCAACATTCCTGACAGGCATTTCATCAAACAAACACCTCGCCTTATGCACATTCCCTAACCTTGAAAACCCAGTGATCATAGTATTCCAAGTAACAGCACTTCTCTCAGACATCTCATCAAACAGGTTACACGCATCCTTAAAACAAACATGCGTGTATCCATGCACGAGAGACGACATAATGTAAACATTGGACGTGAACCCAAGTTTGAAAATATGGGCATGAAGGTGACGTAAAAGAGGTGCATTGCGAAAATGGGTGCACGCTTTAAGCGTGTAGAGGATGGTGTAACTGTCCATAGCGATGGATTCGCGGCGCATTTGCGCGTAAATTTGTAAGGATTTGGTGGGTGAAGATATTGATGAAACATGTTTTGCTACTGCTAATGTTGATATTGATACCGTTGATGTTAGAAGTAATTGTTGTTTTAGTGAGTGATAAAAAATCAGTGACATAATGTCACTCAAGTATGTGGAGTCAACATGAAATAGCTTCTTTTAAAACACTTCAGAACTAATAGCAATAACACAGAATCATCTACAAGCATAAACTAAAAATTTTCCATACAACTACATAAATAACAATAAATATTCAATTGCGTACACGACGGAAAGCATAAGGAATATAAACAAACATAATTTTACATCATTAAAATCAAATCTCAGATCGATACTATTAACAACTTCAAGGAACATAAACTTCAACTGATCGTTTATGTACAAATTCAATTCATTCATATTTCCGATAGCTAAATTGAATATAACTAACTCTCAATCGATTCACATTTTCACAACTAAACCGATACGTTAAGCTTAACTACAAACAGACACAACAATTTCCTTGCAAATTTTATAAAAACACAAATAAGGATTAGATACTACTCCGTAACAAAAAAAACGATTTCACTATATCTAACGTTCCACTCATCATATAACGATAAGCAGCATTGACAATAATCTAAACCTAAACTTAAGCATCACCGAGAACATATCAAAACACTAAACAATATCTACATACAGAACCTAATATATTCCATACAAATTCTATTCATTCACATTAACATTCAGCTAACTACATGATCATAAGCAAATTAAAAAAATCTAAAAACTTAGTTAGCATCATCGAGACTGTATCACTACTTAACAACAACTTCCGTACAGCTTTATAACTATAAACATTCAATCAAATACATCACCATAGCTAACTACAGCTAATCTAAACCTGATATGAGATAACAGAATGCAACAATTTGTCGTACCTTTCATTCATCCACATATAAGGATAAACATTTTACAAAATTCAATAACTAACTACAAATGATGTAAACCAGATAACGAGATCATATCGATACGAAAAAACAATACATCTACTAACTTAATTCCACAATTTCCGTACAAACTATACAACACAATAATCTAAACCTGATACCGCCATCGATACGACAAGCGATACATCTATGAACTTAATTCAGCATTATTCCGTACAAACTATATAAAAAAAATTATTACGTAGTAATAGATAATAACGATCACTGACTTGAAAGCGTTTATGTAAGCGAATGTGAGAAGCATCCATATCCTTAAGCAAATCAGCATAACAGCAGTCGATGTTTCGCTTAATCGAATCGATATGTAACGACGTCGTTTTCTTCAGATCTGATATCTTGACACGTGTCTTGTTGAGGGAAGGTGATGATGATGACGTCAGCGGTTTAGTTTTGATGACTGGTGAGGATTTTGGGTTTGATTTCTTCTTCTCCATTTTTGAAGGTTGTTGTGTGGTTTGAAATTTTTGTTTGTGTGTTTTTGGCGGGAATGGGGAAGATATTTTGTTTAAAAATGATACAAACTAAAAGTAAAAGTAAGATGTGGAAATTAGTTGTAGCTCAAGTTGAAGAGTGCGGGTGTTTGTTTCGGCTTATGACTTATTTGATTTTTGGCTTATGTTTTAAAAGCTCATTTTCTGTGGCTTATTTTAAGATTTTTTGGCATACGTAAGCTTATTATGTCATGATAAGTTTATATAATCTCACAAGTTTTTTAAAAAAGAAAAAAGACACAAAAAATGAGCTTATAAAACATAAGCCGGAAACTACATAAGCCATAAGCCCGTTATATAAGGCGAAACAAACACCCCCTATATTATAATATGAAAGCTTGAAATTTTACTTTTATAAAATTATTTGCGAATTAGTTGGGGTTAGAATTTCATTATCGTAAAATAACGGAAAAATCATGAAATTAAATCCACGTGTATTTCATGTTTTTATGGGTTTATCATAATATTTCAAAAAATATTTGTAATTTGATAAAGTACAAGCTTCAATCATAAAAGAATTAAACATATTCATTAATTTGAATGTATATAGTGTATAGAAGCTTCTTAAACTTATGTGACAAATAAAGCTCATTTTCGAATTTAGCATGTATTAAAATTTCCATCTATTGAAAACTCACACAAGCTACTTCCCAAAGGGCCAAAGACACCCATAATATGTGTTGGGCATTAGGTGTTGCAAAAGCTGAAGTGTAGCTTATTTTGAACACCTTCAGATAATTAGCTATAGCTAAAACTTATAAATGTATAAAATGACGCGGAAAATAAAACTATTCTAGAAATTACTTTCAATAAGCTTGACTTTACGGGTTTGAAAAAAAAACTGTTACTGTAAATTTGTGAGTGAGTGAAATTTGATTGTTTTAGACATGAGCGAAAATTTAAACGATAGTACCCCGAAATGCCGAATGTTGAAGACCAAATAGTTGCAATGATAAATGAAAGAACTGGACTGTTGTGTTATAAGGTCCAGTTGTATACAAACCAACCCAATCCAGTAACTATATGGACCCATACAAGAAAGCCCATATAGTCGTGCTAAATGTCTTAATAAGGTCCACATCTCGTCAATTTGAGAAGAGTTCATTATTAGACGTCTTGTAAATCGAAAAATATGTAATGTGTTGTGCCCTTTTAGACATTCTTTTTGATAATTATTATTGGCATACACTCACTTTTAATTTGCACACACATGCTATAAAAAGCTGTACACGATGCTTAACTACTTGTATCTTGGTGCAAATCAAAAGCGATTTTGAGAAAATTCGTGATTTCCATATTTATATTTGAGAGATATAGAATCATCCTACAAATAGAACTACTAAACAAACATGGACTGAAATACTGAACTGGATATCATGCTGATACAATGGATCAAAACACAACACAAATTGACAACTACATAAAGATCAGGTCTATAAAAAGCCCATTCCACAAAATAATCGATACCCTTCCGAGTTCCAGCATCCTATAGACCTGAACATTGATAAGAAGGTGCATTCCTCCAAACATGATTTAAGTTTACGAGCCTCGGGATAGTTATGTTTTATGGTCAGCTGGCTCGAGAATACAGTCCCTAATGACTTCCCATTAAAATCATATACTACCGCATATTTGTAAAAACGTGCAAAAATGTATTAAAACGGTTAAAAACCGACGAAAACATATAAAAATGGACGAAAACGGATTAGGGGTATTTCAAAGGAAAATAGGTGAAAACAAAAAAAAAGTGTTTTGTAGTTTTGTGTATTAAAGATGGAATTTGTGTTTTGTAGAGAATTTTATTGGAAAACACTAATTTGAACGCGATCTCTGTTTTATTTGTTTTCCACAAAATATTTTGTGGAAAACAAGGGTGTTTTCCCTCAACTAAACGCACCATTCATATTTACTATTTACAAACATAATTTTACATCATTAAATTTAAAATTTGTGAGTAAAATTTGATTGTTTTAGACATGAATAAAAATTACATTTAGTAAACAGAACTGAACGTAAATCACATTTAAACGATAGTACTTGGAATTTGAATGTGGAAGACCAAATAGTTGCAAATGCAATGATGTAAATGAAAGAACTGGACCAATACAAGACAGCCCATTTAATCGTGCTTAATGCCTTAATAAGCCCAGCATCAATGAACTCAACCCAGTGCAGTTGTCACATGGACCCATACAAAAAAGCCCTATAGTCGTGCTAAATGCCTTAATAAGATATCGTCAATTTGAGAAGCGTTCATTATTAGACGTCTTATAAATCGAAAAATATATAATATGTTTTGCCCTTTTTGACATTCTTTTGATAAGTATGATTGGCATACGCTGACTTTTAATTTGCGCACACATGCTATAAAAAGTTGCACATGATGCTTATTTTAATTGTATCTTAGGTATGTGCAAATCAAAAGTGATTTTGAGAAAATTCGTGATTTCCATATTTATATTTGAGAGATATAGAATCATCCTACAAATAGAACTACTTTACAAAACTGTACTGAAGTACTGAACTGGATATCAGCTCATATACATAAAGATCAGATCTATAAACAATCCCATTCCAAAATAATCGATACCCTTCCGAGTTCCAGCATCCTATAGACCTGAACATTTGATAAGAAGGTGCGTTCCTCCTAGCATGATTTAAGTTTATGAGCCTCGGGATAATTATGTTCTATGGTCAGCTGGCTCGAGAATACAGTCCCTCATGAGTAATGACTTCCATTAAAATCATATACTACAGCAGATTTCATAGCAAGAACTGGAATTCCCCAATAGAAAGATTAGTCTAAAGTAATTACTAGTATAATGTTAAATAAAAGAAACGGACAAAGCTTTCTAGCAAGTTTCATCATTACAATTCATAAATAATCAAAACATCTACGAACTGCAGCATTCCTAGCCCAAAAAACAACATAACTGCAAGATTCAGCTTAGAGACCTAATAACAAAGAACATAATTGGATGACCTAAGGTCCTTAGTTCTAAACATAAACTATACCTTCTCTTTTCATCAATCCAATCATCCGAACACACTTCCAGCATTCTTAACCCACTTCCCACAACTCTCGGGCTTCAAGTGCAACCAAAGTTTCCTATAATCTGCACTTTGACCAAACAACAAAAGCGCAGTGTCGTACATTGGGTCTTGTGCTCCCCATCCCATTTCCTCCAACTTTTCAATGCAAGCACCCATATCATCTTCTTTATTTTTCTTCATCATCATTCTCTTCATTTTAGAAACATCATTTGCAACTGCCATCAGTTTATCCTCTTTCTCCATCACCATTTTCACTATTTTAGAGATTTCTTTTGCAACTGTTGAAATGTTATGATTGCTTGATTGAACTTCCCGTTTTCGCTTTTTGTTGTTTTGACTTTGAGAAGATGAGCACTTTTTTGTTAAAGCCGACGGTTTATTAACATCTTCATTATGACATAACAATTTTATTTCATGATCTGACATTGGGGGTACATACAAAGGGAGTAGGCTTGGATCACCTATAACATCACATTTGCTACGTATCACATGCAGGCCATAAACAAATATTACGAATCTGCACAAAATAATTAGAAGATAAGCAGACGTGACTATGCGAATGACCAAGGCACAAAAGTGCACACAACACCAAAACTTTATCTCATTATACTCCTATAGTCCTATGATAGGAGATTAGAAATTTAGGAGTATATCCAAGCAAGTAAAAAAGAAATTGGTACTCATTTATTAGCTACACATGTTAATACTTTAACCACCACCAAATGGTATTCCGCTACTGGATAGCTCGGTTAGGCGATTACATATGAATCAAAGACTCGCCCACCCTGAATAACCAGAGCATGAAAACCTCATCCGTTTAACCATTTACACAAGCTAATACTTAGGGGGTGTTTGTTTAAGGTTATTTTGGGGGTTATGAGCTTATGTTACTTTGGCTTATGGCTTATTTTGAAACTTATGGGTTTGTATAAGGTCATTATGATAAGTAACAATTTTATAAAAACCGGTAAGTTTCAAAATAAGCCGGAAAAGTTGGGCTTATGAAACATAACCCTAAATGAGATAAGCTCATAAGCCCACAAAATAAGCTTAAAAAAAACACACCCTCGAATATTTTGTGCTTTTATGTTAAGGGCCTAGAAGCAATATATAAGGTCTAACAATTAAAAAGATATAGGTAGAACTTATACCTGTGTTTAGAATAATAATATTTGGTCAGCTGTATAATGGAACCTTGCTGCAACTTGTTTGATATACAAAACTCAGAAGCAATAGCATGATACTGCCAAAAAGAACCATCTGATAACCCAACAAAGTACCATTTCTTGTCATGGCTTATACGAAACGGATCACTAGAAAAATCAGTCACTTGAACCACCGGTTTCAGATCATTCGAGGTACAATAGTTATCGGCCGATACCTTTAACATTCCTCCCTGAGTCAGATTTACAGCCATTATTGATCCGGGATTTTTTTGCCCTAGAAGAAATGAAATGAAATTCAAAAGTGTTACTACTAAGCTCGGTTACACTCACGAGACTAAATGGAGTTCTAAAAGCCATGTTTTAATGTTTAGAAGATAAATGTTAGTCGTATTAGAGTGTGATTAAACTAAACTTGGTCTCGACACTAAAAGATAAAATCAATTAATTAGCCATATAAATCCAAATTTTAACTTTTTATATTTAGAAACTTAACAAACGAACTGAAAAAGTGAACAGTCCACCCAATTATTACGAACATCTGTTGAGATGAAACAATCTCTAACTACGAGTCTAGGACAACAAAGAGTCGAACTTTTTGTCAAGTGATCAGACCTTAAGCTACTGAGATTGTTTATTAGACGAGCTTGAGCATGCTCAAGAGACAAATGAGCTTTTAAAACTACATGAAAGGATAACTATTCGTTCACTAGTGTCTATAGTAGAACTAAATTTGAATTCCCTAGTTTATGTAACATGACCGGACGGACTTATTTGAGTAGCCGTATAAAGCAAAAATTTTAGTCTAAACTTCAAAACTGTTGAAAAACAAATAAAAGTAAAAAGACAACGACGCCAACCCCGTTACAACAACCCCTAACTAAGACTCCAAAACGTCGTAATTTTATTTAACAACTCAAGCTCAAGTTTATATCAAGTTTTAGTCAAAGTTAAGCTTATGAAAGCTCAACATTGTGCTCGTATGAGTCGTTTCAACCCTTATATATATATATATATATATTTTTTTTTTTTTTTTTCTTTTTTTTTTTTAATTTTAATTTTAATCTTGTGGTAGAATTTTGCTGTAACTTTCACTGATTACTTTATCAAAATTCGTTTATCAGTTAAAATAAATTTGACACTCATTTTTCTTGACCCACTGGATCATATAAATGGGTCGGATATGTTCAGATCAATATCAAGACCCCGACCATTCATATCCCCATGTTACAACATGACCCTAGTTCCATTCTTCTGCTCACATGAAAAAACATTAACCATTTGGGGTTTAATTGCGATCCAATCAAAGCTTCTTAGATGCCCCAGTGTTTCGCCTTTAGATTGGGGATACAGTCTTTCATTAAGCTGTCCGAGTGACACAATCCCTGGAAATAGATAACGAAGTGGCATTCCTCCAAACATACTTTACAGCAAGAACTAGTAATACATCAGGATCATGCAAGTCTTGATGTCATGGTTGCTGATCCATGATCCAAATTGTTGTATAATTTTGTTTTTTCTTCCTTCTAAAGTAAGCTATATAATATACTAAAGAAAAAAACATTCAAGCGAATTTGATCATTGCAAATCATACATCATGAAAAGAATTTAAGAACAGCATGTGCATCCTTCCTAATCCAAGAACATAGCAAAGTGGCTCAATTTCTAGATGAAACAAAAACATAACATCGCTTCACAAAATAACAGAATATACCTTTTCTATTAATCAACCCAATAGTCCAAACTTACTTACAGCATTCTTAACCCATTTCCCACCAACTTTCCCGCTTCAAATGCAACCAACGTTTCCTATAATCAGCACTTTCAACAGAAAGCGATAGTTCAGGGACTCATCTGTATTTTCTCTCTAACAGTACAGGGACCAAAAGTGTCATTTCTGTGTTAATTTTGATAAGTCAGTTAGTATCAGGATCATATATAAAGAAGGAAAAGACCCCAAATCATGTATATTTTGATCATTTGTATATATTGTTGTTGACGAGCAAATTTAAAACCACAATTGGACACCCACAACACCTTGCACGTAAAAAAACTGCTAAACAAGACTCAAAGAAACAAACTTTTATTAAGCAACTCGAGCTCAGCTTCTATTAGAGTTGGAGTTCGAGCATAAAAGACGAGCTGGCTCAACTTGAGCTCTGATCAACCGTTTCGAGCCTTATGTGAATTGGAATACTACATATGGAAGAATTTTGTTATAAGTTCTATTTCTATATGAATTTGATAATCGACTATAATAGAATTGATTGTCAAGATTGTTGTGTCACTCGATCAGATATGATGAAATTCTATATCAAGACCCGAGCGATTGATATGTTCATTCTACAACATGACCCTAGTTTCAGTGTTTGTTCCACAGAAGCCCCCAATGTTCAACATTAACTTGGGATACAGTGTTTCAACAATCTGTTCCGATGACACAACCCCCAGACATAGATAAGGAAAAGGGCATTCCTCTGAACAGCTAGTTAATTTCATCTAGAAGCCGGAATTCACTAGAGCCAGACATGATTTGAAGTGTTTGACCTTCTACATTGCAAAAGTTAGCCCAAAAAGTCAACACAATTATTCTTCAAAGCATGTACTTCAATATTAAGAATCTGTTTTAAAGTATCACCACCATTCTTCCTAGGGAAAAAGGATAATAGGGTGAAACCAGAAAACACAACAATAAAATCCAAAACAATGTTGAAGTCTATGCTTATAAGTTCACCCATATAACAGCAATCGAACTGCTGATGTGACATTGAAGATGATTGCATTACTGCCAATTCATGAATCAAACTGTAGAATAACCTCTGATTTTTTCTGCTGTTAAATGCATTGCACTTTGTACTTCATGTAGACATATATTAATAGTTCTACACAGCATTCCTAACCCAAAAGAAAACAACGTACGTGGTTCATCTACCTTCTAGACAAAACAAATTCTAGACCAAACAGATACATAACATCAGATGACACTAACATAAACTTTACCTTTTATATTCCTCAATCCAGTAAGCCAAACATACTTCCAGCAATTTTTACCCACTTCCCACAACGCTCCGGCTTCAAGTGCAACCAAAGTTTCCTGTAATCGGTACCTTTTAGAAACAACAAAAGTGCAGTGTCATATATTGGTTCTTCTGCTCCCCATCCCATTTTATCCAACTTTTCAATGCAAGCACCCATATCATCTTCTTTATTTTTATATGTCATCATTTTCGCCATTTTAGAAACATCTTCTTCAATTGTCCCCAACTTTTTGAAGCCCGCATCAACTTCTTTATTTTTCTCCATCATCATTCCTGTCATTTTCGAAACACCTTCTTCAAGTGTCCCCAACTTTACATAGCACGCACCAAGGCCATCTTCTATAGTTTTCTCCACAGTCATACTCACAAGTTTAGAGATATCTTTTCCAGATCCTGAGATGATATCATTGCTTGGTTGAAGTTTTCGTTTTTTGTTTTGAGTTGGAGAATGAGAAGAGCACTTTTTTGTTGAGGTCGACGGCTTTTGTTTTGAAGTAGGGGGTTCTTCTACATGATGGCTATCATCAATATCTTCATTCAGATGAGAATCAACATGATCCTCGTCCGGAATTGTGGGTGCAGTTCTTTCAACTAAAGGGGTCTCATTATCAGGTAGTAGTTTCG
Source organism: Chrysanthemum seticuspe (assembly GCA_019973895.1). Taxonomy (NCBI): domain Eukaryota; kingdom Viridiplantae; phylum Streptophyta; class Magnoliopsida; order Asterales; family Asteraceae; genus Chrysanthemum; species Chrysanthemum seticuspe. Next base: position 27,585,617 of record BPTQ01000001.1, read on the forward strand.
GATCACCAATGATGTCACATTTGCTATGAATCACATTTAGGTCTAAACCAAAAATACCGCTGCACAAAACGAGTGGAAGATAAGCATACGTGACTATGCGAATGACCAAGGCACAAAAGTGCACACAACACCAAAGGTTAACTCATACTACAAGTATATCTAAGATGTCCCAAAAGTCTCTAAATAGACTTACTGGTTCCCGCTTGGCAACCTATCTTTGAGATAGTATTCGTTGTTCCTTTATTTGGAGGGCCACATGTTTTAACAATAAAAGATATAAATATATCACGTACCTTTCCATTTCATCCTTAATAACCCGATACTTAGTCAACTGAACAATGGAACCTTCCTGCAACTTCTTTGGTATAAAACCAAGCTCCCAAAAAGAACCATCAGATAACGCAACAAAGTACCACTGTTTGTTATCTATTGTACCTATCATACGACTATCAGTATAAAAAACTTGAAGCACCGGTTTCAGATCATTCTCGGTACACTTACCGGTCATTATCTTCGTAATTGCTCCTGAAGTAAGATTTACAGCCATGGTTTTGATTTTGATGGAATGAAATGAAAAGGGAGACAAGTTTTATTGTGGAATGTGAAATGAGGTGACTTCACACACTGATTTTGACGACAATTCCCAGTAAAAAACGATCAAGTGCCTTTGGTGAAAATGTTACTTTTAACTACATGTTGTTTATAAAGTTGGTAAAATGTACCCTTGTATCACTCTTTTCTTTCTCGTTCTTAGCAAAAGTATTTATTTGATGAGGTAATTTCCAAAATGCCCGTAAAGTACACGTGAGGTTACTTTATATGCCTCCAAATTTTTTCATTTCTCAAAATATCCTAGGGCGAAAATCGTCTCGGGTTGGTGGGGAGCGACTCTTATAAAATTGTGAGACGTGTCAAAAACAAGTTCATAAGACTATGTTTATCAATGGGTTGACAACCCAATCGATTGGATACATTATACATAAATAACAATATTTTAATCAAAACTCTCAAATCCTCTCATGACCAAGGTTACATGGCAACCTAGATTGCCACCTCCAATCTGGCACATGACGGTTAGTGAATGACTATTTGATTTCTTTTTTTCTTTTTTCTTAAAGAATAGATTGGTTGTATGTATAGGTTGGGTTGGGTTGTTGGTAAAAAGTATAGATTGGTTGTGTAGGTGGAGAAAAGAAAAAATAATATTTTAGTAGAGATTGTGTCGTGATAGATTGTTGATAAACATAGTCTAAGTGAGACACGTGTCACAATTTGTAAGAGTCGCCCCACATATCCCAAGACAACTTTCGCCCTTGGCCATTTGAGAAAGAGAATTTTTTTGGGCATATAGGATATCCTCACTTGTACATTTAGGGCCCGTTTGGTATAGGGGTTTTGGCCGGTATGATTTGATAGAAGCCTCAAATCACTTGTTTGGTACCATATTGATTCCTTGGTCCCACCTTTTTAAATAATAGATCAAATCTCACCTCCCCTACCCTCTTTTGATAATATCCTCCAATCAAATTTAACATTTTTTTCTTTAATAATCTCAACCACACATTTTTTTTCTTTTCTTTTTAAACTAATATATAATAGGTTAATTTATATATATATATATATATATATATATATATATATATATATATATAGGGAAGGGATCGGGTGCGGATTGGCTTTTAAGTAGGGATGGTGCGGATAATATCACAGTAGTTTTTTTTTTTTTTTTTTTTTTTTTTTTTTTTTTTTTTTTAAATTCAAGAAAATCTGAAAAAATTAAAAACATAAAGAGAATGATAAATTATTAAAAATCGCTGAAAAAAAATTCAAAAAAAAGATCGTTTTCATGATTAAAGGTATTGTGATATTAAGGTCGATTTTGGCTTTTGTAAAAATGTCAAGATTTGATCTTAATATCACGTAAAGTTTTTTTTTAAATACAAATTGTTAATATCACACTAACTTTTCTTTTATATCACATTACTTTTTTGTTTTTTTACTAATATTATTAATATCACCGTTCCTTTTTTAATAAAAAAATGTTAATATTACGGTTTCTTTTTACTATCACAGGAATTTTTTTTCTTTTTTTTAATATAATTGTTAATATCACCATAACTATCATATGTTTTTTTTAATAAAATTGTTAATATCATAGTAACTATCATATGTTTATTAATATCAAGGTTCATTTTTACATGTAAAAAACTTAATATCACAGTTGGTTTTATAATATCATCATTTTATAATATCACAGTTTCATAATATCACACTCGAACTCATAATATCGTTAATATCACGGTAGGACTCATAATCAAGAAAACAAAAAGTGATCAGAAAAATCTGAAAAAATAAAAAAATGAAAGAAGATAACAATAGTAAGGATCGCTCAAAAGGAAAAAATTAAAAAAATCGTTTACATGGTCAATTGGTACCGTGAAGTTAGCGCAGATCTTGATTTTTTTACAAAAAGTCAAGATCAGATCTGGAATGGGCGGTCCAGATCTGTCCGTACGTCCGCACTAAAAATAAAAATCCGCACATGATCCTCACTATATATATATATATATATATATATATATATATATATATATATATATATATATATATATATATAAGTATATATTTTAAATAAGGGTTTTGGCGATTAAATAGCCACTTACTTTCTCAAATGTACCGATATGGTACGGCTACTTTTTTTATTACCCGGATGGTACGTGTACTTTTATTTTCGTGTTAATATGGTCACAAAGTGACCGGCTACCGGGTGAATCGGCTACCAAATGTTATGTGGAATTTTTTTTGTTCTTTTTTTTAATTTTATCTTCGTAGATATCATAACGTTAAAACCCTTTTTCCCCCCATTCACTTTACCAAAACGTTTCCTCTTTTCCCCCCAATTCACATAAACCCTAATTATGTAATTAACATAAACACAAAATTGACATAAATCATGAAGAGGGTATCCCTTGTTGTTCATCATAAAGGTACATTTATCTACGATCTATTGACCTGCACCAATGGCGATGTTGATGTTGTTGATAATGCTGATTTGGGTAATTGCAACCATGCTAGGTTGTTAAAGATTGTCAAAGAGTGTTGTATGTTTCCTGTTGAAGGTATGTGTTAATACAAATAAGCCGTAAAAACGTTTATTTATATTTACGATCTTCTAATGTTTTGTCGATAACAAACGTAAAATCATTTTAACGAAACAAATAAGAGTACGTAAATGGTTTGAGTTAATAGTTTCCTAACACACTTACGTTTTCACATAAAACACTATAACAAGTTTAAGTGATTTTATGATTTAGATATATATATGTACAACAACTAATGTTTACATATTGGGTTAGCACATACTTATACTAAGTATACTAAAATGGGTAAAAGCATGTAAATACTAAAATGGGTAAAAACATGTAAATACTAAAATGGGTAAAAACTAGCAAATGGTATTGACCCATAACCCATGGTTTTATATATACCACTTAACCAAGTTCAATGTATCCTTAAGGCACATTGTATCTAGAAAGAAAACCATCGATCAACCCATAACCCATGACCCATGACCCATAACCAAAAATACCCATGGGTAAAGAGGAGCGTTCCACGGATCCCTAGCTTTGTGCTAGGCGGATCCCAAGTGGAAGGGATCCGTGGGATTCGGGGAACAGTAGGATTTTTCCTCTATAAATAGAGAGCCATTTCTTCCTTTCTATTCATCTTTTTACACACATACTTCCCCCAAGTATTCTAACCCTCTAACCTCAGATCCAAGAGATCTATGTAGTTTGTCTTTTGTTTTTGTGTGATCTTCTAGATTCCTCTTAAAGGAAATATCACCACTTCTTGAAGACGTGCAAGCTCAAGTCCATGAGTTGCCATGCTTCGTCATCATCAAGACAACGAAGGTTCTCTTGTTGATAGTTCTTCCTTTCTCCATAGATGTTGGGTTGAAGGCATTAGTGAAGAATGCCGAAAGTGTCAAGATGAAAGCATTAGTGAAAGGTGCTCATCATACGTGTCAAAGAATTAGTGAAGAATGCTAAAGGTGTCAAGACGAAGGCATTAGTGAAGGGTGCCAAGCGTTGTGACAAAGGCATTAGTGAAGGATGCCGATGAATCAAATCAAGTAGCATTTGGGAAGAATGCCTAGGTCGTATAATCGATGAGGTGCATCGCTATACATATAAGTATTTGTTTATTTACAAGGATGGTGATATCCTTGATGGTGTTGTAACAAGGAGTAGATCTCCTTGATAATAGGTGTTGTGTCGTGAAGGGTAGTAGTTCCTCCATAGTAATAGAACTAGGTGCTTAGCCTAGTACCTAATAGAGGGTAGGCGACGTTGTGATAGGATTAGTTCTTCTAAGGTGTGAAAGAACTCGGTGGTTAGCCTAGCACCATATAAAGGGTAGGCGACGTTGTGTTAGGTGTGGTTCGCCTTGGTGTGAAAGAACTCGGTATTTAGCTTTGTACCGGAAAAAGGTTAAGCGACATTGTGAAGGCTTCTCCGCCATAAGGAGTTGGTGTAGTGCTTACGAACTCTCGAGTAGGTGACTCGGGGAGTGGAGTAGGGCAAGGAAGGTGTCCTTGTAGCCGCACCACTATAAATAACTTGTGTTGTGGTGATGTGCTTCTTACTCTTTATCTTTCATTACACGTTTATATATCTATCTATCAACGTCCAACATAAACAACCAAATAGATTGACATAAGTCAATCTAAATATTTAAAAGAAAGTTTTAAATTGGTAAAACTATTCAACCCCCCCCCCCTTCTAGTTTTCCACAGTATGTATTATTGTGCTACTAAACAAGAGTTGGGTAAACATTTGAAACATTTAAGGAATGATATTGAGTTAGAAAATTGTATCAAATTAGCTTTTGATAATGGATGCAAGGTAGAACTCTATGTTGAACATCATGGCTATGATGTTATAGAAGAGGGTGTAGATGCTAGTGTTGAGGTAGATGAAGATGATGAATCTGATAATGAAATTGAATATGAAAATATATCAGAATATGTAGGTCCAGAACATTAGGTGAAGAAGATGTGGTTATTCTAAAGGTAGACCTTAAGGATAGTTTTCTAAACAAGCTTGTTGATGGTAAGTAAATTAAAGATGATGTTAGACCCAATTTAGGTACAAGCTCTTCCAATTTAGGTACAAGCTCTTCAGTTACTGCAAAGGAAGATGAAGCAGAGCAAATAGAGATTGATGACATATTTAAGGTGAAAGAGGGGTTTTCATATCCTGTTTTTTATCCTAATGTAGCATGGAATGAGATGAAACCATTATTGGGTATGAGAATTGAACACCCAGAGAAGCTGAAAGAATGTTTGATTAACTATGGGGTTGCTAATGGTTATCAGTTATGGTTTAGAAGGAATGACTATAGACATCTAGTTGTTTTGTGTGGAAGATATGTGAAAGAGGGTAGGTGTTCTAGCCAGAGAGGTAAAGAGAAGGTGGATGAGGACACAAGTGTAACACCCCCAATTTCGTGATATGCAGCGGAATTCAAACTGGGTGTTACTTCATGGCACAACAGTCATAACAATAGAAAACGAACTCTAATGGAGTCGTTTTAAAAAGGTTTTATCATTCAAATTATTTAAATATATCAGAGTTTACAAAATAGGTCCCAGTTGGTTCCATTGTTTACAAAATGCAATAATATAAAGTCTTTGATGTTTTGTGAATGATAAAATATTTATAGCCTTCTTCATCTAGTCCTTGCTCTTCCGTGCCAGCTTCCGACATTATGGACCTGAAATACATGCTTAAAACTGTCAACACAAAGGTTGAGTGAAATTCATAGAGTTTGTTTGATGGTTGAACACATTATGTTGGTAGTGTGAGTTAGTTAGACTCACACCAATGGTTTGAAAACAAAACAGTTATTATTGTTTGGTACGACTGCCTCAAGTATATGATACTTGAGCCCGCTTTTGTTTGTCACCAAGCTCATGAAACTAAGGCGTTAACGTGTTCCAATATTAATTGGAGAAACTGTTGGTACTTGCCCTAATAGGTAAAATTGTCGTTTTTACCTAATGTTACTCAAATATAGTGCGTTTGTTTGCCTACCCGGTCAACACAAACGGGATTCGTCAATCCCAATAGATCTATTCATAATATTCGTGCTCACTCTCTCTAGTGATTAATGGTTCATGATTTAGGGACTTATATTTGGCAAATGATGGTTACTTAGTGAAAATATGACAATTAGATAAACATATAGTTTGAAAGCAATGTGTTCGGTTTAAAATAAAACATGTATCTCCCCCAAGGGTTTGTAAAACAATTAAGTAATAGAAAGTGGGGCTATGAACTCACCTCAGAGTAAATGATATCAAATGTATAATGAGAATGATGGATATGCCGTGAGAACTTCTACGAGCAACCTAGAATAGGATGTTGCGACTTAGGTTTGAAATAATGATGCGACAGAAATAAAAAACCTATATACGTCTCTATGTTGATCATAATGTAGTACATGGTTTTTGTGTATGTCGTTTATAGAAATGGTCTAGTTGTGAAAACGTGTTTAGTTTATAAATATCGTACTACCGTTCGGGCCATCACAATTCAGAGGTCATGTAGTAAACGTTCGAGGAGCTAGGACACTTTAAATTATAAATCCAGCAACTCGTCGACACGTTTTACTCAAATGAAACCCCTCACATGAAGCTCCCTAGTTTTGTAGCACTTAGTAGATAAAACATAGATTTTGAATGAAGATTGTTATATCATTAAGTTTATCATGTTTTTAGTAAATATCTAGTTTTTACAAGTTCTCATCGTTTCATAAATATGATCATTAGATAATGTAAGTATATAAAGTTATGTCGTTTGGTTTGTGTTGGTATTGATTTGCCAAGTTAACACCTTAGTTAACGGTCTTGGGTAAATAAGCCTTGAGGCTTTAGCCATGGCCTTGTCGTGGCTTTGGTCTTGACTACCATGGTCTTGAGACACAGCTTTGACCCTAGCCGTAGCCGTTGTCTTGGTTTATGGCCATTAGGCCTCTTGGTTTGCTTTTAGTTGTGACAAAAGTATAGTCTTGAGACTATTTATAGGGCAGTTTCAGTTTTTGAAAGATAATGGCCTATTTAAGCGTTTTCAGGGTCCGAGCTTTTTTGCCCTTAAAGGGAAACGTCATTCCGGACAATTTTCTTGTTTAATTTTTTGATGATTCGGAACAGAAGTACCACTTTCAAAACGGACAGCTGCTTAACAGCTTGTGTTTAGGCAGTTTCGGCGTTTTGGTTTCGCTAACTTCTTTTGACTATAAATTTTGACTCGTTTGTCCGTTTTGGGTGATTCAAGTTGCTATGTTTACCTTTTTATCTTTTCTACCATAGCATGTAAGTTAAAAAGTCCGTATGTGACTGGTTTTAATGGTTTCAAATGTGTAGAATATGACTAGTTTACTAGTTTGTTACTTTTACGACAATATGTGAAAAAAAACATGTGATTGAGTATATGTACATCATGAATAAACATAGTAACTATATATATAGCATGAAATTGTTAAGATTATGAATAATAAATATGAGATGATGGTGGTGATTAGTTGCTTACAACTTTTGTCTTTCAATTAAGAAAGGAGTAACTAGTAAGGATCGGACTTTGATTGAACACTTAAGACTTTTGATTGAGCTAGATTCCACACTTTGGCACCCTTGTAATCTTGAAGGATTGGTAATGAAGTTCTAAGTGACTTGAGTGGATCTAAACTCAAGAATATCACTTAAACTTGTTAGAGATTTGATGTAGTAACTTACTACTTGAAACTTCTTTGCATAAACTTGGAGTTTATAGATCAAATTATGGAAGATATGATTGTTTTATGCTATGAACGACCAAAATGAGAGTATGAGGGTTTTTAGGAAGTCTTTCACTTGCTATTTATAGGAGGGTAAGTTTGGTTAACCATATATTGGGTTAAATGTTAACCATGTTAACCATATATTGGATTAAATGTTAACCAAAATGATGACCCCCCCCCCCTAAATTCGGCCATATGAAGATAAGATGACTTAGGTGGATAGTCTTGGTATTATCTTGGTTACGGAGTGAGTTTTGGTTCCGTTAATAGCTAACTGTAAGCCGTCAAGTCACGAAACGTAAAAACGGGTATCATAAAAATATGAAACTTATAGGAATGATTAAACTCATCAATATACTCATTATTATCTTATAAAAATGAGCGATAAGTTTAATGGGTCGCGTAAACGCTGTTAAAACTAGAAACGTAAGCTAAATACGTGAAAAATGCAATTTATCAGAAAAGAACGAGATTTCAGGGAAATGACCGTGAATATATTTAAAGTAGACTAAAATTAGTCTATAAGTGATATGAGATGTCAAAATGTGGTTTTCGTCATACGTGAGATAACTTAACAGTTATACGTGAAGTCTAAAAGTTACGCGATTTAAGCAAAAATGTAGAACGAACAAGGTTAATTTCTTTATGGTCAAAGGAGGAGGGAAATATGTTTGACTTTTCCAAAAATTGTAAAAGTGCCAAAACATCTTAGAAAACACTGTGCAGGAATGGTTAAGTCTGGGTCTAAGTAGAATTGTTTAAAACGTAAGTTTAGTCTCGTAAGGCTCAGGGTTTATTTGGTAACATTTAAAATGAAATCTTAAAAATTCTCTAATTGATTATGAGTGATCTGAAAATTAATCTGATGTGAGGAAAATTGTCAGAGTTGATTTTCGTTATGCGCGGGATGTTTAAATGGTGTTCCGACCAAAACAAAACTTTAAAACGATGTTTTCTTAATAACTTTTGCGAATATGATCCAACGATTGTCAAACTCTCAGGATATTACTAAAATAATTTAACCTACGAGAATGTGAAATAAAAAATTTACGGGATGAATAGTGAAAGTGAATAGTAAAAGTGAATAGTAATTTCTCGAGATGAATAGTAAAAATTTGAGAAGGGATAGAAATCCTGAAAATGCGAATTGTTACAACAAGTAAGTCTAAGTCTAAGTCCAAGTCTAAGACAGTTGATTCAAGTAAGTTTAAGTCCATATCACCTAAGACACCTAACATTTCACAATTAGGTTGTTCTTTTAGATTATGGGCATGATGGATGGAAGGTGAGGCAACTTTCCAAATCAAAACATTGATTCCTCAGCACTCATGCTCAAGGAATTTTGATCTTGGGTCATTGGTTACTTACAAGTGGCTAGCTAAACAGTTTGCATTGCAGGTTATAAGGAATCCTAGTATTAGTTATAGGCAGATGCAAATAGATGTTAAGCAGAATTTTTTGATTAATGTAAGTGTTGGGATGTGTAAAAGGGCAAAGCAAAGGGCATTTTATGATCATGAAGGAGGTCTGATAGATCACTATGGAAAGATATGGGATTACAGAGAACAAATCTTGCTAACCAATCCTGGTTCTTCAGTGCACTTAGATGTGGACACTTTGGATGATGGAAAAACTCAATTCAAAAGGATATATGTATGCTTCAAAGGTAAAAGTTTTTACAAATGTAATACTTGTTTAACACTTGTATTCATTGATTGTAGTCTAACATTGTTTTATTCAATAGTTATGAAAGATGGATATACATGATGCAGAAGAGTTATTGGTTTGGATGGTTGCTTTTTGAGATCCACTTGCAGAGGTGAGTTGTTAGCTGCCATGGGAAGAGATGCTAACAACCAGATGTTTCCCATGGCTTGGGCAGTGGTAAGCATTGAAAATAATGAGAATTGGAGCTGGTTTGTGAATCACTTGTCTGAAGACTTTAATCTAGCCGTTGGTTTATACTTGACAATAATTTCAGATGGTCATAAGGTAAATCATTCCTGACTGTATGTCTTATTAGTATTGGTTTTAATTCCCACTAATAACTTTTATAAAACATGTTACAGGGTCTAATTCAGGCAGTTAGAGAATTCCTACCACATGCTGAACATAGATTGTGTGCAAGGCACATTTATGCTAATTTCAAAAAGAAATGGAATGGATTGCACTACAAGTCCTTGTTTTGGGGTGCTGCTTCATCTACTTTAGAGGTACAATTCAAAAAAAAATGGAACTTATAAAAAACATTAATCATGAGGCAGAAAAGATGGTTACTAGAAAAAGACCCTAAAACTTGGTGTAGAGCTTATTTTCAAATGGATGGGACTTGTGCTGCCTTTGAGAATGGTATCTCAGAAGCATACCATAGTGCCATAGCAACACTTAGAAGCAAACCTATAATTACTATGCTAGAAGAAATTAGGGTTTACTTGATGCAAAGAATATTTGCTATGAATCAAAAGGCTACAAAGTTAAAAAAGATAGTATCTGTCCTACCATTAGAAAAGAAATAGAGAAACTTAGAGATCACAAAAGGTTTTGGGAAGTTTATGCTAGTGGATATCAGGAATTTGAGGTTAGAAAAGCAGATCATACATTTGGTGTTAATTTGAAGGCTAAGTCATGTACTTGTAAGTGGTGGGATTTATCTGGCATCCCATGTGTACATGCAGTTGCTGCATATTCTTTTCTTAATCAAGATCCTACTATTGGTGTGTCTAGCTATTATAAAAAAACAGATGTGGGTTGATACATACAGTCACTTTATTAGGACAGTTGGTGGTAGTTCAATTTGGCCAAAGACAGATAATATGGCACCCATACCCCCCAATAAAAGGGTCATGTCAGGTAGGCCTAGGAATAAAAGGATAAAACATCCAACTGAGGATGTCAATGAGCTTTCTAGGCATGGTAGAATGATGACTTGCACAAACTGCTGGGAGAAAGGGCATAACAAAGCAAGATGTTACAATCAAACAAGGCTAAAACCAGTGAAAGAAAAACGGAAACCTGGTAGGAAACCCAAAAATGCTCCCTATTAGCCATTCAACCCACCAAATGATGGTTCTGGTCCAAGTTCAGATCCAAATGCTTCTGAACCAAATGTTGCAGATCCACATGATGAAGATCCAAATGTTGCAGATCCATATGATGCAGATCCAGATGAAATACCAATCCAAGTTCATATCCAAGTGTTTCAGATCCACCTCTTTCAAATCCAGAATTTGTAGATCCAAATGCAAATCAAAGCTTCACTGTTCTACTAGAAATTGTGGAACAACAGGTATAACTTGTATAAACCTTGACTGGTACAAAATCTTATAAATCAAATAAATCTTAGAGTTCTAAAATCTATTCCTATTGACAAAGACAAGATGCAGATATTACTGATGCAAAAATTATGAGACTTGCAGAGATTACTGAAGCATAAGAAACTGCAAAAAGAGAGGCCAACAGACAATATCATCAAAAGGATCTAGAACTAGAAAGACTTGGACTTATTAGAAAGAGAGGAATTAGGGGACCATCTGAAAGGATCAGGAATCAAAAGAGGAAGGAAGACCCCAATGCTCCTGGACACATCCCAGATACTGCACTTGGTGTATCAGATTCAGAATGAAGAATGTAGAAAGAAGATGAAGACCCAAATGCTCATTAAAGTATTTCTTTTGTTAGACACTAAGTAGTGGGTCTCTCTTTAGTTTATGTGTTTTATCTTTCCTAGTAATGCAGACATGTTTCCTTGGACCACTTTAATGTGGCATGTGGATGGTACCACTTTAAACATTATCTTTTTTGTTAGATTGGTACCTAGTAATGCAGACACTATCTTTTGTTTTAGATTGTGGCATGTGGATGTGTTTTATCTTTTGTTTTATCTTTCCTTGTCTGTTTTGACTAATATATATCTTGACTTTTATTTATTTGACCCATTTTAGTAGTCTGTTTTGACTAATATCTGGTAACCCATACAAAAACATAGACAGTCATTACATAGATAGTCATTGGGTGTTAACCCATACAGTAACAACTAACATGGCAATACAAAAGACCTAGCATAGATTCATTGTCATTAAACATAAACAACTAGCAGCCCTTAAACATAAACAACTACCAACATTATTCTACTAGGTAGTGTGTTTTTTTACTTTGCCCTTTTTGTCTGCAATTGGTCCTGATGGCTTTTTAATTCCAAAGTTCTTACCTTTAATTGCATCCCAAGTATGCTTATTTTCTAGTCCTAGCACTTGGATCCTTTTACCTAGGGTTGGTTCACTAGCTTCTGACTTTTGACTTTTTTCAGCTTTTGACTTTTTGGCTTCAATAGCTTCTGACTTTTGACCTTGATCATAGTAATCAGTAGGAAAGTAATAACTCCAAGACAGTGGAGTAATTAGTTCAGCACTTGATTCAGTTGAATCAGATGAAATACATATTACAGATGAAATACTATTGGAACTCATTGTTAAGGTGTTGGGATTCCTTGATTAGGGTTACTCAGTAACTTCTTGAATGCTGTGAATATGATGTGTGTTATGGTGTGGATATAAATGGCAATGAAAGTACCCAAAGTATTTATCTCTCACCTACAATGTAAATGCAATTCAATGAAGGATTGGTAAGCTACCATTTATGTAACAATTCGCATTTTCAGGATTTCTATCCATTCTCAATTTTTTACTATTTATCTCGAGAAATTACTATTCACTTTTACTATTCACTTTCACTATTTATCCCGTAAAATTCTTATTTCATATTCTCGTAAGTTAAATTATTTTAGTAATATCCTGAGAGTTTGACAATCGTTAGATCATCTTCGCAAAAGTTATTAAGAAAACATCGTTTTAAAGTTTCGTTTTGGTCGGAACACCATTTAAACATCACACGCATAACGAAAATCAACTCTGACAATTTTTCTCACATCAAAATTAATTTTTAGATCACTCATAATTAATTAGAGAATTTTTAAAATTTCATTTAAATGTTACCAAATAAACCCTGAGCCGTACGAGACTAAACTTACGTTTTAAACAATTCTACTTAGACCCAGACTTAACCATTCCTGCACTGTGTTTTCTAAGATTTTTTGACACTTTTACATTTTTTGGAAAAGTCAAACATATTTCCCTCCTCCTTTGACCATAAAGAAATTAACCTTGTACGTTCTACATTTTTGCTTAAATCGCGTAACTTTTAGACTTCACGTATAACTGTTAAGTTATCCCACATATAACGAAAACCACATTTTGATATCTCATATCACTTATAGACTAAATTTAGTCTAATTAAATTAAAATCACGGTCATTTCCCTGAAATCTCGTTCTTTTCTGATAAAATGCATTTTACGCGTTTTTGACCCGTGTTTCCAGCTTTAGGCAGCGTTTTTGCACCCAATAAAACTTATCATTCATTTTATATTTTTAGATAGAGTATAATGATGAGTTTCATCATTCCTACAAGTTTCGTATTTTTACGATACCCGGTTTTACGTTTTATAGCTTAACAACTTACGGTTGGCATTTAACGGGACCAAAACTCAATCCGTAACCAAGATAATACCAATACTATCCACCTAAGTCATCTTATCTTCATTTGGCCTACCTTAGGGGGGAATTCATCATCTTGGTGGCTTGATCCTAACCATGGTTCATTTAGATCATTACATGTGTCCTAACTTAACCATGGTTAACATTTAACCCAATATATGGTTAACCAAACTTACCCTCCTATAAGTAGCAAATGAAATGCATCCTAAGAACCCTCATATTCTGATTTGGGTCATTCATATCACAAAACATTCATATCTTCCATAGTTTGATCTATAAACTCCAAGTTTATGCAAAGAAGTTTCAAGTAGTAAGTTACTACATCAAATCTCTAGCAAGTTTAAGTGATCTTCTTGAGTTTAGATCCACTCAAGTCACTTAGTACTTCATCACCAACTCTTCAAGATCATAAGGGTGCCAAGGTGTAGAAAGCTAGCTCAATTCAAGGTCCTAAGTGTTGGACATGTATATATTTATAAATACGTAAATGTCCGGATTAGAGCTCGTGACAACGGGATTGCACACATTAGCGAATGTGAATTAAAGTTAAATAATTAATGTCAATGTTTACGATTAATTATTGAACATAAAGTCCGTCTAACGATCGTTAAGTATTTAACGGAAAATAACTAACGATCGTTAAATGTAAAGAGAAGGACTTGTAGTGTAAAATCTTAATAAGGAAAAGATATGGGTATCCCTTTGGGGCTTGTATATGGCCGGCCAAGGGGGAGGGTTCTCAACCCAAACCCTAACTTGTTCACAAAGATTTGTATCCACTATATATACAAAGGCTAGGGTTTAGGGTTTTTCATAACTTTGTGCATTGAATTAACCCTAGATCTCTCCTCTCCTCTCTCTTGCAAATCTCGGCCGAACCCCCCTCCAAAGGGTGTTTTGGTTTTGTTTTTTCATAAAATAAGGACTTGTGTTAGATCTAGCAATCGATTGATTCGTTGGTTAATTCGTGTGTACAAAACTGTGGTAGTAAGACACTATTCTTACACCTATTGGTTTGAGTTGTAAAAAGGTAAGGGACAACTCTTTAAACCACTTCATCTGTTTTGTTCAAGAGATCTGACATTTGCAAGAGGTATGTTACGCATTTAATTCAGTTAATTATTTATTTGTTATGATTTTAAGTCTTCCGCTGTGTACTATGTGGTGTCTACATGTTTTATTGTTTTCATGTATCTTAAACTTAACAGTGGCATCACGAGCCTTGTATAACAAATAATTAATTACTATAACACGTAAATAAAATAAACATGATTGTGTTATTACTTGTATGCGTAGATCTAGGGTTTGCAAAACCTAAACCCTAATTTTTAAAGGGGGCGTTTTTTTGGTGCCCTAATTAGGGTTTTGTAAACTTCAAGTTTTAATTGGATTAGAAACCCTAGGTTGCATGCAATTTTATGTGTATTGCGTAACTCTGTTTAATTGCATTAATTGTTAAGTGTGATTTATATCCATGATAATTACATGCATGTTTTATCATGGATCTGCTTTTATTGTATGTTTTACTTGGTTAAGTGATATACACTAAATATTATGATAGATCTAAAATTGGGGAAGACCTCAATCATTATTATTTAATCAATTATGTGCTATGTGGTATGTGTTTAATTTTGACTTACGCAATAGATGAATCGATGCATGTGGCTCACCTTGTACATTATGTCAAACGGGTGAAAGTCTTAATTAAACATATGCATATTGACAGATCTAGAATTGATTATTAATAGGATTTATCAAAAGGTTTGCATGTGGCTATTTGATATGCATGACTTATTTTTTATGTTATGCATTCATTGTTTATATGTTTATTTTTAAATACTTGCTTGTTTGTTATGTGTAACAAGGGTATTTTCATCAGAAAAATAAACTGACCTAAAAAATTGTGAAACATGTAATATTAAGCATAGTAATCGTAATCGTTTAATTGATTGATTTTTATGCACAAAATAGCTCGAACGGCTCACCCATTATTGACAAACTTTTGTGCGTCTTAATGGAGCTACCAAGTATTCCTATGAATGTGCATAAAATCTTAAGGGTGAATTGACCTAAATTCTACGCGCCACTTTTGTGGTAATTATCCGAATAACTTGGGTCTTTTGACTCATGCAGTAGTAGGATATAGTGGTAATTAAAGGTAATTCTTTAATTGGTTATCCAATACCTCAATTAAAGTTTGATGATGAAAAGCTTATACATTAAAACAAGATATCAATGTTTTAATAAAACCTATGTTACGAAGATGAATGCATGACATCTTTATACATATTTTGATTTGACATCAAAATTATTACCCTTTAATTTAAGTTATATGCCATCCAGCGAAACGAAAACACCTAAGATTACCTTTTATTTGCGTGAGAACGTGACTTAGATCGTAATCAAAGGGTAAAATGTCCACGTGTCGTGACAACGGGCATGGACGATTTTGAAATTTCTTAAGTTGGACAACTTAATTGAGTTAGGCGGTGAGAACTGGCAACTCAAGGCATAAGATGGGATACAACATGTTTACGTGGCAATTGAAATTGGCTATATGTAAATCCCATAAATCTAGGAATTGCAATTGAAATTGGCAATTGAGCAAAAGCTCTACCACTTTGTATAAGGTTCATTACTAGCAGATCAACTGACGTGATGAGATTATGACAATTTGGATCCTAGTTTTCAATAATAATTAATTGGTTATATGAATATGAACCTTGGGTATTTAATTTTTTATTGAAAAGAAAAATTATCAAAGTACTAATTATGGTTTTTTGAACTTTTTCTGTAGATGGCTCATCAATCTGAAAACACTATGAGCTTAATGAGTTCTGCTTTCAAAGATATGATTGGAAGAGACAAGCTGACTGGCCCTAATTTCAATGATTGGCATCGTGCACTTAGGATCATCCTTCGTGTTGCCAAAATACTTGATATTTTGACTACAC
Source organism: Chrysanthemum seticuspe (assembly GCA_019973895.1). NCBI lineage: Eukaryota > Viridiplantae > Streptophyta > Magnoliopsida > Asterales > Asteraceae > Chrysanthemum > Chrysanthemum seticuspe. Next base: position 27,601,963 of record BPTQ01000001.1, read on the forward strand.
CTCTGCCTGACGCTCCTCTCGATACGGCTACTGCTCTTGAACAAGAGGCATATCGTGTTGAATATGAGAAGCACAATGATGTGGCGTGTCTAATGCTTTCGGGGATGTCTACTCATTTGCAAAAACAATTTGAGCACTATCCGCCTATGAGCATGCTAGATGAACTCAAACGTATGTTTGAGAAGCCACTTGCAGCTGAACTGTATGAATTGATTGAAAAAGTTCATAGATGCAAGCAGGAGGTTGGTAAATCTGTCTCGGACCACGTCCTCAAGATGAAACATCACTTGGACCAATTGGAGAAGCTCGGCTATGGTTACTCCAATGATGTATGTGTCGGCCTCATCAATCACTCCCTTAATCAGGAACGATTTGGTGATTTTGTCCAAAATTTTAACATGCATTGCACGGGGAAGACAGTGAATGAGTTACATGCAATGCTTGTAGACTTCGAGAAGAGATTGCCAAAGAAGGCTCCTACACGTGCTGTACTAGGAATACAAGGTGTTAGGGTGAATAAGCCAAAGCCGCAAGCAGATAAGAAAGGGAAAGGAAAAGAAAAGGGGAAACAAGTTGTCATCCCACCAGCTCCTAAGAAGAACCCCGCAAAGAAAAAGAAGAATCCTAAGAAGGATTTAACTTGCCACCACTGCAACTCACCAGGTCACTGGAAGCGAAACTGTCCAGTTTATCTGAATGAGTGCCTTCAGAATAAAAATAAGATGGTGCCTAGCTCATCAGGTATTTTTATGTTTGAATTATTTTCTTTTCCTCATAAGAAAAATTCCTGGATATATGATACAGGATGTGGTACTCAAATCTGTAATACATCGCAGGGACTTAGAGGAGCGAGGAAGCTGACTTATGGAGAGAGATACTTGTACGTTGGAAATGGAAAGCGTGCAGTTGTCGAAGCCATAGGGACTTTTGATTTAGTGTTGCCTTCGGGCTTAATTTTGGAACTAAATAATTGTCATTATGCACCCTCCATTGTTAGGGGTGTTATTTTAGTTTCTTTGTTAAAAGATATTGGTTTTGTGCACACTTTTACCAGTTATGGAATTTCAGTTTCTTTAAATAGTGTTTTTTATTTTAATGCAATTCCTATTCTTGGTGTGTTTGAAATTGATATGGATGGTTGTGTATCCAATGGAAATAATTCGTTGTATAGCATTAGCAATAAGAAGAGCAAGTTGAACTGTGACTCTTCTTATCTTTGGCATTGTCGCCTTGCCCATATAGGCAAGAAACGCATGGAAAAGCTGCAACACGATGGGCTTTTACAAACGGTCAATGATGAATCATTTGACAAATGCGAGTCTTGCATAGCTGGGAAGATGACATGGAAAACTTTTTCACCACAAGTGGAAAGGGCTTCTGATCTACTTGGATTAATACACACTGACGTGTGTGGTCCACTTAGACATGTGTCAAAACGTGGTGCTACCTACTTCTTAACCTTTATGGATGATTTCAGTCATTATGGTTATGTTTATTTACTTAAACATAAACATGAAGTCTTTGAAACATTTAAGGTTTTCAAAAGTGAAGTAGAATTACAACTCGGTAAGAAGATTAAAGCTCTTCGATCCGATAGAGGTGGTGAGTATATAAGTCAAGAGTTCAAAGATTACTTAGCTGAGTGTGGAATTATCCAGCAACTCACATCTCCTTATACTCCACAACAAAATGGTGTATCTGAAAGGAGAAATCGTACTTTACTTGACATGGTATGATCAATGTTTGAACTTACGACTATTCCTTTTACTTTTTTGGATTATGCCCTTGAAACTGCTTTTCGCATTTTGAATATGGTTCCAACGAAGAAGGTTGTTAAGACTCCATATGAAATATGGACAGGAAAAGCTCCCAACTTTTCTTACTTAAAGGTCTGGGGATGTGAGGCGTTTGTTAAACGTGACTCACCAGATAAGCTCCAACCCAGATCTGTTAAGTGTATCTTTGTAGGATACCCTAAGGAAACTATGGGTTACTACTTTTACTACCCAGCTGAGAACAAAGTCATCGTGGCTAGGTATGGAGATTTCCTTGAAAGGAATCTCATATCTCAAGAACTCAGTGGGAGAGTATATGATCTGGAATATGATCAAGAAGATACAACACCTTCTGGAAATACTAGCCAACTTCAAGAAGAGCCTGAAAGCTTAGGCGCTCCTCCTGAAGTTGTTCCCATTCGTAGGTCTGAAAGGACTATACGTGCACCTGACCGTCTATGTCTTAACGTAGAGGTGGAGGAAAATATGGTTGGGGATCTTAATGAACCTGCCAACTATAAGGCTGCCATGGCTGATCTTGAAAAGGATAAATGGCAGATTGCTATGAATGGGGAAATGCAATCCATGAAAGATAATGATGTCTGGATTGAAGTTGACCTTCCTCCCAATGCTAAAGTCGTTGGAAGTAAGTGGATCTTCAAAAAGAAAACTGACATGGATGGCAATGTACACACCTACAAGTCTCGTCTACTGGCTAAAGGTTTTACTCAAACCTATGGCATTGATTACGAGGAGACATTTTCTCCTGTAGCGGACATAAGAGCTATTAGGATTCTCATAGCTATAGATGCACACTATGACTATGAGATTTGGCAGATGGATGTCAAAACCGCCTTTCTGAATGGTCGTCTAGATGAAGACATCTATATGGCACAGCCTGAGGGGTTTGTGAATCCATTATTTCCTAACCGTGTATGCAAGCTTAAACGGTCCATTTATGGACTGAAGCAAGCATCACGACAATGGAATAAAAGATTTGATGGAGAAATAAAAAGTTTTGGATTTACTCAAAATCTTGATGAGCCATGTGTATATCACAAAGCTAGGGGGAGTCATGTTACTTTCCTTGTTCTATATGTCGATGACATATTAATCATGGGAAATCATATACCAAGTCTAAATGAGGTGAAAGCCTATCTTGGTAAGTGTTTCTCGATGAAGGATTTAGGGGAAGCAACATACATACTCGAAATCAAGATCTACATGGATAGATCAAGGCGGCTAATTGGTTTAAGCCAAAGTGCTTACATTGACAAAATATTGAAGAGATTCAATATGCAAAATTCCAAGAAGGGATTTTTGCCAATGCAAGTAAATCATGGTTTGAGCAGCCAAGGTTGTGCTTCAACACTTGCAGATGTGGCGCGTATGAAGAAAGTTCCTTATGCTTCGGCTGTAGGATCTATCATGTATGCAATGCGATGCACAAGGCCTGATGTGGCATTTGCTCAAAACTTGACCAGTCGGTATCAACAGAATCCGGGTGAAATTCACTGGACTGCTGTTAAACATATTCTCAAGTACCTTAGGGCTACAAGAGATATGTCATAGTGTATGGGGAAATCCAGAAGCAGAACTGTCTGTTACAGGTTACTGCGATGCATCCTGGAAGTGTGACAAAAATGATACGAAGTCTCAGACGGGTTACATATTTGTCATCAATGGAGGTGTTGTGGATTGGAAGAGCAAGAAACATACAACACTTGCGATGTCTACTACAAAAAGTAAGTACATAGCGGCGTCTGAGGCTGCCATGGAAGCTGTTTGGATAAAGAAGTTTGTTTCGGGGCTTGGTGTTATGTCGTCGATTGAAAATCCTATTAAAGTGTATTGTGACAATTCAGCTGTAATTACTTTTTCCCATAAACCTGGAGTCATGAAGGGCACCGGACACTATCCTAGACAATATCACTATGTTCGAGAACAAGTCGAGATAGGTGAAATTGAGTTGCTCAAAGTTCACACAGATGATAACCTAGCAGATCCTTTAACGAAGGCCTTACCTGGTGAAAAACTTAATCTTTTGTCTGATAAGTTTGGACTTCGTTTAGCTAGTAGTTTCTTGCCCATCTGTGACTAAGTATTTTAGATAAAAGGATATTGTAAACATTATTATTGAAATGAAATAAAGTATTTTGTTATGTTTATTATTCATTTATTATGATGTTATCCTATATTTGCATGTTTAAATCCTTGAATAACTTAAGTTATTCTAAATAGTCCGTTGTCAATCAATAACATGGGAATGATATTGAATTAAGACAAATCTGAGTATTAGTTAGAGTATACTTGAAAGTATGCTGATGCGTATCATGACTAATTTCAGATGATATTCAATGAATTGAGTATAGGACTTATCCCACCTACATGATGATACTTTATGGATCTTTGTCATTAAGTATATCATGAATATTTATCCTCTGACTTGAGATACCAGAGATATGTCATGGATATAGTGCATTTTTGTGAAGCAATCTAACGCTATACGTAACTGGTAGTTATAAGGGTTGTTTTCAGAGGTGTTGCGAAATTTATGATTTCTACTTGTAGTCAAACGGGATTTGTTTCCTTCAAATTTATTTTGAAGTATAATACTGTTGGGCCTCTCGTAGGGTTGTTAAGATGTTTGCATGGCCATGCCCAAGGTCTTCTGAAATATGTTCAGAAGAATTGGTAATCTTGATCAATCACATAAAGCGAGAAACAGAATAGTTAATTAAGAAATGAGTGAGATCCATATTCTTATTAACATGGTATTAGAAACAAAAGGGTGAATATGATGATGAATCATCGAAACTTGGTTTTTCTCCAGAAAACAATACACGAGTTGTATCGGGGGCATTGGCGTGTTGCTAGACGCTAACCAATGTCATTTCACGTTTTGTAAACATATCCAAGTGGGAGCTGTTGGAAATGTATATATTTATAAATACGTAAATGTTCGGATTCGAACTTGTGACCACGGGATTGCACACATTAGCGAATGAGAATTAAAGTTAAATAATTAATATCAATATTTACGATTAATTATTGCACATACAGTCCGTCTAACGATCGTTAAGTATTAAACGGAAAATACCCAACGACCCTTAAATGTAAAGAGAAGGACTTGTAGTGTAAAATCTTAATAAGGAAAATATATGGGTATCCCTTTGGGGCTTGTATATGGCCGGCCAAGGGGGAGGGTTCTCAACCCAAACCCTAACTTGTTCCCAAAGACTTGTATCCACTATATATACAAAGGCTAGGGTTTAGGGTTTTTCATAACTTTGTGCATTGAATTAACCCTAGATCTCTCCTCTCCTCTCTCTTGCAAATATCGGCCGAACCCCCCTCCAAAGGGTGTTTTGGTTTTGTTTTTTCATAAAACAAGGACTTGTGTTAGATCTAGCAATCGCTTGATTCGTTGGTTAATTCGTGTGTACAAAACTGTGGTAGTAAGACACTATTCTTACACCTATTGGTTTGAGTTGTAAAAAGGTAAGGGACAACTCTTTAAACCACTTCATCTGATTTGTTCAAGAGATCAGACATTTGCAACAGGTATGTTACGCATTTAATTCAGTTAATTATTTATTTGTTATGATCTTAAGTCTTCCGCTATGTACTCTGTGGTGTCTACATGTTTTATTGTTTTCATGTATCTTAAACTTAACACTAAGTGTTCAATCAAAGCCCGATCCTTACTAGTTACTTCTTTCTTAATTGAAAGCCAAAAGTTGTAAGCAACTAATCACCACCATCATCTCATGTTTTTTATTCATAATCTTGACAATTTCATGCTATATATATAGTTACTATGTTGATTCATGATGTACATATACTCAATCACATGTTTTAATTCACATATTGTCGTAAAAGTAACAAACTAGTAAACTAGTAATATTCTACACATTTGAGACCATTAAAACCAGTCACATATGGACTTTCTAACTTACATACTATGGTAGAAAAGATAAAAAGGTAAACATAGCAACTTGAATCACCCAAAACGGACAAACGAGTCAAAAGATACGGCCAAAAGAAGTTAGCGAAACCAAAACGCCGAAACTGCCTAAACACAAGCTGTTAAGCAGCTGTCCGTTTTGAAAGTGGTACTTCTGGTCCGAATCATCAAAAAGTGTAAACACGAAAGTTGTCCGGAACGACGTTTTCCTTCCATATCCAAATAAGCTCGGACCTTGAAAACGCTTAAATAGGCTATTATCTTTCAAAAACTGAAACTGCCCTATATATAGTTTCACGACTATACTTTTGTCACAACTAAAAGCAAACCAAGAGGCCTAATGGCCATAAGCTAAGACTACAGCCACGGCTAAGGTCAAAGCTGCGTCTCAAGACCATGGTAGTCAAGACCAAAGTCACGGCAAGGCCATGGCTAAAGCCTCAAGGCTTATTTACCCAAGACCGTTAACTAAGGTGTTAACCTTGGAAAATCAATGCCAACACAAACCAAACGACATAACTTTATATACTTACATTATCTAATGATCATATTTATAAAATGACGAGAACTTGTAATAACTAGATATTTACTAAAAACATGATAAACTTTATGATATAACAATCTTCATTCAAAATCTATGTTTTATCTACTAAATGCTACAAAACTAGGGAGCTTCATGTGAGGGGTTTCATTTGAGTAAAACGTATCGACGAGTTGCTAGATTTACGATTTAAAGTGTCCTAGCTCCTCGAACGTTTACTACATGACCTCTAAATTATGATGGCCCGAACGGTAGTACGATACATATAAACTATACACGTTTTCACAACTAGACCATTTCTATAAACGACATACAAAAAAACCATGTACTACATCATGATCAACATAGAGACGTATATAGGCTTGTTATTTCTTTCGCATCATTATTTCAAACCTAAGTCGCAACATCCTATTCTAGGTTGCTCGTAGAAGTTCTCACGGCATATCCATCATTCTCATTATACATTTGATATCATTTACTCTGAGGTGAGTTTCATAGCCCCTACTTTTATATGTTTGTGATCACTTTTGGGGGTGATACATGCTCAACTATTTTCATTTAGTTTCACAAGTACTCTAAACTTTTGACGATTAATGTGAGTTTCATAGCCCCTACTTTTATATGTTTTGAATTAGTTTTGGGGGAGATACATGCTCAACTATTTTCATTTAATTTCACAAGTACTCTAAACTTTTGACGATTACTGTGAGTTTCATAGCCCCTACTTTTATACGTTTTGAATTACTTTTGGGGGAGATACATACTCAACTATTTTCATTTACTTTCAAAAGTACTCTAAACTTTTAAAGATTACTGTGAGTTCATAGCCCCACTTTTATTACTTAATTGTTTTACAAACCCTTGGGGGAGATACATGCTTTATTTTAAATCGAACACATTGCTTTAAAATTATACTTGAATGTATTATTTGCACTAAGTACACTATTGCCAAAGTCCCTATTATCATGAATCATTAATCACTTGCGAGTGAACGCGAATAATGTGGATAGATCTATCTGGAATGACAAATCCCGTTTGTGTTGACCGGGTAGGCAAACAAACGCACTCTATTTGAAGATCCATAGGTTTAATGGAAAATTACCTATTAGGGCAACAGTTACTATTATATGACAGCTGTTAACGTTTCGGTATCATGAGCTTAGTGCAATAATATCTGTTTTGTTTTCAAACCATTGGTGTGAGTCTATAGCTCACACTACAAACATAATGTGTTCAACCATCAAACAAACTCTATGAATTTCACTCAATCTTTTTGTTGACTGTTTTAAGCATGTATTTCAGGTCCATAATGTCGGAAGCTGGCACGGAGGAGCACGGATACTCAAGAAGGCTATAAATTTTATTATCATTCGAAAATCAATTTAATGTATTTTGTAAACTTGAAACCATCTAGGACCTCATTTTTGTAATCTCTGATATTTGTATAAATCGAATGATAAATCTTTTAAAACGACTCCATTAGAGTTCGTTTTCTATTGTTATGACAGGTGTGCCATGAAGTAACACCCAGTTTGAATTCCACTGCGTACCACAAAATTGGGGGTGTTACAATATATGTCTATCTAACCTCAAGCAGTTTGAGTTTTATGTTTTTGACCATCACATTTGACCCATTACACTTTCACTTGTATTGCAAAGCACTGATAGCACAGAAATTACAAAGCACAAAATCCACTTGCATTGCCATTGATTATAGAACCATTAGATAATACATCCATTACACCACTTCAACAATCCTACCCTTGACAGCTACACTACACCCATACAAGCTTAAAACACAATCCTAACCTACACAATACATCCATACCAGCAAACCTTTACCATCATTTAGTTAGGAAATACATCACAAACACAACAATAGTAAACACAATCACTCCTTTCTTGTAGCATTCACCAGTGCTAGTTCTCTCATGCATTTCCACCTCCAATTCACGAATTCTTGACCTACATGTGTATTCTTGCACTTGCATTTCTGGCCTTAGCTGTTGGACTTAAGTATATAGACTATGCATCTCAGTTCTATAGTAACCATAGCGAATCTCAGGATCAATAAAAAAGTAGAATCGACATTGGTTTCCAGAATCCTATAAACACAAAAATTAGAATAAACACAATGTTAATAACCAAAAGATCAATGCTTTTTGATTACATTTGGATTAGGGCAGCACATAAATCTTCTGGCAGGGTTGGCAGGGGTTCGCGATGTTCTCTCAGCCACAGGCAAGTCACAGAAGCAATGAGTGGGAATTGGTTTAATCCAGTTGGAGGTAGAAGATGATGAAGACATGATTTAATTGGATTGGAATACAGGGATAATATTTGATTTGGGGGAACAAATTAGGGTTACAAATTAGGTATATAAAGAGGGAGGATTTGCAACGGTAAGATTTTGCCATTTAATGGCCACGTCAGTTACTATGCAACGTTAAAAATACTGACTTGGCAAGCCACGTAGGATTTTGCAATTTGAACAAGTGACAAATGCACTTTGTGACCATATTAACACGAAACTAAAAGTACAAGTACCATCCGGGTAATAAAAAAGTTGACGTATCATATCGGTACATTTTAGAAAGTATGTGTTTATTTAATAGCCAAAACCATTAAATAATTATTAATTTCTCTCTCCTAACATTTTCTTTCATACCAATCCAAAATCCAAATCCAATTCCAAACCCACCAACAAACCAAACGGGCCCTTAGGTATTTGAGGAATTACTTCTTTTTTGATTTATATAAGAAAAATTTGTACCACCACTATCACCTTCGTTGAATCTGATATGGCTTGGCATTCGACACCACCAAATGGTAGCCATGATAACGGCCGAGCTTGCCATTTTTATTTTTGCCGTTTCTTCGGCGTGGTTAAATAAAATAAAATAATAACCTTTATTTTTTATTTTTAAAATTCAAACTTTTATTTTTATTTTTAAAAGAATTAAACCCTCCACCTTATAAATAATAACCAATTTTAACTAAAATTTTCACACACTTCTCTATCCATATTTTATCATTTTTCATACATAAAACTTAATTTTTTCTACCAAAAATCATGGGTTGTTCGTTATCACATACCATCGATGAAATCAAAGCTTGTGTTGAGAAACTAATTGAGGAAGATATCGTTCGTTAGCAAACGATGGTTATCTTAGCCGTAGAATTTGAGAATGCAAGCACAACTAAAGATAATCTGAGGAAAGCATACGAGAAATGCAATGATATTCCACAAGAAAGTCGTGCTTTGATTGAGACTTTTTTAAATGAAGAATCTTAGAAAGATTACGAGATGCATAATGGTTTAAAAAGACGGCAAAAATAAAAGAACAAATCAATTGTAAATTTGTTTGGCTACATGCAGAAGAAAAATAGGACGATTATGTTTTAGTTTTCGTGTTGTTTTTTAAATTTCGCATCGTATCGTAATTTGTATAAATATTTCAACATACGGGGTCTTTTTGGAATATATTTATATGAAGCCAAATGAAATGAGGGAGAAAATGATCTTCGTCATTTATTTCATTCGGCTTCATCATAAATAGGGATAAAGGCATATAAATGTATTTTAGTTGTCAGCATATCCTTTTATATGTATCAAATTATGCTATTGTATTTGTATGTATTCAACTTGCATTTTGCATCATTTGTGTGTATTTTGTGACTTTTTTTGCTCCTCTCGGGTAGTAGAAGTGTTAGTAAATTGAAAGGCAAAAAAGTCACAAAATACACACAAGTGACGCAAAATGCACGTTGAGTACATACAATAGCAAAATAATTAATTCGATACAATATAAAAGATAGGGTGACAAGTAAGATACATTTATGGTCCATCATTATAAATATCCTCCAAAAAAACCCCGCATTTTTTTAAAGTTTCGTATTGTATTTATTTGAATTAATGGAATTTAGTTTGTTTGAAAAAAATGAAAAAAAGAAAAGAAAAAAGAAAAAAAATGGGGGTGGGTGAGGCCCAAATGGCTAAGTTGTGTTTAGTTGTGAGAGAAAGGGTATTTTGAGGTGTTCGGTTGAAACTGAAAATGCTAATGTGGCACCCAATGAGGCTCAAATGGCTAAATTTTTTTAGTTGCCACACATTTTGCTCTAATCACCAAATTACATGGTGGTAAAGTACATTACCTTCTCACAAAAGATATGGAGTTCAAAACTTATTAGGCACACATTTTTGGGTGTTGACGAAAAGTCATAAAAGCCATAAACGGCCACAAGGATACTTCTGCTAGGTCGTGTATATCTGAGTTACAAACTCGCCTTCCGTAAGTAACATAAAATGAAGCAACATCATTTTTTATTTATTTGGCAGGAGTAGAATGATTTGAATTAGGAGCTTATATGAGACTAGCTACTTTAAATCATGCTCCAAGACTAAGGGCCCGTTTGGTTTGTAGGTTGGTTAGGATTTGAATTTGAATTTAGATATGGTGTATGAGAGAAAAAAATATTTAAAATTATATATATATTCAAAAATATTATTTAAATAAATAGTTTATTTGATTTAAATAAATATATAAATAACAAATAAATAAGGAGAGGTTGAGAATCAATAAAGGCCCACTTGTGTTATAGAAAACAATAACACCAGCGCTACTACATGACTTTTGTAGAATTCAGATTTTTGACCATCACTACCGATCCTAAACCCGCCCCCTACACTAAACGATTGTTTTCATCCTAAACCAAAATCCTAATACTAAATTTGTCATAACAAACGCACCCTAATGGATCTTTTGGAACTAACTTTAGAAGATATACGTTAGTTATATAATGTGTTTGATAAATGATGAATCTAATCCTTGTAGTTTATATAAAGAAAAACTCATTTGAGTAATCATTTAAAACCAAATTTACTATTTGGGGGTTTAGACTTATGTTTCATAAGCCATATAAACAATTGGCTTATACACAGAGCAAGAGGTATCATGGTTAAGCCATTCCTCTTCACTTGTGTCCCACATGTGCCACATCACTTCAACACACCCACTTAAAAATACCCCCCATTCACAACTAACCAAAACCTCTTCACTTGGGCCCCATCCACCCTCATTTTAAAACTAAACAGTTGTTGACAACGGATAGATTTCTAAAAAGTTTTTGTCGTTTTCATTTCGTGGGGGTGGCGAGGGTTAAAGTGGCGATGGTGTGTGGTGTCGTGGCTAGGGGTGGCGAGCCCTCCACCTAGGACTGGCGAGGGAGTTTCGTTGTGATACCTCTTGCTCTCATAGTTAGTTTTAGGTTAGCTTGTTATACTTTGAGGTAAGATGATAATGGCATATAAACATCTAAACTTCTTGATTGTTATATGAGGGTAATAAAGTCTCTCTTTATAACACTATTAACACAAAGCTCACAAATCTTTTACTTATCAAAACCTCTTTAAATAAACTAATAAGCCTAAGTCTAATAAGTTTACCAAAGCAGTTGATTCGACTTATTTTAATGATATAAATTAAGAATATAATAAGTCGCGTAAATAAGCTTAAACAAACATACTTGAGTGAAGTTATCTTAGTTTATATGACTAAATGTGTCAAGGTACTATAAATATATGTTATCCACTTGAACCACCGATTACTATTATTCCAGTTACATGTAATGTATCGATCATTATCGTTCTTATTGCGTATTAAGCATGTTGTGAAGATCCGAATCCTAATATAAGATATTACGATTTTACGATACTACAACGTAAAAACGATCCTAATCCTACGTAGGATCTTTGCGAGATAGAATCCTGATTTTCACCAAATTGTCTTAAGATCTCGATCGATCCGATCTTACTTTTTTTGAACCACAATTTAAAAAACAACAAATTTGTATATTAAGTTTTGTAGAATATAAAAACAATAGACTAATTATATTAAACACGTCATAATCACAAATTTGACATACATTTTCATGATATATGATATATAATAATATGTAAATTTGCATAATTTTACAATGCTTATTAAGAATATGACACTATAGTACATTTTAAGACCCCGATCTAATCTTGCAAAAATAAAAACAATCCTAAGTAGGATCGCAATTTTTAGAAACCTTATGATAAAGTAAGATTTAGGCTGTGTTTGGCATAGGGGGCTTATGGGGCTTACGAGGCTTAAATTTCAAAAGCCCCCTATAAGCCTCGTTTGGCGTAGAGGATTATAGAGGGGCTTTTGAATCATAAGCCCAAGCCCCAGCCATAAGCACCAGCCCCAAAAATGTGGCTAAAATTTTTATAAGCCCCAAATATAAGCCCCGCTGCTACCAAATTACTTAATTACCCACAAAAATATATAATATATACATATGTTAATTTAATTATATGTCATTTTTAGTAATTTTACAATAATAAGCCCAAACTTAAATTAATTTACCAAACAAGTTTATGAAATAAAAATTCTAGTTTCGAATATAAGCCCCAGCTCTAACCCCAACTCTAGCACCAGCCCCAAATCCAGCTAAAAAGGACATAATTAAATTAACATATGTATATATTAGATATTTTTGTGGGTAATTAAGTAATTTGGTACTAACGAGGCTTATATTTGGGGCTTATAAAAAAATTTTGCCTCATTTTTGGGGCTGGGCTTATGGCTAGGGCTTGGGCTTGAGCTTATAATTTCAAAAGTCCCCGTATAAGCCTCTACGTCAAACGATGTTTATAAGGGGCTTTTGAAATTTAAGCCCCATAAGCCCCTTAGCCAAACACAACCTTATTTTATAAGCGAGCTTATTTTAAAAGCCTAAGCCCCTATAAACCCCCATAAGCCCTTCGCCAAACATACAAATAACTACAGCTTATTAAACATACGCCAAACACAACTGATAAGCAACATATAAGCTTAAATAAACACCCCCTAAATTATACACATGCACATAACACATGTAAGAACTAAACAGATATAAATAAAAACGTACGGGTGAGGTATAGTGTAATATTCAGTCAATTGAACAACGGAACCTTTCTGCAACTGATTTGATTTAACCAACTTATGAACAGGAGAACCATGACCAATACTCGCTTTCTGCGAAACGGAACCGTCAGATAACACAAGTGTGTACACCTTCCAATCTGGGATAGGCGGGTTAAAACACAGAATATCAATCACTTGAACTACTGGTTTCAGATCATCAGTCTCGTCGCATTCACTGCTCCTCGATAGCGTTGATATTGCTCCTGGAGTAAGATTTACACCCATTATTTTGATTATTTTGATATGCTCAAATTTCAATTGGGGGATTTTCAGAACAAGCCTTCTTAGAATAATAATGAAACAGGAAAGTGAGTGAGATAAAAAGAGCATTACTTCTAACTTGTTATAATAGACCCTTGTAATTCTCTAATTATTAGTTTACATTAAGAAGTGTGGAATTTTTTTGTAAAACAATAGATTGAGCACACTCGTGACCCAGGTCACAAGGTGCCACATCAACTTTTTCTTTACAGAAACCAGATACGACCAAATTTCCACAGTCAATGACCGACTTTTCTTTTTTTTCTTTCTTTTTTTTTTAATTTTTTTTAAATTCAAACATTTTAAACGACAAATTTAAATTTTAATAAAATAAAAAATTACAATATATTAAAAATTAAAACGATACGAAATACATAAATCATAAATCTTAATCTGAATGCTCCCCGCATGCAGAATCATATGAGGGAGACCGATAACCGGCAAATTCCTCGATGCGAGCCAAACGTTCCTCGTCTAGCAGAGGTTGCCCAACAAATCTAACAGACGAACTTGATGCACCTACACCATCGGTTTTGTTCTCCCGGTAGCTCCAATTGATTTTGGTGCTGATGTTGTTCTGTATTTGTTGAACACACCCCCACAACTTGTCAGCAATGCCGTCATCTTTGCATGCTTCATCCATAAAAAATATGTCGATCACAGTTTTTCGTTCAGGCGTAATGTCGTTGCAACTCGCGTAGTTTTCTCTCATATGTTGCTTCTCTGCCCTTGCCTGCTCAAACAGTTGATAACGTTTATAATAGCGTTTTTACGAGCCTCATCGTCTTCTTCGCATTGATTTTTAATGTACATTTGCATATCTTCAACGGAATGTGTGACAACTCGTAAATTCCTCGATGCGTCGTAATTGGAGAAACATCGATTTGGGCGATCGTTTGATTTAATTTGAGACACGAGTCGTATTTTATATCGTTTTTATTGGAAAAATTATTTTAAAAACAATGGCGTAACTCCCGTGTCACGAATCATCCGTTTACCAGGTTAAATGAGTCCCGAACCTAATATATCACAAGTTTTACAAAGTTTCATTTAGGGTCCCTTTGATAGTTTCAATGCCATCCCTATCTTTATCATATTTACAACACTAGTCCCTCCATGGGTATAAATACCCCCAACCCTCCAATTTCTCTCATTTTCTTCTTTCTCTCACTACTTTTTGACACACAAATAAAACCTCCCTTCTCTCACTAGAAAATCCGGCCACCCATCTAGGGTTCCGGCGCCGTCATATTTTCCGGCAAACTTTTCGGCAACCTCTTCTACTTACACCACCTACCCCAAATGGTAGATCGGGCTATTGTTGTCACACTTTTGTATCACACACACCACGAAACATCATGACGCGCCCTAGTTCTTAATATTAAGATTCGAATTATTAGGGTTTTTATAATAAATGATTGCAACGAGTTCTAGCGTGGTCTTGGTTACGAGTCGTACTCGTAAGGGATACCAACAACGCTTCTCCTTATCTCTTCCTTTATTGTTGCGTTTTGGGTAAGTAAAACCATTGTCCCGTTGTTAAAATAAATTCTTATATATACATATATCGTTCGGTTTTAATTTTACATTTTTCGAACGTATATATACTTGTTGTTTTTCGTGGTTAATGAGTGATAAATGAGTTGTGATAAACGAAATAAAACGTTTACAAAAGTTTCGTATGGTAGCAAGTGTGGAATACGATTCGAATCTTTGTCGTGGGGATAATGGTGGTTAAGATGTTTTGTGATAACCTTTGTGCGGTATAGAAATTGAAGGTGATATTGTCGGATTTTGAGGTGTAGCTAGATCAAGTCAGACCCGTATGGGTCTCGTGCGTTTCAGGTCTGATGACCTAGGGTCGTGACAATAGGCTCTAAACTTGTTCCCCATATTGAGTCACTGATTAAAGGTAGAATTAAAATGATTTGGTAACCTTTCATGAGGTAAGTATTAGTTGATTACAAGGTTGGTTTGATTCTTGTGTTTTCGGTAAAGAATGGTAACCCGAGAGGGAGTGTCGGGTCAGTTTTGGTATGAGGAATTGGGTCGGGTCAGGCCCAATACTAACCGGACCGAAATTGGTTGATAAATCTGTTTCGGATCGAGACTAAGGTGCTCACAAAGTTTTATGCGAATGTAAAAAGGTAATTAGTTATAAGTATTAAAAATAATCATATGTTAATAACAAGTCGATATGGGTTACGGGTTCAATTCAACTAAGGACTCGAAAATTGTTATTAAGTTGTAAAATGTGTTAACGTGAGATATTGAAGCAAATGAACCGGCATAGACAATGGGTTAGTTGGAATCATGTAACGAGTAATTGTATAACAATATCGGATACTAAGGAAATGGTTAAAGAGGTGAGTAAACGGGTAAAACTTGTAATAGAGTACGGGTTAACTATATACATTTATATATGTACTTAACGACATGAGTTGGTAACAAATCACTTATAAAACGATATAAAACCTGAGTTAACGATGAGTAAATAGTTGTAAAACAAAGCGATAAACATTGGGAACCAAGTAGGCAATTTGTGTGTAATATTGAATGTTGTGTATACGTTATAACATTTAATACGGTTTATAAACTTGAAGTAACATTTGATATACGGTTATATTTATTATGAGTTCAACTTTATTAAACGTTTTGGCTTAAACGAGTGTAGCCTGTTTGATATGTTTATTTCGCGATATGCCCAAGTATTATGTTTTCAAATTTTAACTAATAACGAGATATTCAAATATGTATTGTCAATAAATATGGTATTAATTATTATAAACCCTTTATGAACTACGATATTAAATCATGTCTTATAAATATAAAATAACTTTTATAAACTTGTTGATAACATTCATCTAACTATCTTATAATAGAGGGATGCACTTCCCTCATATTAATTATTTTAAGATTTCCATATATAGAATTTTAAGCAAATACACCTATCAAAGCATCATGTACAATTAACTTTTGCACAACTAAATACATAAATTGACTGGTCAACAAATACCCTTAATGTTATTCTTAAAATACCCCTTAAGTGAAAAATACAAATTATTAAGCTAATTGTACAAACGTTCCACTTTGTGATTCATCAATACATATAATCCCTTACTAATATTCTAACACTACAGCAATATTGTCAAAACACCAAACACATAGAGCATCAACGACAAGAACCAAAATATTAATCATGTAAAAAACAGTTCTATGTTTCACATATATATCCAAGAACAACAACGATTATGTTGTAACTCATATAAAAAAAAAAGAAAAAAAAAAGAAAAAAAAATCAATCAACATAAAACAACTACAACAATATCACAGTCCATCTCATCGGATAGAAAAAACCATAACAAAAACCCCATTCTCCTCAAGATCTTAAATGAAATCAAAAAGAACAACAAAGATCTTGGGTTTCCTTAAAATTCCGGTTGATGTTAAAATAACAAAAATATAACCCATCATTGACCTGTTACTTTTGCTTTTGCTTCCACACACATCCAGCAGCCTAAAAAAATCATGTGTAATCTTTTTAAAACAAAGCATCTCTGAATTCTCTTTTATTTTTTAAAAACACGCAATAATCGTGACTGCCACAACTCCACCACTTTCGCCGCCACCACAGCTTTCGCCGCCACCAATTGAATCCGTCATTTGGTTTCAATTGTGTCTGTTTGGGTGGCAGATATTGTGGTTTGTGTGGTAGATTCAATGGTTTGGGATGTAGATTTGGTTGTGGTAACAGATCTTGAGGTACAAGTGGTAGAACTTATGGTTGATGTAGATGTGGTTGTACGGGTGGTGGTAGATCATGTAGTTTTGATGGTGAACTAAAGTATGTGTAAAGCTGATAAATGGTGGTTGAAAGTGGCGGAAAGCGGCAGAGGTGGTGGTGAGGGCGGTTGAAAGATAGTGTTGTGTGTGTTTTAGGTTAACTAAGGAGTATGCAGTAAGGTTAAATGCAAAAATATAGAATGAGAGGAATAATCGTTTTTTACATCATAATTTCCATATGGAATTTTAATCATAATTATATTCTTTCTTATTTTAGTGACGTAGACAATGAAACATCTTTTATTTATCCATAAAGTGGGGAGTATTTTTGAATGTTAATTGCAAATTTCATTAAAATTATGCTAACGACATTAATCTAAGTTACTATAAATATCAACCCTTTTTCTCATATACAGTGACAAAAATAATTATCGTAACTTTTTAATAATATAAGTGTTAATATATGTGTGTATATTTTAAATGTTTACAAATTGGTATAGTCTTCAATGCCAAATACAGTACACATAATTCAATAAAATTTCAAAATGTATACTAAATTAAAAGTTTCAAAATGCATACTAAACTAGAAAGTACGAACAATATTATTAAATTAGACTTCTCGAGATCATAAAATCAACCATAAAACAAAATCTTTTTGCTCTATAAAAGCCGTGACTAACTTTTGAATGCAAAGAATGCAAAAATGATGTTAAGTCTATGAATTAATACTAGCAGGGTATCTGCGTAATGTGACGACGGGTATTCAATAACTAATTTTATGACGGGCAAATATTTTTTATTTATACGATTTTTCTAACAATAGCTTTAAAAATAAATGACAACTTTTAATTACAAAAACATACTTTAATTTACCATTTATTTCTTATACATGTTTTGGTTCATTTATGTTGAAGCAAAATCATTAAAATCGGTTTGACCACCAATATACGTTTTATTCAAAGTTAAAATACAATTATGATCATCGGTAATAAGAAAGTAAATATGAATATACTACGGAGTACCTACTATTTCTTTTCTAAACAATACAAATATTAATCTATATCTATATCTATATCTTATCTTATCTTATCTTACTATTATATAAAGGGCGAATATCCAATTCCTAACTCCAATCTTAAAACCGAACCTAAAATTAAGCATTACACACCCGAACCTGTCCTATATAAACACAAACCCAAAATCCGAACCTAATTTCAAATGTAAACGAATGGAATTAATTGCAACAGTTTGGTCAATAGAATTAATTACTCAGATACCAAATGTATCATCGAAAAGATTATTGTTACTTCAAAAAAAAAGAAAGATTATTACATTGCATGTTATGACGAATTTAACGCACTGAATAATTTATTTCGCTCGACAATTCCTCATTTGCAAGATGCTTACTTTTGTAATTTGTAGAGTTCAACATCAGACTTGAAAATTTTATCAGGTTTGTTTAGAGAGACAGCTATTTTGATCCTGCCGATATTACGTTTTATGACTTTTGGTTTGTTTGATTTAATCTTGCTTGGTTAGTCAATGATCTATAACAATCGCTTATTAGTTCATTTAGGTTGTATTAGTTAGTAAATATTGATGGTTATTCATCATAATTTGAGTTTCTTATTCCTAACTCCAATCTTAATATCCGAAACTAAAATAAAGCATTACACACCCGAACATATACCATATAACTCTATCATTAATTCAATCTAGACTGATTAAGCAATCGAAAAAGGTGCCATCAAAAAATAAGTACTTCGAAAAAGATTCTCGCCGGAAAATATAATCACACGGGTACCCGCCGCCGCAACGCGCGGGTACCCGGCTAGTATTAATTAGTGTGTTGTACTCTATTAAACGTTTTGGTTTAAATAAGTTTAGTATAATTGTTTTTACGATAAAGCTAAATATTCTGTTTTCACATCTAAGCTGCTATTGAATTATATGGCTATATATATTATGGACGGATATGGTTTAGTCTATTATAAACTCTTATTAAATACGATGGTAACTCGTGTTTTATAAAACATGATAGCCTTGATAAACTTGTTTGGAAATATTATTTTGATAATATAACTTATTGAAGTCGTATTGATTTGGAAACGTTGGAATAAACGAACGTGTCATTTATAGTACACTATTTACTATACCTTATATGAAGTAATTTCGGGTAAACTTGTATGATTATGAATAACGATTGAGATACCTTTATTAATTGAGCGATAAATGGAAACTTGTCTTTTATTATTGAACACGTACGTGGGAATTGTTGGGTAAATTGCCGAAACTTATCAATTAACCTATTTATGTTACATAAATAGTTGTCGTCATTTCCTAGTCTTTGACTAGCTTGAGTATTGTCAAGTATATTCTTGACTATGTCAATGTCTTTTCCTTTTTGGCTTGAGATATGGTCTGTATGTCTTGATTTGGTCAATGTCTTCTTTTATTATCGTGAGTTGTACGTTGTGTCTATGTTTCTTACCACCACACGAAACGTTAAAACTAAACTTTGAGATATTAATTATGAACTTTTGGGAACGATAATGTACTTTTGAAAGTAACGACATGAATGATCCACGAAAATTACAACACATTACTTTCTATTGATTTCTTTATCGTATGAGCCATATTCTAAGAATATCGTATACGCATTAGGTTGCGTCACAACTATTCTATTGTACTCGTCGTACATTCCTTTGGATGCCATGGAGATTAACTTTAGATGTCAGTCGTGTCAATAGTGAATAGTGCATTGCTGTGCTGTGATTACCTATTATCTTCTGCTAGCGTTTATTCGTGCTTTGCTGTGGCTAAGGTGAGTTTCATAGCCCCACTTTTATCTATGTTTTTAACTATATTGGGTTGAGAATCATGCTACTGTTTTTGGACCGTGAAAACTATTTGGATTTGCTTATATGCTTGACTGTTTAGATAGATGTGCGGTAGTTGTTTCCTTAGACTAGGGTAGCAATCCTAATTGCTATAACTGTTGCCTAGCTAAGAATAAACTTCTACATTGACCTAGTCCGGGGTTGGCAATTGTTCTAGATTTTGCCACGACAGTGCTGAACTAGAGTCGCTGGGCCCGAGTAATCCCTGGATGCGGGATATGATTTTGGTTGGTGAACTGGGTAGGATCGGTATTTATCTATTGTAGGTCTTGCATAGCAAATCAACTCCTACTGGTCCACTATGATTTTGTTGAACTTAAACCTATGAACTCACCAGCGTAAGCTGACCTTTTAGCATGATTTCTCTGGTGTTTGAGAGATGTACGGAATACGTGATCGGTGGAAGCTTGGCAAGAAGGCAGGGTTCAAGGATCATTTCTGATTCTGATAAACTTTGGGGACCTATTTTATTAAATCATGTTTGGGCCTAATATTTACACTTTTGGATTAAATGTTTTGAAATACTAAATTTGGGATTGGTTTTGAATGTTAAATGACTATCTTTTTGCTATACTTGTGTGCGATACCAATCCAATAGTAACGCCCCGAAAACTTGATTAAGTGTTCCGCTGTACCGAGATTTGGGGGTGTTACAGATTGGTATCTGGCGCGGGCAGGATTCAACGACTCTCCTTGGCCGTTAGTCGTCTTCTTGAGCCCTAGTAGACCTGTCAACAAAGAGAACCCGTTAGGAGTGGACCCGAGGCCGTAGCCCCGGGGTCCACCTCCAACGGTCAAGTTAGTATGCGATGTAGCATAATAAGTGTTGTTAGGGTTAGAGATAACCTGTTATGTATATATAGGACATGGATTAGGGTTTAGGCATAGAGTGGGCCGCATCTGCCGGGCCTGACCCATTCCTGGCCCAGTCCGGACCATACGTCCACACCTAAACTATAACCACTTTTGAGAAAATTGATCCTCGACCGACGCACGCCCGCTTGCCAAGCCGAAGCTTCTTAATTGATTATGGTATGAACTGCGATTTGAATTATGAGATGATCTGTTAAGGGATATTGTGAACTGATTATGGAAACATTATGATTTGGAGATATGATTATTCATTTTGGGTAAATGAGATGAGATTATCGAGATATTACGGAATTTGATTTGAGTAAACGGTATATTATGATTTTGGAATTTTGAACTCGATTGATTGATAAGATGATTGATGAGATGTTTAGGGCTGATTTGATAAATGGTTTGATTGAACACTTGATTGAGCGTGTGCCCTGTTAGTAGACGATTTAAGTCTGCCTATCTTAGTAGTTCACTATAAGCATTTCACATGCTTATACACACATAGTAAGCATGTCCTCATGCTTACGCATACCCATAAGCATTTCTATGTGCTTATGCATGCCCTATAAGCATGTCCTCATGCTTATACATGTACAGAAAGCATGTCCTCATGCTTTCGCACGCGCTATACCTTTCTCAGAGTGTGGAGTCCCAAACCTTAAATCTATAACACTTAACTTATATTAAGTAGTTGCCTTGGGTATATCCCAAAACAATAAAGGGAAAACTTTGTATGAATATACACAAATACGTGGGATCTATTGGAATGTTTTTGGAAGATTAAAGTGAACAAATGAACACAGAATGTGATAACCAATAATTCAACTTTATTTATCAATAATGCGGATACTCTCATAGTATCATGGTTACGCAATTTCCTGGCGTAATCTCACCACTTGATTTAAAACTTGCAGAATAGTAGTAGTCGTGGAAATGATTTGGGAATATAAAGGAAATGGTACTATTATAACTAAGTCAGGGAGTCACAAACGAGGCCTTTTGTCTCGTGAACGTGAGTTCCACGGTTAAGTTTTGATGAACACGAGTCTAAAACGCGTTAGAGCTAATAAAGCATGTAAACTGGTGTGTTGGTATCGTGTGTGTGTCATGTTCACGTGTTTTGCATCTTATCGTGTTAATGTGCCCTTGATCATAACTAGATGATGGATTATAATGATTTTTATGATGTCGATTGGTGATGGTCTCGTGTCGCGATTTTGAGTCGAAGCCTTCGTAAACCGTTGTTTTGTTCTTTAAAATTTGTCAAACAAGTGGTAATCGGTTTTGATTACTAATAATGAATTCATGCCCGTTAGTGTTATAATGATATGTGAAACCAGTAAGTGTTTTCAAATGATAAATTGGGCTAACGTGTGATTATTTGGTTAACGATGAATCATTGGTATGAATAAGATTTTTGGAATCGAATGACATTTCAATCAACAGCCTTAATTGAATAACAAATTAATTGTGGTGATTTGGGTAATTGGTAAATTATTGACAAACGTTAGAATTGATACTCGTTAATCAGGTTGTGTTTGGGGAAATTGAAAGAGTCAATTGGAAATGTTTATTGTGTTGGGTATGTTTGATTTTCTGTTTAGATGGCGATATTGGTATGAGCTTGTTTGGAGGATTAACTGGAGTTGTGAAAATTGTTTATTTTTGACTTAATGATATATATACGTCAGGTGTTATCGTGACTTTCTAGTCTCGACTACCCTGACAGCACCGTAACATGGTCTTTAGGATTTATTTGGGCAATATGACTGTGTAAAAACTGGGAGTAATGACTCGGACTTGGGAACTCGAAACGAATAACGACTCGAAATTTATATCGAAAATTTATATTGCAATTTTATATCGAAATTTTATATTGGAATTTACATTGAGAATTATATTGAACTTTATATTGAAACGAATAAATTCATATTGAAATTTATCTCGAAATTTATATATATATATATATATATATATATATATATATATATATATATATATATACATATATATATATATATATATATATATATATATATATATATATATACACACACACACTAGTAAATAGTACTGGAAGATATAGGTGATAAATGGTTTTGTGTTAAGCATTCGACAACAAGGCTCGCCTTGTTATTCAACATTTTAAAAGGGGAATCAACGTTTAAAAATAGAAATGTTTTGTAATAAATGAGTCATTAAATGTTTGAGGGCACGTTATTCGAAGGGTGTCATTCATGAATATTTAATGTCATTTATGTGTTGTGCGTGGGTTACGGATGACCTAACATTAATAACGTTGATCCATGTGGATAACGGACTTATTAGGTTGACGAACCTAATAGGTGCCCGCTATGTACGTAGGATAACGTTATTAATGGGTGAATTTTCCTTATGACTCGTTAGGATGTGTTTGGTTCTGGGGTAATAAGCGACATGAACAAATGGTTGAGTTTATCGAGTTGACGAATTCGATAAGGTCTAACTATTTATTCTGAAACTTATTAAACTATAAAGTTTATCATTTAGAATTCTCATTGTGTCATTATGAGTCGCATTGTGGTTACTTGAGTGCATTCATGGTGTTTGTCGAGTCGATACCACACACACACAACATGATACCTAACTCTAATAGCTAAATGGAACAACGAGATATTTTTGAGATGAGGAAATGAATACATTTTGGGCATATAACATTGAAGTTGGGATTATATATTAAGAGTTGGTTATAATCTGGTTGCGCCTTGCTTAATAAAAATTTCTCAAACTTCGATTGAATATAGACTGATCACCTATATTCAGCCAGAGACAGCAAGACATGGACTGATCACCTATGTCCGTCTCAAAGGTGAATTTTGCAAATACTGGGAATTGTTATAACAAAATTGTGTTTGGATTTGAGATTGGTTTTAAGAAAGATAAACTTAAGGTGGACTCGCACACTCACACTCGCTAAACATCACGAAAGGCCGCACTCAAACACGACACACTGGCATCGTAACACCTCTTGAATCGTAACACTTCTGGCATCACTATACGTCTCCGTTTATGTGAAATTCTTGGTTGTAGCACTTGAGCGTAGTTCACCATAAATCGGGTAAGACCCGATTGGCACTGTTTTCGTCCGAATTGTTTTTCGACAAAAAACTCGTCGATCTCTTTAGAGCATTTGAAATTATTTTGGGCTATTTTCGGATTTGGTCTTGACTATCCTGAATTCGGTTTTGATTTTGGTTTTTGGGTTTTTGATTTTGTGATTTTGATCTCGTTCCGAGTTTTAACTCGTCATTTGACTTCGAGTCATCGTTTGGCCTCGAATTATTATTCGGCTCCGTTTCGTTGATAACTTTGTTAAAATCATCTTTCGACCTTTAGTCGGTATTCAATTTTGAAACGTCATCCGGTCGCATTACGATAGTAACCGTATTGGAATTATCATTCCACCGCATTTCGATAATAATCTTGTTGGAATTATCATTCCACATCATTTCGGTAGTAACACCGTAGATTTGTCATCGAGCCTCGTTTCGTTGGCAACCCTGTTACCGACGCTTATACCTCAAGCCTAGTCTTGAACCGATTGTTGAGAAAACTTCTGAAACCTTACCATTCACTCGATGTTGATTTTAACGACGTCATCTGGTCGACGTTGCTTCGCCAACGGCTTTCAGTAAGGTAGTACCTTACGTGCTGTTGATGTCGTACCTTATCCTCTGTTTAGGTACCCCTATCGATAACGATCTAACGACTTGTTTTAGTGAAGTTGTTCACTGAGGATTATCCTTAGATATTTTTCCGTCGATGTTGACTCTAGCAACATTGAACCCTCAACATTGTGTTTGTCAACAATAGTCTGCTATGTCACACCACCGGTAATGGTAATACCTACCCTATTTTATCAATATGGTACCTTATGTAGCCACACGTAAATTTCTAAGTCATTAGTCTCATGTAAAAACGAAATAATCGTATGTCTTGATTTAATTAAATGATCTTATACATTTTCAAGCCTGAATTTTTACTTTTATTTGAAATATGCAACCACGGGTAGCGTTGATAAGCGAACGATATAAATAAACTTCCTGATAATTACTGATGATCAAAACACGACAACGAGAGGCTATCTCGATAAACGAGCACGCATGCGTACCGACACACAGTTAATTATGACTAAAGTCAAATAAATATTTTCCTGAGTTAGAATTAATATTTTTATTTATTCTTTTATAAAAACATGGTTAAAACCGTATATTACACGTTTGCTAAAAACGTCAAACCAAAACACCGCTACACACATTTAAGCTCAAACGGTACCCACAATTTTCCAGGTCCTTGCTCAACCTCAAGCTCGAAACTATATACTTTGGATATTTAAAATTTTAATTTTACGTATACCCGTTAAGTCAAATCGCGTAACCCGATAAACGATTTTAAACGTAAATCGGCATCAAACGAGATATAATCTATGCAAGATATGTACTATATAAATTTTGCAATCATATTTTATGAGTCTATGCACATTATTTTACAACTTCTACATAAAATGCTTTCGTTTTGCATCTCAACTCATGCGTTCATGAAATAATCATATACCTCCTTTGTTCTACCATATTATACATATATACCTATACCTATTTACAAAAAAATAAAAATAAAGAAAAAGGATGAAAAGTCTTCTCCCATCATAAACCCAACCGATCACCCCTTTTAAAGATACACCAAAAATTCCTTTTTCACTTAGAAGTTCTACATTGCAACTTTCATAAAACACATAACCTAACTTTGACTTGCAAAGACTACTTTCCCTTTTTCTTCACATGTTTGGTCGAACCATATGGGTCACAAGAGACAAATCTTTTGTTTGTTTTCCATAATAGCACAAACCATCCCATGTGATCACATGAAGGACCATTCAAACTACTTAAATTGTCACAATAATTATGACCTCAAAAGCAACACTTCACACACTTACAAAATCACAAACATCAAACTTTTCCTTGTGCTTGCATTCGGCAGCCAACAACAACAAAGGAGGAACAAGAAATTTTTGAGTATTTTAATAATTAGGATAATTATTTTGGGTATTTGGAAGCCTAGGTAGCATAGATCTCATTCTTGGGTTTCTTGTGTTCTCACTTTGCATTCACTTCATCACTTCTTGTAAGCATTCACTCCACCTATTTCTATACATCTCATTTACATATTCATCATTCATATGTTTAGTTTTACCTATTATACACTTGCTATGTTGAAATTTTTGCTTAAAAACATTGAATCAAACATTTCCTTTTCGCTGTCCCAAATTTACGTCTCAAAGATGGACACAAATAAAATACTTACACAAGTCTTTAGGAAAATCTGGTTTAGGCACACTTATATATGTATGTTAGGATGTCTCACAAAAAAATTTCGTAATTTTTCATAATGATTTACTATTTTTAATAAGTGATACGAGTTATTGACCTGCCACCTGTTTTCTGAGTACTGATTTCATCTTATAAAAACAACCCACTTCGAGACCTACTGAGCGAAAATGGTAAACATGAAAGTGTTAGGGGACACCTTGAATTAGATCTAGGGAGTTGGATGGAGCCGTGATGATAAAAAACGAATGAGATAGGGCCAAAACAAGTCGAGTAAACTTTTCCGTTTTCTAACAGCCTTGACATCCGACCATAAAATGAATAAACTGGACTTATTGGAACATGGGAAAAATATTAGGCTTACATATTTGTAAACTAGACATTATTAGCTAAGTCTAGGAAGTTGAACGAGTAAAAACCGACTTAAAATGAATGAGTTACGGACTTTTAAAGTTACATAAATATATATATTTTACTAGCACACTATTTAGAGTAGTTGCGTCGGCCTATGTTCGGGACTTGTTTTTTTTGAAGTACTTAAACTTAGAACCGCGATGAGCATCAGTTGAACTTATTACAGCCCTCGCGGCATGCTCGACATAGGAAATTGAAACGAGCAAAACCGATAAGAAACAAAGAAGCTATGACTCCCTAAAGTTGAGCAAAAATGGGTTTGTGGACTTTTTATAAAACTTAATTTGTAACGATAAAAATTGTGTTTTACCATATTTGGAGTCGTAAAACCTCATTGCAAGTGTATAAGATCCATTTCACATTCTAGAACTCATACGCATTTATTTCATACCATATTTCCTGAGTCAACTTATATTCCTAGGTCGCGGTTATGATTGCATTCCCAGGATAGTTTGTCACATTATTCCGGATATTTGATCGCTTAAGGTGAGTTCATAGCCCCACTTTTACTCTTTTAACTGTTTTATAAACTCCTTGGGGGAGAATACATGTTGCTACTGCTTTTATGATCACAATTGCTTGAAAACTGTTTGTTGTACTCTTGATATTATGACTCTGCCTAAGTTGCCACCTAAAAGTCCCCTACATCATGAACCATTAATCACTTGAGAGTGAACGCAAATATCGTGGATAGTACTATGGGAATTGACGACCCCGACTCGGTTATCAGAAATAACCGGGGCGTACTATATTTGGTATCTCTATGTAATTGGCTATTACATCTCAGAGGGGCAATTTTATTTACTTACACCAGTAATTAGGTGTATGCAGTTATTTCATGAGCTTAGTGCAATAATATCAAATATCTTTTATGGGCGTATAACAACGTAGCCGATGGCTTCTTTTAAACTTGAAAATCTTGTGATCAACTGCTTTATTACTAAACCTATGAATTCACTCAACCATTGTGTTGACTTTTTAGCATGTATTTTCAGGATGAAAAGGCGATAGCTAACTCTGGAGGCGCTTGGGCATTGACATGGCATGGTCATAGATGACTCTGATATACGAATTGGGACCACATTTTATTAATGAGCCATTTTTCCGAACAAATCAACCTTTGTAAACTCTATTTTACTTCAATAAATGAAATCTTTTAAGAAAAATCTTTATTTTTCACTTTGTGTTATGATCCAATTGAGTAGCATCCCAAAAACCTTTTCTTCCGCTGCAAACCATTTTTGGGGGTGTTACACCTTACACACCACATATGAGAAATTCTATAGCATACCTACTTAGAGTCGTTGATGTTCACTCGTATGTAGGAAATTATTTGGATATCGATTGGTAGTTGAACTTCTTTTGGGGATTTTGATTTTGGAGTTGAACCTTGAAACCTCCTGCGTTAAGTGTTAAGTGCACCAAGGAGTCAATCGACTGACTGTGGTTAGTAACCCATACTCCCTTTTAGGAGTCGTACTTTCGTCTCTAACCTAGATATCATGCTAAGTCAACCGACCGATTGATGGTAGTAATCAACACTTTCTAATAGAGACATACTCTGAACTTCCTGGACTTCTCATCTAGTAGAAATTTCGTACTCAACAGAAATCTTGAAATCCTAAGGAGAAACCTGAACCACGTTCTCTAGGACAATCACATAATCCTTCTCTCATCCTTCGAGAAGCACCTGCTAACCTTTCGGACCTCTCACCAAACGATAAGCTACACAATAGACGAAACCTTGGAAGTAGATTCCCGCATTTACCTAAGTGGTTGTTAGTAGCCTCACCAACCTATTCACCTCCCGCTAATTAGTAAAATGGAAAGTATGGACGACATTGCTTGTCTCTCCTCATATAGTTATAACATCACTAGAGGACCTCGCTATCTTCTTTTAAGGAGGTGAGAGGGTACTCAATCCTCTCCCTCCGGTAAAAGGACTCGCTCCAATAAGCT
Organism: Chrysanthemum seticuspe; assembly: GCA_019973895.1. Classification (NCBI taxonomy): domain Eukaryota; kingdom Viridiplantae; phylum Streptophyta; class Magnoliopsida; order Asterales; family Asteraceae; genus Chrysanthemum; species Chrysanthemum seticuspe. The sequence continues at coordinate 27,630,782 of BPTQ01000001.1, forward strand.
AGACCTCACTCCGAACTTTAGCTCATTACCTTCTTCCCACTATGGAACTTCGATTAAAAAGGGAATCCCCCTTGAACCACTTCATCTACCTAAGATTCACCATATTAGGATACATCTGATTCTCCTTCCTCAACCTTCAACTCACTTCGATACTCTTTAAGGAAAAAGTGCGAACGGAAAACCTAAGTTATACAAATGGACTTCTCCACACGTAAAGGAAACCGTGTGCTTTGGGAAAATGCCGATTTCTATCCTTTCCGGACTATGGCAATCGCCACACGCTCATTTTTATCTATCACTTCCTAGATCCGAGAGAACCGATCTGGATGTGCTTGCAGCGTATCATCTCCAGACTAAGGGATGGAGTAGAGGAACCATTCGAACCCTAGTAGAACACGTATCGTACCTATCAAGTTTGGCAATGGTTGGGATGGACACCTTCCATTGGCCAACTTCTCCTATAACCATACCTATCACTTTAGTACCTCAAAAGCACCGTAAGAGATCCTTTATGGTCGTAAGTGCAGATCCCGATTGTTGGGTAGAAATGAAAATACCCAACCTACCAACTCTGAACCTATTTAAGAAGATACCAAGGAAACCGTTCTAAGTTGAGATGGATATGTAAGTTACTCACAAATCATTTGGAGACATAGACAATGTAAGTCTCTTGAACCCTCCGAGATAACCTAGAATTAAGCTTACGGATCCACCATGAGATTATGTGAAGCGAGTAGTAAACGTGGAAACTTAATCCCCCACTATACTGATCCCCCTGAAAACCATTGCTAGATTGAGACCAGTAGCTCAGAGGTTTGAGCTACCATCAAGACTCGGTAGAGTTCCTAACATTTCGTGTGTAATAGGAAGAAATGACTCGCCGATGAGGCAATTGTTATCCTTCTGGGGAAGTCCTAATCTTTGGACGTTTAAACTTCGTTGACCTATCGAAACCATAGATGATGAAACCTAGCAACTTTAGTAAAGTTGCCTCTCTGTCTTCGAAGTTCATAGAAACTCGCAGTAAGACCATAGATTCACGTAGGGAACGTGAAGATAAACCCTCGTGTTGTTGCACTCACCCCTTCTAGACTTTAACGGGTAATTTGGATTGAATCGCGAGGACGCGATTCCTTTTAAGGAGGTGAGGCTGTGACAACTCGTAAATTCCTCGATGCGTCGTAATTGAAGAAACGTCGATTTAGGCGATCGTTTGATTTAATTTGAGACACGAGTCGTATTTTATACCGTTTTTATTGGAAAAAATATTTTAAAAACAATGGCGTAACTCCCGTGTCACGAATCATCCGTTTACCAGGTTAAATGAGTCCCGAACCTAATATATCACAGGTTTTGCAAGGTTTCATTTAGGGTCCCTTTGATAGTTTCAATGCCAGCCCTATCTTTATCATATTTACAACAATAGTCCCTCCATGGGTATAAATACCCCCAACCCTCCCATTTCTCTCATTTTCTTCTTTCTCTTTCTCTCACTACATTTCACACACAAATAAAACCTCCCTTCTCTCACTAGAAAATCCGGCCACCCATCTAGGGTTCCGGCCGCCGTCATATTTTCCGGCCAACTTTTCGGCGACCTCTTCTACTTACACCACCTACCCCAAATGGTAGATCGGGCTATTGTGGTCACACTTTTGTATCACACACGCCACGAAACATCATGACGCGCCCTAGATCTTAATATTAAGATTCGAATTATTAGGGTTTTTATAATAGATGATTGCAACGAGTTCTAGCGTGGTCTTGGTTACGAGTCGTACTCGTAAGGTATACCAACAACGCTTCTCCTTATCTCTTCCTTTCTCGTTGCGTTTTGGGTAAGTAAAACCATTGTCCCGTTGTTAAAATAAATTCTTATATATACATATATCGTTCGGTTTTAATTTTACATTTTTCGAACGTATATATACTTGTTGTTGATTTTCGTGGTTAATGAGTGATAAATGAGTTGTGATAAACGAAATAAAACGTTTACAAAAGTTTCATGTGGTAGCAAGTGTGGAATACGATTCGAATCTGTGTCGTGGGGGTAATGGTGGTTAAGACGTTTTGTGATAACCTTTGTGCGGTATAGAAATTGAAGGTGATATTGTCGGATTTTGAGGTGTAGCTAGATCAAGTCAGACCCGTATGGGTCTCGTGCGTGTCAGGTCTGATGACCTAGGGTCGTGACAATGGGCTCTAAACTCGTTCCCCATATTGAGTCACTGATTAAAGGTAGAATTAAAATGATTTGGTAACCTTTCATGAGGTAAGTATTAGTTGATTACAAGGTTGGTTTGATTCTTGTGTTTTCGGTAAAGAATGGTAACCCGAGAGGGAGTGTCGGGTCAGTTTTGGTATGAGGTATTGGGTCGGGTCATGCCCAATACTAACCGGACCGAAATTGGTTGATATATCTGTTTCGGATCGAGACTAAGGTGCTCACAAAGTTTTATGCGAATGTAAAAAGGTAATTAGTTATAAGTATTAAAAATAATCATATGTTAATAACAAGTCGATATGGGTTACGGGTTCAATTCAACTAAGGACTCGAAAATTGTTATTAAGTTGTAAAATGTGTTAACGTGAGATATTGAAGCAAATGAACCGGCATAGACAATGGGTTAGTTGGAATCATGTGAGTGTAATTGTATAACAATATCGGATACTAAGGAAATGGTTAAAGAGGTGAGTAAACGGGTAAAACTTGTAATAGAGTACGGGTTAACTATATACATTTATATATGTACTTAACGACATGAGTTGGTAACAAATCACTTATACAATGATATAAAACCTGAGTTAACGATGAGTAAATAGTTGTAAAACAAAGCGATAAACATTGGGAACCAAGTAGCCAATTTGTGTGTAATATTGAATGTTGTGTATACGTTATAACATTTAATACGGTTTATAAACTTGAAGTAACATTTGATATACGGTTATATTGATTATGAGTTAAACTTTATTAAACGTTTTGGCTTAAACGGGTGTAGCATGTTTGATATGTTTATTTCGCGATATGCCCAAGTATTATGTTTTCAAATTTTAACTAATAACGAGATATTCAAATATGTATTTTCAATAAATATGGTTTTAATTATTATAAACCCTTTATGAAATATGATAATAAATCATGTCTTATAAATATAAATTACCTTTTATAAACTTGTTGATAACATTCATATTAATTAGTGTGTTGTACTCTATTAAACGTTTTGGTTTAAATAAGTTTAGTATAATTGTTTTTATGATAAAGCTAAATATTCCGTTTTCACATCTAAGCTGCTATTGAATTATATGGCTATATATATTATGGACAAATATGGTTTAGTCTATTATAAACCCTTATTAAATACGATGGTAACTCGTGTTTTATAAAACATGATAGCCTTGATAAACTTGTTTGGAAATATTATTTTGATAATATAACTTATTGAAGTCGTATTGATTTGGAAACGTTGGAATAAACGAACGTGTCATTTATAGTACACTATTTACTATACCTTATATGAAGTAATTTCGGGTAAACTTGTACGATTATGAATAACGATTGAGATACCTTTATTAATTGAGCGATAAATGAAAACTTGTCTTTTTTTATTGAACACGTACGTGGGAATTGTTGGGTAAATTGCCAAAACTTATCAATTAACATATCTATGTTACATAAATAGTTGTCGTCATTTCCTAGTCTTTGACTAGCTTGAGTATTGTCAAGTATTTCTTGACTATGTCAATGTCTTTTCCTTTTTGGCGTGAGATATGGTATGTATGTCTTGATTTGGTCGATGTCTTCTCTTCTTTCGCGTGAGTTTTACGTCGCGTCTATGTTTCTTACCACCACACGAAACGTTAAAACTAAACTTTGAGATATTAATTATGAACTTTTGGGAACGATAATGTACTTTTGAAAGTAACGACATGAATGATCCACGAAAATTACAACACATTACTTTCTATTGATTTCTTTATCGTATGAGCCGTATTCTAAGAATATCGTATACGCATTAGGTTACGTCACAACTATTCTATTGTACTCATCGTACATTCCTTTGTATGCCATGGAGATTAACTTTAGATGTCAGTCGTGTCAATAGTGAATAGTGCATTGATGTGCCGTGATTACCAGTTATCTTCTGCTAGCGTTTATTCGTGCTTTGCTGTGGCTAAGGTGAGTTTCATAGCCCCACTTTTATCTACGTTTTTAACTATATTGGGGTGAGAATCATGCTACTGTTTTTGGACCTTGAAAACTATTTGGATTTGCTTATATGTTTGACTGTTTAGATAGATGTGCGGTAGTTGTTTCCTTAGACTAGGGTAGCAATCCTAATTGCTATAACTGTTGCCTAGCTAAGAATAAACTTATACATCGACCTAGTCTGGGGTTGGCAATTGTTCTAGATTTTGCCACGACAGTGCTGGACTAGAGTCGCTGGGCCCGAGTAATCCCTGGATGCGGGATATGATTTTGGTTGGTGATTCGGGTAGGATCGGTATTTATCTATCTTAGGTCTTGCATAGCAAATCAACTCCTACTGGTCCACTATGATTTTGTTGAACTTAAACCTATGAACTCACCATCGTAAGCTGACCTTTTAGCATGATTTATCAGGTGTTTGAGAGATGTTCGGAATACGTGATCGGTGGAGCCTTGGCAAGAAGGCGGGGTTCAAGGATCATTTCTGACTCTGATAAACTTTGGGGACCTATTTTATTAAATCATGTTTGGGGCTAATATTTACACTTTTGGATTAAATGTTTTGAAATACTAAATTTGGGTTTGGTTTTGAATGTTAAATGACTATCTTTTTGCTATACTTGTGTGCGATACCAATCCAATAGTAACGCCCCGAAAATTTGATTAAGTCTTCCGCTGTACCGAGATTTGAGGGTGTTACAGAATGCGGGATACGGCAAGCCATAATAATCTTGTGTTGAGAAGTAGTTTGAGGTTGAATTGTGTTTGAAATTGTGTGTTTAGAAGTGTGTTTGAGGTTGGTATTTATAGGATGTAAAAAGTGGTAAATTTTTATTTTATTTTATTTTTTTTTTATTTTTTTTTTAAGTGTTTTTTTTTTAAATGTTAATGTTAAATAGTAAAGTGGGAAAAGAAGTGTGTTTCAAAGTCTGTTGGATTTTCAACCGATATCAACTTTTTGTGGCCTCGACCGACTTCACGACCTATAGTCCACACTTGAGATGACCGATTTCTAAATCGGTCGTCTTTTGTAATTTTGGATGCCCAACCGATTTGGGTTATCCCACTGCGTCCAGCCTTATGTATCAAAAAAAAAAGTTCACGCTTGATTTTTTTCACACTTTAAAGTGTAGAAATTAAGGGGGTGCATGGTTAGTATTGGAAAATTGGAAAGGGAAAAGAGGGGAAACAAAGGAATGAAATGGACATTATCATTGTCTTTGATAGTACTTAGTTTAAGAAAAACACATTAACCTCCAAAGTGGTGGTGTGGTAAGTGGCAGTAATGGGTGGCGGTGGTGGGTGGTGGTGGTGGAGAGTGGCAATGAGTGGCAGTGATGGGTGGCGATGGTGGGTGGTGGTGGTGGTAGTTAGTGGCGATGGTGGGTGGTGGCGGCAAGTAGTGTGGTGGTGGTGGTTGTGAGTGGTGGTGGTGGTAAGTGGCAGTGATGGGTGGTGGTGGTAGAGAGTGACAGAGATGGGTGGCGGTGGTGGGTAGTGGTGAGAGGTGGTAGCGGGTGGTGGAGGTAGTGAGAGGTGGTAGTGGTGGTGGTGGGTGGTGGTGGTGGGTGGCGGTGGTGGTGGTGGGTGGCGGTGGTGGGTAGGTGGGTGATGGTAGTGGTTAATCATTACCTTTCCTCCCAATTTACTTAGTAATACCTCATTACCTACTATCAAATAATGATTACATTCCCTACTCCTTACAAGTCATGTTATTCATTGTCTTTCCCATTCCCTACCCCCCCCCCCCCCCAATACCCCCAACCAAGCACCCCCCCCCCAATTGTAACATTTAGGGTTGAGAAACGGGTCACACACGAACCGAACCGACCAAAGCCAACTTGATCCGAAAACCGATTTTGAGTATAACGTGAACCGAACCGAAGTTAACCCAACGAAACCGAAACTGAACCGAACCAATAATTTAGGTGTATACTTCTTGGTTCAAACACGAACTGAACCAAATCGAACCTGTTAATACAAATATCGTCATTAAACGTTATTTATATTTTTGATCTTTACCTAAGTTTTGTTTACGACAAAAGTAAATTTAATTTTTATAAAGCTTAAAGCTTGTCAAGTTTAATAGATATTAAAACAAGCTTTTTCAAATAATATCTTCATCACTCAAGCATTTATATTGTGATTAATCATATCTTAATATGACTCTAACCATAATGTATGATAGTAGTTTTTAGAATGTTTTAGTTTCTTAAAAACTAAACATTACTTATGTATTTGCATATTTCTAAAAATAGAAAAACAACACATGACATCATGTGATGCATCATGGAAATCATTGGAAGATTTCATTAGATATTTTTTTGTAGATTTGGACTCTTTATATCTTACACAATCTTGCATAGATATGGTTGACTTTGGCAAGATCTTGATATCTTGCTGTCAGACCTCGGCGGCACCAAAACTCATAACGGGCGGAACCCTTTTGAGGGGTCCGCGGTCGGTGGTGCTTGCTGATGGTTTTGGCTATAAATAGCAAAAGCAAACCAAGTAGTTTTTCATCCCTTTCTATCATACTATCTTACATATCTTCTCTCTAACCTTTCTAACTCAGTTTCATATCATATTAGTGATCTCTTTTGTAGCAAAGAAGATCAAGTCACATTCAAGCTTCAACGAGAAGTTGGAAGTCTTGTTTGTTTGGTGTTATATGATCTTGTGTTGATTCATACTTCATTGTTGTATCAAACTATCATAATCTTGTGAGTGTGAGTGATTAGTATTTTAGTCCTCAAAATACATTGTGTGTGGGAGTGGTTATATACCCTTGGATAAAACTCGACATTTAGCTTAGTGTCGGAAATAGTGTAAGCGAAGTGTAAAGGTTTCTCCGCCGGTGAAAGGAGCTTGTTGACTAGTGAAGGTAAACTTTCGAGTGTGAGACTCGGGGAGTGGAGTAGGGCAAGGAGAAAGAGTCCTTGTAGACCGAACCACTATAAACAACTTGTTGTGGTTTGATCATTTCTTTCCTTATTTACTCTTTACATATTGCTTACATATTTCATTAACATATCTAAGATCAATATCAATTGATCTTTCAATAAGTTTCAAAACAAAGTTTTTAATCGGTAAACTATTCAACCCCCCTTCTAGTTTTCTACAATTGGTACCAGAGCCTCGTTGCTCAAGAATTTCTAAAATAATTTGTATTTTATAAACTTGAAACGATCCATGGATTCTGAAAACTTTAAAGAAGGGCAATCTATGCAAAGACCACCACTCTTTGAAACCAATGGATCTATCTATTGGAAAAACCGTTTTGAAACATATGTAAAATCAAAAGATATAGATCTTTGGTTTGTTATTGTTAAAGGGGATTTTAGTTCTACAACAAAGGATATTTTTATTGATGAACACAAGAAATTAATTGCTAAAAATAATGAAGCTAAAATGATGCTTTATAATGCTTTGCCTAGAAAAGAATATGAAAGAATTTTTATGTGTGAAACCGCCAAAGATATTTGGGAATCTTTGATTGTTACACATCAAGGTAATTCACAAGTCAAGGATAACAAAATTGATCTTCTTGTTCAACAATATGAACAATTTGTTATCCCTGAAGATGAAACCATTGATTGTGGCTTTGCTCGCTTTAATACTATTATTACATCACTTAAAGCACTTGATGAATCTTTTCGTAGTAAGAACTTTGTCAGAAAATTTCTTAGAGCACTCCATCCGAAATGGAGAGCTAAAGTGACCGCTATTGAAGAATCAAAAGATCTCTCAAAAATGTCACTAGACGAGCTAATCGGTAACCTCAAAGTACATGAAATGGTGATGGAGAAAGATTCGGAGATCATCAAAGGAAAAAGGGAAAAGATCAAATCCGTTGCTCTAAAAGCAAAGGCGGAATCAAGTGATGATGACGAATCTTGCTCCGGTAGTGAAGATGAGGAGTATGCCATGGACGTTAGAGACTTTAAAAAGTTCTTTAGAAGAAGAGGAAAATTTGTAAGACAACCTCGAGAAGAAAAAAAGCCATTCTGAAAAGATCGGGATGAAAAAAAGGGTAAAGGTGAAAGAAAGTGTTTTAGATGTGGTGATGCAAGTCATCTCATAGGATAATGTCCCAAGCCACCTAAAAGCAAAACTTAACGAGCTTTTGTAAGTGGTGCTTGGAGTGATAGTGAAGATGATGAAGAGTCAAGCAAGGAAGAGATCGCTCTAATGGCACATGAGTCAAACGAGGTACATATCGACTCTTCTTTTTCTTCTATTGATGATGACACTTTGCAAAAACAATACAATCAATTGTGTGAGCTAAGTCTAAAAATCATAACTAAAAATAAATTTTTAAAAACTAAAAAGGAATTTTTAAAAAATGAAGTCTATGAGTTAAAAGAAAAAGCAAAACGACTAGAAAATGGAAAAGCAAATGACGATGGTTGTAAATCATGTCAAGAGCTTAATCTTGAAATAGAAAAACTAAAGCTCACGCAAGATGTTCTAATCGAACATAATTATAAATTTAAAAGGTTTAACAAAAACATCGCTCTTGCCGATGAAATAGTTAAAATACATAAAACACCAGGAGACATGAATGGGCTAGGATTTAATGAGGTATTAATTCCAAAGAGTCAAAACAAAACAGCCGAAAAAGATGAACAAACTGTCAAAACTGCTGCAGTACAGCACGGACCAGACGGACCCAAAATAAGGGTTCCGTCTGTTGAAAGAAATGGTGCCGTGGGTACTTCAGCAGGACAGAATGTTTGTGATACGGACCGTAATGAATTTGTCAAAGTAACAAAGAAAACCAAGGATAGTGTTAAACTAAAACCAGCTGTTACATCAGGAGTAGGACTTGCTAAAAATGAATTTAGATCAAAAACTACTCAACAACGACATAAAACACCTTTTGCCAAACGCCCCTTTCCTAAGAGCAACCACAATGTACAACCCAACTACCAACACAACGGTTGGAATCAAAACTTCCCTAGACCATATCAAACTCCAGATTACATGTCATGGAACTCTTACCCATCGTTTCCATACATGAATCAAATAAATGGTATGTTTAACCCAAACGGACCCATGAGATATTGGGGACCAAATGCTTGAGTTATTTGCTTCGTAGGTATGCTTGAAAGTTGGATTGGAACCTGATGAGTGGATAAAAGATAGTGGATGCTCACGACACATGACGGGAAACAAAAGTCTCTTCTCATCATACCAAGAGTATGACGGAGGTAATGTCACTTTTGGTAGCAATCTCAAAAGAAAAATCATTGGCAAAGGTACGATCGCTCATAACTCCCTAACTATTGAAAATGTTGCTCATGTAGATAGGTTACGATTTAATCTACTTAGTATTAACCAATTATGTGATAAAAAGTATAAAGTACTATTTGATTAAAATGGTAGTAAAATACTAAAAGATGGTATCACCATAGCTAAAGGAGTTAGGAAAAATAACATATATGTCATGAAAATAGATAAATCATCTAATGACAAACTGTGTCTAACAACGTTAGATGATAACTCAACTCTTTGGCATAGACGCTTAGGTCACGCTAATAAGAGGCTTATACAAAACTTATCTTCAAAAGAGCTAGTTAGGAATTTACCAAAACTTAAATATGACCAACACTTTTGCGACGCTTGCAAAATTGGTAAACAAACCCATAGTAGTCATAAATCTAAAAATATGGTGTCCACATCTAAGTGTCTAGAACTATTGCATATGGACTTGTTCGGTCCATCCGCTATAAGAAGCTACGGAGGCAACTTATACACTTTGGACATAGTAGATGATTACTCAAGGTTTACTTGGACGTTGTTTTTGAAAACCAAAAATGAAGCTTTTGATAAATTTGAAATTCTTAGCAAGAAAATTCAAAATCAACTAGGTGTTAAAATTGTGTCGATCCGAACGGATCATGGTCGTGAATTTGACAACGAAACTCAATTTGGAAACTTTTGTGATACAAATGGTATAACACATAACTTTTCGGCTCCTCGAACACCTCAATCAAATGGAGTAGTAGAACGTAAAAATAGAACAATTCAAGAAATGAGTAGAACAATGCTTAATGAACAAAACATTCCTCAAAAGTTTTGGGGTAACGCCGTTGACACTTCTACGTATATTTTGAATAGAGCTTAATACGTCCTTTCTTAAACAAAACACCATATGAGCTTTATAAAGGTAAAAAGCCCACTTTAGGATATTTTAGAGTTTTTGGATGTAAATGCTTCATTCTTAATACTATCGATTATCTCACCAAGTTCGACCCAAAGTCTTATGAAGGTGTATTTCTTGGTTATTTTCACACTAGTAAAGCTTACATTGTCTTAAACAAAGAAACAATGATAGTCGAGGAATCGTTGAACATAACATTCGACAAAAGTCCACCTCCCTCTAAGACATCACCTTTGGTAGATGATAACTTAGTTGAAAGTCAAATGGTAGAAAGTCAAGAAATAATTAAAAATGACAAGAAAGACGAACCATTAAATAATGAGATTATAAACATCAAAGAATCTAAAAGTCATCCTTTAGAAAAGGTCATAGGACAACTTAATCAAAGAACCTTAAGATCACAAGCCCAAAATCAAAGTAATTATTTTTGTTTTGTATCCACCATTGAACCGAAAAACATAAATGAAGCAATAAAAGATGAATCATGGGTAATTGCCATGCAAGAAGAGTTAAACCAATTCGTTAGAAATGATGTTTGGAAATTAGCTCCAAAACCTTAAGATCAAACTATAGTTGGAACGAAATGGGGTTTTCGAAATAAAATGGATGAAAATGGTGTAGTATCTAGAAACAAAGCTACGCTTGTTGCACAAAGTTATAATCAACAAGAGGGAATTGATTATGATGAAACTTACGCACCGGTAGCTAGACTCGAATCTATTAGAATATTACTTGCTTATGCATGTGCCTATGACTTTAAATTATTTCAAATGGATGTTAAAAGTGCATTTCTTTATGGGTTTATTAACGAAGAAGTATATGTTGCTCAACCTCCCAGTTTTACTGACTTTGAGAAACCACATCATGTCTTCAAACTCAAGAAAGCATTATACGGTCTTAAGCAAGCACCAAAAGCTTGGTACGATCGACTTAAGACTTTTCTTGTTGAAAACAAATACACTATGGGATTAGTAGATAATACTCTTTTTACCAATAAAAAGGAGTCACATATTATCATTGTTCAAGTATACGTTGATGACATCATATTCGGATCAACTTGTCAAGAGCTATGTGATGATTTCTCTAAAATCATGCACGACGAGTTTGAAATGAGTATGATGGGTGAATTAAATTTCTTTCTAGGACTTCAAATTAAACAACTAGAAGATGGCATATTCTTTAACCAATCTAAATATATAAAAGACATGCTTAAGAAATTTGGTCTTGAAGATTCAAAACCAACTAAGACACCCATGTCCTCGGACACTAAACTCACCAAGGATGAGGAAGGTGAATCCGTAGATAACACTAAATATAGGGGAATGATTGGTAGCCTACTCTATCTTACGGCTAGTAGACCCGACATTATGTTTAGTGTTTGTCTATGTGCTCGCTTTCAAGAGAACCCAAAGGCATCACACTTAGAAGCCTTAAAAAGGATTTTTAGATACATTAAGGGAACAACGTGTTTAGGATTATGGTATCCCAAAGGAACGGGTGTAGAAACCATAGTGTATGCCAACTCGGATCATGCCGGTGACTATGTCGATAGAAAAAGTACAAGTGGTATTTGCACTTTTGTTGGACATTGTCTCACCTCATGCTTTGCAAAGAAGCAAACGGCTTTAGCCATCTCAACTACTGAAGCCGAGTACGTCTCAGCCGGAAAAGCATGTCAACAAGCTCTTTGGATGACGCAAGCTCTCGTAGATTACGGAATTCATCTCAACGATATTGTTATACTTTGCGACAACAAAGGAGCTATCGATCTCAGCAAAAATCCCCGTCCAACATGCTCGTACGAAGCATATTGAAATCCGTCATCACTTTCTTCGCGATAATGTTCAAAAAGGAAACATCTCAATTGAGAAAGTGTCCTCCGAAGACAACATTGCAGATATTCAAACTAAGCCTCTCAAACGAGAACAATTCAATCTTCTTAGACTTGGTTTGGGGTTAATGGAACCAAACATGTAGGGTAAACATAGCCTAAACCTTAGAATAAACAAAACAAAACAATTTTGTTTTATACCTGCTACTGTAGCCACGGCACCAAACGACAACAAAGACGGAACCATTTTTATGGTGCCGTCTGGTCCGTGGCGACTTCAGAAGCAAAACTGCTACCTACAAAACATCTTCTTCCTCAAAACCCACTTTACCAAAACGTGTAAACATTAGACCCAACTCATTATTGACACCTTCTCACCCACTAATCACTGGAGATAACATCATTTTAAGTATCCTAACTACATTTTATCTCTTAATTCTGAGTCTAGGATTCTAATTTATGCACAAAATCACTACATGGGGTTTGTATATATTCTTATATAAAACATGAATTCAATTGGCAAATTGCATAACTAGTCATTGAAATTAGTTACTACATTATCATATTGCATAAACAAATCATGCTTCCCACTAATCAATAGATAATGACTATAAGGCCTTATTCAAATAACCAAACACCCCATGTCAAAAATTTTGAAAAGCTTCTCACTTGTAGGAAAACAATTTTTCATTATTAATACAAATAGAAACGTTAGATTTTCATCACTTGCATGCTCTTGAATACTAAAGGTATTGCATAACTAATATGCATTCCCGGGTATATTCAAATGAAGACACATTGAATTAGGAGCATTTGGGTTATCTCATGGTATTTGCCAAACACCCCACTAAAACCATTTTTGTGCATAAAATGAGTCGAGATAACCGCAACTCCAAATCGTTTTCATATAGGCACACACTAGAACCAAAACGTTAAGTTTATTCTCATTTTTAACATGTTAATTCTTGCTCCTAGGAATAACCATGGTAGCCGCAAAATTCTATGATCACAAGGATACCCTTAACTACATCCCCAAACATCACAAAACCAAGGGACTCACCAAGGAACAAGTCAAAATTTTTAAGAGTCTAGAGACTAGGTACTTCCATGAGGGTAGAACCAATCACTCCTCTTTTATCGAAAATACCAATCTCCGTGAAGAACTGGCCGCTATTCAATTCGATTGTCTCCTTGACATCGATGAACCTATTTATCCTAGGTTTATGTTAGAGTTTTATGCTAGTGTCACCGGTTTCATTGATGAAGATGATGAGTTTAGCCTTAGGTTTAAGGTCAATCAAAACAACTACACTATCTCCTTAACCAACTTTGCTCAAGTGCTAGGAATTCCCAACCGAGGGACATGTGTCTACTCGGATAAGTGGTCACTCACCATCCTTGATGCAATCAATGACCGCTCTCTTCCCTACCAAACACCTCTAGCAAATAAGGATGTCATCCGTGAACGCCTATTTATCCCAAGGGGAGATACAACCCGAGTCACCCGAAAAGGAAAAGAAGTGAACCGAGATCCATATGGAATGGAGCTCAATGAACTTAAGCCCGAATTTAAGAAATGGGAAGAACTACTTAGAGCCAACGTCATTAGCACCATAGGGAATAGGGATCACATCAATGCTTGCCTTTGCCACATGCTCTACAACTTGTCCACTCGTCAACCATTCAATTTAGCCTATTACATCGCTAGGAGAATGATTGATATTCCAACTCAAGGATCGGTTGCTCTTCCATACGGGATGCTTCTCACCCATCTCTATAGAGCTTATGCACCAATTCCACCAAGCCCAAAAGGGATGCACCTTCACTATGAGCTCATCCCTCACATTTTTGTGCCCTTGAGTGACGAGCGAGTTGCTAAGACAAAAGGCAAGAGAGCAAAACCTCCAACTCCATTGTCGTCATCATCAAATAGCTCCGAGGATGGTCTTCCAAACTCTCGCCTTCCACCTCATGAGTATTATGCATCTCTTCCCGAGATCGAGAATGCATCAGCGGAGTTCAAGTAAACCAAGGGGATGTTCAAGTGCCTTGGTAGGATGATGAACAAGATTTACAAGAAATTGGACAAGTAAATGTCCTTTTAAGGAGTGTTTAGAACAATACATTATCTTTAATGTTTGATACAATTTGGTTGTTTTTAATTTGTAGGATGATAATATAACTCAAAACAATGATGTATGCTAACAATCTTATGCAGGGAGATAGCACAAGTATGCTATCAAATTTTACCCATTTTCACTATAATGTGAAAATCGCTAGGCCTTGCGCAAAATCTATGCTCTACTATGTTTGTGTATGTGTTATTTACTTTTCCTAACTAGAAGTAATTAATGTCACATGTTTTGAGCAAAATTTCAGGTTTCGGAAATATCCCCGACACTTAAAAAAGTGTTCTGTCTGATTTTCTGGTCTCCACGGATCAGACGAAACCAATTTTTTGGTTTCGTCTGTTGTGCGAATTGGTACCGCCGTACCTGTACAGGCGGACCAGGCGGCACCCTTTTAAGGGTTCCGCCTGTGTAAAAGTTTGTGCCGTGGATCCTCCAGGTAACTTTCTGAATTTCGGTTATTTCGACATTCCAAATTATCATACATTGCTTGTAAGTTAATCTTGACTAGTTTTTACCCATATTAGAACTAGTATAACATACTTAGGCATATCGGAAATCCACTTCCCACCAAAATTCAAAAATTTGTAAAATTAACCCAAGGAACCCTTTTGCATAAAGGAAGGAACCAAAAATTTGGTTCTTTGTAATCCGTGGGTAATCTGATTGTTAGGATCTTACAATCATTAGAACACATTTATTGCAAATCTTTGCATCTTCACTCCATCCCTCTTGTATGGCTTGAATTGGGTGATATGACTAGCATTTAACCCACTTCCAAATCATTAGGAACCTCATCCCTTCTATGGTTTAACATCAAATCAAACACATTTCTCTATAATTTTTCACTTCTATAAATTAAGAGGTTTTACTATGATTATCTTCACACCTTTTCCATTCTTACCATCAACTAGCAAAAACTCAAGTCAAAATGACAAAATCTTCACCTTCAACCAAGCCTTGCAAGAAAACCGCTAGGATTAGCGTAAGATCTTGTTGTTTTGTCAACTTGAGTTCTTCATCCGAATCATCTCCACTCACCATCTCATCTCCTATAAGGGATGATACACACCTCACTTTAGCTACTCTTATTCCCATCACCATCGCCACTCCACCACCAACAAAGACACCAAGCTCACCACCACCGGCACCCCTCCAAACATCAAAAACACCATCACCACCAAAATCTCCAACCCTCATCCCATTGGAGTTATTTTCCACACCTCCTACTTCTCCAAATCCTTTCTTGGAGGACTTGGAAGATTTGCCTCCTAGGCCAAATCATCCACCACCATTGCCATCATTTGGCACTATTGATCGGATTGCTCATGAGTCTCCTAGACCATCCTTAGACCCAAATGCCCCGTTAGGGCCAAGACCTCTTCTCTTCCACCCCATCCACAAAGACATCCATGGTCCCTTGTATGGGGATCAACAACTCCCTACATCAATGTCCCCTCACATAGAGGACATTGAGGAGTCCATGTGGGAAGATAATCCCACAAGAGAGGAGATTCAAGCCGAACTCCAACATCTCCACCAATTCTCAAATATGGTGGATTCTCACCTAAATGAGACTATGCAAATGCAAAGTGCTTTGCTAGCCTCAATAATCACCACCCCAAACACCAACACCAACATCAACACATCTACCATTCCACCACCACAACCTCATCAACCATACTCTCCCCTAGGCATGGTTGCTCAGCTTGTGAGCAAACCGCCCAAACCGTTGATCGGACTCGGGTAATGGTCCATGAATTCCAAGAGGAAATGAGGTTCATCCTCAATCACATCATTGAGTGACTCAACGCTTTTTCTCATCCACCATCTCATTAGAATGGTCCTAGATTAGCTTTTTTAAGCATTTTTATTTTTATTTTCTAGGATTATTTTTTTTGTTTTTGTTTATTGTACTAAAACACTTCATTGTATTCTCTTTTCATGGTTTTTAAATCATGAAAAATTTTAACTAATGAATGGTGTTTTCTATATTGTTGGTGCTTATTACATAGTGTTTGGAAATGCTTGTGAATGATGATTATTACTAACAAATCTTTTTGTAGCTTTTTCACAATCCATGTATCCTCCCATTGGCACCCAATTTAGGGGGAGCATTGGTCAAGGGGGAGATAATGGCTCGGGCTCATTATACATTCCGCATCGCACCTTCTTTTTGTTGAGACAAAAAGGGGGAGAAATATATAGAACTTGGTTATATTTGACTTTTCTGAAAAAGTCAAACTGCATACATTGACTTTCTGAAAAAGTCAACATGATACTTCATTGGTAATACTTGACTTTCTGAAAAAGTCAACGGCATACTTTGACTTTCTGAAAAAGTCAACATCATGCCTCAACTAGTGAAGACTTTGACTTTCTGAAAAAGTCAAATATCATACACTTGCATTATCATTTCTTTTTCAAGTTCTAAAACTAATATTTTTATAACTCTTGTACAATCTTTGTATCTTTTATAAAAATAAAATTTATATTTTGTCCTCAACAAGAAGGGGGAGATTGTTAATACAAATATCGTCATTAAACGTTATTTATATTTTTGATCTTTACCTAAGTTTTGTTTACGACAAAAGTAAATTTAATTTTATAAAACTTAAAGCGTGTCAAGTTTAATAGATATTAAAACAAGCTTTTTCAAATAATATTTTCATCACTCAAGCATTTACATTGTGATTAATCATATATTAATATGACTCTAACCATAATGTATGATAGTAGTTTTTAGAATGTTTTAGTTTCTTAAACACTAAACATTACTTATGTATTTGCATATTTCTAAAAATAGGAAAACAACACATGACATCATGTGATGCATAATGGAAATCATTGGAAGATTTCATTAGATATTTTGTGTAGATTTGGACTCTTCATATCTTACACAATCTTGCATAGATATGGTTGACTTTGGCAAGATCTTGATATCTTGCTGTCAGACCTCGGCGACACCAAAACTCATAACGGGCGGAACCCTTTTGAGGGGTCCGCGGTCCGTGGTGCTTGCTGATGGTTTTGGCTATAAATAGCAAAAGCAAACCAAGTAGTTTTTCATCCCTTTCTATCATACTATCTTACATATCTTCTCTCTAACCTTTCTAACTCAGTTTCATATCATATTAGTGATCTCTTTTGTAGCAAAGAAGATCAAGTCACATTCAAGCTTCAACGAGAAGTTGGAAGTCTTGTTTGTTTGGTGTTGTATGATCTTGTGTTGATTCATACTTCATTGTTGTATCAAACTATCATAATCTTGTGAGTGTGAGTGGTTAGTATTTTAGTCCTCAAAATACATTGTGTGTGGGAGTGGTTGTATACCCTTGGATAAAACTCGACATTTAGCTTAGTGTCGGAAATAGTGTAAGCGAAGTGTAAAGGTTTCTCCGCCGGTGAAAGGAGCTTGTTGACTAGTGAAGGTAAACTCTCGAGTGTGAGACTCGGGGAGTGGAGTAGGGCAAGGAGAAAGAGTCCTTGTAGACCGAACCACTATAAACAACTTGTTGTGGTTTGATCATTTCTTTCCTTATTTACTCTTTACATATTGCTTACATATTTCATTAACATATCTAAGATCAATATCAATTGATCTTTCAATAAGTTTCAAAACAAAGTTTTTAATCGGTAAACTATTCAACCCCCTTCTAGTTTTCTACAGAACCGAAGAAAGTCAGTTCGGGGCACGGTTCGACTCAGTTTGTCGGTTCGGTTCGTTTCGTTTTTGGTTGATTTTGCTCGGCCTTAGTAACGAGTGTGAAGAAATTGGGTACTACCAGTGGCAGAGATAAAGGGGGGTCCGGGGGATCATGTGACCCTATGGCGAAAAAAAGATGTAGTGTAAATTTTTGAAATTCGGCTATTTTTATAATTTGCCCCCTTAAAGGACCAATTTTTAGTGTAATTTCTAAAACCCCCTCGACAATAAAGTTCTGGCTCCGCCCCTAGGTACTACAAATGACTTCCACACCTATAAGTGTTGACAATTCTTAGAGAACTCGAAACTTAAAAATGTGTTTTTTGATACAATTATATATATTGTTTTACAATTTTTTTTCACTCGTAAGTGAGGAAATTAATTGTAACAAGTGTAAAGAAATTTGGTGTTACAAATAACTTTCACAAAAGCCGAATGGTGAGGAGGGTCACCACTTCACTCCTCTTTTCCTTGCGTGAGACAATAGCCAGGTAATGAGCTTCACGAGTGAGAAATGCCCTCCATTATCGTGAGGAAAAGTGTTGTCAAATCAACACTTTTTCTCATAACAGCAGAATCCACCACAACACTAAAAACACTCCTCGCTTCTATAAATCTAGTTTTTGGTGTCGTCGTACACAAAAAAAAAATAAAATAAAAAAAAAATAAAAAAAAATAAAAAAAAAAGGAAAACGAGGGCCCGGGTACCTGCCTCACGCTGTCGGGTGACGTTTTCTGGGACCATCTCGGCTGGTTACGACGGCTCAAGACTCGAAAACGCGAGCGATGGTACCCTCTTTGCGCCGTCGGGTAGCATTTTCGGAGAAAATGCATGAGAAAACTCAGGCACCTAGGCCTTCTAGAGATCTCCACACCTAAAAGTGTGAACTTTCTTTTTATACAATTATAGGTGTGAAAAATTCTATTGCTTTACAAGAAAAACCAATTTTCACATGCTATTAAGTATTAATAAACTAATAAAATTTTAAACAAAAATGTATGGCTCTTGTTTTTGGTCTTTTTTCCTAGAAGAATGTCTTTTCACCTCTTTTACTCGAGTTTGGTTTCTTTAGAGGTCAACTTGAATTCGAGCCGAGCCACATCTTAACTTGCAGCTTGCTTAATGAATGTGCTCGATCACAAGCTTTTGACATTGAGCTTAATAAGACTCGCGAGACCAAACGGAATTTCAAAAGATAACAGTTAGTTGAAAGCGGCACGTATATTTTACGGTCTTTGCCATGTTTTTTTTTAAGTTTAATTGAAAGAGTAAAATGCACCGTTAGTTCCCATGGCAATGCCAAATTTCATCTTGTCGGGTCCTCAACGTTTCTGAATATTATGCCGCGGGTCCAATTTTGCTAACGACGTTAGTGTCATATCATTATCTCATGTCATGTGCAATGCACACGAGGGTAGCATTGTGATCAAATCAACCTAAATCAAGCTTCACAGATGCCCCTGATTTTTTATCTTTATCATGGGATATAGTTTTCCAATACCTTGTTTTGGTTAAGGGAGAATTGCATGTATACCCATTAAAACTTGTATATTTGCATATATACCCAAAACATGCTTAATTTGCATTGTACATCATGCATTGAAAACTTGTATTTTGAGGAAATATGCAAGTTTTATGTTTTAGTGGGTATATAAGCAAGGCAAAAGTTCAATATAGATCTCAAATTTACCATAGATCCAATGAACCAATAATAGCCATTCATTTTTTTATTATAATAAACTTTCACCTTTTAAAAAAAATTAAATATCTCGCAAACCGTTAATCGTTACGCAATAAAAATTATATCATCGCGACGAGAATTAAATTATCTTTCTATAGATATGCACTACTATATATTTTTAACAACTTTTTTTTTCAAAATTTCGGTCAACAAAAATCATATATGATTTGTGAAAATCATATATGATTCGATTTTTACGAATCATATATGATTTTCACAAATCATATATGATTCGTAAAAATCATATATGATTCGTAAAAATCGAATCATACATGATTTTTGAAAATCATATATGATTCGTAAAAATCATATATGATTTTTTCGGACGGAATTTTTGAAAAAAAATATTTGTCGAAAATATATAAAAGTGCATATCTATAAAAAAGATAATTTAATTCTCGTCGCGATGGTGTATTTTTTATAGTTTGAAGATTAACCGTTTGTAAGATATGTTGTTTTAAAAAAAAAAGTGAAAAATAATTTTTTATTAATTTAGATTAAAAATGGAGGGCTATGATTGGTTCATTTGTTCTATGACAAATATGAGTTCTATATTGATCTCAACTCATATAAGCAATTCTCCCTTTGGTTAAAATCCCGGAACATAGATAAGAAGAGCCATTTCTCCAAAGTCCAATTAGCTGACTCAAGGATATGGTCTTTAATGACTCATACTCTCTAGCATATTCATCAGCAAGAGCTAGAAATTCACCACAATCATACACATCTTGATGACTGATAGACTGATTCATCAATCAATATTGTTGAATAACGAGTGTGTTTGTTTCATCAAGATGTTTTAGGTCTGAATCTGACTACCACATCTCACCAGTAAGAGGTTGCTAGAAAGTCTAAATCTAAACGAAATAATGTTGTTTGTTTTTTATAATTGTTCGAATGATTTTATGATTTTAAATGCTTGTTTTTGCAATTTATTTATTAAATCAACAATACGATAATAAGTAACTTGTGTAAATATGAAACAATACTTTTTATCATAAATATAGCATAGTTAATAATCCGTCAAATATATTATATTAACACAAGTCTTCAATCTCTTATCGAGGAAGAGGCAATAAGACAAGTCCCCCACCTCTTACTGAGTAAGATGTTATATGTCTAACTGGTCTGACTCAAAAGAAAAAAACAAACAAGCAAATCGTGTGCCCTCCTCTTACTAGCCCTCTTACTGTCCTCTTACTAGTAAGAGTAAGAGGGCTAGTAAGACCATTTTTTAAAAAACAAACACACCCTAACTTTTTTTTTTCCTTTTCTAAATTAGCTAAATAATATACTACAGAAATAAAATAGAGATATAGTTTTCTACCAAATGTTTTCATTGCACATCATACTTCATGAAAAAATTTAAGAGAGCAGCCTGTGCATCATTCCTAACTGGGAAATAGCATAATAACGTGATTCAACTTCTAGAAAAAACTAAAACATACCATCAAGTCACAAACAGAAACCATACTTCATCTATGCAGCCTTCCTAACACAAAAACTTACTAGGTGGTTCAACTTCTAGACGAAACATAAACATAAGCGATTCCCAGAAAACCAGGAACTATGCTTTTATCTTTCATTCAACCCAATAGTCCATACTTGCTTCCAGCATTCTTAACCCAGTTCACACAGCTATTGGGCTTCAAGTGCAACCAAATTTTCCTATAATCGGAACTTTCACCAAAAAGCAGAACTGCAGTATCGTACATTGGGCCTTCTCCCCATCCAAGTTTCTCCAACTTTTCAAAGCAGGCACAAATTTCATCATCTTCTTTATCATCGCTTGATTGACGTTGCCGTTTTCTGCTTTGAGTTTGAGAGCAAGAAGAGCACTTTTGTTTTGAAGCTGTGTGTTCATCTGCATGATGTCTGTCATCATTCACATTATTCACATCAGGATCAACATGATCCTCTTCTGATTTTGGGGTTATAAAATTATTCACCGGAGGAGTCATATTGCCATGAAATGGTTTTGGATCACCAAGGATTATACAATTGCAACGAATCACATTTAGGTCGCGAACTGATATATAACTGCACAAAATAATTGGAAGATAAGCAATGATCACTATGCTAATGACCAAGTCAGGAAAAGTTTAGAGATTACCATTTGGGGGTGTTTGGGTAAGCTTATTTGAAATAGCTTATGCATTTGCATAAGGCCATTTCCACCTAGCTTATTTCATTTGGATAAATAATAAGCTAAGAGAGTGTTTGGGATTGCTTATGCTTATCATAAAACAAAGGGCAAATCCAATTGGTCCTGCTTATCTGCTAATTTTGGTATAAAATAATCAGTTTTATGATTACCGTTTTAAGAAATGAATTTAGATTTTTAAGATGAAATTATGATTACCGTTTTACCCTCATATACAACCGAAAAAAAACCCTTTACCAGATACGCAACCCCCTAACATTCCTTTTTCTACTCCTCAAGAAATGAATTTAGATTTTTGAAGAACGCGAATTCAAACACCATATCCTGAAATGCTTTGTTTTAAGCTGCTACATCTACTTCTGCTTATAGGCACAAAATATAAGCAATCCCATACACCTTTTTAAGGCCCCCCAAAACTTTTGAACACAGGTAGGAATTTGCTAATACAACGTGAGTTTACAAAACAAAAATCATAAATCTTAACAGATACAACATGTACTCATCCAATGATAATATTGCAGAAAAAACAAAACGTTAATGTTTGATACTAGTTAGGATTTGATTGGTCAAAATATCATCAGTCCGAACGGTTAAAACAAGTTTAGGGGTTGGTTGGGTAAAGCTTAGTTGAATTAACTTGTGCATTTTCAAATGTGACGTCTAACTAACTTTTCCAAATTGAACTTATCAAGCATTTTAAAAAACAATAAACACATTTAAACAAGTTTTTGGATAAACTTATCGCCTTTTTATAGTAAAATACGCTAAGAGTTTGAGATAGATTATTTTTCTGCTTTTGGATTGTATCTACTTATTTTGGGGTAGAATAAGCCGGAGCCTGTCAGAACTTCAGCTCAGCTCATTTATAATTATAAAGCCCGAGCTCGTTTCGAGCCTCTTTTTTTAGCTCAAGTGTGGCTCGTGAAATTTTTCACAAGCTCGGGCTCGACTAATTCTTAGGACGCGTTAAATGAAAAAAAAAAAAAAAAAAAAAGGATCTAAAATCAAACACGGCTCGTTAAGAACACTAGGCTCGAGCTCGTTTATTTATTTTGAACTAGTTTATACACAGTTGTACGTATACACAATATATATACGCGCATATTTCCAAGGCTCGTTTAGGCCCACGAGCTTAATCGATCTTTATATATAAATCTCGGGCTTGAGCTTGATTATTAACGAGCCCAAACTAAGGCTCGAGCTTTGGCTTGAGCTCATTTACGCTCGGATAATTCGAGCTTTTTATTGATCCGATCCCGAGCTTCTCACGAGCGGCTAAGCTCGTTTTCACCCCTTGCACTTTACAATAAACACCTCACCATGTGCTTATATTGAAGCGCTTCTATATTTTCAAGAAAATAAATAAATAAACAATTAGCAATCCAAAACACTTTTATTTCTTTTTAAGAAACACATTGGCTATGTTTGGAAAAACTAGTTTTAAGAAAAAACTTTTTTTAAAACTAGTTGAACCGAAAGCTAGACTAGGTCAGTAAAAAAACAAGTTTTTAAAACATTTGGTAGAATGTACACGGTCGCACCCCAATCCGAGGGTAATTTAATAGTAACAAATTAAAGGGAGTGATATATGAAAACTTAAAGGACTGGGTGCAGTCACCAAAGACCCACGTCGCGAGTGAAGCCATTGGCTTGCGCCAAGGAGCATTTTTTAAATTGAGTTTGTGTTTTAAATTTTAATTTGGTATGGTGAGACCCAAAAGTGAGAAATGCTGAAGTGGCATGACGTGACACAACTTTTTGGTTCACACATTGTGCTCTTAATACTATATTTACTTAAGTCTTTTAAAATTGTGTCTATAAAACTTGTTTTTAACAATATATAACAGGTACCTGATATGACCTGGTCCACTAGACGAATAGTGAGTCAATTGAACAACGGAACCTTTCTGCAACTGATTTGATCTAATCATCTCATTAATCTTCTCATTAATAATAACTTCTTTGCAAACCGAACCGTCTGATAAAGTAATGCCGAAAAATTTCTTCTTTTCAACTCCGTTACTGTTCACTTCAGTAACTGTGTGAGTAGACTTAATATCTATCACCTGAACCACCGGTTCCCTTACTGTTTGTTTACCGGTTAATAGCATCGATATTGCTCCTGGAGTAAGATCAACAGCCATTATTTTGTGAAGAATGAAAATTTAATTTGGGGGTTTTTGAAAACAAGCCCTAGAAGAAATTGAGTGAGGGAAATGAAAAGCCAAATACTTGCCGCAATACACACTTTTTGTGTTTTTATTTTTTTTTTGTTATGTGTGATTGACTTTTTATTTTCTTTAGGAAAAATTACACGTTTGGTCCTTGTGGTTTGCTCATATTTCAAGTTTAGTCCTTAAGTCGTTTTAATTACATCAGAGATACCTATTTTTGAAACCTTGCACTCATTTAGTCCCTATTTTGGATGGGCATTAGTGCAGTCCGTTAAGTGTTTTGCGATGTTAGTCATTCGTTAATAAATTTTGCACCGTTAGTCCTTATTTTTTAAAACATAGTTTTCCCCAGTTAGTCCCTCCGTTAATAATAGTTATCGCCCGACTTTTTACGTTTTTGTCCGTTTTTATTCGTTTTCGTCTGTTTTTATATGTTTTCGTCCGTTATTTTACGCTTTTGTCCGTTTTTATCCGTTTTTGCCTGTTTTTTATCCGTTTTCGACCGTTTTTTACGTTTTTATCCGTTTTCGTCCGTTTTTTTTAGGTTTTCGCCCTATTTTTACGTTTTTATCTGTTTTTATCCGTTTTCGTTCGTTGTTTATTCGTTTTCGCCAGTTTTTTTTTACGTTTTTGTCCTTTTTTTCCCGTTCTTGCCCCTTTTTTTTACGTTTTTGTCCGTTTTTATCCGTTTTTGTCTGTTTTTTTTTTCCGTTTTCGTCCGTTTTTTTTACGTTTTCGCACTTTTTTTTTTAAGTTTTTGTCTGTTTTTATCCGTTTTCGTTCGTTGTTTATTCGTTTTCACCCGTAAAAAACAAATAAACAACGAACGAAAACGGATAAAAACAGACAAAAACGTAAAAAAAAAAAAAAGGTGCGAAAACGTAAAAAAACGGACGAAAACGGATAAAAACAGAATGAAACGTAAAAAAAAGGGGCGAAAACGGATAAAAAAAACTGGCGAAAACGGATAAAAACGTAAAAAACTGGCGAAAACGAATAAACAAAGAACGAAAACGGATAAAAACAGACAAAAACATAAAAAAACGGGCGAAAACGTAAAAAAAAACGGACGAAAACGGATAAAAAAAATAGACAAAAATGGACAAAAACGTAAAAAAAGGGTGAAAACGGAAAAAAATGACAAAAACGTAAAAAACTGGCGAAAACGAATAAACAACGAACGAAAACGGATTAAAACATACAAAAACGAAAAAAAACGGGCGAAAACGTAAAAAAAACGGACGAAAACGGATAAAAACGTAAAAAAAGGGACAAAAAACAGACAAAAACGGTTAAAACGAACAAAAGCGAATGAAAAACAAAAAAAAGGGGGAAACGGATAAAAACGTAAAAACGGACGAAAAACGAAAAAAAAAAAGGGGAAAACGGATAAAAACGAATGAAAACGGATAAAAACGGACAAAAACGTAAAAAATCGGGCGATAACTATTATTAACAGAGGGACTAACTGGGGAAAACTATATTTTAAAAAATAAGGACTAACGGTGCAAAATTTATTAACGAAGGACTAACAGCGCAAAACACTTAACGGACTGCACTAACGCCCATCCAAAATAGGGACTAAATGAGTGCAAGTTTTCAAAAATAGGTATCTCTGGTGTAATTAAAACGACTTAGGGACTAAACTTGTAATATGAGCAAACCACAGGGACCAAACGTGTAATTTTTTCTTTTCTTTATTGAATTTTGAGTAAATTGCATTTTTGGTCCTTAAGGTATGGCCAAACTGTAGGTTTTGTCCTTAATGTTTTGAAAGTGCAGCGGTAGTCCCCATTTTAAATGTTTTGTTGCATGTTTTGCCCCTAAATTGCAAATTTAGTCCCTAAAACTTTAAAATTTCCGTTGCATGTTTGGTCCCTAAATTGCAAATTAGGGACCAAACATGCAACAAAACCTTCAAAATGATGACTATCGCTGCACTTTCGAAACATTAAGGACAAAACCTGCAATTTAGTCATACCTTAGGGACCAAAAATGCAATTTAATCTTGAATTTTTGGTTGTGATTATTGAATTTTCAAATTTTGATTATTGTGTATTTTATGACTATCCAGTTATGTAAAATGACCATTTTATCTTATGAAATTTGAGAAAAGTAAGAGTAAAATAATTATAAATACACACAATAATCAAAATTTGAAAATTATATTTTATATAATAAAGAAAGAAAAAATTTAATACACATAATAGCAAAAAGTGATAAGTATAATATCAAAATTTGAGAAATTCAGTATCTGAAAAATTAACCCTATTTATTTATCCTTTCACCTAGTCAAATTTAACTTACACCTTGTTAAATAAAGAGCTTATTGTATTAATATATATCTTATTTGTCACTTTTGTTTAGTTGCATTTATCATCATTAGTATCAGACTATTTAATAACAATCTTTTTGAATTTTGATTCTTTTGTGTATCGATTTCAAAAAATACGTGATTGGATTCCTAAAAATACTTGATTCGGTACCTAAAACTACGTCAGTCGATACACGGAATAATCAAAATTCAATAAGTTAGTTAATCCTTCCGTCTCAAATTTATTGTCAATTTTTCCATTTTGGGATGTCTCAAAATAATTGTCCACCTTCTATTCTTGGTAAAAAAAATAATTTTATGAAGGAATATTCTATTTGTATGGTTAAAAATTGTAATAGACCAACTTTTATTAAACTTTGTGTTTTTTGTCTCCTAACAATAATTTTGAGACGGAGGAAGTATTAAATAGTCCGACCCTAACGATGATATATACAACTAAAAAAACTGAAAAGTAAAATACATTTGCAGATAATTAATCCTTAAATAAACGAGGTTAAGTTCAGATATTAAGCTTACGAGACTAAACGGACTTTTAAAGCTATGTTTAGAGTTTTTATTTATTTATTTGTTATTATTTTTTTGATTAACCTAAATTTGGTCTCTCTAATTTATGTATCATGACGTGAAATGAGAGAATAATTTGAATAGTCATATAAAGCCAAATTTAAGTTTTTATTTAGAAATTAGACAAACAAATTGAAAAGCCCATCCCGAACGCTAAAACAACCACCAACTAGGACTCTACGACAACAAAGGATCGAACTTTTGTCAACCAATGAGACCTCGAGCTTTTATTACGTTTACATGGAGCTTATAAAGGGCCGACTCAAGCTAAGCTCGAGCTCTTGTTAGGCTTTTCAAGCAGTATGTAAATATGTTTTTGACTTATGACAATAATTTGGTATAATTATATATGAATTTATGTAGTACAATATTTGCAATGTCCTTCCGTTAATATTTTTTGCACCGTTCCTTATTTTTTAAATAAATAAAAAAGGGGCAGGGATCGAACTTGGGTCTTTTGCTTCACTGTTAGCCCCTACGTTTTCGTCCGTTTTGATATGTTTTTGTCCATTTTTATACATTTTCGTCCGTTTTTATACGTTTTTGTCCGATTTTATACATTTTCATCCGGTTTTTATAACTTTTCATACGTTTTGGTCCCTTTTTTTATAACTTTTCATACGTTTTCTTACGTTTTTTCCGTTCTTATACGTTTTGCGCGTTTTTATACGTTTTCACCCGTTTTTTATACGTTTTCATACGTTTTTATACATTTTCGTCCGTTTTCATACGTTATTTCCGTTTTATACGTTTTCGTGCGTTTTATACGTTTTTGTCCGTTTTTATAGGTTTTCATACGTTTTTGTGCGTTTTCATCCGCTTTTTATAAGTTCCATACGTTTTTATACATTTTCATCCGTTTTCATACGCTTTCGTCAGTTTTTATACGTTTTCGTGCGTTTTATACGTTTTCGTCTGTTTTATAGGTTTTCATACGTTTTGTCCGTTTTTATACGTTTTCATCCGTTTTATATAAGCTTTCATATGTTTTGGTCCTTTTTTATACGTTTTCATTTGTTTTCATATATTTTCTTACGTTTTTATACATTTTTATCCCATTTTATACGTTTTCATCTACGTTTTAGAAGTTTTTATACGTTTTCATCCGTTTTTTATAAGCTTTCATATGTTTTGGTCCGTTTTCATGCACTCTTACTTTTTCTTTTTTTTATATACGTTTTCATCCGTTTTATATAAGTCTTCATAAGTTTTGGTCCGTTTCGTCCGTCTTCATACGTTTTTGTCCGTTTGAATACGTTTTCGTCTGTTTTTTTTATGTTTTCATACGTTTTTGTCCGCTTTTATACGTTTTTATCCATTTTTGTATACGTTTTTATAGGTATGAAAACATTTAAAAATGGACGAAAACGACGAAAAAGCATATGAAAACGTATAAAATGGGAAAAACGTGTAAAAACAAACAAAAACGTATAAAAACGCATGAAAAACGGATGAAAACGTAAGAAAACGGACGAAAACATATAAAAACGGACTAAAACGTATAAAAACGGAAGAAAATGAACGAAAACGTATAAAAACAGACCAAAACGTATGAAAACTTATAAAAGACGGATGAAAACGTATAAAAACGTATAAAAACGAGAAAAAAACATAAGAAAACGGACTAAAACGTAAGAAAACAGATGAAAACGTATAAAAACGGACAAAAACGCATAAAAACAGAAGAAAACGTTTGAAACCGGCCGAAATGTATAAAAACGGACCAAAAAGTATGAAAATTTATAAAAAAACTTACCAAAACGTATGAAAAGTTATAATAAACGGATGAAAACGTATAAAAGGACGAAAACGTCTAAAAACGGACGAAAATGTATAAAAACGGATAAAAACGTATTAAAACGGACGAAAACGTAAGGACTAACAGTGAAGCAAAGGCCAAAGTTGGATCTTTGCCCCTTTTTATTTATTTTTTATAAAATAAGGACTAACGGTGCAAAAAATAATAACGGAGAGACTAACAGTGCAAATATTGTATTAATACTTAACTGACAAAACTAACGGCCATCCAAAATATGGACTAAAAGGATGCAAGGTTTCAAAAATAGGTATGACTGGTGTAATAAAAACGACTTAGGGACTAAACATGTTATTTGAGGTATACCACATGGACCAAACGTGAAATTTTTTCTTTAGCTTTTTATTTAGAAACTAGACAAACAAATTGAAAAGCTCACCCGGTCACCCTGTAACACCCCCAAAATTTGCACAGCGGAAGCGTTCGGGTCATGGGGTGCTACTAAATCAATATACACAACACAAGGTAATAAAGAATGGAAAATCTTTTCCATTATCAAAAGATAGATTAAATTGAGAAATAATTTTACATCATTGTTTCAAAGTGCGGAAGTAAAGCCCATAAAATATATGTTGTCCCATTTAAAAGTTGTATTAGAAATGCTTGGAAACACTTCGGATGCCAGTCTTTAATGAATGTCTTTGCCAATAAGTAAACCTGAGAAAAACATGCTAAAATGTCAACACAAAGGTTGGTGAGTTCATAGGTTTAAGTTTAAGTTTTCAAGTTGGACCACAGTTGCACATATAGCATCTCCGTGAATGGCACTATATACAAAAAGACTATTACGCTAATACCAAGTTCATGCGACCAAAACTACGACAGTGTGGATGCATCTAGAAGCATGATAAATAAAGGCCCAACAAGTGTATTTCCAGTACACTCAATCAATACGATATGGTATACGTTCGACGTTTGCCTATCCGGTCAAACTCGAACGGGGGTGTCATCCCCAATAGATCTATTCATAACAATCGCGCTTCCCCAAAGGAAACTAACGGTAGCATAGTGGGATTCAAGGTTGTTTCACGTAATAGTGTTTTCAGTTTCAAGTCCGAAAAGAGTTTTGCATGTTTCTCACCCCTTAGTTTTATAAAGCAAGTAATAAAAGTAAAAGTTGGTCTATAAACTCACCTTAGCAGTTCGGTGAATAAAGCACAAAGAGATCGAGTGTGATAAAGCAGTGGCTCCTACCCAGAACCTAAGAACTAGATGGCAAGTCTCAGAATAATGATAAATGTTTGGTTTACAACCAAAAAGATAGAGTATTGAATATAAAATTCAATATAGCGTTATTAACGTTGATTTATAAATATGACGATGTTGCCAAGAGTTTATTTTGGTTTATTTACTTTGAGATGTGTCGGTATTGAATAGTGTTTTCATATATTTATATACTTATAAATATATATAGGTTTAATTAGTTACCGACTTAATAATTCTCGTTATAAATTTTAGGTCATCAAAATACTCGTTTTTATAAAGTTGTTATAAGTTTATAAGTTTTCTAAACATTTTTCCAAATTTACGCTTTTTACCCTCAAGTTTGAAAGTATACGAGTTTGGCCCTTATACTTCGAAAAAATGACAATTTGTACCCAAATATATTTCTCATTCAGAATTTACAGTTTTGGTCTCTCATAAAACTGTTTTTGCAAAATTTTATCCAAAAAGTCATAGTTATCTTTTTAGTCCTCAAAGTTTCACAATTTACATTTTTGATACAAAAACTATTATTTCCTTTTAATCACTAGTTTTCCATATTTACCATTACTACCCTAGGCTTTTACCATGTAAACTTACAATATATATCCTTCAATTTCCAAAAATGTTTACTATTGACCCGGAAATTAAATATTTTGCAAGTTTAGTCCCAAAAATATATTTTGACTTGGTTAGTTTATTCAACTTTTACGAAAGCTTATGATTAGCCTATAAACTTTATTTTTAAGCTTAAGGGGTGTAGAGCGATGTATTAAAAATTATACGCGACCTAGTTTTTAGGATAAAAAAATAATGACGTTAGAACTCGTATAAGACGTGTTTTAGGATTAGGTTGGATGTATAAAAACGTTTTGCTCTAGGTTTATTTCGTTTTATAGACTTATGTTAACTTCTAAACATTTATATGAGCGATTCTTTAAGTGTAACGGTATGTGAACGCCCGTGCGATATGTAGTATAAGCGAGAAAGAGTGAAATCAAAGCGAGTAGGATGGAACTTACGAAGCCCCAAGGGTGGTGATGATTCGAAGAAGTTTGGACGTGATCAATATTCTCTCGATCCTTATACCCGTACAAAATGATCAAGACTCCTTATGTTTTCTCTTTTCCTATCTTCCACAGTGGACGTGATATGTTGAGATGTGAGAATGGTGTTGAAGTAAGTGTGAGTTTGTATGCGTTTACTTGCTGTCTTAGTTAGTTTATATAGAAGGATATGAGCATGGTCTTTACATTATTTTATTTGAGTTTTCTTCATGGTTCCAAGAAAGGAAAAAGAAATGGTGAGTGTGTTTGAGCATGCTACGATCAGTCAAGAAGAAGGGAGGGGACACAATTTGATGTTGCTATATTACAAGGGACATGGAGACACTAGGACTAGTGGGTAAAGAAGTCAAGAGGTCTTAGGTTATTATAATATAGTGTTAGGGTGTTTTAGTTGTGCTTTTGGTCTCTTCTTTGTACGCATGGTATCTCAGCAAGAAAGGGAGGGGCAAGTTTTGTGTAGAGTCAAGTCACATGAAACAAGGAAACATAATACATATTGGTTTTTGAAGTCAAAAGCAAGTTCATCCTATGTTTAGGTTAGTATAGAATTGTGTAAGGTGGCTAGTTTAGTACTCTTGTCTCCCTTTTGTATACATATGCATGCATGCTATAAATACTAAGTTGATGATGTTTTGCTTGTGTTTATCTCGTTCACACATAAACAAAGAAGTACAAGTTTCAAATATTTTATTTGTGTAAAGTGTCATGTTACAAAGATTCATTTAAAGGTATGCTTGGACTAGCTTTTGTGTCTACACATACACGACACATATATGGTGACCAAAGGTAAAATTTGACTTTTGGACTTTGCTTGCCTCGTTGGTCACATATAACGTGGGAACACATGTTTCCAAATTTGCTTGTACCCATTTTTTTTTGTGTTGCAAAAGTATTACTAGGTGCGCTGGGCTTGAGAAATAAAAAGCTAGGCCTAAGGGATTTTTGTAAAGGTGTTGGTTTGGATCGGGTTGAACACGCGAGCCCAAGAAATAAAAAGAGATGGATCGGGTTTGGGTTAAGAGGCCCGGTGAGAAATAAATAAAAGTTTTATATAATTTATAAAGGAAAAAAAATATTATCGAGGTCGAGGTAAGTTTAAAAAAAATATATAACTCGTAACTTGTCGTGATTATAGTTCGATAAGAAAAAGAAAGAGAGAAAAAATATAGCCACGAAAACCGGTAGGGAAATTTACGAGTTCTTACACACCCGAACCCAATCCCTCTAAAACAACCACTTAATAGGAGTCTGGGACAACAAAGGGTCGAACTTTTGTCAACCAATGAGACCTTAAGCTTTTAACACATTCACGCTAGGGCTTCTAAAGGGTCGACTCAAGCCAGAGCTCTTATGAAACCAAGTAAGATGAAACCTAAAAAAACCTTTTTTTTTGTTCATGCGCTAAGAAACTAATGTTAGGCTGGAATGAAGTTAATGAAAGCAGTGTTAGGAATGATGTTGGTGGAAGTAGCGATCCTAATACCACAGCCCAATGTCAACTGAGTTTACTGATTCCTTTTACAATGCTTCTAATCCATTTGTTGGTGTAGATGATTTTGATCCTTTTTATGGGTTAGATAGTGAACATGTTGTGCTACAAGTAGCTAGGTTAAAACATGTGTTGGTAAGGGTAAAGGGGTGGGAGTAAATGATGATGAAATAAATGGAGTGGATGAAAACATGGGAGATGCTAAAAACATGGGGGATGCTAGTCAGGAAAGTGATGGTGATAGGTTAATTGATGAGGGTAATCAAGTTGATGAAGTGGAGGTAAACATTAATAACTTTGACAGACATAATGTTGCAATCATGGGGGATGCTGAAACACAATCTGAGTTCAATTAAAATGAAACCTTTAATGTAAATGTTCGTGTTATGGACAACGAAGAATTTGAGAGTGCCTCATATGAAGATGGTTTAGCTAGAATGGGGAAAAGGTAATTGAAACAGACAAGGAAAGAAAACCAACCAGATTATGGGGTTGTGCACAAGTATTTTTTATTTGTTGGCCAACAGTTTAGGAGTGCTACTGAAGTGAAAGAAAGGGTTCACTTACATTATATTGAGACTAGAAGAGAGTTATATCTTAAGAAGAATGATAAGGAAAGGATAAGAATGCAATGCATGGGTACACTTCTAGTTTATAGCACAATAGAAGTTGAAAGTCAAGTGGATGTTGGGCTTTCTCAAACAGTTAGGCCAAGCCAGCCAGATAGGCCTACTCAAACAGTTGGGCCAAGCCAGCCAGATGGGCCTTCTCAAATAGTTGGACCTAGTTAAAAAGTTGGGTGGACCAAGACTAACATTCTTGAATGCTAGGGTATTGATTGCAGTCCAAACTCAAAAGAAAAAGTATGTGGGAAACCTAATTTAAGAAATATAGTAGACAATGAATGTCCTTATGTTATACATGTATCCAAGTTAAGAGGATCTGAGACATGTCAAGTGAAAACACTTGATGCTAAGCA
Organism: Chrysanthemum seticuspe; assembly: GCA_019973895.1. Classification (NCBI taxonomy): domain Eukaryota; kingdom Viridiplantae; phylum Streptophyta; class Magnoliopsida; order Asterales; family Asteraceae; genus Chrysanthemum; species Chrysanthemum seticuspe. Next base: position 27,664,354 of record BPTQ01000001.1, read on the forward strand.
TAAGTGTTTACAGTCAAGAAATATCAAATATTGTACTGCAAATTTTCTATCTGAAGGTTTTATGAGTCAGATTGAAACATACCCACAAATTCGAGTCACGCCAATTCAAGATCAGTTGCAAAAGAAATACCAGTTGGAGGTGTCTAGAATGAAAGCTTTCAGAGCAAAATCAAAGGTTGTGGATCAAGTTAGAGGTGACTTTACATTGCAGTACTCATGGAGTTGAAAGAGTCTAACCCAAATACAACAGTTAGAATAGGTGTTGAAAGTGAACCAAATCATGATTGCCCAACAAGAGTTTTTAAAATGATATATGTGTGTTTGGGTACATCAAGGGAAGGATTCAGAGCATGCAGGAGAGGTTTATTAGGGTTTGATAGAGCTTTTATGAAAGGTCCATTCCCTGGTCAATTACTAACAGCTGTTGGTGTGGATCCCAATAATGAAATATATCCACTGGATTATGGCATTGTGGAAACAGAGTCAAGGGATTCATGGACTTGGTTTCTGGAACACTTAAAAGAGGATCTTGATCTTCAGTCTAATTCCAATTTCACTTTTATTAGTGACTGGCAGAAGGTATATTACACTTTAATATGTTTGACAGTTAAATATGTATGTGTAATATGTATCACAGTTTAATGTTTGTTTTGAAACAGGGTACCATACCAGCAATTGCAGACTTGTTTTCCAGCAGCTGAGCATAGGTATTGCCTTAGACATATACATGAAAACATGAAATTGAGATGGTCTGGGACAACATACAAAGATTTATTATGGAAATGTGCAACAGCTTTGACAGTCCCACACTTCCAGAGAGCTATGGATCAATTGAAGGCCTTCAACAAAGACTGTTATGAGTGGTTAGCTAAGATACATCCAAAGCATTGGGCAAGATCTCACTTTTCAGGTAAATAACCAACCTATTTGCTTATTTTACTATTGTTGTTATATAAGCATGTAATTGTAATGTGTTTTTCAAATGGAGACCTAAAACACACATGCGTGAAGTTCTTAGTGGTAAACTGTTAGATGATAGGGACATACCAATTATAAGCACACTAGAATATGTTAGGCAATACCTCATGAAGAGAATTGTGTTTTTTGGGCATTATAGATAAAAGTGATGGTGCATTGACACCCATTACTACTAACTTTTCAATGTTATAAAACAAGAGGCTAGTGAATACATAGCTACATGGAATGGGAGTAATCTGTATGGGGTAACAGGACCATGGAATGATCAGTGTGTTGTGGATGTGGTGATACGTTTTTTTTCCATTTTTATTCCTTTTCGTTCGTTTTCATACGTTGTTGCCCATTTTATCCGTTTTCATCTGTTTTTATACGTTGTCATACGTTTTTGTCTATTTTTATGCATTTTCATCCGTTTTCAAACGTTTTTTTCCATTTTTATACGTTTTCGTCCATTTTTATATGTTTCATAGGTTTTTGTCCTTTTTATACGTTCTCATATGTTTTATACGTTTTCATTCGTTTTATACATTTTCGTCTATTTTTATACGCTTTGTCTATTTTTATACGTTTTTGTCCGTTTTTATACGTTTTCATACGGACACAAACATATAAAAACGAACAAAAAACGAACAAAAACGTATAAAACATATGAAAACGTATAAAAACGGACAAAAACGTGTGAAAACAGACAAAAATGAATAAAAATAGACAAAAACTTATGAGAACGAATAAAAACGGAGTAAAACGTATAAAAACGAATAAAAATTGACTAAAAAGTATGAAAATGTGTAAAAACAGACGAAAACGTATAAAATGGACAAAAGTGTATGAAAACGTATAAAAACGGCCGAAAACGTATAAAACGGACGAAAACATATAAAAATAGACGAGAACGTATAAAAACAGACGAAAACGTATAAAAAAAACGTAAGAAAACTTATGAAAATGGAAGAAAACGTATAAAAACGGACAAAAACTAATGAAAATGTATAAAAACGGATGAAAATGTATAAAATAGACAAACGTATAAAAACGGATGAAAATGTATAAAATGGACAAACGTATAAAAACGGATATTAAATCAAACGGTGCAAAATACCCAAGTTCGATCCTTGCCCCTTTTTAATTTATTTTAAAAAATGAGGACTAACGGTGCAAAAAATATTAATGGGATGACTAACGGTGCAAATATTATTTTAACACTTAACGAAGAAACTAACACCCCATCCAAAATAGGGACTGTAAGGGCAACATGTTTCAAAATTAGGTATGTGTGGTGTAATTAAAACGACTTAGAGACTAAACCTGATATTTGGGGTAAACAACAGGGATGAAACATGTAACTTAAAAAAAAGCATCATTAAGTAACCCTCAATAAATGTAATTTTTGCACCGTTATAACTTTGAGGGTTACTTAATGATGTTTTTTTTTGAAATAACTCTTAGAGTCTTGGCTGAAACGGAAAAAAAAAAATCCATGCTTAAGTTATTCGGAGAATTCGAGCTATTAACTTTGATGTACGCGACTTAACTTGTATTCTCGTGAGCATTTCCAAATTCTTCCTTGTTCATCTCAAGATGTTCACCGAGTGAGTTTGAACTCTAATATTTTGCAAGATCTTAAAAATATCTTACAAATTACAACTAGATTACCTTTTAGATGGTTTGTAAGAACCCTTAAGTAGGACTAAAACACACTCAAGCGTGACCTATTAGTAAAAGGTTTGTAATTATTATCATTAAAATGTTAGAGGTCTCAAGTTTAGTTCCTTTTAGGTGTGCACATGATGTGGTTACGCAACCTTCTGAAAAGAAAGAGTTTTACCCGGTATAAGTTTATGTAGTGGTGAGTTCAAACCCGTTGATTAGTTAAAAATGGGACACCATGGTTACCCCCAACTATAACTAAGAAAGTTATATCAAGTTTATCGAGTAGTTTGAGCTTGAGCTTTTTCATGCTTGAGTTGGAGCTTAATGGCTTGACTCAAGTTCTTGTCGAGCATTTTGAGTCTTTCGTAAATTGTCTTTTACTTATGGTAAAATTTGGTTGTAACTTTACATGTTTTGAATGGAAATATATATGGGTTATGGAATATCCGGAGTAATAATTAATAAATTTGATTATCAAGTTTGACCCAGTGGATCAAATAAGCGAGTCCAATGCAATCAAGATATATACCAAAACCTGGCCCATTGATATGCCCATTCTAGTTCCAGTCTTTTGTTTACATAAATTATTGACATGAAATAACAAATTTCGAGTTCAAGCATAAAAAACAACTTGGCTCGACTTGAGCTCGTATCAACCATTTTGAGCCTTATGTGATCGAAGAATATTGCTCGCTAAAAGTTTTGATTACGAGGTACCAACTGCCACAACTGATTACGAGGTACCAACTTCCACAGCGTACATACCATGCTAGTAAGATAACAGTTTCAAGTATAAGATGCATCCTATTAATAAAGAATGTCTGGCAACGATTTGCCTTTACCAAATTACAGTATATTTTAAAAACGTTTGATAAGCACAGTTTAGGTGAACTAGAAAACGTTTGATAACTAATAAATAACGGGGCCGCGCGAACGCATACCCCTACAACAAATTATGACATAGGTTTAACCACTTGGGCTGACCTTAGGCGGCACCGCACCAAAGTGCAATGGTGCTCACCAACCTTGGCCATGGACCTAGGGGTGTTCATCGGTTCGGTTATCGGGTTATTCGGTTCAGTTAGTTCGGTTAATTTTTTTTTCTGGGTATAACCGAAAACCGAACCCCTATAACCGAAAACCGAACCGAATAACCCGAATTACATAATTTTAATTATTTTTTTAATTAATTATATATATTTTTAGCACAAAATATTTTTTTAAAGCTTAAATCATGTTATATTTATACTAAAAAAGAGTTTTAGTGATTTTCTTTCATATATATACATAGAAAAAATATATATTTTATACGAATTCGGTTTTCGGTTTTCATTGCCAAAACCATATCCAACCCAATAACTAAATATTTAGTTCGGTTCGGTTCGATTTTGACCAATTCGGTTCGGTCACAAATTCGGTTCAGTTATTTTCGGTTCGGTTCGGCTCGATTTCGGTTACTGTTGATATTACCCAATCCGTGAACACCCCTACCTACATGGACCTTCTTGATCGTCCATTGACCCTGTCCAGATAAGTGCTTTAAGGTAAAAAAAATGAGTACACAAATGTCACAAGAACACATTAAGTTTGAATGTTAATGGTTGTTCATGTTGAAGATGGTGCAATTACATCAAAAGATTGAAGAACTTGTTCCAGCATCATTCTTTTTTCGTTTACACACCCTTCAATTGTTTCAGTGTACCTTTCAAGCTCTAACAAATCCTTGGAACTTGGAGGCAACTTTGAGAATGTTGGCACTTGATTTAAGACGGTTCTTTACCCGTTTTAGTACCGTTGTACCGGTACCGGTTTAAGATATTGTTCTATTTTGTGATATATGTCAAATCTACTTTAAAAAAGCAAAGCTCAATAAATCGTATAGAAACCGATAAAACCGAAAAACCAAACCGAAAAAAACCGACAACCGAAAAACCAAACCGACACAAAACCAAAACCGAATGGTTTCTAAAAATCAAAAACCGAAATTTTTCGGTTCGGTTTCGGTTTTATACAAAAACCGAGCCAAACCGAACCATGCTCACCCCTATGGTCCGGGTATTGATATAGACTTGATTATTACCGACCATTTATATGTTCCACTGGGTCTAGAAAAATGATGGTCAATTTTATTTCATCTGATGAACCAATTCTGAGAAAACATACTGTGAAAACTACAGCAGAATTCTACCATAAGTTAAAAACCAATTTACATAGGGCTTGAAATGGTTGAAAAGAAATGATTGATTAAGAGACTGAATTTTGTTCTATCAAACACACTATAGCTTGGCTCATTTACATCTAGTTGACATCAGCTTACACTCCTACTTGACATCATGGTACCATAGCGGTGAAAATTCTCAACACGACACAGGAACTAACAAGTAGGGGTGAGTATGGTTCGGTTTGGCTCGGTTTTTGTATATAACCGAAACCGAACCGAAAAATTTCGGTCTTTGATTTTTAGAAACCATTCGGTTTCGGTTTTGTGTGGGTTTGGTTTTTCGGTTTTCGGTTTTTTTTCGGTTTGGTTTTTCGGTTTCTATACGGTTTATCGAGCTTTGCTTTTTCAAAGTAGATTTGACATATATCATAAAATATAACCATATCTTAAACCGGTACCGGTACAACGGTACTAAAATGGGTAAAGAACCGTCTAAATCAAGTGCCAACATTCTCAAAGTTGCCTCCAAGTTCCAATGATTTGTTAGAGCTTGAAAGGTACACTGAAACAATTGAAGGGTGTGTAAACGAGAAAAGAATGATGTTGGAACAAGTTCTTCAATCTTTCGATGTAATTGCACCATCTTCAACAGGAACAACTATTAATATTCAAACTTAATGTGTTCTTGTGACATTTGTGTACCCATTTTTTTTTACCTTAAAGTACATTTGTGTTATGTATATTGTTATGAAATAAAATATTAGCAGAGTTATCACACATTTGAAATGCATCATTGACAACGGTAATGTAAAAGGAAGATATCAAGATAAAGTACTTATATTATTTATGAACAATAAGGCAAGATATATTATTTTGACTTTAAATGTCGGTTCGGTTTCTATTGGTCGGTTTTTAAAGCTAAAACCAAACCGAACCAAAAACTTCGGTTTTTTCAAAATATAAAAACCGAACCGTCGGTTTTTCAATCGGTTTCGGTTTTTTTGGTTTTGGTTCTTCGGTTTTTTCGGTTTTTTTGCACACCCCTACTAACAAGTTACTCCCTCCGTCGCAAATTATAAGTCCATATTTGACTTATCAAAGTCTTTTTTTTTCTGACTTTGACCGTAATTATTTTTTTTCGTGCTATTTGATACTTGATGAAAAGTATACCAATGAAAGTAAATTTGAAACACGAATCCATTTATATATTTTGCATCAATTATTGTATGACACGGAAAAAAATAATTACGGTCAAAATATGAAGAGAAAGACTTTGAAAAGTCAAAAGCGGACTTATATTTTATGACGAAGGTAGTAGTATATATTTATGTTTAAGGGTTTAGTGCGGTCAACGAGTTAGCTCACGTAACCCGTTTTGCAAGCATGCCGGTTCTAGTTGATATTCCCGACCGGTTTTCAACACGTTACTTTATTTAAAAATAGAATAAAAATATGATTTTTTTAAATAGTAACAGGTTATACTATAGAATGGCATATCAGTGGGCCAGGTCTCGATCATCCGATCGTTTTCTATCCATCTACACGAACAAGTTGGTCAAAAACTTGATAACCAAATTCATACTATAAAACTATAGCAAATTAGGCAAAAGTTCAATATAGATCCAAAATTTACCATAGATCCAATGAACCAATAATAGCCATTCATTTTTTTATTATGATAAACTTTCACCCTTTTTTAAAAAATTAAATATCTCGCAAACCGTTAATCGTTACGCGATAAAAATTATACCATCGCGACGAGAATTAAATTATCTTTCTATAGATATGCACTACTATATATTTTTAACCATTTTTTTTTTCAAAATTTCGATCAACAAAAATCATATATGATTTATGAAAATCATATATGATTCGATTTTTACGAATCATATATGATTTTTGAGAATCATATATGATTCGTAAAAATCATATATGATTCATAAAAATCGAATCATACATGATTTTTGAAAATCATATATGATTCGTAAAAATCATATATGATTTTTTCGGACGGAATTTTTGAAAAAAAATGTTTGTCGAAAATATATAAAAGTGCATATCTATAGAAAGATAATTTAATTCTCGTCGCGATGGTGTATTTTTTATATTTTGAAAATTTACCGTTTGTAAGATATGTTGTTTTAAAAAAAAATGTGAAAAATGATTTTTTATTAATTTAGATAAAAGATGGAGGGCTATGATTGGTTCTTTTGTTCTATGGCAAATATGGGTTCTATATTGATCTCAACTCTAGCAAATTATTGCCATAAGTCAAAAACATATTTACATACCGCTTGAAAAGCCTAACAAGAGCTCGAGCTTAGCTTGAGTCGACCCTTTATAAGCTCCATGTAAACGTAATAAAAGCTCGAGGTCTCATTGGTTGACAAAAGTTCGACCCTTTGTTGTCGTAGAGTCCTAGTTGGTGGTTGTGTTTAGCGATCAGGATGGGCTTTTCAGTTTGTTTGTCTAGTTTCTAAATAAAAACTTAAACTTGGCTTTATGTGACTATTCAGATTATTCTCTCTTTTCAGGTCATGATGCATAAATTAGAGAGACCAAATTTAGTTTTTTTTTTAACTTAGAGACCAAATTTAGTTTAATCAAAATAATCTATACTACTTATAATGGAGGGATAACCCTCTCTCCAAAAATTTTTTAAGATGTCATTAATGTGTTTTTTAAGCATTACAATTTTTAATGCATAATGTACACAATACATAGCTTTTACTAATTTATCTTCCACAACATTTTAATGCTTCATTTATTATTTCTTTTTGAATTAGTTTAGTTTTAATGCAAAAATGCACATATAAATGAATATGATTTTAAAATGCATGCAAAACTACAAAGTTCCAAAACTATTATTATATCGTAAGAGTGTTTCGAGAAACAATCTAAATAAATTTTGAATTATTTTAAATAAAATTAACCACAAAAGTAAAAAACGGTTTTTTGTAAAAGTCGGGATAATTTTTTTAAGACAAATGATGCAAATGTGCAAAGTGCTAAGTGCTAATTCAATGATTAATATATTAGTATACTAGCTGCAGGCCCGCCCGCTGGGCGGCTACCTTTTTATTTATCTTCAAAAAAAATATTAGTAGTAGGGTTTTTAGGATATCGATACAAAAAACATAAAACAAATACATACATGGGTAACTACAAAAAAGAAATTAAAATTAAGACTATATATCACCTAATTTACAAAAAAAAATATAACAACAAATATATCATATGAACATGCATGACCCAATGATATATCTTGTGGATAAATTTCATTAGAAGTTATTGACGTGACAAAATTGAATGGGTAGAGATTAGATAATAACGTACTTTCCTAAAATTCAGCAATTCGTGTCCCTTCATCCATTGAATTTACAACAGAATCAACACTCGAAGTATTCAAAATGAAGATGTTGCAGGTTGAAATTTATGATCGAACGTTTTTGAATGTAAGTAATTTGAATCACCTTTCAAAATTTATTTGAATGTAAGTAATTTAAATCAGCTTTCAAGACCCACCCGATGGGCGGGCTAGTCCCATGAATTTAATTTACTAAGTTAAAAGATTAAACATATGTATCAATTAAGAGGCAACATAGAATATCAACGGTGTTATGGATTTTTAGGATTCATGTTTTTTTTTTTTTTTTTTTTTTTTTTTTTTTTTTTTTTTTTTTTTATGGAAAGATTTTGCGTCAAACTATCATATACATCCATTAAGTCCATGTTTACTCTTAACTCTAAAGATATCACGAGCTCTATTTAGCTATGAGAAAAACTCATGCTTTAACTAAACTCAGGTATTAATTGAATTGTTAATTGAGGTGTTGATTGAACTCAAGTGAGTTCTTTTTAAAAGTCAGTACTAATATATTATGTCAGTGATCACAATTATGAAATCATAAAAGCTTAACGTTATTACGTAGCATATAAACTGTCTATAATAAAAATGGACAATGAAAAATACATGAAACTCACCACTTCACCAAGTAACACAAAGTTTATACCATAAAAAATAACTACATATAAAAATTTGCACCATTAGCCATGTCCAAACCACGACCTGCCATCGGGATTCACCTTTAGCTATCCTTTAAACACCATTTAAACCCATATGTTAGTTCGTTGCACGACGATATCCATAGATTGGAGTGTGGTCAACCTATTAACATTGGTTACACATATTGATATAAGGTAGCCATCATAGCCCTCCTTGGTTTATTGCATAGCCACACACGTGGGTTCAAGTGGGACCCATATGATGACCAAATGAAAACCATAGGCACGCAATCAAGCTACATCGTTTTGAATTAAAAATGCCTCAGGTAAGAGAGCTTGACCCTCCTATCCATGATCCACGCATCAAAAGTACCATAAATATGGGTACTCTTTTACGGGTCAATAAATAGTTGTCCAAAGAAAATTAAAATTTTTATATAGAAACCCAATGTCAAATATAATTACAAAAATTCCTTAAGAATTACTACACTTTAGTATACGAAAGGTTGCTATGATAATATCAATCGCCTGGTCTAAGGCAAGCAATAGTCATCGAGAGTTCTTTTCCTGCTTTTTTTTTCAATTCATAATATGTAACCAAGTCTCAACCCATACCAGCTCGCCCAACCTCCTTTAACTCTTTAATGTGGTGATCTTCTTCCATACTTGTATAGTCACCTACTCACCCATATGGAGTCACCACCCTTATTAGGACCAAAAACAATTAAAAAAAAATCAGCATAAGAAATTTACACTGCTTAAGACTTGTGGTAAAATTGATAAAAAAAACAAAGTATATTTGAAGTTTTACCTGCAGCCATTTTTAAATAGTTTAAATGCTAACCTTGCTCACTCACTGTGTTACTTTTCTTAATGGTCGGGTCCTAATTGGGATTTAAGACTACAAATGATTCTTTATATAATAATATAACTGAAATAAGTACACATAATTACTACCGGATAGAATTTCGACCCATTACTTAACCACCCAACTTGACCAATTTGTTACGCACCTCAAGTTCCTTACTAAACGGCTTGCAAAGATCTGCATAACATCATTCAAATATTGGACTAATGGAAGAACTTTAATGATACATGGTTCTAAAATATATCGGGCTTACTATGTTCTCATAAATATAAGGATTTGTCGTTTCGAGCAGCAAGGCAATAACAGCTGGATCTGCTTCTGGTTGGTGGTTTGAAATGAAAATCACAATTTCAACCTGATGGTGGTTTAAACGTAAACATTAGGTTCTTAAGAAAGCAAGATCTCATACAAAAGAGTTGCAAAAAGGAAAATAGGTGCAATGCCAACAATAGTTGAGAAATAAAAAAAATATACACAAGTTCTTAGAGACACACTGGAAACCATGTCTAGGTGGGTGAAGTTTTCACTTCATTAAATTTCTCGTACCACAAACATATTTACATAGTGCAAAACAATGCCTAACTGGACTTCCTAATAAAAGCCAAAAAAAATAGTCCTAACAGAACATCATTTTAAAACATTAGAAAAGGAGAGACATTAAGCTAAAGAGGAAGACCCTACTGTAAACATATAAAAAGCACAACGGATGGTAACTTGGATTAAGACAATCATATAATATGGAATAGTTGTAACAACCAAGTACCTGCTTGAGTTGTTCTTCCATTGCAATGAAAATGGATACATTGCCAACATATGATTCCCTGAAAATAAACAATACTTCGATTAAGGATGAAAATCATACTTATATGTGTATATTTAACAGTAATGTGCCATTTAATGTGGTAAGGGTCAAGTCCGGGTTACATAAGTTAAACGTATTTCTATTTATTAAGAGTGGCATATTGGATCTTACTTGGTTTTATGTTTCCTGGATAAGGGGAATAGCTTATTTTAAAGTTGAAAGCGCCATCAGCATGAGTTGTTGCTCTAGCAGAGCGTCCCGGTTGATTGTTCAACATTAATCACCATTTCCCAAATTTAAGCCATACCTGCAATATAGCTGTTTGCAATCTATGACACCGAAAATGCAAAATAAACATTAAACAGTTAGTTTGCAATCGATGACAACAAAATAAGTTGAGCCAAAATGTTTAATGTGGACTAATACATAGATTGTGGCAAAGGTAACATAAAGTCAAGTCAGATGTGAATGGTGTGATGAACATCTATGACATCAAAATTTAGGCCACATAGTATATCCTCTTACCCAAAGAAGTCTTAAAATTTCGATTATTGTTGGTACCCTAGAACCTTAACGTATTCTAAAAGAGCCAATACACGTGGCTAAGATCGAGTTTAGATAAATTTAAATATTTAACAATCTTGCCGCTTCCAAATGATTACCTGAAAGGTTGTATAAAAGCTCATCCCGTAAAATCTGATCAATCGCGGCGTGTTAGATAAACTGATCACTAAGTCAAATGACAAAGGTCGTCGAAATATGCAACAAAAGAGTATGAAATCTACAATAAAAGACCATGTTTCAAGGCCCTTGTACGTAGCTACTTTCAAAACTTGGAAAAGAAGCATCAGTAATCAAAGCATCATAGACATTTTGTATGTAAGTTTTTGAAAAGACCTTTTCCCCATCCTCTTAAAGAATTGCTTTGTTTATCTAACCCGATACACAAGTCTTTGACGTTAAATTTGGCCGACACACACAGTCTCCTCAAAAAGTTAACACTACATACTAAAAGAAGGGGGAATAGAAACGTACAACTCTCGAAGCAATATTCCTTTCAGTCATAAACTCAGAGGAACAATTGTCACAAATCCTTTCGCCATGCAACTCTCGAAGCAATACGTAATAAGGCGCTGTTGTGAAACAGCAATCCTGCCACTTCGACCTTTACAGTAATTGCACAAACTTCAAGCATGAATTAAATATAATAAAACAGGGTTTGGTGTAAGTTAATTATAAGCTTCATAGTTACTGCATAAGGGTAACCTTATTTAATTCCAACAATGTGATAAATGATGCCTAAGAATGAACCAATTGGTGAGGAGCATGTTTCACAGATTGTTGTGCATCATAATAATCACAAAGTTGATATACCTGAACTTGAATTTCAAGCGACGTCAAGTACTCGATTGATTCATCCAACATTGAAGCTTTCTACTGTTAAGGGTTTGGCTGACTTCCCTGTTTATAAAACAGTTTTGTAGTCAAATATTAGATACCAATTACTGCCTTAACAAACTTTGAAACTATATAAGACAATTAACACTAGACTTACCCCACCATGTTGAGCCATCACCTACTGCATTCGTCTTTTCCTGATGGCCTCTAATTCTGGATCGGCCTGTAACACAACCAAGCATTATTATCTAAGCGATTATATCTAGCACAACACAAAGACGACCGATTTTCATACTCCTAATCTTCGAAGCTTCATAATCAATTCAGGTTATACACCCTCCATCGATAATACGCTTAAATTTGTATACCTCCTACTCAAGCTCAGGTTAAGAATTGCCTTTTCCAGCTTGTATATGGTATCAGTTCATCAAGCTTGGTGTCCTCGCTGCACGTAAATAACATTTATCTACTTTATATATAAGGAAACATTTATTTGAAAGCACGTCAAAATAAAGTAAAGGAACTTACCAAGCTCGCGTTATCCACACGTCATGTGAACAACTTGCAGATCATCACTAAGCCGCGGCCGCAGTAAATCTTCCACCACTCACCACATTATACAGTCGCCATGGCTGCAAATGTAATAAGTTGCCTTGCCGTCGCGGACCATCTTAGGTTTATAAACCCCACCTAGAGTCACGACGACCTGTAAAAATCGAATAGACAATCAAAGTTGCTGATCTATTTCAGAAAGATTATACACTTCAGCAACATATTACAACAGACATAGAGTTTATAAAAACCATGAACATTTATAAAGAAGCCGTAACAGAACAAAACCCGCAAATCATACCCAAACCTTAATTTCAAAATTCAATTTCTATACATGTATAATTTGTAACAGATGTTAAAAATCTGCAAATAGGTACGAAAACAATCCAAACCGACAACATATCGCAAGGCTCAGTATAAGAAGAACCCGACATAAGGACTGCTGAAATAAGCCTACTATCATCACACACCATCTATGAACTGTACCTCATCTAGTAAGGCGGTGGAGAAACAGGTAACACGTGTTTGGTAGGTGAAATAAGGCGGTGGAAAGTAGTAGAAACTGATATATCATTCCAGTGCCGGGCTGAGCACAATGGCAAGCCACAATTTATTGGGCTAACCTTACAGTACTGATGGGCTAAGTAGCATACCAAGTAGCATCCTCGCCAAACACCCCTTGGCAAGGTCTTGCACTTACAACAGGAAGACCGCCTAAGACCAAAAAAAACCCCAAGTCCGCAAGGAATAGCATCAATCTAAGCTGCAAGTACGGTGTGGGCAACCGGATTACCAACAAACTAACCGGCAAGCAGCCATTCATACGGTAACCTGCAACAAACCATGACCAAGTTAATAACTCCCTGTTTTTTAATGACCTTATAACCCCAAGTTCGTTTCTTGTGTAAGTGAGCTATAAAGTGTACAACGCAATCTCATAAACCGAATAAAGGAAGCCTTTAAGCTATCCTAAAAATGTAAAAAAACTGTAACATTTTCTCAGGACCCTAAACGTAACAACAAAAATTCCCAAAGAAGCAGTTGACAAATACACAGACACCACGAAACCTTAATTAAGCAAAGTGTTTCATTTAATTAGACTTAATATCAATAGTCACAAACACACCATATACACCAAAAACCTTCAATTACACACCATATATGACGGCTTACTAAACCTTATAGACCTAAAGTACCTGAGCGTATCCAATTTCATGATTATCAAGGAAAGTAACAACTCATGAAGGCAACCATCCAATTACACCAGGTGCCTAGTAACGACATTAAATGACAACTTCATTACAAAAGGTAACTGAAATATTTAGATGTATTGTGTTGTTCGTTTTCCGTAAACACATACCGTGAGGAGTCAGAGTGGGCAGAGTTCAGGCTTCCTTCACGGACCATACTTTAAAATATACACCCCTTTCTTCAAAGCCACAGTTGCCTGAATATAATTAAAGAATCGTCAGTAAATTAAATTGAAACATCAACTACTTTTATCATCTTTTTGAACCAATCCAATTTGACACTGTATTATAAAGTTACAGTGTCAGTATCATTTAATCAAATTAAACGAAATATGAGAAAAGATTCAACCGGTTTACCCCGCGAAAACACGACATCAATATAACTGCAAACACCATTTCAGAATGCGTAGCCCTGCAAAGACGTAGAGGAAAATGAATGTGTCAGCAATCTTAAAACATACATACGAAAATGAATGGTGTAGCTGGTGTAAATGGTGTTGGTCGTGCCAGCGGTTACTTTTCTATCAGTATTGAGTACCTTAAACATAAAGGTCCTCTTGCAAGTTTTTTCACACGAACCTTGTAGTGTTGACCTACTTCTGTGAAAACCTGCATAAGGGCATAGTTTTAACAGCACACTTAATTCTGAATTCAAAATTTGAACAACAGTAATCTTTATAACAGCAAGTATGAAGACAAAACAGTTAACGTTTAAGGAATCGTACCATCTGTTTCAAAGTCACTTATCTAAGAGTTGAGTTCTGATTGTCTGCGCAGGCACTAAAACTTACTGTTTTCTCATTAGCATTGCCCGTAAAACCCTGCATAAGAGCATGATTTTAACAATATACTTAATTCTGAAAACAAAAAGTATAAGAGTGAATAAACATCAAAATTAACATACTTTCAGATCAAACATGCTTTAAAAAAGTATTAGTTAAACTTAGTGCACGGTTTTTCATTACTTTTTTAAAAAAGTATTAGTTAAACTCAGATCAAACATGCTTTCAGATAAAAACGTGTGATGATGTATTAGTTAAACTTAGTGCACGGTTTTTCATTACCTCTTGGACTAACGTTTTCGAGACCTCCAATATCATCCCAGCTGCAATTGGGAACTTCCACAACCTGTTTTAGGTCCGAAAACAAAAATGATGTTTCATTTAAAGTCGGTTCATTTAAAAGAGTAGCTTGGAATAATTTCGTAAATTATGGATATACGTATTGTCTCACGCAAAGCAGATGGTTTGTTTGTTGCAAGAGCTGTTTGGAAATGTTCATTTGAGACTGTCATTGAGTTCAGTATCCCGGCATCAATAGAGTCGTCTTCCTACATGTCTTCCTTGCACTGATTTTATTTCTTCATCTGCTTCATAAGATTTCTGCAAAATCATGTTAATTGAAGTCAACACCTCAAGATAAAACATATAAAGCTCAAGCTCAAGTTTGTAACAAAATTTTTGTTAAGTCAATAGATATAACCAAAATATAGTAGAAAATCAAACACTCACCCATAGAACTTCATCCTGTTCAATGGCCCACTTGCCAAAGATGGATGGTGGAAACTTTACAAAATTGTACTCTACTAAAGTTAGATCTACTTTAATACATGGTTATGGGTCAAAAACATAAAGTAAAGTTATCGTATGCCTCACATTTTAATCACAAGAATACACCACTTTAATACATGGTTATGGGTCAAAAACATAAAGTATTCGTATGCCTAAATCAGTGATAATCACTTTTAAGGACTTACGTATGTTTACTGAAAATTGTACAAATACTAATTAAAATAACCTGACAAGATTATTTTCAAGCAATAACTCCACATTTAATATAACTTACCAAGAAAGGCCGATGTGTTCACTGGTGTTGCGGTTTTTGGATGGACCTTTGCAAACCATACAGGGACGATGTTTGACCGCCCAATGACACATAGGTATCGAGCCTGCCCCAACATTGCTACCGATATAATATCAATCATTTACCCAATATAAACCGTTTCAAATCCAAAACAGTAATACATTATTTCAAATTAAATCATTAAACCAAAATATAATATCAATCAACCTATTACCGATTACTAAACTTATAATATACTATATATAAGATAATATAAGGCCACAAGTCTCAAAGTAAGCGACAAAATTTAAGCCTTATGAAATATAAGCCGAAATCAAATAAGCCCATAAGCCCGCATATAAGCTTCAACAAACACCCCTTATTATCTTCTAATAATGCATAAGATAATAAGATGCTTCAATATGCTCACTCAAACACCGCTGACCCAATATAAGCAATCCTAAACGCACCCTAATCAAGACCATTAAGCAATCCCTTTGGTCACACACTTAATAAATCAAGACCATGATTCTATGCTAACATCTAAACATCAAAAATCAAATGCTACAATAACAAACATATATAGAATCATGAGTTAATGATTTGAAAATCAAAATTAAAAAACACATTTGACCGAAATCACCTTTTTAGAGGATTCCAGCACGCAGCGGGTGTGATTTTTTGGGCATATGATCCATGGATAAAAAAAACCATAATTCCATGATCGAAACTGGCGGTTGGTTGATTTTGATTGATGAAATCAAGAGGGTTTGGGAGCAGTTGAGGATTTGGGGAGGGTGATGTTCGTTTTTGATTGACGATTGATTAAATGGAAATGGGATTTAGGGTTTGGGAGCGGTTGAGGATTGGGGGAATTGATTGATTGATAATCAATTACTGAAGAGGGATTGCGAGGGTGTTTAATGCGTGATGTAACAACCCCAAAATTTCACAGCGGAAGCGTTCGGGTCATGGGGTGCTACTAAATCAATATACACAACACAAGGTAATAAAGAATGAAAATTGTATTCCATTTTCAAAATATAGATTTATTTAAGAAATAGTTTTACATCATTGTTTCAAAGTGCGGAAGTAAAGCCCATAAAAATATATGTTGTCCCATTAAAATTTGTATTAAATATGTTTGGAAACACTTCGGATGCCAGTCTTCAATGAATGCCTTTGCCATTGCCCATGCCAATAAGTAAACCTGAGAAAAACATGCTAAAATGTCAACACAAAGGTTGGTGAGTTCATAGGTTTAAGTTTCGGAAATCAAGTTGGACCACAGTTGCACATATAGCATCTCCGTGAATGACACTATATGCAAAAGAGGCTATTACGCTAGTACCAAGTTCATGCGACCGAAACTACGACAGTGTGCATGCATCTAGAAGCATGATAAATAAATGCCCAGCAAGTGTATTTCCAGTACACTCAATCAATACGATATGATATACGCCCGACGTTTGCCTATCCGGTCAAACTCGAACGGGGGTGTCATCCCCAATAGATCTATTCATAACAATCGCGCCTCCCCAAAGGGAACTAACGGTAGCATAGTTGGGTTTCAAGGTTGTTCCACGTAATAGTGTTTTCAGTTTCAGGTCCGAAAAGAGTTTTACATGTTTCTCACCCCAAAGTTTTATAAAACAAGTAATAAAAGTAAAAGTGGGGCTATAAACTCACCTCAGCAGTTCGGTGAATAAAGTATCAAGAGATCAAGTAACAAGTAGCTCCAACACGCAACCTAAATTAGTACAGCAAGTCTCAGTTTGCAGTTTGTGTGTTCACGACTCAGAGTTTTTAAATAGATGCAAGTGTTTATAAGAGGTGGTGTTTAATGTTTCTTGTGTGGCAGAGTTTACGTTTAAATCGTTTTAAAGTGTTTTATAAGTATTGGCTCTTGGAATAGATGGAGGAATGATATATACGAAACTTGCGTATAAGAGTTGACTCGAATATTGGCTCAAGTGTTATCAAAGAATAAATAAATACAAGTCGAATTGTATTTATTAGATTTATTGGGTTGCGAGATGAGAAAATATATTTATGAAAAGTGATAAGGTAATATAAGTTTATCGAACTTATAAAAGTTTTGGATAAAAATGTCAAGGTATTCAACTAAAAGGGGTTAAAGTTGTAAAGGTTTAATACAAGTCTTAAAAGAAAATTATATCAAATAAATTAAGATTGGGGGGTTGAAAGTGTAAAAGATTTATATAAGTTTTAAACTTATAAAAGATTTTAAGAAAATGATAAGTGTTTAGAAAATGGAGGGCCAAATTTGTCAAAAGGGCAAAACTTGCAAAAACACAATAAAAAAAAAATGTCATAGACGGGTTTCGAACCAAGGACCTTTAGATTGCAACTCAGACGACCTAACCATCTGAGCTAAGTGCTCTTATTGGTTAAACATTGCAACAGTTTGTACACAACACGTTTTAGGCTTTGTTTGAAAATGGGCTTATGAGTTTCTTTTAAAAAAATAAAATCTCCAAAGAGACACTAGAAGGATTCGAACACGGGTCTGTTGGGTTAAATGTGAGCGAGACTACCACTGGAGCCAAGGCTCTTTCTTGTCATTCTTTACATATTAGAGTTACTTAAGGGATATCTTTTCTGTTTCATTTTTGCTACAAATCACACTCAGTATATGCTGAGCGTGGGTTTTGCATAAGTTTCATTGTTTTTGTTTTCATTTCTTCTTCAAAACTGTTTTGCCATTTAACGAGAACCAAGAGCTTGCCATGCAAGAAAAATATTAACCACTTAACTACTTAAGCATGCTAGTCTGAAAGCGTACATTGGTGTGTATGTCGTTATGTCTTGAAAATATGCACATGCTTATTTTTTTTAAGGTACTTACAAGTATTAAACGAGTTCAAAATTTGCCACACAAGTTGAAAACATAACATGGTCATCTTTCACGTATCTATGAATGTATGTATGAATATATATGTTGAAGTCAAGTGAGTAAACCAAGTAACCCATTTATAAAAACTTTATGTATGCATGATACTTAAAGAGAAAAAGTAATAAACGAGATGAAGGTAGGTCGATGCTCACAGTGAGTCGAGACTTAGCGTGCCGAATGAGATGGCGAGTGAATGAGTGAGAAAAGCTCGAGATGGAAGAAACCCGACGTGACCAAGAACAAGTGAGATGATAAACGACCTAGCTTCCAATGCTTAACCCGACTAGAAACTAACCCGAAGAACTTCTCGTTCCTTAAACCTCACAAACGACCAAGCTCCCTTGTGACCCGTTTCTCCTTAGCGCATATTCCACAGAAGGCGATTTATGTTTTAGAAGTGAGAAGTGAGTTGTGTAGTGTGAGAGTTTGTGTGTTCAACAAAAGGGTCTCAAGAGTTTGTTATATAGAGGGAGATGGTATGAAGAAGAATAGATGGAGTTGTGGCTCGTGGGTTTTTAAGAAGAAAGGAAGAAGAAAACCTTTTAGTTAAAGACCAAGAGTCTTTGTTGAACTTGGATACATGCAAACTTGATTTTACTACAACCTAGGATGTATTTGGAAAACAAGCAAATGGGTTTGTCTTTTTGAGTAGTATTCGGCTGCTACAAGGACAAAGGAGAAGATGGGATGAGTTGTGTGCATGGGGAACATGTTTCCCAAAGTCAAAGGTCTAGATATATGTTGGTCATTGAGTTTATATCTCAAAATATGTTCCATGGTCTAGGTATTAGCAAGTTTTTGGAAGAGATGGTGTACTTGTGTGGTACGTTGGGTTACAGAAATGGTAGGAGCACAACTTTCCAATTTGTGTCACAAAATCAAAATAGGGTGTGTTGGGTTTGTTGTTTTGGTCTCATGCATGATATAATTAGATCAAAGGTGAGATTTATTTTTGGTGTTTGAGCTTTGTTGGGGTCATGTTACTTCACAGAAACATAAATTGAATATATCACTTTCACTTGCATGGTTTGCGTTTTGAGTTTGCTACTGCAACAGAAACAAACAAAAACAAGGTGCCAAAAATTGTTGTGGCAAATATGGTGACACAAAAATGTTATTACGGTGTGCGCTTGGGCTGGTCATGAAAAAGAAAGGCTAGGCCCAATGGAGGAATCGTGTTGGGTTGGACTTGTGAGTATACGGGAGACCAGGAGAATAAAATGAATTGGATCGAGTCGGGTTTGGGCTTAGAGGCCCGGTAGATAAGTAAAAATATAAAAAGTTTATTATATATTTATTTTATAAAAAAAAATTATTATCGAGGTCGATGAGAGAAAAAAAAATATATCCCGTGACTTGTCGTGTTTAGAGTTCGAAACGAAGAAGAAAAAGAAAAAAAATATAGTAGCGAAAATCGGAAGGGAAATTTTGGAGTTGTTATACGTGAGTAATTGTCCTTGATCGGACGATGGACAGGGTTTTGGGGGAAAAAATACCACGTGGCATTTTTTCAGAATTTTGAGGCCAGATCTGATTCAAACAAACCCTCCTTTATATGGAGGAGGGATTAATTATTATACTTTTCACGGATAACTCTAAATGATTGTTTAAACATGTAAGTTTTCTTTACATTATAAGCATTCTTTTATTTATGTTTTCTATCTATGTGGGACAAGAGTTATAAACAATATTAATGATTCAAACATTTTCATAAATATATACTTTATAAGATGTATACATTATAAACACTCTTTTATTTATATCTTTTATCTATAAGGGACAAGTGTAATAAACAATATTAATGATACAAACATGTTCAAAAATATATTTTATCTACTTATTACGAGGTGTTGATTATTAAATATATATTTCATAAAAAAATATTTCTACTTACTTGTGACTACGGACCACTATCAACTAATTTGACCATAAACCCATAACATTATTGAATACCGCAACGCAAAATCATGTCACTTTCAATTGTTTTTATATGAATTAGTTTGATATTATCCACCACTTTTTTTAAAGTTACTTAAACTCTTTATGTTTTCGTTATTGGTAAAGTTATAGAGAAAACATAAAATTGAAAACATTTTTTGCCGAAAATTTTACTACTTGATACCCGCCATCGCAACGCGCGGGTACCGTACTATAATATTTTAAAGAGTTGAAATATGCGACATTAAATATTTGGCATCCGCAAATTTCTCGTCACATAAAACGTTTCAGATTATAAAGCATTGTTCATTGAAATTTTTTATTTCAGGGTACCCGCCGCCGCATCGCGCGGGTACCCTGCTAGTAATAAATAAATAAAAACTCTAAACTTAGCTTTAAAAGTCCGTTTAGTCTCGTAAGCTTAATATCTGAACTTAAGCTTGTTTATTTAAGGATTAATTTTCTAAAAATATATCTTACTTGTCAGTTTTTTTAGTTGTATATATCATCATTAGAATCAGACTATTTAATATTTCCTCCATCTCAAAATTATTGTCAAAAGACAAAAAACACAAAGTTTAGTAAAAGTTGGTCTATTACAATTTTTAAACACACAAATAGAATATTCCTTCACAAAATTATTTTTTTTTTACTAAAAATGAAAAGTGAACAATTATTTTGAGATATCCTAAAATGGAAATATGACAATAAACTTGAGACGGAAGGATTAACTAACTTATTGAATTTTGATTATTCCGTGTATCAATTGGCGTATTTTTAGGTATCGAATCAAGTATTTTTAAGAATCCAATCATGTATTTTTGAAAACTGATACAGTACACAAAAAAATCAAATTACAAAAAAGTGATTATTAATTAGTCTGATACTAATGATGATAAATGCAACTAAACAAAAGTGACAAATAAGATATATATTCATACAATAAGCTCTTTATTTAAAGAGGTGCAAGTTAAATTTGAGTAAAAGGATAAATAAATAAAAAAGCGTAGCGTGCCAAGCAATGGTGATAATCGGTCCAAAACCGGACCGGATCGAGACTGAACTAGCCCAAAACTTTAGACCGAAGACCGGATCGAGTATATTCTGTCCGGTCCAGTTTAAGAAAGCAAAATAGTTTGGTTTTACGTAAAACTGGATCGGACCAGACCGGACTGAACTGAGACCAAAATAAAAGAAAATAGACCGGACCCCAGTTCAGTCGATTCGATCGGTTTTTTGTGTGCGGTGAAGTATTTGGGGTGACACCTAAGCTTCTTTTTTAACATGTTGGCACAAGTTAGATGGCTTTTTAATTTCATTTCTCTCTAGGGCTTGTTTTCAAAACACAAAACCCCCGAATAAAAATCACCACAATTCACACAAAATAATGGCTGTAAATCTTACTGCAGGAGCAATATCGAAGATATTAACCGGTAAAGACACAGTAAGGGAACCGGTGGTTCAGGTGATAGATATTAAGTGTACTCAAACACGAACTGAAGTGAAGAGTAACGGAGTTGTTGAAAAGAAGGCACGGTACGGTATTGTGTTGTCTGATGGTTCGCTTTGCATTGATGGTGTTATTAATAAGGAGATTAATGAGATGATTAGATCAAATCAGTTGCAGAAAGGTTCCGTTGTTCAATTGGCTCAGTTTTCATCTGTCACCAACAATTTGATCTCGTACGTATATATATATCACTCCCTTTAATTTTTTTACTACCCTTTTATTAGGGGTGTTTGTTTCGGCTTATATACCCGGCTTATGGCTATGAAACATAAGCCCAAAACCAAATAAGCTGACTATTTAAGCGAAACAAACATTCCTTTAATGCATTCTTTAAATTTTGTATCCTCGGATGATTTTCTGGAAGGAGTCTGATTACCCTCGGGTAGGGGTGCGACCGTGTATATTCTACCCAATGTTTTAAAAACCGGTTTTTTTACTGACCCAGTCGAGCTTCGGTTCACGGTTCAACCATGTTTGTTGCTCAAAACCGGCTTCCGGTCACTTGACTAGTTCACGGGTCAACCCGGGTTTTAAAACATTGATTCTACCTCTCATGCCCCGCTCCGGCGGGATTAGGTATTGTTGTTGTTGTTAATTAATACTAGTAAACTTTAAGTTGGGGGTAATGTAGTAAACTTGATCAAAATTATCTTTTCATATTTAATAGTGAACAAGTAGGACAAATCAAAAAAGAAAGATGTACCATCAAATTCGGACGGAGGAAGTAAGATATAAGTAAAATATATTTTTGTTTGGGATTGCATATATTATGTGCTTATTGGCTTAATTTTTTGGCGACAAGTTTTTTTGGAGCGTTCAAAGTATAATGCTTATTCGGCACCAAAGTATAATGCTTGTTCGGCACCGGGCGTTTAGCTTTTTGATTTTGTTTAAACCCTCCTATTTCAAATGTTAATAAGTGAAGCGACTAGTGTTTACTCATTTTACAATTCCTAATCACAGCTACAACTTTGTTACCAAACACTTTTAGAATACAAACTCCTAACTAGTTTTTCCAAACATAGCCATTGTGTTTATTAAAATAGAAAAAAGCAACCTTGAAGTGTTTTGGATTGCTAATTGTTTATTTTTTTATTTTTTTTATTTTTTTTTAAAAGATTGAAGCGTTTTAACATAAGCACATGGTGAGGTGTTTATTATAAAGTGCTAGGGGTGGAACGTACGGAGCCGCTCGTGAAAAGCTCGGGATCGGATCAGTTTAAATATCGAATTACCCGAGCTTAAACGAGCTCAAGCCACGAGCCTAAGTTTAGGCTCCTTAGTAATCGAGCTCAAGCCCGAGGTTATATATAAAGATCGATTAGGCTCACGAGCCTAAACGGGCCTTGGAAATATGCACATATATATATATATTTATGTAGACGTATAGCTATGTATAAACGAGTTCAAAATAAATAAACGAGCTCGAGCCTATTGTTCTTAACGAGCCGTGTTTGGTTTTAGCTTTTTTTTCATTTAAGTGTCCTTTGAATTAGTCGAGCCCGAGCTTGTAAACATTTTCACGAGCCGCACTCGAGCTAAAAAAAGATGCTCGAAACAAGCTTGGGCTTTATAATTATAAATGAGCTGAGCTGAAGTTCTGACAGGCTCGGGCTTATTCTACCCCAAAATAAGTAGATACAATCCAAAAGCAGAAAAATAATCTATCTCAAACTCTTAGCGTATTTTACTATAAAAAGGCGATAAGCTTATCCAAAAACTTGTTTAAATGTGTTTATTGTTTTTTAAAATGCTTGAAAAGTTCAATTTAGAAAAGTTAGTTAGACGTGAATTTTGAAAATGAGCAGGTTATTTCAAATAAGCTTTACCCAACCAACCCCTAAACTTTTTTTAACCGTTCGGACTGATGATATTTTGACCAATCAAATCCTAACTAGTATCAAACATTAACATTTTGTTTTTTTTGCAATATTATCATTGGATGAGTACATGTTGTATCTGTTAAGATTTATGATTTTTGTTTTGTAAAATCACGTTGTATTAGCAAATTCCTACCTGTGTTCAAAAGTTTTGGGGGGCCTTAAGAAGGTGTTTGGGGTTGCTTATATTTTGTGCCTATAAGCAAAAGTAGATGTAGCCAGCTTAAAACAAAGCACTTCAGGATATGGTGTTTGAATTCGCGTTCTTCAAAAATCTAAATTCATTTCTTGAGGAGTAGAAAAAGGAATATTAGGGGGTTGCGTATCTGGTAAAGGGTTTTTTTTTCGGTTGTATATGAGGGTAAAACGGTAATCATAATTTCATCTTAAGAAGCACGTTTAAAAACTGATTATTTTATACCAAAATTAGCAGATAAGCAGGACCAATTGGATTTGCCCTTCGTTTTATGATAAGCATAAGCAATCCCAAACACTCTCTTATAATAGCTTATTATTTATCCAAAATGAAATAAGCTAGGTGGAAATGGCCTTATGCAAATGCATAAGCTATTTCAAATAAGCTTACCCAAACACCCCAAAATGGTAATCTCTAAACTTTTTCTGACTTGGTCATTAGCGTAGTGATCATTGCTTATCTTCCAATTATTTTGTGCAGTTATATATCAGTTCGCGACCTAAATGTGATTCGTTGCAATTGTATAATCCTTGGTGATCCAAAACCATTTTCCGGTAACAAGACCCCTTCAGTGAATGAACCTATAATCCCAAAATCAGAAGAGGATCATGTTGATCCTGATGTGAATGGTGACAGACATCATGCAGATGAACACACAGCTTCAAAACAAAAGTGCTCTTCTCAAACTCAAAGCAGAAAACGACAACGTCAATCAAGCGATGATAAAGAAGATGATGAAATTGGTGCCTGCTTTGAAAAGATGGAGAAACTTGGATGGGGAGAAGGCCCAATGTACGATACTGCAGTTCTGCTTTTTGGTGAAAGTTCTGATTATAGGAAAATTTGGTTGCACTTGAAGCCCAATAGCTGTGTGAATTGGGTTAAGAATGCTGGAAGCAAGTATGGAGTATTGGGTTGAATGAAAGATAAAAGCATAATTCCTGGTTTTCTGGGAATCGCTTATGTTTATGTTTCGTCTAGAAGTTGAACCACCTAGTAAGTTTTTGTGTTAGGAATGCTGCACAGAGGAAGTATGGTTCCTGTTTGTGACTCGATGGTATGTTTTTATTTTGTCTAGAAGTTGAACCACGTTATTTTGTCTAGAAGTTGCACAGAGGAAGTATGGTTCCTGCACAGACTGCTCTTAAATGTTTTCATGAAGTATGATGTGCAATGAAAAGATTTGGTAGAAAATTATTCTCTCTTTTATTTATGTTATATTATTTAGCTTATTTAGAAAAAGTTGAGTTATTCAACAATTTGATTCATGAGTCAGTCAATCAGTCAATCAGTCATCAAGACATGTATGACAGTAAGGGAACCGGTGGTTCAGGTGATAAATATTAAGTGTGATTACTCACGAACTGAAGTAAAGAGTAACAGAGTTGTTGAAAAGAAGGCACGGTACGGTATTGTGTTGTCTGATGGTTCGGTTTGCATTGATGGTTTTATTACTGACAAGGTTAATGAGATGATTGGATCAAAGCAGTTGCAGAAATGTTCCGTGGTTGTTACAGTTGGTGGTCGTGGGTGTGGATGCAGGAAAAAGAATGTTTTTGTCATGATGGTGGAAATGGAGTGATGGTTTTGTTCAAATCTTTGGAGATTGTTATGGAGGTGGTTGGTCGAATGATGGTGGCTGGTGTGATTAGAGATCGGTGAGTGGCTGGTCAAATAATGGTTATTATGGTGTTGAAGTGGTGGTGGGATGATGGTTATAATGAGAGAGTGTGTAGAAAGACAGTGTCAGCAGTGTGTTTGTGAGGTTTGGGGCGTGTACCCAATAAATAACTACTAATAGGAAAGACATAATGACTATAATACCCTCATGTGCAAGCCACATGTTTAACGGTCAACCCTAACGTCGTTTGGTTAAAGGACTCTTGGTGTTAAAGGTTTCCGAGTTGGGAACTATCCGTGCAATAAAAAGTCAAAAAAACCAAAATTAAAAGTCATCGCAAACCATAAAGACCATTCATGTAATTTACTCTATATTATTTTCATAAAAAATTACATTATTATTTTTTTATAACAATAATTTCTGAACTTTTTAGCCGACTAATTGAATAAACCAATACTCCATTTAAGCAAACCAACAAACATTTTAGCAAACCAATGACTTATAAAAACTAGTAAAAAGTTGTCATCTCACTACACATACAAAAACACAAACACAATGTATAACTCGTTTAAAAAAAATAAAAAAATAAAAAGTAGAACAAAAAACCATTTTTCTTTCCGGACCAATTTAACTGGCTAACCCACTTGTGCAACTCTCTTCCGGTATGATGGCTATTAACTTGCAGTTTGTGACACGTCGGAGTGATTGGTTGTGTGCACTACAATCCTCAGTACTCTTATAGATATGAAAGTTATTTGTAACACCCAATTTCTTGACATTTGTTACAATTAATTTCCACACTTACAAGTGCTTAGAAACCTAGTGTGAACGTTTTTTGATATATAAGTGCGAAAAATCTACTATTTCACAACTATTTTTCACATTTGTTAATGTAGTTGATTCTTACACATTATTAAATGTTAATACATATAGTCTTAAAAGTGTGACATTCAACTATTACTCCATCAGTCTCAAAATATAAGTCCAGTTTAACTTTTTGAATCAAACTTTTATTTTAAATATTTTTATTTTATTATATAATACTTGATGCAAAATATATCAAATTAGACTTATATTCTGGGACGAAGAGAGTATTTTATACTTTTATAGTGATAAAAAGATAATTAGAAGGGTCTATTATAACAAGTTAGAAGTAATGCGCTTATTAATAAGGCTTCTTCTGAAAACCCTCAAATTATTAAAAAAAAAAAAAAATAATGGGTGTAAATCTTACTCCAGGAGCAATATCAACGCTATCGAGGAGCGGTGAATGCGACGAGACTGATGATCTGAAACCAGTAGTTCAAGTGATTGATATTCTGTGTTTTAACCCGCCTATCCCAGATTGGAAGGTGTACACACTTGTGTTATCTGACGGTTCCGTTTCGCAGAAAGCGAGCACTGGTCATGGTTCTCCTGTTCATAAGTTGGTTAAATCAAATCAGTTGCAGAAAGGTTCCGTTGTTCAATTGACTGAATATTACACTATACCTCACCCGTACGTTTTTATTTATATCTGTTTAGTTCTTACATTTGTTATGTGCATGTGTATATATGTTGCTTATCACCTTAGTTGTGTTTCGGCGTATGTTTAATAATCCGTAGTTATTTGTATGTTTGGCGAAGGGCTTATGGGGGCTTATAGGGGCTTAGGCTTTTAAAATAAGCTCGTTTATAAAATAAAGTTGTGTTTGGCTAAGGGGCTTATGGGGCTTAAATTTCAAAAGCCTCCTATAAACATCGTTTGACGTAGAGGCTTATACGGGGGCTTTTGAAATTATAAGCCCAAGCCCTAGCCATATGCCCAGCCCCAAAAATGAGGCTAAAATTTTTATAAGCCCCAAATATAAGCCTCGTTGGTACCAAATTACTTAAAATTACCCACAAAAATATCTAATGTATACATATGTTAATTTAACTAGTCGGATACCCGCGCACAGCGGCGGCGATAAGTATAGTTATATGTATTTGCTTACCCGTTTAGTGAATTCGTTTCACAACACTTCGAATGTATATGTGTTAGTTGTAAGTGTTTGTTTGGGTTACCCGTAACTTTCCCGTAGCTTTCCCGCGACATCATTATTCACACATATAGAAATACCCTCGCAATCTCTTACGCGTCAAACACTCCTCCAAAAGTATATGATTTTGACGAATCAAGATTATATTGATTGAAATAAATGAAATAAAGGTTAAAGTTGTAAAAATTTGAATTAAAATAAAATAAACCCACTAAAAATATAAAAACTAAAAACTCATAAAAATATATCAAAATGGATGTTGAATTAAAGAGCATAAAATTTTAGAAAATATGGTGAAATGAGATTATAAAAAAAATAAGTAGATAAAAAGATATTTTAATTTGAAAATAAAGATGAATTTTTAGTTGAGAAGTCTCCTTATCCTAATTTTTAGTGGTTAGGAGTTAGGCTTGGAGTTTGTTAGAAGTTAGGCTTGGAGTTTGTTAAGAAGTGACACGTGTCATCTCATGATTGGAGCTCCTTATCTTAATTTTTGGTTAGGAGTTAGACTTGGAATGAGGTTTTGTTTTTACATGCATTATAATATAGTATAGATAAGCAATTCTTTCCATAATAAGCAAGTAAAAAAGTGTGAATTTTTAACCCTTCTAATTTTAAAAGGCATAAATGCATTATAAAGTAGTATAGATTATATGTCCTTTTTAGTAATTTTACAATAATAAGCACCAACTTAAACTAATTTGTCAAACAAGTTTATGAAAATATAAATTCTAGTTTCGGCTTATAATATAAGCTCAAGCTCCAGCACGAGCCCCTTGCGCCAAACATACCCATATGTCTCGTTTGTCACTCAGGCTTATGGAGGCTTATTGCTTATGCAATAAGCCACAAGCATGGCTTATGGCTTATACAATAAGCCACAAGCCTCCATAAGCCCAAGCCCATAGAAAGGGGCTTATAGTGGCTTATGGCTAGTTAAATTACTTAAATACCCTTAAAAATATAATGAAGTATATGTGAATTTAATTTGATATATTTTTATGTGATTTTACATTAATAAGCTTCAGTTCTCATAATAATTCGCCAAACAGCTTTATAAAAATATAAACTTTAGCTCGCTGCTTATAATATAACCCCCAGCCCAGCCCATTGCGCCAAACATACCCATTTGGAACGTGTGGGCACATATAAGTTTATTATGCTATGAATATGATAAACTTGTATAAGCCCAAAAGTCTTGAAATAAGCTGGATAATTGAGTCTTATGAAATATAAGCCGAGAATCAAATAAGCTCATAAGCCCACATATAAGCTTGAACAAACACCCCCCTTAGGCCTCTAAAAACTCGAAAACAATCAGTCTGACTTTATTTTTTCAATTGAATATAGGTTGTTTATTGAGAGTGTGTAACTGTAAAAACTGTGTTTATGAATTATTCAAACTCGTTTACAAATATAATTTTTGGATAATGGTTAGTATTATATTATGGATGTTTTGTAAGTTTCATCTTATGTTTATGTATATTGATACTTGATAGACCTTTTTCCACTTATATTGTGCAGTATTCTTTTAGTGTGCGATGTCCATGTGATACTTACTGAATGTGATATCATTGGTGATCCAAAACCATACCCTCATAACAAGACCTCTTCGATTGAAAATATCGATGATAGTCGTCATGTAGAAGAACCCCCAACATCAAAACAAAAGCCGTCAGCTTCAACACAAAAGTGCTCTTCTCATTCTATAACTCAACATAATACGGACACAATAATGGGTGTTAATCTTACTCCGGGAGCAATAACCAAGATAATGACAGATAAATGTAGCTCAACTGATAGCTCAATTGATCTGAAACCGGTGGTTCAAGTGACTAATATCTTAAGTGGTCGAATAAGTACTAAAAATGACAAGCAATGTTACAGAAAGATTGTGTTATCTGATGGTTCTTCTAGCCACTTTGGATGCATTGCTGATGATATTTTTATATCAAAGAAGTTGCAGAAAGGTTCCATTGTTCAATTGACCGAGTTTCAGTTCACTTACTTTTCTATTTATGGTAATATCAGGTACTGCGTCTTAATTAATATTTAATCAATTCAACCTATAATCTCTAATAATTGCATATGATTGAGATTTCTTTATCAAATAATCATCATGTTTTTTTTAGCATTATTGCATCTTGTACAAAATAAGCAAATCTAAACACTGTTTCTCTAAAAGTACTTATTTTTTAGCAACTTACTGCATTTATAAAAATGAAGAAAGAATAAGCAATCCCAAACACCCTCTACGACTAAATATTTTAATGAACCGGTTTAGCCAATGATATTTTGAACCATCAACTAATATTTCCAGAGTATGAGATGCATTTTGGTGTTGTATGCACTTTTGTGCCTCAGTTATTCGCATATTGATGTCTAGTTATTTTGTGCAGGGTTCTTTTAGTTAATGACTTGAATGTGATTCGTAGCAAATCTGACATCATTGTTAATCCAGAGCTATTCCCTCGTACTGATATTCCTTTAGTTGAAAGATCTACACTCCCAATTCCAGATAAGGATCATGTTTATGTTAGCCATCATGCACAAGAGTCTGCGACTTCAACACAAAAGTGTTCTGAAACTCAAAGCAGAAAACAGAAGCATCAATCAAGTAACAAAACCCCTGAGTCTGATACTAATGAAGATGTGGATAATAGCCATGATGCACAAGAGCCCTCAGCTACAATACAAAAGTGCTCTTCTTATTCCCTAACTCGAAGCAAAAAACGGAAGTATCAATCAAGCAATGATAACATCTCAAAAGTTGTAGAAGATGTTTCTAAAATGGCGAAAATGATGATGGATAAAAATAAAGAAGATGATGTTCGTGCTTGCTATAAAAAGTTGGAGACACTTGAAGAAGATGTTTCTAAATTAACGAGAATGCTGATGGAAAAAAATAAAGAAGATGATATGGGTGCTTGCGTTGAAAAGTTGAATAAAATGGGATGGCGACCGGAAGAACCAATATATGACACTGCACTTTTGTTGTTTGGTCAAAGTGCGGAGTACAGGAAACTGTGGTTGCATTTGAAGCCGGGGAGTTGTGTGAAGTGGGTAAAAAATGCAGGAAGTATGTTTGGATTATGGGATTGAGTAGAGGAATAAAGTGCAGTTCAAGCTTTTGTCATTTGTTGATATCTTTTTTTTTGTCTTGAAGTTGAACCTAGCAGTTATGTTGTTTTTTTGGGTTAGGAATGCTGCACAACTGTTTGTAAATGTTCTGATTTAGTATAAATTGTAATGATGCAGCTTGCTAGAAAGCTTTTTCCGTTATTTATTTATAACATTATAATTACTTTAGGACTCAATAAACGCTACGCTGCGAAATTTGTTGTAGTATATGATTTTAACAGTAAGTCATTAGGATTGTATTCTCGAGCCAGCTGTCGATAGAACTTAATTATCCTGAGCTAGGCTCATATAACTTAAATCATGTTTGGAGGAATGCACCTTATCTATGTCCGAGAGAATTGTGTCACCCAAACAGATTTATGGGAGAGTATATCAGTATATGTCCCAAATTAAAGAGGAACCATTAGGGACTTGTGAAGCTTGATTTGATCACAATCAATGTTCAGTTGGTTCATGTTTTCTCATGTGGATAGGATGCTATAACAGTATAACTTAAAAAGTTTATGATCATTTTGTAGAAGATAATAGGCTTGTTAATGGCCTGGTGTTGGTATAGCTCTAAACTAGTTGGATCCATTTATATGATAAAGTGGGTCAAAATATTTGATCCATAATTTATTGATTAAAGTGATTAAAACAAGTGATCCTAGGGGTGTTCATGGTTCGGGTAATAAACCGAAAATAAACCGAACCGAACCGGAAAAAACCGAACCGAACTTGTCAAAACCGAATCGAAGCGAACTAAAAATTCGGTTTTGGGTTTGGATATGCTTTTGACTATCTGAACCGAAAACTGAACCAAAAACCGAATTTATATAAATATATATAGATTTTTTTATATATTTATATTATTATATACATATATAAAAAGACCATTAGAATTTTATCCTAATCTAAAAAATGCTTTTTATGCTTGAAATTGTTTTTCTTTTCTTTTTTTTTTCAAAAATCTATATAATTAAATTTTAAAAATATAGAAATGGTGAAATTCAAGTACAAAATTTGGTTTTCGGTTTTGACCCATAACCAAACCGAACTTCGGTTCGGTTCGGTCACATATATTTTCGGTTTGGTTCGGTTCGGTTCGGTTTTCGATTATGACCTTAAAAAGAATTAACCGAACAACACGAACCGAATAAACCGATTAACCTGAAAACCGAACTGATGAACACCCCTAAGTGATCCGATTCAATCCATTTTTTTAATTTAAAAAATAAATAAATAAATAAAAAAGGAAAAAAATCAATTCATTTTTTATATAAAAAATTGTAGTTATCTAAGGTTTCTTACTTTTACCTTACTTATAAAGGCTGCATGTCAACTTTAAAATTTTTAAGTTACTTAAAACTTAGAATTTGATAAACCTTGACTTATTACGATATAAACACTTATTACCTATATACTGATCTAATATAACAACTTATATTCAAACTACCGAAACATATTCGGTATAAAATAAATCACAACATAATTGATATTTTTCATGTGGAAATTAACCTTTTGGACCGTTAATGAACATGTTCAAAATTTTCGAGTCAAGCAACATACTTGTAATCAGGGTTCTAAAAGGCGTGCCATGACGCCATTAAGGCGCGAGACATGGTCTCCATGTTACAAAATAGACCTAGGGTTTTAAGCGTGACATGAGATAAGGCGTGAAAAAGTATAAGGTGCGCTAAGGCTCGAGGTGTGACACATTTTCTAAATTTAACTTCGATGAAAAACGGTTTTTCTAAAGTAATGAAAAGGATTACATGCAAGTATAGTTTCTTGACTATATTCTTACGTATAACATTTTTTTTACACTCGATATATATATGGAATATGATATAACTATAAAGATCTACAAATACTTTTATATTATGTGATGTTTTAAGTCACGTCTTAAAAAATATTGTGGCTTAGCCATAGCTCCTAAGACGTGAGGCTTGGCCTTGCCGCCACGCCACGCCTCACGCTATTCATAACCTTGCTTGTAATTATGGCATATGGCCTCCGAAATCAACAAGACGGCTCTGATCAGCGTTGACACCATAACCACAAGTTTACAAGTACAATTATTTGCAACTATAATTGTTTCTTTGCGCGGGTATTAGTGTATTTTGTAACTTGTAAGTGTTTTCCTTTTTTTCTAACAATTTATATATCTGTAAGTTGTAACGAAATTTCCTATTTGTCTGGCCTTTCCAAAATTAAACTATTATTTTAGGATTTTTGGAGATTATATTAAAATTCAAATAAGTACATGAAAGAAGCTTGTCTTGTAAGATTAAACTTTGTAAAAAGATTTCGCAATACTATTCTGTAGAGGCTTACCTTTATTTTGGTGCTTACCAAGGGACAAATCCCCACCATCGATCTAGATTAATCTAATGGTGGGGATTAACCTAATATTTAATAGATAAACCTAAGTCCATGTTTTTTTTTTTTTTTTTTTTCTTGTTTTTTGTCTTTCTTTTTTATTTTTTTTTTGTCTTTTCTTTTAATTCACTTTTTTTTTGTTTTTTTTTTTTTCTTTTTTCAATTTTTTTTTTCAGTTTTTTTTTTTTTTTTAAATTCACGTTATTCACGTTTTTTTTTTTTTTTAATTCGCGTTTTTTTCCCTTTCATACGTTTTCGTCTGTTTTCGTCCGTTTTCATATGTTTTCGCCCGTTTTCATACTTGTTTTTACGCTTTCATACGTTTTCGTCCATTTTCATACATATTCATCCATTTTCTTACGTTTTCGTCTGTTTCATACGTTTTCGTCCGTTTTCATACTCGTTTTTACGCTTTCATACGTTTTCATCTGTTTTCATACATATTCGTCCATTTTCTTACGTTTTCGTTCGTTTTCGTCCATTTTTAAATGTTTTCAGACGTTTTCATACGTTTATGAATATCACAAGTGATATTATGTGATATTTTGTGATATTCATATGATCACAAGTGATATTCTGTGATATTCAGAATATAACTTGTGATATTCTAAATATCACAAGTGATTTTCAACTAATGTTTTGTAACATGAAAATCACAATTGATATTCAGAATATCACAAAGTGATATCCAGAAAATCACAAGTGATATTCAGAATATCACAAATATATAATTTGAATAGCAACTACATAGTTTGGGGGTAATTGTTAAATCTTATTCTATTTGCTTATGAGCTTATGTGATTTCGGTTTATGTTTCACAAGCTTAATTTGCTTATTTTGAAACTTATAAAAATATGTAAGTTTATATTTACCACGTATAAAGATAAAATGGTAAAATTTTGGTTTAGAGTTCATACATATTCGTCCATTTTCATACGTTTTCATCGGTTTTTAAATGTTTTTGGCCGTTTTCATATGTCTCTGAATATCACAAGTGGCATTCTGTGATATCACAAGTGATATTCTGAGTATCACAAATAATATTCTGAATATCACAAGTGATATTCTGTGATATCCAGACGATCAACAAGTGATATTCTGTGATTTTCTGAATATTACAAGTGATTTTCAACTAATGTTTTGTAACATGAAAATCACAAGTGATTATCAGAATACCACAAAGTGATATCCAGAAAATCACAAGTGACACAAAGTGATATTCTGAATATCACAAAGTGATATTCAGAAAATCACAAGTGATATTCAGAATATCAAAAAGTGATATTCTGAAAATCACTTGTGATAGTCAGAAACGTATGAAAACGTAAGAAAACGGACGAAAACGTAAGAAAATGGACGAATACGTATGAAAACGGACGAAAACGTATGAAAGCGTAAAAACACGTTTGAAAATGGATGAAAACGTATGAAAATTGACGAAAACGAAAGAAAACTGATGAAAACGAACGAAAACGTTTGAAAACATATGAAATTGTATGAAAACGGACAAAAACGTATGAAAATGTACGAAAACGTATGAAAATAGACGAAAATGAAAAAAAAAACGCGAATGAAAAAAAAACGTGAATTAATTAAAAAAAACGCGAATTTAAAAAAATGAATTAAAAAAAATAATAAAAAAAAATAAAAAAACGTGAATTAAATAAAAAAAGCGTTAATTTAAAAAAAAAGACAAAAAAAATATGTGAATAAAAAAATAAAGACAAAAAGACAAGAAAAAAAACATGGACTTAGGTTTGCCTTTTAAATCTTAGGTTAATCTCCACCATTAGATCAAACTAGATGGATGGTAAAGATTTATCCCTTGATAAACATTAATTTATGGGTAAGCAAAATAAAGTAATCTACTTGTTGAAATTTTGTACCATTATGTTGACTTGTTTAGTTACCAACATGTGTATATTATCTTTTCTTTTTCTTTTTACATTTTTTTAAAAATAACATAAAATACAAATACAAATAGATAAGATAGTTGGATTTAGTTTGCTCGTCACCAAAGTATATTTATATATTATATATAATTTGAACATTTGAGACAAAAAGAATATTCATTCTTTTCGGGTGACTTGAACATAAAAAATCTCATACGTTAACTGCTTATATGTTGTTTTGGTTTGCAATCGATGAAACTATCAGCACTCTAAACAAAAAAAGTATATAACTTACTGATAGCATTATGGGAGGTAACTTTTAGGGTAAAAACTATAAACTAACAATGTACTTTTTAAATTTTAGTGACTTGAAATACTTATTTTTTTATATCTTTACTTAAACAACGAACCTTCAAAGATCATTTTGTAGAAGAAAATAGGCTTGTTAATGGTCTGGTGTTGGTATAGTTCTAAACTAGTTGGATCCATTTATATAATCCAGTGGGTCAAACTATTTGATCCATAATTTATTGATTAAACATTAAAGTGATTAAACAAGTGATCCAATTATATATATATATATATATATATATATATATATATATATATATATATATATATATATATATATATATATACTAAAACTCATTGGGGGATGAACAGTACCCCGCGCATGAACAATACCGCGCATGAACAGTGCGCAAAAAAAAAAAAAAAAAACTTTAGCAAATTCATTCCCGTGAATAAAATGATCGAGGGCAACGCACTCCCGTCGCAACGCGCGGGTTAACCCGCTAGTTCAACCCATTTTTGTATAAAAAAAATTGTTATCTAAGGTTTCTTACTTTTTAAATTTTGTAACTTGTGAGTTTTTTTTTTTTTCAACAATATTTATATTTGTAAGTTGTAACATAAATAGTGGCTTTTCCAAAATTAAACTCTTATCTTAGGATTTTGGATATTATATTCAAGAGAAATGATTGGCATATCTAAAATTTATGTCTAATTTTGTGTCGAAACATGTGTGGCAACAATTCATTGGTTGTATCAATCGAACCCACTTCTTCATAATCTAATGAGTTAATGACACATAAGTTCGGCATAAAATTAACCACATTTTTTGGGTCTCTCAATCTTTTTCCTACATTCTTTTTTTGAACGGCTGAAAGTTGAATATATAAACTAGCAAGAAGCTAGAAAATTAAACTTTGTAAAAAACTTTTTTTGTACATGGAAGAAGCTTGTTTTGTAAGATTAAACTTGGTAAAAAGATTTTGCTATACTATTCTGTAATGTACTAGTTGAACTTTTGTAACTTTCTGTTGACTTGCTTAGTTACTAAGGTATGATGTATACATCTATCAACGGTTACAACTTACAACCATCTAGGTAAAAGAAAAGTACCTAGGAAGGAAACAAATTCACTTTGAAAAAATGAACAAGACTATAGAAACAATTTTTTTAAAACATACATATGTAACAAAAATAATACCTATTAAAAAAAAAAGAAGTTTAAACTACACCTTTAGACCCGCCCTAATTACGAGTAAAAAGGCCCGAGCATAATAG
This sequence comes from Chrysanthemum seticuspe, assembly GCA_019973895.1. Lineage (NCBI taxonomy): Eukaryota > Viridiplantae > Streptophyta > Magnoliopsida > Asterales > Asteraceae > Chrysanthemum > Chrysanthemum seticuspe. The sequence goes on from BPTQ01000001.1 coordinate 27,700,906, forward strand.
ACGACAGATCAGACAGATAAATCAGATCAAAACGTACCAAACCAAACATATTTTGGTCCGATTCTCGGTCCACCCTTTTTCTCATATACGATATTTAGCCTTGTTCAGCTCGGTTCGGTCTTACGCAAAACCAACGATTATGCTTTATTGGATCGGACCTGGTCGACGAATCGAACTAGACTAACCTAAACATGGACCGAAAATTTCGGTCCAGTCCCCAGTCCGATATTTTAGACCTAATCAATTTTCAATCCAGTCAGATCTTAACCGGTCCGATCCAGTTTTCAGACTGCGATCAGCCTTAACGAGTAGTGTACTCAAGAAGCACAACTACACAATAATATTAATCATGTATCAGGCGGGTAATGGGGCGGGTACGGGTTCGGATATTTTAAACAGGTGCGGGTATGAATTCGGATATTTTAAACGAATGCAAATACGAATACACTAAAACCCGCCCTAAACCCGACCCGTTGCCATCCCTAATCCCAGACCCAAGTAGTGTGCACAAGAAGCACAATCACACAAGGATACATTTCGACAACCACTCCAAACCCAAAGCCCCAAATCTCCAACTCCCCCCACTATATAAACCCCCAAAAAAAAAACCCTCCCGCTCACACTACCCCCTTTCCCCCAATTCAATTTCAAAAACCCTAAAAAATCAAAATGTCAATCAACTTAACACAAGGATCAATCCCACAAATCTCAAACACAGATACCAAATCAACCGAATTCAAACCAATTGTCCAAGTATACGATGTCCGTCTTGTCCAATCGCCAGCCGGAGGCGGTGGGGAGAATAATAACAAGGAGCGGTACCGCGTGTTGTTATCGGACGGGGTTTGGCATCAGCAGGGGATGCTGGCTACTCAGCAGAATGAGTTGGTTAGGAATAATCAGCTGCAGAAGGGGTCTATTGTGCTCTTGACTGATTTTGTTTGTAATATGATACGCGACCGAGTGTAAGTATCTTTTTCGCTCCCTTTCGTTATTTCTCGATTTGAATTTTTTTACTTATTAGTTTTGTATATGTGTATCTGACTTGTCACAAAATTCTTTAGCGCGTGTTAGTGTAATTTTGTATAGATTTAACATTTATATATACACGATAGGATGTAAGTGTTTGTAATATGATACGCGACCGAGTGTAAGCGCCACACCCCCTTTCGTTATTTCTCGATTTAACTTTTTTTTTTTAATTATTAGTTTTGTATATGTGTATCTGACTTGTCACAAAATTCTTTAGCGCGTATCAATCTAATTTTGTATAGATTTAGAATTTCTATATACACGATAGGATGTAAGTGTTTAAAATATGATACGCGACCGAGTGTAAGCGTCTTTTTTCGCTCCCTTTCGTTATTTCTCGATTTAACTTTTTTTTTAATTGTTAGTTTTGTATATGTGTATATGACTTGTCACAAAATTCTTTAGCGCGTATCAATCTAATTTTGTATAGATTTAGCATTTCTATATACACAATAGGATGTAAGTGTTTCGTTATTTTTTTGATTTCTGTTTATAAAGTAATTGTTATATATATATGAATTTGATAATTTTGTATGTTAATACAACATTTAAAGACTGTAATCGTCAAAGTGTGCTAGTGTTGATCTTGAATACGATTGACGGTTAAGTGTAAGTATATATGAATTTGATATTTTTGTATGTTAACGTTTTAAGAATGTAATAGTGAACGTGTTTAAGTGTTACTTCGTAATACGTTTCATGGTCGCCTGTTTCTTGAAATGATTTGTTTTTATATCAAGTTTCTGTTGTTAAAGATTAGGATTATACGAGTATATGTATTTTGCAGTTTTTATATGTTGGTTTAAGTGTTTGTTGTTTTCTATGTATTGTTTATGATTTGTTTATATGAATAGGTTTTGTGTATTGTTATGTAAATCTGCCACTATACATGAATTTGACATTTTCTTATTATAGATTTAATGTTTTTAGAGCGTTGTTGTTGTAGAGTGTATGTGTTTGTGGATCTTTAGTGTGTTAATTTATAAGTGTTTACCAATTATGAACAAAGATATAAAAAATGACCGAGATGTAAAGAAAAGTACAATGGCTAAAACAGGATGGACTAAAAAGTATGTTGATGTTTTATGACAATTTAAATAGAGGTGTTTCGAAGTATTACACAAGCTTTAGTTCTCAGTATTGTTAAGGGTAATAATGTGTTTTATTTGTGCGCCAGAAGTATGATACATAATTGAAAGTCGATCATGTGTGTCTTTAGATGTGTGCTTTAGACATATGTATGATTTAATTTTTTTTTAATGTTTTTTGTTATTTTTGGTCTATATTGCTCCAAAGTGTAATAAATGCAATCATTTTATAAATTGTATATAATGAACTTTTTGTATGTTATGATGTGACAAGTTTTTATTCTGTTACCAAATGTTATGTAAATAGGTAAAATGATTTGTCACTCGTTTTTCTGTGATGTGTCACCATATATGTGGCTATAGAAAGTCACATACATTACAAATAAAATAAAAGGTTGTTATTTGAAATGATAAAAAGTTTATTACACAAACTGCCAATTTGGTAAAAGATTGTTACATGTTGGTGCGGTTGTTTTCTTATTGCTATACTTGTGACAAATTCATAAATTTGTGCCTAGGAAACTTTAGGTACTCTCAATGACCCATGACAAGAAATTGGTATAAAAGGACACGGAACTGGAAACTAGTATTGATATTAGGAACATTTCGAAGATGCTTGCTGAAAATCAAGTATTATTTTAGGGAAGACTCTTGAATTAATCAAATTTTGGATAATAGGCACCTATAAAACACAATAGAGATCGGTTTCCAACGTGTTAGGTGATAAAATATTTCTTCATATCCACTCATTATACAAATCCCAATAAATAGGGATGACGCTGCATCATTGCTTGATGGCTAGTATACCGTTTGAGGTCCAAAATAAGCACTTCTATTGGTGATAATTAGACATTTTATACCAATATGATATAGGATGCAGAAAGATTTTGAAGTGTTCATTTTCTAAAATCATCAATCCTACTTTCCAAATGTTTACTCTTAAATTGTTTCTTTTAAAATTTTATTTTGTCTTTAAGCTTGCATACATATTTGAGATAGGCTTGTAGCAGTATATGTGTGCACTTCTTGTTTTGTGTTATAAATAGATTCCGAATGTTTTTAATGTTCAGGAAATTAGTCTTCGTGTTACATTTTTTATTGCCATAAAAAAAAGTTCATTTTCGCTTGTTACACATCTGAAGTTCTGGTAACAATATAGTGACACCTAAAACACTGATATCAGGCATTTTGTAGTTGTTTTTGACATCTCTCTTATGTTATTGAGGCACCTAAACTTAGATGAAAATAAAATGGGTTCATAAAACGATCACCAATTCATGTAAGTACTAGTAGACGCCTAGCACACACTAGGTTTTAGTCATAAGCTGTACAAATATAGATACTTTGATTATAAGGACAATCAAAATGAATTTACATTTTGTTTCATTAATTGGCAAACGTGTCTTTAAGAATGTGAACCTTGATTTACTGACTTAAGAGCTATATTGTCGTGTGCATTTGAGTACTGGGGCTAAGTAGTGTATGTTAGTCGATACCAGTTTCAGTCTCTTTTCATTTATATAAATAATTACTATCTGTATTATCTTTGCATTTGTGATGTTCTAAATTCTTGCTTAAACCTCACAATTATCATATAATTTTTTAACTGAGAGCTTTTCCAATCATTTTTGTGCAGTATTATCATAATCATCAATCTGAATGTGGTGCTCAGTGATCATGATATTATTGGTGATCCAAAACCATACCCACCAAAATCTGCAGAGTCAATGCAATCTTCTCTGAATCAACCACCAGCAACAGTTACCGATAATCGGAATTCTACTGAAGGGTCATTCATGGGGTCCGTTACCAGACCAAATTTCAATGTGGGCCCCCCAGTTCAAGCTCCTCAACATCAACCTACTGTGGGGCCAAATTCTTATGGTAATAGTTTCAATAACACTTCTGGACCAGGACAACATAATTCAACTCGTCCCACTTTCTTAAATCCTCATCAGCAGCCTCCTGCAAATAACCGTATGCAACCAATCCCACCAATGTATAGTAACAGGGGGCCCATGGCTAAAAATGAGGCGCCTCCAAAGATCTTACCCATTGTTGCTTTGAACCCGTATCAAGGAAGATGGACCATTAAAGCTCGAGTGACTGCAAAAGGGGAACTTAGACGTTACAACAATGCAAAAGGAGATGGTAAAGTTTTCTCGTTCGATGTTCTTGATGCCCATGGTGGGGAAATAAAAGTAACTTGTTTTAATGCCGTTGTTGATAATTTCTACGACCTAATTGAAGTGGGTAAAGTTTATTATGTATCAAGAGGAAGCATAAAACCCGCTCAAAAAGCTTTCAACCACCTAAAAAACGATTACGAGATTACTTTGGATCAGACATCAACAGTGCAACCTTGCGACGATGACACCTCAATTCCAGGTCAGCAGTTTAGTTTCCGTAATATTAGTGACATTGAAGGCATGGATAACAACGCTGTGTTGGATGTAATCGCTATCGTAACTAGTATCGAACCGACAACCTCGATAACAAAGAAGACTGGTGGTGAAGCTTTAAAACGGGTTCTCAAAATAAAAGACATGTCTGGAAGAATCATTTCGTTGACTATATGGGGAAATTTTTGCAATGCCGAAGGTCAAACACTTCAAAACATGTTGGATTCTGGTGAATTCCCGGTTCTTGCAGTAAAGTGTGCTAAAGTAAACGAGTTTAATGGGAAAACAATTGGGACCATACACTCTAGCCAGCTGTTAATAGAACCTGATTTTCCAGAGGCTCGTAAACTTAAAGAATGGTTTTATACTGTCGGGAAAGATGCTCCTTGTGTTTCTTTATCCCGGGAGTTTGCCCCCCAAACAGATTCAATCAAGACTATATCCCAAATTAAAGACGAAAAGCTTGGGACCTCTGAAAAACCCGACTATATAACGGTTAATGCCACAATTTGGCATATAAAGCCTGATAACTTTTGCTACACAGCATGTCCTAACACGGTCGGCGATCGGAAATGCAGTAAAAAAGCTGTGAATGACGGTGATGGAAAATGGCGGTGTGATAAGTGCGATCAGACTTTTGATGAATGTGATTATCGATATATGCTTCAGGTACATCTACAAGATCATACTGGTATGATATGGGCAACTGCGTTTCAGGAAGCCGGTGAGGAAATTTTGAATCATTCTGCTAAAGATTTGTATTTTATGAAATATGAAGATCAAGATGAGGATAGGTTTGCGGAAATTTTTCGTAACGCCTATTTCAATGAATACATCATTAAATTGAGAGTGAAGGAAGAGACTTACAATGATATTCCATCAGTAAAAGCCAATATCTCCAAAGCAGAGAAGATAAAGTTTTCAACAAACACAAAAAATCTACTTCGTCTTTTAGAAAAGACAACAAAGACCGAGAACCCAAGTCTTATTTCCCAGAATACAGGATTTGGTCCGCAAGTAGGGACCATGGGTCAGTATGGAGGTTCGGGTGGAATGTTTAATGGTAATGCAGCTAAGATAGAAGACCCAGGTTCCGTTTCAGCGAATTATGGATCTGGTCCCCAAGTGGGGACCACGGGTCAGTATGGTGGATCTGGGGGAAGATTTAACAGTGCCGTAGGTTCAGTAGGTTCAGTAGGTGGAAATAGTGGTGCAAATGGTGAGTGCTTTAAGTGTCATCAACCGGGGCATTGGGCACAAGACTGCCCAAGTGCGAACCCAGGTAACTTTTCCTCGAATTTTGGAACCGGTGGTCAGATGGGTCAGTATGGTAACAGTGGTGTGGCTTCAAGAGGTGGAAATAGTGGTGCGTCTGGCATGTGCTTTAAGTGTAATCAACCGGGGCATTGGGCACGAGACTGCCCTGGTAACTGACTGACTTTGAAGGTATGAGTCAGTTTCAGCATATTTTTCTTGATAGATTTTTGAATTATACAAGTAGTTTCTGTTTTTTAGAATAATGTACATTTTTTAAGAAAACTTTGCAGGAGGTTTGTTTAAAACACTGATCTTCAAATAATTTTGTTAAAATCTACCTATTTGACTTGTTAGAGGAAAAATATACCTAAAATTGTAGATTAGTCGAACTTGTCCCTACTGTTTATAGCTTATTCGAGTTAAAAGCTTATCACTTGATTTCTGAAGGAACCAAAACAGTGACCACTAAAATATTACAGTACTTTTATTTTGTGAACTTAAAGACATGAACTTAAAAAAAAGAGCAAGGTTGGATCAGGTGGTTAACACCCTTTCCTGTCAAGGGTTCGATCCTCACCCCTTGCAAGGCCGGAGGTCCTTTTCTACCTTTGGTAGAACCGGAAGCAGCCTCTCTACCTTAGGTAGGGGTAAGGCTGTCTACGTCTGAATCTCCCCCATACACCATAGAAGACGGTATTGGGACCCATAACCCGTGGAAGACGGTATTGGGAGTTACTTTACTTTTTCTAAAGACAGGAACTTAAAGGGTTGCTATGGGGCGTGGATTTCACGGGTTACCAGTTAGTGTCATGGTTAAAGCTATGCATGCAACTTTGAATTTTGTATATTTACAGATCGTGGTAAATAAATATCACAAATTCCAACTGAAACACCCTTTATCTTAATTCTTTGCTTTTAGTTAAATTTTCGGTCATTTATGATTATTAACTGCAAGTGTCTTTAATGTTTGAATGCAGATGTTTGATGTAAGCTGGCTCGAATATTGCAGTGACCAAAACGTAGGAAAGCAGCCAGTTCTACTGCAGTGAAAATAGTTTTGCGGTTTAGTGTGTGTAGTTTTATAACTTGTGTTAGTATTTTGTTTAGTTTTATATAACCTTTTGTTTCGTTTGTACTGTTATCTAAGGCTGCTTCAATTTTGTGTTGTCATGTATATACAGCGGTTTTTGATCAGTGAAGTCAGGTTTACTTCTTAAGCTCTCAAAACTAGTAGAAAGTAGTTCACGCAGGGTTAGTCTTTGGTGAAATGGACACGAATGTATTAACCTCGACCAACTGATTTTGGCGTTTGTAAGGAAGAATCGTTGGTTTATACCTGAATCATAACCGGTAAAATTGCGATCTAGCTCTTATGATCGTACCATACCATTCTACCAAGTGAAAACGAGTCAATTCTCTATAGGATCTTTGATGACATATAGGACCTTACGTAAGTTCTCGATCTTACTATAGGTATGTATGATCTCGATCCGATCCGATTCTACATCGTCAAATTATTTAAACTAAGAAACTATAAACAAATGTACGGTAGAATAATAAAATACTCCAAGTATTAGCAAACCATAAGTGTTATACAAGCTTAATTTTTAAACTTAAATTAACCGGTTTGAATGATCGATTAGATAAATTATTATTTAAAACTTTTGTGAGTTTCATTTCCATTATGTTATACAGGGTTTTAAAAGGTGCAGCGTGGCCTTCACGTTACGCAATAGATCAAGACATCGACTCTAAGTGTGCCGTGTGATGAGGCGTGAAAAGTCGCGATAAGGCCTGACGTCTTTTTTGAACTTAACTTCGATGAAAAAGGTTTTTTTTTTTTTTAAGAAATAAAAAAGATCACATACAATGATAGTTTCTTAACTTAATTTCTTATGTATAACATTTTTTATAAACTTGATATATATGAAATGTGATATAATATATAAATTTATAAATGTTTTCATATTTTTGCCGCTTTAAGTCACGTCTAAGAAAACGTTATGACTTCGCCATAGCTTCTAAGGCGTGAGGCTTAGACATGCCGTCACACCACACCTCACGCTATTTATAACCTTGGTTATACTACTTATCAAACTCTTTTTTCTTTATAAATTTGTTATATTATCTATTTTAAATACGAATCACAAAACATACAAGACATTTGAACATTTAAGTAAGATTTTTCGATCTTGATCCAATCTTACGATTCCGATCTTGCAAAGATAAAAATAGTATATGGTAAAATTTCTATACAGCCTTGATCTGAACTATAAATAATTAAGTGATGTATGCAGCTGTGCGTTTTTGATGGTATGTAAGGGTATGATCTTAAAATTTAATTCATCAAAACTGAAGTTACTGCACTGGAAAAACATATGCTACTTTAATCAAGTTACAACGACGGGTAAGAACAATAGAAACTCAAACCACGAGTAAATAGAATAGTAGAATACGGTAGCCCTAGATTGACAGTTTTATTTACTTTAGGAAAGTCGTAAATAAACACAGAAACACACCACTGAATTACAAAATCTTCAACTCAATAACACACACCAGATGATGAAGATGAAGGCGACTCGTGTCTTAAACTTTTTCCAGGAAACTGACCCCACATCGCGCTATCAGTGCTGCACCGGCCCTTCGTTAGACCATTAACACCAGTTTTATCATCATGACTTTCTACACTTCCTATAGAAACCACTTGAGCCACCATCCTCTCCCTTTCAATCTGGGCTCGAGCCATTAACCTAAACCGTTCAGCTCTAGACCCAATAACCTGCCCGAGTATAGAAGCTGCAATTGTAAACACCATTGCTGTTTTTGGCATCAAGACCGATTTTCTTAACATGGCAATGAAAGGCACAGCTGCGTGAACAGCAATAAACCAAGATAACGAGAATTTTTTAACGTGTTCCCTCCATATCCCCAATGGTACATTAGCTGCCATACCCAACAATCCTATAACTAGCATTTTCTCCGGCAGTGGTTGAGGGCGTAAATTCTTTACAAGGGCAGTTCTAGCAAGGGCAGCTCGGGCAGCAACTACAGCACGTGGACATTTAAGTTTGAGTCCAGGTGGCGGTTTGAGAGTGGATGCTAGAAATGGTAGGACCCCACTAACGGCTCTGTATGACTTGGCAATTGGGCAGTTCCCTTTTTCTAACCACTCGTTTCCAAGTGCTTCGTGTGCGGATGAATCTCCCTGTATGGAAGCAGAGTTTACTAGAGAGAATAATGTTTATATTATTTCAAATGACGATCTCAGTCATGCAGACAGTAGAATAAAGAATAAATTACCAAAATAACACATGGGTATGAGACGTGTTTCTACATATTTTCCTTGACAAGCACTTGCTATTACTATATTCTATGACATGCCTACATAATAGGTATCTAATGTTCAGTCGTAAACGAAACATGAAAGCACCTTATTTGATGACTCCTTTTTGGATGATTCAGATTTATGATTTTGCACCTTCGGTTTCCCTGAGAAAGCCTCAAAACTGAACGGTCCACCTGGTCCAAACGCTGATAAACTGATCGTCGTAAAATTTTCAGCTAAAGGGTTGAACTGTGGTACAGGTTCAACTTTTGTCTTTTCGGAATCTTTATCAGAGAGAGGAATAATCCCGTCTTTTCCATGAAATACTTTAAATGCCAATTCAAAGTCAGAGTCATCCTCAAATATAGGACCGCTAGCTCCATTTGCCTGTCATGTATAACTATTAGGCCACAGAAACATGGATATCAAAATGAAAAAACCGAGTGGCCACAAAAACTTACATGAACAGGCATACGGAGTGAAGTGAAAGAGAAGTTGGTTGGTTTGTTGATGTTCCTTAGAAACGGACACCTTTGAATAGCTTGCTCGTTAAAGGGGCAACCAGATATATTCTCATTCATTCCGTTAATAAAAAAAGCCATTGCTTCCTAGTGCCAAAATACCTGCATATATCGGAATCGTTAGACATGTCAGATCGTAACTATAACCTTTCAACAACAACTAGCACATAAGTCATAATCTTAATAATATTGGTTTAAGGCAAATATATTTAATTTCTTTTAATCCTGACATCCTTTAACAATCAGGTTTGGATGGATAAATCCAAAACAGAATATGTATAACTTATCGATCATAAGTTAAGAGATCAAACTTTATTTTTCATAATTTGGTGAATTCGAGTTCCAGTTCAGGCAGTTACCATAAGGACCCCCTATAGACTAGCTCAACCAAGCATAATGCTTGCATCAAGAAGTCTGCATTCAACCATAGCTAACCAACTAGAAGGTCAAGATATTGACACTTTAAAACTATCGAAGACACTTAACTAATCATAAACTCGAAAAGAACCATATAAGGACACTTCCACTGACAATAATGAGAAACTTAAACCAGATCATAGCCTTGCAGATGTGCCTTTCAAAGTAATGACATAACAAACGGTCCAAATCAGATGGTCAAATGTAATAAAAAGGGGGGTTCACGAAATTCTATTTACTTATTTTCGTCGTCTAAAGGTATAATACTCACTTATGATAATGTTAATGATACGAACCTATCCCATACTGGCTCGTATCGTTCATAAGTCCAAGTGTAGAACTCGCTCAAAAAGCTAGCTTGTAAGAGGAAGGGACACCTAGACGCTAGACCTTATAAACCACCAACCAATCCCATACTTGGCCGATGTGGGATCGTAAGCTGAAAATTTCTGATAATGATGATGTAATACCCATATACCTTATTTTACGAAATGTTACCATTGGGGCATTTCCCAAGTGGCATCTAGACGCTAGACCTTATAAACCACCAACCAATCCCATACTTGGCCAATGTGGGATCGTAAGCTGAAAATTTCTGATAATGATGACGTAATACCAATATACCATATACCTTATTTTACGAAATGTTACCACTGGGGCATTTCCCAAGTGGCATCACTGTCCCATCGCAAACGTCGTTAAGGAGGGTTTAGAGAAATGTTGACTAGGACTAGGTCCTCGGGGAAGGGTCAGTCAGCATCCAAAAGGGGTGCTGCACGGAGTCGTGCTTCCCCGCCAATATAAACCTTTTAGGGAATTATTCGCTAAACATTGCTAACTAGGAACGCTAACCGGTCCACGTGCTCCGACCCAAGGACAATATGTGAAAGACAATGTTACGCTGCAGCGTGTTTATCCGCTCAGGATAATACTAAAATTCAACATTTTACCAAAATACATAACCAACATTATAAATAACATATTATCAGCCTCAACATCATCCTTATCATGAATTTATAATTAACAATCATTAAAATAAACAAAATCTAATAAATTAGCTTAACAGAAATTTTATACAATTTAATAAATATAGTTGTTGAGGATTTACCGGTGAAATTGATACGGTGGCGCGTGACGGACGTGTGGATGACACGTCGGAAATGTTTTTTGGTACACGATGATTTTGTTTTCTTTTCTTGTTGGGAGTTGAGGTATTATGGGTAACTTCGGGTCAAGTTATTTGGGTCGGGTTTGATAAGCTGAGTTTTATAAGGCTGGGCACAATCAACTTGAAAATATCGGTTGGTCACCGAATATTTCGTCCCACGACCGATGTTAACATTGGTCACCATGGTTGTGGACACCGGTCGGTACATTGGTCAGCGAGAAAAAAAGTTGGATCGGTTCAAATTTCGACCGAAATAAAACACACGTCTCCCAAGCCATTTTTGCCCGTTTGGGGCTAAAGTTAAAAAAATTTAAATTTTTTGACCGTTTGGTCTTTCAAACTAAAAAAAAATAAAAACTTTTTTTTTAAAACAATTTTACCACTCTATAAATATCAACTTCACCTCAAACACAATTCATCACTCACTATTTCTCATCTATATTCATTTCAATCTAATTCTCATTCAAGTTCAAAATGTCAAAGAAAAATACCCCCACCATCAAAAAAACGACGATCCCAACTACCACAAAATCAACCGAATATGAATTTCTCGCCGGAAAACAACTTCGAGTTAACCGGCATAACACCACAACAAAACCGGCCTATTCGCTTTCGTCCACAAAGTTTTGAATATCAATCACAACTAGCCCAACCAAATCAAAACCAAAACCCGTTTTACGTTAACCGTCCTTTTGTCCCACCGCAACGTCCTTACACAGATTACCGGTAAGAACCTAGTGGGTCGTCGTACCATCCAAACATGGACTTCATTTATCCTTCTCAACCATATCAACCTTATTCCCCGGTTCGAAGTACTAATCTTGACATGAATTTGGAAGATTATTTGCCGGAGTATCCGACACAAAACTACCAAAGTCAAGGTGCTTCGATGGGCCAAGGTTCGGGTCACGGTTCGCACCACGGTTCGTACCATGATTCCATTCCCGTTGAAGATTCTGATGATGAAAAAACCGCTTCCGCTGAAGAAATGTCCCCCATCAAACCAAAGCAGCCATCAAGGCGTGCTTCAAAGGCCAAGGACAAGTGCAAGAAGCCCGAAACAAGCAAGGCGAAAGGCAAGAAGACCGTTGAGCCATGGACAAAGGTGGAAGAGGTCGCACTTTGTAAAGCTTGGGTTTATGTGCCAAAAACTCGGAGAGAGGAAACGCCCTAAACCACTTCCGTTTTAGGAGTTAGTGATAGAGTACTTTAAAAATGAAACTGGCTCAGACCGAACCTATGACTCCATCACTACCAAATGGAAGAATAGGATTCGTAATAGGGTTGATAATTATTGTGCTATCATGAATAATATCAAGAATAACCATGGAAGTGGTGAGAATGATATAGACGACACTTCAAAAGCTCTTAGAGAATACCGTATGACTTACAGTCATGATTTCACTTTGGAGGAGTGTTGGAAAGTTTTAAAGGGTCATGATGCTTGGAAGTACACTGAGATGCCGGCTTTCCAAACGAATAGTCGGAAGAAAACAAAGGGTTCTACCACTACCTCTGGTTCAACCCAAGCTCGTGATCCTTTCGATGTCCAAGATGTTGATGATTCTGATGAGGAATGGACTAGAGAATCACGACCGGTAGGTCATGACAAAGCAAGGAAGAAACCATCCTCCTCCTCTCGTAATGATGATGAACCATCAGAATCATTTGTAAAATCGTTGGCCAAAACTTTCTTCAAAAACAAGAAGCCGTCAAAAGGGGAGAAATGTAAGAATAAGGAGGGTTTATAAGATGCTTACATACGGTTGAGGGAAAAAGAGCTGGAGATGAAAAAAGAGAAACTTGAGCTCTTGAGGCTATTAAAACGAGAGACCGACATAATCTTCTACAACACCCCAATCGACCCAACTTTGACTGGACGACAACTAGAAGAATTGACGAAAGTCAAGGCAACAATCAAGGCACACTACGATTTAGATTATTAGTTTAAGTATTGTAATGTATATTTTAATTTAGTATTGTAATATTTTTTTTTTTAATTTTAATGAATTTAAATTTTATGTTTAAAATGTTTGAATTAAAAAAAATAAATAAATTAAAAAAAAAATAAAAAATAAAAAAATAAATCGTCGGTCATCGACTGTGGCATCCTGGCCATGTCCGGTCGCCAGAGAAAGCTGATGTGGCACCTGGTGACCTGGGTCATGTCTGGTCACGATTGTGCCCAGCCTAACTTACAAGAATCATGTACAAATTGAGAATGAATAGTATTTTTTATTTGCACATTTAAATGTATAACAATTTAAAAAGAATATCAGTATTATACAAGTATTTAATATATGCATTTGAGTGTCTCAATTAATTTTTAATGTGTGCAAATCAATTCCCAATTAAGAAACATATTTGTTAGGTATTTGGAAATTCAAGTATTTGTGTGTGGTCTTACCGATATTATTGTGGCCGTTTTCAAATATGAACTTCGAAACTTTGATAACAACTTGACACTAGGTTATCTTGTAGATGGCTAATGGGATTCGAGTTATTTTGGTTTTCGGTAAGTTGGGTTGGGTCTTGAGCAATCCCGATTGGTATATATAACTATGACCACCTTAATCGGGATCGATATGGAAATGAATAGTCCTCAGGCAATCTCTTCGCTTGCCATGTGTTTTAGGAGGGAAATGGAAAAAAAGGGCAAAGATGAGTTAAGATGTTGCAAATTTTGTCCTTGAAAAAAGTCATCATCGGGAAACCAACTTGGCAGGTGTGGCTAGACAATGGCGGGAAACGAGTGAAATGACGAGAATACCCTGGGGGTGGGGTGTAACATATTGTATTTCACATACACATCAAACCATAACCAATGTAGGCGTACCAAATGAGTTTTAGAGAGAGAAAGTTAGAGGTTTGAGAACTTTAGTGAGAGAAAGAAAAATCTTATTATGAGCTCCAACTCCCTACCTTGGGAGGTAGAGAGTATTTATAGTACTTACATAAAACGCCACCTGACGGGCTATGGATCAGGCATACAGTGGGTAAAGACTCGTCCGTCCTCCACGGTGTTACAAAACTAAATACTATTTAACATTAAATAACTAAGACTACGAGCTTTTTAACGATTACATATACTTGAGGTGACCGACACTTTAACTACTGGATTTTCCAAATCCTAACAATCTCCCCCTAAGGGAGGTCACCTCAAACATACATTAAATTTCTTAGAAAACAAACAGATATTACATTGAGATTGTTCTTGGATTCTTGTTCTGTAGCTCATAGTCTTTGATTCTTCATTTTTGCATGTTTTGGATAATCTGAGTGGAGGTCTTTAACTGATCCACGTGATACTGAGTTTTGAGCCAGCTTTGAGATCATCAGCAACATTATATCTCTGACTCATCCATTGTGGTGTTGGTATTATGTGATGTTGTGACTTATGGACCGACATACTCACATTCTGGATCATGATTTATTCTTATAAGAGTAGCGGAAGCTTTCTTTGATTCATGATATTGGCAGCAGCGTAGCAGAAGCATGGAGTGAAAATATCAGAGTCATTGATGCACCAATCATGATTTCTTTAGATATGAATGTGTTGTGTGAGCATGCGGCTATGGATTGACCGCTTCATTCTGAATAGCTGCAAACGTCGGGGTGTACCTGCATAAGACAGTTAGCAATAAAGAGCACGAAAGTGTCTTTGATCACTTTCGATGAATTGAGGTACACGGCCCACGGTTCCCCGTTGATCAGTACAAGTACTACCTGTGATCAGGTATAATTTCGAAGAATTTCCTTGACAGGGTTTCGCAGCTGCTCTAGCTGTTCTCAAACCGGAACGTCTCAAAGAATATAACACGGAGTGAGTGAACCAGCGAAACGAGATTCACTGATTGATGAAAAGATATTTGAAAAACAATCGTGTATTGCTCAATAGAAATTTTTTTACAATACAACGAAGGTTTTAATGAAAATCAATTATCAATCATAAACGCCTTTTATTTTGAGAAATAAGTACACAGTCGATGTGCTAAAAATAAGAGTTTTTAAGCATAACGACCGGTTTTTCAAAGGTATCCGTCAATCCACAACCTGAACCAGGATTGATTCAAAAGATTGAATCTCTCCATTGTTTCTATTCAGTTGTCACATGGTTAATCTATTGGATAGATCTCACATGCCACCTACCAGGAGCTTGTTCGATGTTGGCTCTAGAAGGCTTTCCATCTTCATTGTGAATATGAATGCATATCACTTAGATGTTCTGGCAATACCATAAGGATAATGCGTAGGACTCATAAGATATAATCTCTCTTTCCACATTGTGTGACACAGAGAGTCTTCATTGAACGTGTCCTAAAGAGATTTATATGATGATCTCGTGGCTCTAGACTCAATTGTGCATATTTGGTTCCTATGCCGGAGACTAGGGAGAGGGTCTCCTTCTTCAATATCAACAATCTCTAAGAGAAAGTCGATAGATTATGTCGGTTCCCCGTGAGAATGAAACAAGCCCTTTTAAGAGGAACTTGAATAGCTTGGAAAGTTGAAGTGCAGTGCGTCACTGGGTCCATGACGTCTTGTCTTCAATACCGATGTTACCTTGGTAACAACCAGTAGTATATGAATTGAACCCGGTTTCTGCCCTAAGGTTGAATAAATGGAGGGCTATTTCTTTTCACCCTTTTTCACATTCAATTCTTTTTCATTCTTCAACCCCTTCAGTGCTTACCGAGACTTCATTACTAGAACCTTGTTGGGTTTATTCCAGTACTAGCTCAGTCTCAGTCCGCACTCTTCCCATATCTCACTTTTCTCTTTTTTTCATCGTACCTAAGGACTCTACACTATCTAGTGGATTGTCCCTGGGTAGATCCCTCCGGTTCTGGCGGATCATGGGACCTCAACCTAACCTTATCATCCTTATATCACCATACATAAAGTAAAGTTGGTCGGTCTTTTTGGTATTGTTCATTTGCCACTGGAACCAATTGAAAACCATTTGAAAAGTCAATCAAGATACTTGTGATATAGAATCAAAGCATTTTGTATCTTAATTGTTTTGATATTTTAGAAATGCTCCCCCTCAACATATGCATAAAAATTTAGAAATTGTTTAGCACATGGAGGCAAGAGATCTTTGAAATCGTTAGATTAAGAGTGAAAGGTCCAATCTTTTGATTAACATTTTCTAAAATGATCATCATCACTTCCCAATCAATTTGAGTAGATAAAACATTTTGAGGAAGGATGAGGTTTTCAAAAGTTTGCTCCCCCTCAATATGTGCCTCGAATTTTGAAAGAATTTTGCACATATTAGAGGGAACCTGCACTTAGAGACAATTCAGTCACGTTTCAATAATTTGAGGTTTAAAATAGTTGCTCCCCCTGAACATGTGCATGGAAAATTTGAAATCGTTTGTCACTTGCAGGGAGGCAAACATGCTAAACACTTATGAAACCATTTATCGAATTATCAGTTTAAATCCAATTTAAATCACAAATTCTCCCCCGATCACAATTATCAAATCATTTGAGATTTGTGATCTTTGTAGATTTAAATTGATTTTGAAAGCTTTTAAGGAGAATTGTGACTTGATTATGAAAGCGTTTTAACTGGTAAGGATTGGATTATGAGACTTTAAACTCCATTGATTAAACATGCATAACTATCTTTTGAAAACATCATAATAACCAAGGTCTGGAACCAATTGTGTAACATTTTGTAAAATATTTAGAGTAGACCTTACTCATTTAAGTGCAAATTGTTTGAAAAGAACACTTTTTAATTTAATTGAAAAATCATTCTCCCCCTCAATCAATGACGAAAGTCGTTGATTGATGAATTGAGATTTTGACACTTGATAAGTTCTTTTGATTTTCAAAAATAGAGTCCGAAGTGTTTTTCAAAACAATTGAGTTTTCATAAGATTACAAATATATTTCAGAGGAATCTTTAGAAGGAAAAATATTTGAAATTAAACATTTGTTTTGTAGATGACAAACACTTGTTTTTAGAATCAGAGCATTAGGTTTGAAACATGAGATAAAGCATGGCTCTGTTCTTTCTTTGAAAAGCGGGTTACTGCCTGAAATGACAATAAACCATTATTTTACTTTCTCCCAAAAAATATATATATATATATATATATATATATATATATATATATATATATATATATATATATATATATATATATAGGGAAGGGTTCTTTTCAGAACCAAGAAAAGGTCGAGAACTGCGAGAACCAGCATCAACCAATCAGATTTTTTTGGATATTTAATTTTATTATTTAATTCAAAAGGGCATAATAGTAAAAGTACATTTTTTATTTTCTTTTTGATTTTTTTAATAAAAAACGTTTTTTTAGTTCCTAAATTTTAGGATTTTTTTTTTTTTTTTTTTTTT
>BPTQ01000001.1:27718995-27792612 GCA_019973895.1 Chrysanthemum seticuspe
GGTAAAAGCAAGTTAGTGGTGGTAACTTTGGAACAGATTTTTTGTTTATGCACGGAAGACATCAAATTCACCACAAACTGTAAAAACACATATGCGCTCTCAATAACACATATGCAAAATTTGCTAATTTAGTGTACCAAACACATCACTCTCAAACCAAATATCATACTAATTTACTATATCAGAACAAAATTTGCTAAATCAATCAATTTATCATTATAAATTGTAACAGCCTATATACTATCAAGTGGCAACATCAATGCTTTGTCTTTAGGTTCCACATCAA
The DNA here is from genome assembly GCA_019973895.1 of Chrysanthemum seticuspe. Taxonomy (NCBI): domain Eukaryota; kingdom Viridiplantae; phylum Streptophyta; class Magnoliopsida; order Asterales; family Asteraceae; genus Chrysanthemum; species Chrysanthemum seticuspe. Next base: position 27,719,282 of record BPTQ01000001.1, read on the forward strand.
ACAAATATATTAAGAACACCAGTTTATAACTTTGTATTTTTTAGATCTAATTTACTTTTAAAATACATATGCACACTTACATATTTGTTTCTTGTATTGGTCATACATATGAAAAAACCATACAGATTGCCACTAATCAGTCAAAGAAACAGTTGGTAGTATGGTTATCTCATTTCATTGTCATTCGACATCTTAAATGTAACATTATGTAATATGGAAACAAAAGATTGTCATTACCATTATGGTTTTTTGCAGCTTCTTTCATTGTTCTTCCAAATTGTTTTTCTATGTCCTCTCGAGATAATGAAATAGGAGCTGTCTTGTATTTTGCATTCGAGGGTTGTATGCATCTCTTATCCACTGACTTCCTTCCTTCTTCTGATGCATTATCTGTAGTTGATAATCTATTTCCTTTAGATAACTTTAAAAATTTAGATTCACTTCTTGTTAAGAATCAAAACAAACTAAAGATCCTCCATTTGATATTAAATATCTTGATTATAGAATGGACTGTATACCAGAACCCAAAAAAGACATAACCCAAGTAACTTTAGTAGCAAAAAAAAAATGATTATTAATAACTGAAAAACCGTATATCGAGTTTTTGGATCATATGCGAATCTTGGATCATATAACTGAAATCGTAGATCAAGTTTCTTGGATCATAGAACTGAAAAAAATAATGCATATTGTTTTTTAGACAAGGTTTCAATGGTGGTGATTGAACGAAAATGGAGGAGTTAGGTGGCTAGGGTAGAGATGGAGAAGAAGAGATGCGTGATTTAGGGTGGCGGCTCATATTTTGGTGAGGCAGTTATTAGGTTAAAAATGGGAGAGGAGAGATGCAGGTGAATTTAAGAATAGAGAGAATAATGGAGTTTTTTTAGAGTGATACAAAATTACATAAACGCCCTTTCATCCCTTTTAGAATGTAACTTAATATTTAAATTTATTACTATTATGCCACCAATATTTTTAGCCATTGATCAAAAAATGAATGGATGAGATCGGTTCTCGCAGTTCTCGACCTTTTCTTGGTTCTGAAAATAACCCTACACTATATATATATATATATATATATATATATATATATATATATATATATATATATATATATATATATATATATATATATATATATTTTAAACATTCGATCAACATCTAAAGTCCCATGTCACTCTTTGACTGACAGCTCAAAGACCGTAGATATATATATATCGAATCAAGGAAAAGAAAAAGAACATGACAAAAAGACAATTTTTTTTTTTTTTGAGATTTTCATATTTTTATGGATTTTTGAAAGTTTTATATTTTTGTATTTTGCTTTTTGGATAAATATATACAAAGATATAGATGAAGGAAAGACCTTTACTCCTCGTCTTCCTCCTGAAGACGTTTGAGTGTTTCTGGTTGAAGGCTTTTCAAGCCAAGTCGAGGAAGAATAAACTCAAAACGTTCTCTTGGAAGAGCTTTGGTGAATATGTCTGCTAACTGGTATTCTGACTTCACAAAATAGAGTTCCACCACTCCGTTTTCCACTTGCTCCCTGATGAAATGATGTCGGATGTCAATGTGCTTTGCTCTTGAGTGTTGTACGTTGTTGCATGAGAGAGCAATAACACTTTTATTATCACAGTACGGAGGGATTTTGTTGAATTCAAAGCCATAGTCAGATATGTGGGATCTCATCCAAAGGATTTGAGCACAACAAGATAACATGGCTATGTATTCAGCCTCTGTAGAGGAAATAGAAGTACTCATTTGCTTCTTTGAAGACCAGCTCACAAGCTTATCACCCAAAAACTGAGCACCTCCTGATGTACTTCGACGTGTATCTTGACATCCTGCATGATCAGCATCTGCATAGGCTGTTAGTGACATACCGGTGTCCTTCGGGTACCATAGTCCCATATTGATGGTTCCTTGGAGATACCGAAAGACCCGTTTAACCGCTTCAAGGTGCTTTTTAGTAGGCTTAGCCTGATATCTAGCACACATGCACACAGCGAACAAGATGTCTGGTCTGCTAGCTGTGAGGTACATCAGGGATCCAATCATGCTACGATATTTTGTTTGATCTACCATGATCCCTGAGTGGTCCTCATCCAGCTTAGTGCGTTCAATCATGGGAGTGTCAACGGTGTCACATGATTCAAATCCAAATTTCTTTAAAATCTCATTTGCATATTTAGATTGATTTATAAAGATGCCTCCGGGACTTTGTGAAATTTGTAATCCCAAGAAAAATGACATTTGTCCAATCATTGACATTTGAAATTTGGAACCCATTTCATTTGAAAAACGATCACATTCATTGGGGTCAGTTGAGGCAAAGATAATATCATCAACATAAATTTGAACGTGAATTAAATGTTTGCCTGACTTCCGGGTGAACAATGTAGGATCAACTGCTCCTTTGCTGAATCCAGTGGTTAGAATAAACTTTGACAGCGTATCATACCATGCTCTAGGAGCTTGCTTTAAACCGTAAAGAGCCTTTTTCAAGCGATAGACATGAGTAGGATGCTCTAGATTCACAAAACCCTCTGGCTGGCTGACGTAAACCACCTCTTTCAAATCACCATTAAGAAAGGCTGTTTTCACATCCATCTGATATACGACCATGTTCTTACTAGCCGCATTAGCCAAGAAGATTCTGATAGCTTCGATACGAGCAACGGGAGCAAAAGATTCTTCAAAGTCAATACCCTCTTCTTGACGGTATCCTTTGGCAACCAATCGAGCCTTGTTCTTTAGGACATTACCATGCTCATCAAGTTTCACTTTGAAGATCAATTTCAGAGCAATGATCATAACACAATCTGGAGCAGGTACTAACTCCTATACATCAAGTTGATCAAACTCATGAATTTCTTCTTGCATGGCATTGAACCAGCAGTCTTCATTCATGGCGGTTTTAATGTCTTTTGGTTCGACCTTAGAGAGTACGGAGTTGAAAAAGCACCATAAGGCATCGGTTGCAAGTTGTTTCCGTGTGGATACTGGGCGAGAGGGGTTTCCAATGATGTTGTCTAATGGGTGATCATGTGTCCATTTTCTAAGGTGCTCATGTGGTTGTGGTTGTGGAACTGAAGTAGCAGAGTCGATATCTCCTGATGAAGAAGGTTCTGATGATGATTCAAGAGCAAAGATATTTTCAAATGGAGCATCTTCGGGAGTTGCAAATGGATTAACTTCATCATCGATGCCAGAAACACTTCCATGATGTACATTTGATGATTGATGATTTGTTGATGAGACAGAGTGATCAGCAGCAGGCGCTTCTTGACTTAATGAAATTGAGACTGAAGGGTTGACTTCATTCACAGGGATAGGAGCAGCCTCTGTTGGTAGAATTGACATTGCATCAGCATTCGGTTCATAGTGTTCATCAAACATCAGATCAAACAAATTCTTTAAATCATCTTCTGACGGAGGTACATATGGAGTTGCTGGAGATGAGTTTGGTACAAGAGATGAACCAATGGGACTGTTTAGAAGTGCGGGTCCAGAACTGGATTGTCCAGGAGCCATTTGACCGGTCAGCTCATCAAACGTAACGTGAATAGTTTTCATGATATTTTGGGTTCTCTTGTTGTAGATTCGGTAACCCTTCTTGTTTGGTGCATAACCAACAAAAACTCCAATATCTGCCTTTGCTCTTAATTTACCTAAGTCTTGACCGTCATTCGTCGGATAGCACAAAGCACCAAACACACGAAGGTAGGAGAGATCAGGTTTTCGTTTATGAACAAGTTCATATGGAGTTTTTCCATGAGAGGTGTGTATAAGGGAACGATTTTGGGTGTAGCAAGCAGTGGCAATGGCTTCAGCCCATAGAAACATTGGAACCTTTGAATAAATAAGCATTGTTCTTGCGGCTTCCACAAGAGTTCGATTTCGTCTTTCAACTACACCGTTCTGTTGAGGAGTTCGTGGAACACTTCTTTGGTGACTGATTCCAACACTTTCATAAAACTGAATTAAGTCTTTGTTGACAAACTCTGTGCCATTGTCTATTTGAACAATTCTGACTGTATTGTTGAGTCGAACCTGAAGCTGTTTAATTAGTTTGATGATGACATCTGGAGTTTCATCCTTTGTCCTCAAAAACTTTACCCAAGTAAATCGAGAGTAGTCATCAACAACTACTAGAATTTATTTCTTCCCATTTATCGTTTGCACTCTCATTGGTCCGCACAGATCCATATGAAGGGTATGAATAACTTCCATTACTGAATTTGTGGGTTTTGGTTTGTGGGCATATTTCGTGCTTTTACCCAATTGGCAAGCTGAACAAAGATGACCTTTTTCATATTTTAATCTGGGTAAGCCTCTGACAAGATCCTTTCTGGAAAGGTTATTAATGGTGCCGAAGTTCAAGTGATTGAGACGACGATGCCATAACCATGACTTTGTTTTAGAAGCCTTTGACAGCAAGCATATTGGATAAGACTTCATCATGTCTTCGATAGAAATGGTGTATAGGTTAGAACCTCGAGTACCTCTTAGTAATTCCACACCATCAAGTTGTCTAACGAAGCAAGTATGTTTTCTAAAGGCCACCTCTAGATCGGAATCACAGAATTGACCAACAGAGAACAAATTATGACCAAGACCTTCCACATAATATACCCTGGAGATTACACTTTTGCCAGCTACATAATCACCATAACCCATAATTGCTCCAAAATGGTCGTTCCTGAATCTAACAGTCCCGATGAATTTGCTCACAAAGTTCATGAGCCGCGACCGGTCTCCAGTCATATGCTTGGAACAGCCTGAGTCCAAGTACCACAAAACGATTTGAACGATCTGCAGTTGAACACAGACAAGAATGGATAACTGGATAATTGGGATCCCCATGCAAGAATGGGTTCCACTTGGTTAGTAACAGTGATTGGAACACCCACATCAGAAATAGAAACATCCATATCAGAAGTAGAAGCACTGGAATCATTAGGAATAGATGCAGTGTTGGTGTCTATATTAGACCTATTCAAAGTATGTTCACTTCTTAAGGGAATAGTTCTACCAGTAGGCATCCATTTTCCAGTGGGCATTGTCTTAGCAGATTGAGGGCAGAACTGATTGACCTTATAGCCAAAAGGTATCCATTGATAACCTATCTTGCTAAATGTTCTTCCTGTGGGTTTCCACTGTTTTCTATCTTTCATTCGCTTTTGCCTTTTAGCCTTCTTTGCAAGATTTTTAGCATTAACAATTTTAACTGGGCATTTGACAGCATTAGACAAAGCATTCACACCATAATCATGATTAGCAACAGAATTCTCACAGACATCATTACATGGTTTGCAAATAGTATCAGAATTCGAATTAATTACAGTACGCCTATGGCTAATACTAGAATCAACACGATTCATTTTATTCAACATAAACTTAACGTTCCTAGGCTGGTCTTCTACTATCTTCCAATGCATATTCTTAGCTTGCGAGGGTTTATCTTGCTTGGTATTGCCTGGAGGCTTTGACCCGCTTGCATTAATGTCACTGATTACTCTTGTAGAGGGAATTATGGGAACATTAGTTGGTTGATCTACTTTTTGCATTCCTGAACTAGATGTGCAAGGGTCTGTACTTCTAGAAGGCACATTGGAGTTCACTTTCTTGAAAGTGGGCCTAGAATGGTTTGTATGTTTTGCACTAGGCATAGAACAGGGCATCACAGCTTTGCCTTTTACACCTAAGGATTTTGGACATGTTGCAATTACACATTCTAGCAGCTCTTGAGATCGTTTGGCCTTAAGGCAAGCAAACCTAATTTCTCTATCGAGAGGTTTATTAATGAAATCCTCTTCAACAATCTCACGGAGACATTCTAGACTATCCTTAAGATGAGCACAATAATCATGAAATGCAGATTCATTATTCCTAAGATGAGGAGGAATGTATTTAACAGTCACAATATATTTGCAGTCTGAGGATGACTTTGATGCAACATTCTTATTAAACACAAGTGGCAGTTTCCCATTTTCCTGACTTCTCAGATTCTCAATTTCCTTTTGTAAAGACGTTATTTTTTCGTTGTTTTGGTCACGAGTAACTTTCATTGAATCATATAACTCTTTAAAGTGTCATTTAACTTTTTCATTTTCTTCTAGAAAACATTCGTTTTCCTTTTGTAAGGCATTTACTAAGTTTTGAAGATGAAAAGTTTGAGAGTACTGAGAATCTAAAGGAGGAGGCATTTGGGATCCAGTCACATTGTTCATTTCACCCTTTAATTGAGAGATTTGGGTTTTCAACTTTCTGATCGTGTTACAATGACCTCGAATCTGATCGTCACGTTTGTTTACACTACAAGAAAAACAAGTATTTGGGACGAAGGAAAATTGTGCCAAATACTCAAATTAATGTGCCAAATACTATTTGGCACGACTTTGGCACGGTTTTGGCCGCGTCCTAAATATGAGGGTGCCAAATATATTTGGGTTGGGGTAAAACTGTGCCTAATAGTATTTGGCTCGGATTTAGGACGATTTTGCACTTTTGTTCCATATGGAGAGTATTGGTACGGTTAGTGAATTCTGGTGCCAAATGTTTATTAGGCACAGTTTCAACTTTTGTCCTAAATGATTTCGGCTTTTTTGTCACCATTTCCAAAAGCATTAGACACGGTTTATCTCATGGTGCCAAAAGCATTTGGCACTATTTTTATAATGTTAATTCACCTATTACAATTGAAATATTTAGAACTACCATTTTGAATCATCAAAAGAGCATAAGTAACAAAAGACGCTAATTCTTGACGAGGGAGCATCAAATAAAACCGTGTTTATTGTGCTTTTGATTAATCAATATAAAATAACAGTGTACAATACTTTCATTATTTTTGCCAATGATTACATCTTTTATATTATATAATAAAACAAAACCTTTAGTGAGAATTTTTCATTTCAAAAAAATCAAACCATACCTTATTAAGTAATAATTGAATTATTAATTATTTATTTTTAAAGATGCTTAAAGAAAAAAACGTTTAAGAACTTCTTTAATTAGTAAAAATTTATAAAATTTCGTTTTTGTGTAAAATTATATAAGAGATTTGGTACAAAAATATATGTGTCAAAAACATAAAAAATCAAAACTTAGAAAAAGCGGGTCATATACAAAAACCTTAGGGTTAAAATTAAAATTTTAACAAACAACCAACCTCTTCTTACTTTAGCCATTGCACACAACAGAACACACACAACAAAGAAAAGCCGACTAAAAACTTACAACTTAAAAAAAACACATCGCTCAATCTGATTAATCAACAGTATGTTTTTTTGACTAATGGATTAAAGGTATATTAATCTTTTACTTATTAATTATCTACTAATCTAGGTTTTTTTTTGTTAATTAAGTTATTGGTTTGTGTTAATTCTGTTTTATCATTAAAAGTTTATTTTTTATATTTTTTTCATGCTATTTGTGTGAAGTTGTAAACTTTGGATCATATATTTGACAGGGTTTGCTTTCTTTTCAATATCTTTTTGTCACCGGCATGTCTTTGGTTTTTCCGGCGAACTTTGCGCCGTCGTCTCTACTCTTGCCACCATTAATAAGCCTTTTCATATCTTTTTTAAGGTTTTTAATGAATTGGGGTTTAATTATTTGTTCATTAAAAATGAATTGGGGTTTTCATAATTTTTTAATGAAAAATTAGGGGTTTTGATTGTGTTTTTTTTTTTAAAAGTTTGTTATCAGAATTTAGTTTCTTATATATTTCCGATAATATAAATTATGAGGGTAAGTAGGAGTGGGGATTTGTATTATTCGTATTGGGGAGTTTGTGTTGGTGGTATTAGTGTCTTCGTTAAGTTATATTATATGTGGGTTTTAAAAATTGAACTTTGTTTGTTTTATACTTGGTTCCTGTAATATATTTTGCGGAACCTTATGATTCGTTTTAAAATTTATTTAGGTTCTATTGTTGGAATAATGATATACTGAAGAGTAAAGTCTCACCAAGCTACTCACATGGCATGGAATAGATGAAGGTTATAAAAGGTACAAAATGAGAACTATTTATAGATGTTGCCACAATATGAGAACTATTTATGTTATCCATTAATTTGATATTATCGATCAATTTTTTATCATGTGTGACTATAAAAGTTAAAATTAGAGGAATTATTTGTTGCTTTGAAATTTTGGAATTAAATCACTAGATTGGTGTTGGTTTTGTTTTCTTTATACACTACTGTTATTGATTCTCGCTACTAATGTTGCATATATTTGTAAATGAAACGCCGGATATTTTTTTATCAATAGATGTTGCTATCAATAAATTAGTACTAATCTATAGTACATATTGTAGCACTATAATTGGGAAATGAAAACATTTGTATAGATAACAATGAACAATGAAAGCACTAAAAGTTGAATGGGAAAGACGATTGCTTGATATATGTATGAAAGCTTATTGGCTAATTTAGGCTGTTTGGGACGTGCTTATTTGGAAAGTTTTGTGCTGATTTTGTGATATAAACATTATCGTCACATTTTTACCATTGAAATGCGTAATGGGTGTAGGATCAGCGGGTTTAGTATGATGGAAGACATAGCAACGATGAAAGATTGATAGCCTGTCGAGAAGCCGTAAGTTTCTGAAATTAAAGCCATGTCAATATCTGGAATATGAGAGGGATAGTTATTATTCTGATTCAGCTTTTTTCCTTTCAAGTAAGTATATGAATCGTTCTCATCTTTTATGCATTCCCTTTTTTCTGCACATGGGTTATCATGTTCTGTTTTGGAAGAAACCTGATGTCGAAATGACTCTTGCTTTGAAGCCGATTTTGATGGTCAAGTTGGATTAGCTAGCCGTCCTCGGATCATGATCCTTATTGGTAAGTTATCTAACCCTACAAGCATACAAGTACATCTTGGCCGCAATTCCTCTAAGCTCCAACCTTTTTGTGCAGGTATCTTACACAAACTGGAGGTACGTTACTACTGCAATAATTGGTCAATCCCTAAAAACTAGAGATGATCTTGACCCTTTTATTCATGAATGGGTTGGGAGTGTAGCTCATATGGTAGAGCGCTCGCTTTGCATGCGAGAGGCACGGGGTTCAATTCCCCGCACCTCCATATTTTGAATCTCTTTTTATAATTTAATGTTACACTCAAACTAGAATTACATCAAATTATCAGCTCATGAACCAGGCTGATCAGTTACATGACGTACAAGACATTAGGAGTATGATGAGAAATAGGAGGGTACAAAAGGGAGGTCGGTTAACCCTCTCTAAGAACGAGCTCGATACATCATCTATTGGGTGAGTTACTACTTACTACTTTGGCTGCACAGCTTTAACAAATCCTCATAATTTAGCTATAAACCCTTTGGTCGAAGGGTGTATTACCTACAAATAACTATACATGTTTGAAGTTAATGTGTTTTTACATCTGAAAACCATCCAAAATTTTGAACACCAGGTTGGAGATTATTTTTATTGTTACCATAGTGCACATGCTAGACTATAATGCAACTGGTTGTGCGTTTAGGGTGTTTGGCTAAGCTTCTTGAAAGAACGCATAGATTTATCATAAACTTACTGTATAACCAAACATCCCCTTAGTGCCTTACCATAGTTTCTTTATATGATGATTGGACTAAAGTTGTTATTACGCACACTCTAAGAGCAGGGGGTACGGTGGTGCCAAACTTGGTGCCAAGGAGTTTGGCGCGACGCCAAGTTTGGCGCACCGTTACCACGCTCGCGCCAAAGTACCTCGCGCCAAAACTAACAGCCAAGATTTTTTTTTTTTTTCTTTTTTTTTTTTTTTCTTTTTTTTTTTTTTTTTTTTTTTTTTGAAAAAGTAGCCGTTGGAGGTGGCAAATATAGCCGTTTTTTTTGAATTTATACCCAAATTTTTTTATAAAAACCTCCTTATTCTTCCATATTTTCACACACTCTTCAAACCTAATTCACACCTCAAAAAACACTCATTTTTCTTTCATTATGGATCCAAACCATCCCCTCGGCGGAAGCACTTTAGACAATTATGAAGATTTTTTTAAAGACGACCGAGAGAGATATATTCGTTCGTATGAAGAGTATGAACAATATATGAATTTGTGTAATCAAGAAGCCGGTGGATCAAGATCGAGTCCTAAAAGGAGGGCATATATACCACATCAACGAGAAACGGCGGCGGAACGTCTAATCGACGACTATTTCGGCGACGCAGAGATTGGTCCTAAATATCCAGAAGAGAATTTTCGACGAAGGTATCGTATGAGCTCTACACTTTTTAAAAAAATAGTTAATGCTATTCTAAGTTATGATGCCCAGCCCCTTCCCAAATACTTTCAATTTTTTAGAGATGGTTATGATGCTACCGGTCGTAAAAGTATTGATCCTATTTTGAAGATCACATCTGCTATACGGCAATTAGCGTACGGCACTGCGCCTGATGCGTTTGATGAGTACTTGCAAATTGCCGAACGAACTCAACGACAATGTTTAATCGACTTTACAAAATGCATACATGTTTTATACGTTGAGAAGTATTTAAGGAAGCCCACTTTAGCTGATATTGAAATGTTATATGAATTGCATAAACAAAAACATGGACTCCCGGGAATGCTCGGGAGTATTGATTGTATGCATTGGGATTGGAAAAATTGCCCAAAAGCCTTAGCCCCTCAATTCAAAAGGCGTGGCCATAAATACCCAACTATTATGTTAGAAGCGGTTGCGGATCAACGGTTATGGATATGGCATGCTTATTTTGGGGTTCCTGGTGCAAATAATGATCTAAATGTTTTATATGGTTCTCCGTTATTTGATGATGAACTTGCCGGTACAGCTCCGGAATGCCCGTTTGAAGTAAATGGGCATGTGTACAACAAAGGTTACTATCTAGCCGATGGCATTTATCCAACATGGTCCGTGTTTGTGAAAACGTTTTCTGTTGCAAGGTCTGAAAAAACGTTGAGGTTTAAAATAATTCAGGAAAGTTCTAGAAAGGATATCGAAAGAGCTTTCGGAGTCCTACAAGGTCGTTGGGGAATTATACGACAACCCGCACGTGCTTTCGAAATCAACGCTTTGACAAGGATCATGAATTGCTGTGTAATGTTGCATAACATGATATTGGAAGACGAAAATTACGTAGTGAATTTAAGAGATGTGTTCGTTGATCCAACGCCAGACATTGCACGGGAATGGACCGAAAGATGTGATTTACATGTTCGAAAACACAAAGAACTCAGAGATAGCAAAATACACAACGATCTTCGAGATGACCTTGTGGAACATGTTTGGAGAAATTATAACTAGTTTGTAATTTTTATCTTTTTAAGTTTTTATGTTTTTTTTTATTGTAATGTTTTTTTTAATGAATAAAGTAATTTTAGGATATATTGTTTTTAAATTTTATAAAAAAAAAAAAAAAAAAAAAAAAAAAAAAAAAAAAGAGTTTGGCACCAGAAATTCTGGTGCCAACGGATACCCCAGAAATGTGGTGCCAAACACTTTCTGGTGCCAAACTCAAAAACTGCTGACGTGGCAGTTTGGCACGAGCTTGGCACGAGAGTTTGGCACCACTGTACCCAGTGCTCTAAGATATATGATAACATCAAATTTGTTACAAGTGATATTGATTTTTATATTTTACTTATGTTAAAATGTAGGAATGGCAATATGCAAGGCTATAGTAGAATATAAATCGAACATTCAGTTGCCTTACCCCTTTGCAACAGCTATTGTGGCGTCTTATGGGACGTCAGGACAGTTACCTTATAACATAAAATCGAACATTTAGTAGTTACTTTTATTTCTGCGCCTGAGTTTATAAGGTCCCTGAAATTCCTTATACACCAGGTTTTTTTCTTAATTTCCAGTTTAGACATTTTATGACTTCTTGAACATTTAATCTTAAAATAAGATCTAAACAAGTGTCAAGTTGTTATAAGGTCAAGTTTTATTTGTAGGGGTGGAAGCAGTAGGTATGGTGGTGGCAACCATTGAATGTATGATAATGTTCAAGTTGAGGATTTTTTTTATCATCAAAGAGTGTGATGGGAACCTATACAGAAAAGCACAAATTTACGTACAATCCACATGTTTCAGTATTTAACTGTCAAATGCTAATTAAAAGATTATGATTTCTGACCTTTGAGTATCTTGATGTTATGTCACAGCTCCGTGAATCAAAAGGCATGAATACCGTTAGCTGCGTTAATTCTTGATTTCTTTTTCAGGTCTTTTGAACGGGCCGGGTGAATCCAGTGTACAAGGAATTATAGCAGAAATGTCTACCGTCTTCCAGGTCAGCCTTTTACCTGTTATAGGGGTGTTTCGGCAACCTTGCTTGGGGAGCTTTGGATATGCAGTTGGGAGCAACTTTGATTGGAAATGTGTTATGCGCAGGACTGATGATGATAATATTGTCGATGGGTCATATCTCAAGAGCCCATTTGCACCCACCTCTCACGCTTGCATTTTTCGCACTAAATCATTTTCCAGGGGCACAAGTCCCCTCATACAAGAATATCATTTTTGCACAGATGGTAATAGTAATCTTGAAAGAACTAAAGTTCAAACCTTTAATCGTCATCTCAAAGTAAACAAGTAAACTTCTAATCTCTTTTTACTTTTGTTTCTAAAGATTTAAGTTATTAGTGTGTTTCTTCGTATGGATGGGTTTGTTAATAAGGGTGTGTTTGGTGTTGCTTATTTTTCTGCATGTTAAAAAATATACAGCTTATTTTGGCTAGATCGATCTGAGTTTGCGAGAATGGCGGCTAGATTTGGAGCAACAATTATATCTTTTGGTGCAGTCGGAGAAGACGATTATCCTCAAGTAAGTCTAAACACCCAATTTTTCAGTGATATGATAATATTAAAAACTGTTACCAATGATCAATATCTCATCCATCAGCTTCTGAGCTTATTTTTGGAAAAGCCTGTAAACTCGATTTTCAGAGCTAACTCATTAGTTTTAAAAACTGGCCTTATTGACTTTTCCTGATTCGAATAAGGTTATACGCCGACTAATTAAGCTAAACCAAACACCTCCTAATCATGCATAACTTAGGTAAATCAAATAGGTGGAGTATTAGTAGACATTTTAATAGGCTTATACCGAGTATATGAGTGTTTGGCACTTCATATATGGCGTGAACCGTGTTAAATATGAATGAAATAACGAGTAATGATGAGATTTATTTCATAACAATGAAAACAAACTTCTATATTGTGATGAAACAGGTAAAGGTGGCCGTTGAGTTAACTTAGGTGCATATGTTTTCTTATAAGCATACCAACTTACGAAAACAAAGCTCCATATAGGATTCCGCTTTGTTAGACTAATGTTAGTTGAAGTATCTGCCAAATGTTCAACAATAAAAACCTTATAAGGATATGGTAAGCCAATCCAGGTTCCATTAGTTGGTGTTTGTTCCCTGTAAGTTTCTGACAGTATGTTTTTAGGATCCAAAATCAGAAAAACTAGGATATTGGAAAAAACAGTAGAAGCTTTATAAGATTTAAATCATTCTATAATTGTTATAAGTGTTGTGTAAACAGTAGAAGCTTTAGTTTTTATTTAGATTTGATCAGATTTTAGTTTAGCTGTTGACCTTGGGCCACTTTTAGATGCAAATTGTGTCTTTTGGGTTGTTGTTTCGATTCAACTTAGGCTGCTATATTAGTCAGTTTAGGTTGCTCTATTGGGTCATTTTAGCTGCTGAGTTGGGTCACTTTCGGCTATAGAAAGTTCAAATTTACGTATTTGGTAAAAAAATTGTGTATAAGTGTAGCAATTTTGGGTATGTTGGTTCATTATTTTAGTTGTTGATTGGGTCACTTTTAGCTGTCAATCTGTGTAGTTTAGGCTACAAATTTATGCAGTTTAGGCTACAAATTTATCTCTTTTTGGTTGTTGTTTCGAGTCAATTTAAGATGCTGTTTTAGGCCAGTGTAGGCTGCTTTTTATGATCATTTTAGCTGCTGAATTGGGTCACTCTGACTTTAATAGTAGGTCACTTTTGCATGTCATATTGGTTAATTTTTAACCGCAATTTTGAGTTATATGGTTGTTTCTTTGACTCACTTTTGGCTTAATATTGGGCTACTTTTTACCTCTATTATGGCTCATAGTTGTTCCTAAATTTGTTAAGTATAACATCTTACATCACAACTTACATCTACAAAAGCAAAAGCATAAGCGCGTGCATCTGGGAAACAATGTCTAACTATGCTCATGTAATCGATAAACTGCTATTACATGTTGTTAGTCTAATGACAGACAAGTGATAACTTTTTTATGATCCATGTTACAACCTTGATTACAGGTGTGCAGTACAGCATGATAGAGCAGCCAAACTCTTAGGGATGTGTCCATGTGGATTTCTGCCACAATATTCGAGTAAGCATGGAAACGAGTTCAGGCTATTTACAAAGTATGACCCTGTGCCGATATTAGGAGGATGGGAGCAAGAGCAAGATGAGCATGAGCATGCACATACCTTATTGAGGCCTTGAGGGTGCCGAATGTCATCTTCAGCTTGGTAAGTCTTATATTAAATGTGTAGTTGTATTCATTCATTCTAATCTGTAAATTTTAATTTATCAATTGTGGAGGTAAAAAATTAACGACTTCTGTTGTTATTAGAGATTTTGTGAGAACAATCCTTTTCAAAGTAAATCTGGAAGCAGTTTGGATGTTGGGAACATTTAAAGACACAAGCTTTCACCTTTTATGTAATAAGTTGCTCTTACATATTCAGCAACGGGATCTCAAAAGCATCAATGGTTGAATTTAAGAGATGCAATGCTAAGAAGAATTGGTATCTTTAAGATATTGGGAAAAGTTGATGTTTCTTAGTATATGTGATTGATAAGTTTTGCCAACATGATCATTGGTAGGAACTGTGATGTTTAGGTACAACATAGCGAGTGCATAGAAGATGTATAGACTTTGTGTTAAAAAAACCAACTAACTGATGATCAGTTTATCATGTTGTTTTTTTTATTAACTAGCGTGTGTAAAATTATAATGTGGTGTGACATGGGGATCATTCTTAATGGACTTGAATATGTTATGTTATGTCAGGTTCTTGGTTTAAAAAGTACTAGATTTGAGTTTGGAAAGTCATTGCAGGCCACTTAGAAGAAGAATAAAAAACCCCACTTTCGTGAACAAAACTCCAGACAAACTTTAAGATTAAATCACATGTCCTACATACATCTAAAATCTAAATTTAAAAAGCCAACTTCTAACAGTTTTTAACTTCCACTACTTATTCTTAAAGATTGAAAGAATGAACTCAACCAACCTTTCACTACTTATTCTCTCCAAATTCATCAAATTCTTAAAAGATTAGAATATATATTAGGTTGTCTGTTGTAGTACATAAACTGCAACTTTTCATTCTAACATCTTTTTGTTCCAAATTGATCAATAGCATAAAAAATATCACTTGATTATGTGCAAAAGAAGAATACTTTTTAGCGAAAATGTTCAAACTTGCCAAATATATATATGTATATACATCATCTACATCATTTTCATAAAACAACAAACCACCCATAACAATATAAACAAATTTAAGATTTTTTTTAATGCAAAAAAAACAACCACATGCAATATTTTATTTTATTTTATTAAACAAAAACTATTTATCTCACAAAAACACCACAGACTACCTCACGCGTCCAAACTCTCAAGTATGACTTGAACTCATAACTATTTGGTTTGGAAGCTTCTCACGCAATAAGGGATAACAAAGCATAATTTTCACTCCAAAATTATCACCTAAACATAATAATATATAAAAACATATATACAAAGATACACTAAATCAAAATATTTGAAAAAACCCCGTGCGTGCACGGGTATTATAACTAGTAGTTTAGTAAACCAAACATACTAATTCCACAACTAGATTCTACAAGTATCCCCCAAAAGAGTTTATTCTTCTCATTTCCGTAGCTATTTTTCTTGATCCATGCTCCGCATCCTTGCTTAAGTTCAGCCAAGTTTTAATGCTGCAAAGAAAAATTCAATAATGATTCAGTACGAAAAATGATAAAATCATAATCAAATGATAAGAATCTAATCATGACATTTTATAAATGATGTGCAATAAATAATTTTGTTACCTTGAACATAAAAACACCATTTGTGAATTGTGATGGCTTTCTGTGAAAAAATAAATAAAATAAATAAAATAAAAATAAGAGTTATGTTACTAGTAGTCTTTTGCAGGTGTATACATATGCTACAACACAAATATTGTAATGAGAGATACATTACAATCATGACTTCATAATACTTTAACTCCCATGAATGTAATGTTAGTGAGCTAATAAAGGTATTTCATTGTTTTCTTACATTGGCCTACGAGTAAAACATTTATTTTTTAAATCTAATGTCACAAACCTGTATCAATACAAAAAATCTATTTTTTGATCATAATCACTAATTAATATAGAAACCTAATGATAGTGGTGTGCAAAAAGATGGCCATAATCAGACGAAGAAAATAGTTTAGAAATGATGTACCTTTACATGATGAAAACAATGGTAATTAGTTTAACACAAAGTTCGCTAGGCATTCCATCGAATAGTTGTTGGGCATCGTATAACCTGTAAAAAGCCAAACATGGTCATGAAAAAAAGGAGAACATGATTGTTCTTACACGAAAATATGATTCCAATAGGTATATTCGAGTAGTTGGTTATCATGGATTTGAGTAATCATATGCAAATCTTACCGTTCTCTAAACAAAACCGAAAGGATACTGTTACGAGGTGGATGCAGGAGGCAGCGATGGAGGATAGGAGGTGGTGTGTTGCAGCTGTGATTGGGTTCTTTATCAGACGGCAACCCTAAAAATTCTTATTTCTTAAAGTGGGTTTGGGCTTTATGGGAAAAAAACGCATGAGAGGGAAAGTTTCAATTTGCTAAAAATTAAAATTTTGGCGGAAAACGCATGAGAGGGTAAGTTTAAATTATTAAAATTTTTTGGAGGAACATAATTAATTTAATAAAAATACACATTTATATATAAACGAATATTTAAGTACAATACATTATAAAACATATTTTATGCAATAAAAGACTAGCACAATAAATACCAAACTTTTTTTACATATTAAGAGATCAATCTTCACTTTTTATCTTTATTTGATCTAATGAATGAGATTAATCACAACAATTTGAAAAACCAACTTTCATCATTTTTTTCAAATATTAATATCTTTCAAACGTTAAGCAAAAGAAAAATACCATTAGGACGAGCATTTAATTATGTTTCTATAGATAGGCACTTTGATATACTTTCGCTAAATTTTTTTTCTTCGTGTTTTTCACTTTTTACGTTTTTTTTCGTTTTTTCTTTCGTTACTGAAATTTGCATGAAAAAAATCATATGTGATTAAACACTAATTTTAATATTATAATAATATCACATGTGATATTACATATCATATGTGATCTAACACTAATATCACATGTGATTTCTCATGCAATATTTTAAAAACGAAGAAAAAAGAAAAGAAAAAAAGACCGAAAAAACGTTAAAAAATATTTTTTTTTGTCGAAAGTATATCAAAGTACCCGTCTATAGAAAGAGAATTAAATGCTCGTTGAGATGGTGTAATTATTTTCACTTAACGATTACCTGTTTAAGAGATTTAGATGAATGGTGGGATGAGTCCCTTAGTATGTGAGAAAAGTTTAGTATGTAAAATAATTCTCCTCTAATAAAAGACTAGCACAATACCCGTTCGATGCGGCATAATTATGTGTATACTCTTTTAAACATGTTCATTTTATCACAATAGTCAAATATGAGTAAATACGATTATATTAGTCATTGTATACTCAATAGTTTTGGTGTAGTTTTGGATCCCTTAGAATATGCCCATATTTGGGCGAAAAACTTTTGAAGAAAAATGTTAAGAATTCATCCGTCATTTCCGTCATGTTTCTTTCCTTTCTATTAAAGGAAAACTTAAGAACGTAATAAATTTTTAGTTTCCTATCATTTCATTTCCTTTCATTCTATAATGTTGTGTTTTTGAGTTTTCCCTAGAAGGTTGTCGATGCTTACTTAATGAAGGTCGGGGGAAGTTTGTAAAGTAAAAACATACCAATAGAATACGAGTGTGCGAGAATTTGTAAAATATTATTTTCAAATCTATTTTGATTGCTCATATGAATGGTAACCGTGATATTAAAGTTGAATTACGAGAAGGTTTTTCTTCACCGTTAACTCGTCCCATTTAGAACGAGTTTTAAATTAGAGGTTATGAATGCATACGTATTTGGATAATTTTTCATAAAATGTTTCAAATTGACAAGTATTTTGGCATGGTTTTTGTAAAGCTTCTAAAAAAATGTACTTGGAACGGTTTCTAATAGTAGTTCCAAATACGTAGGTATTTGGCACAATTTTTACAAACCGTTCCAAATAAATAGGCATTTGGCACCGTTCTAAAATACCGTCCCAAATGCACACGTTTTTGGGACAATTTTTTAAAAATGGTTCCAAATACATGTCTTTTTGGCACGGTCACCAAAACAGTCTTAAATACAAGTATTTGGCACCTTTTTTTGGCCGTTCCAAAAAAGTTCGTCCCAAAAACACCTTTTTCTTGTAGTGTTATCTAAAAAACTGCATCAAACTCTGGAACATCTGAGGATGTCTTGATATTTGAGGTTTTGACATTTTCTTTAAGATGTCGATATTTTAGTTGTAAATCAAAATGTTCAACTTCTAGTTTAGAAAGATGCTTTACCAAATTATCGTGATCATCCTGATCAATTTTCTCATTAAGTTTCGAATTAATATTTTCAAGCTCAATGACACGATCATGGGAGACTTTCAGAGCAACAGATAATTCATGAAATTGATAAGCATTAATGGAACAGTTTGTAGCAGTGTAAAACACATCTTGAGCAATACATTCAAAAATAAGATTCTCATTCAAGGTATGCAAGTTTTTCCTCTCAATCTCGTTATATTTTAATGCTCGCTCATAGTCACTAACCTCAACTATCATTGCATCAAATTCCTTTTCCATTCCTTTAATATCTGAATCTATCCCCTTTTTAAGGGGGTGTTTGGCTAAGCTTATTTACCATAAGCCGATTTGGGCTTATTTTTAATAAGCTCTAATTTTGTGGCTTATTTTGAGACTTGTCGGCTTATTTAAGTTTCTTATGATATGATAAACTTATAAAAGCCGACAAGTCTCAAAATAAGCCATAAAATTGGGGCTTATAAAAAATAAGCCGAAATTTCATGAAATTTCGGCTTGTTTTTTATAAGCCTCAATTTTACGGCTTATTTTGAGACTTGTCGCTTATTTAAGTTCATAATGATATAATAAACTTATAAAAGCCGACAAGTCTCAAAATAAGCCACAAAATTGGAGCTTATAAAAAATAAGCCCAAATCAGCTTATGATAAATAAGCTTAGCCAAACAGGGCCTAAGACTATCAAAATGATCTTTTAGTTGTTTAAAGAAAGGCATGACCTCAGTTAGATAGCATTCTTTTGTTTGCTAAAAACCCCTTTCCCCTTCAGTTATCCCAGTGGGTGTGATCATTTTCTTACAAGTTTTCTCAAAATCTACAAATAGTTGAAGAATAACATATTGGCTAATTAAGGTCTTGCTCTTAGTGGCAATAGTTCTAGGAACTAAATGCATTGGTGTATTTGGAGGATACACAGTCGCTGCAGGCATTTTCCTAAGGGGAGGGTTTGTTTCAACAAGATTTTCAGCCTTTTGCTTATCTAAGTCCCTTTTCCAAAAAACTTGTTCAGGTGTTAACGTTTGAGGCTTAAATTTGTTTAAGGAGATCCAGTTTTCCTTCTTGTAATCATGGGGTTTGATTGTGATGTTATTCTTTTTGCATTCAGGATCTTCTAGCTTCTTAATCATTTTCTCCCTAGATGCATCATCTAATTTTCTATCTTCCTCAGTGCACTCAACGCAACTATGTTTCTGTCTAGGTTTAAGAATCTCATTGCCATCATAATTACATTTTGAGCCGCCTTAGCTAACTTACCGTACTTAGGATTAGGTTTATCTATAATGGGAACATTATGCTCATCGCTTAGCACTCTATGCTTAGTGACCATGTGAGCAGTCTGAATGGTATTCCCTTGTACGTACAACTTATTTTCAAGCTTGTTCTTCAAAGTTTTTAGATTGAAAAAATCATTCAAAAGTTTTGATTCCTTAGCATGAAATTCTTGCTTAAGCACTTTAACATTTTCTTGAAGTTCTTGTTTTTGCTTAGCAGTTTTAGAAAGCTTTTCTTGTAAGGAGTTTAACTCTTGTTTTAACACTTCTTCTCTAAAATTACTTTTTCTAATAATTGTACGCATTTGGTTATCCAACTCCTGCTCACAAGTAGTTAGCTCAAACTTAGCACGTTGTTCATAAATGGCAACTCGTTCTTTATAGGCATTAAGTTCAGAGATAACAGAATCATCAGGGGCACATGCAGTGTATTCATAAAAAACATAGTCATTGTTGACTGCAGAAGATGCATCACTTGGTACGACCACACTTTCACTTTGTTTCACATATTGATCATATGGGACAACATTAATATTACCCATATTTTCAATATTTGACTCAATAGTTTCAGTTGATTGTACTTTGTCATGCATCTTTTGCACATCAGCATCATCGTATAGTTTTAATACCTCAGAAATGATTTTGTCTTTGGATGGACCAGCTTGTGGTGATGATGAGACTTTAGGAGAGACCATTGGAGAAATGCTAGCCATGAAAATAGTTTGTGCAGTAGGTTCATTATCAACATCAGAGTCGTATGCATCACAATCAGCTACTTGAAAGGCATTCTGATGATTATGGCCTATCTCCTGAATTGGCTGCTCATCCACATCTGCATCATACGTCTTGGCATTTCCCTCAGCAAGAAACAACAACTCTTCTTCATCCAAAGCTGCACCATTATCCTGAGCTTGAACAAGCAACATCTTATCCCTGAAGTACTCTGCATTCTGGGGGCGTTTTGGCGATGTGCAGTTCCTTGCAATGTGTCCCTCACCTCCACAGTTGTAACATTTGATCGGCTTTGCTTGTCCCTGATTTCCATTCCTTCCCCTATTATGATTTGTCAAATATCCTCTACCGACTCCACCTCTTCTTTGTTCGTACTGCCTTTCTTGAACTGGCTGCACCATAACTTTCCCATCTCTGACTAGAGCATGATTGTGAAGATTAGATGCAGTTCTGATCTCATAGTTGGTGTGAAGACTGTTGGTATGTGGACTGAGAGTCAAGTTTTGTTTAACCATAAAGGCCAGTTGAGTAATGAAGTGTCCCACGACTACATCAGCATCAGCTTGTTTGAATCTTGGATCGGGAATAAGTTTGTGAGTGCCATTACCCATGGGTATAACTTGAGATGCTTTGGTGGTAATTCCAATGTTTGAGTAGAAAGCAGTTGAATCATTTGATGAGCTTGTCTCTCCCTGGTTAGTTTTGAACTGATCAAGAATCCTTTTTTCAAACATAGTATGTCTCTCATTCTGAAGAAGGAAGGCATAGAGTTGCTCATAGTTTGTATTCTTCAATCCTTTGGTTAGCTTCACAGAGGTGACAAACTTATGCCATTCGGGATTCATGTTGTTCACAAACTTTGAGTTCAGCTGAATGTTTGACATAGTCATTCTGATGTTTCTCATGTCATTCACAAGCTTGTGGAATCTTACATAGTACTCATAGACACTCTCATCTGGTTTCATCTTAAAGTGCTCAAATTCATCATAGAGTTGGGATTCTCTGTCTTCCATAGTTAATTCAGAACCAGAAAGAAGCATCTTGACATTATCCCACACTGCCTTGGCTTCGGTGTTGTGATTGATAAGCTTGTAGATATCTTTTGGAAGACCTTGAAGTACGATGTTAGAAGCCCTGATATCAGCATCGAATCTCTTTTTCTCCTTATCATTGAGCTCATCATATGTCTTTGGTCTGTCTATTCCATAGATCATTGTTCCATCTGCAGCTGTATCAATTAAGTCTCTTGTAGTCTCAATCTGATAAGGTCCTTCATCAATTGATTTGAGAATGTTGACCCTATTTTCCTTTCCAAGACAGTACAGTCTGATTCTTTGAGCCCAAGAGTCGTAGTCAGTTCTGTCAAGCATGGGTGGACGGGTATCTGAACCAGCTGCTTGAACATCCTCGGCAACAGTGGAGATGATTGTAGGTACTTTGGTAGACATGTTTAAAGATTACACGGGATTTTATAACTCTATGATTAAACCGGGAAATAGATTCTTTCACGGGATTTTACTAAATCAAGAGAAAACCGTATTACAAACAAAAGTTAACCAAGTCGCTAAGTTTCCTTGAATCAAGTCGCTAAAAACCAAGTTGCTAAGACAAGTCGCTAAGTTACCAAATCGCTAAGAATTTTGACAGCAAGTCGCTATGCACCAAGTCGCTAAGAAATCAAGTCGCTAAATAGCAACTCGCTACTGGTCCAAATCGCTAACACCAAGTGACTACGAAACTTAAAAACAAGTCGCTATCAACATTGAAAGCAAGTCGCTACCTTACCAAATCGCTACCCGTAGTGGAGAATCCACCAACAGTACTTTTTGTCGGCTTGTCTCTAAAGCAAGTCACTAGGCACCAAGTCGCTACCACAATACACTACAACTCGCTACAGATTTACAAACCAAGTCGCTAGCAAGAAAAGTAGTCCGTGGCTCAAGTCGCTAGCTAGAAAAACTTCTAAAACACACTTTTCAATCCAAAAACAACCCAACCACGATGATTCAAGCCTTCCAAATCAAAACCTAAACACTTATGATGATCCTAAACACAAAAGTACAATCAAAATCCAAACTTTAACACTAGAAATCAACCAAATGATGCAAAAACCACTAAACTTTCTCAAACTCAAAAACCACCTAAAAACCACTAGAAATCCAAAGATATGTAAGAGATGATCTAACCATGGCTCTTGATACCATTTGTAACATATTGGATTTCACATACACATCAAACCATAACCAAAGTAGGCGTACCAAATGAGTTTTAGAGAGAGAAAGTTAGAGGTTTGGGAACTTTAGTGAGAGAAAGAAAAATCTTATTATGAGCTCCAACTCCCTACCTTGGGAGGTAGAGAGTATTTATAGTACTTACATAAAACGCCACATGACGGGCTGCGGATCAGGCATACAGTGGGTAAAGACCCGTCCGTCCTCCACGGTGTTACAAAACTAAATACTATTTAACATTAAATAACTAAGACTACGAGCTTTTTAACGATTACATATACTTGAGGTGACCGACACTTTAACTACTGGATTTTCCAAATCCTAACATGGGGCCATTTAACGAGAGAACTAACGCTCGTTAGCAAAAAGTGGCTCTCGGTGGCTATTTTGCAAAAATGGAAACATGCGTGGCCGTTTTGCACAATTTTTGTCTCGGGGTATTCTCTACGTTTTCGAAAAACATTAGGGAAAAAATTTGTAATTTACCCTATACTTTAAAAATAGTTCTTGTATTGTATTAGTTTATATTTCAAACTTGAAAGATATATCGTGTCTTAAGTCAAATTTTCATATGGAGCAGTATTTTATTTTAATCTAAACTATTAGCCTTTTAATTATTTTTAGTTGTGTGCATAAACGTTACAAAACACTGAGCTACAAATTCACAATTATAAATATTTGTCGTTATGAACTGCCGTCGCTTACACGAATATTCGGCTACCAAAAAAAGTAAAGAGTCACTTACATAAGTAACAAAAAAGGCTATACGACATATTTTGCAACATACGCGTGGCCAACTCCATTATTACTAAGAGGGTGTTTACCAAAATTAAGTGGTAAAATATAAAGATCTTATTTAGTCTCTTATAAAAGAGAGCGTAGTTTTAATATCACTCCCAATTAAAAGGGATTAAATCTTTAGGCCCACATTTCTTCCCACTAATAAGAAAAGAAACACCCTGTTGTTGTATCTATGCACTAATTTCATGACCACCTTTATACTCCAGTATTTAGACTTTAGACCCTTCTAAAAAAAAATATGCATGTGGTAACCTCAAACATACGGTAGCATTTCCCTTTATTCAAAGCTAAATTAGTTAGTCAAACAAAAGGTTATTGGACTAGGAGGTCATTATACTTTCATAAAATATCTAGTTTAGTTATTGTATTTTTTTTATTTTAAAACAGATCATTGTACACACCAAATCATACATTTTGGTAACCAAGCTTTTAGAAAACATGCAATTAAATCATTAAGATTAAGGTACTATATTCTATAAATTCCACATCATTATTTTTATTTTTAATGACACGTCATTTATGTTATTTCCGCCTCCTATGCCACATCATGATTTTAAAATTTCGTTTTCTTTTAACCTACTTTAAATTTGTGTTTTTGGCTGGAATCATATCTGATAACTTTTGTATCAACAAAATGTCTCCTTTAATATTCTTTTTGTTACTTGTGTTGGAATCAAGAACATCACTACCAACCAATACCTTCACCAGCTTCCACAGTCAACTACCGTCTACCACCATCATCACCAACTATCATCAACCGCTACCTACACCATAAAAACCCATACAAGAGTTGCTTTAGTAATCCATATTCTAAACACGAAAATAGCAACAAGATGTTCAAAATATTCAAAATCACAGCAGACACACAATTCGACTTAAACCAAAGAGGCTAAAAGATCTAAAATATATCTATACTATTATATAAAGCATTTAAGTTGTGGGCTCAACTAAAAATTAAGATAAGGAGCTTCAATCATTGAGTGACATGTGTCACTTCTCTAACTAAAAAATAACAAGAAGGGAGGAGCTCTAACAAACTGAAATAAAGAGCTCCAATACATGTCACTTTTTAACTAATTAATCACCTTTGTTTTTAAATTTAAATATCTTTTAATTCGTTTAATTTTTTTATGATCTAATTTTACCATATTTTTCAAAATTTTGTGCTCTTTAATCCAACATCTATTTTGATATATTTTATGAGTTTTTAGTTTTTACATTTTTAGTAGGTTTATTTTATTTTGATTCAAATTTTTATAACTTTAACCTTTATTTATTTTTATTTTTTTTTGAATAATTAACCTTTATTTCAATCGATACAAACTTTATTTATAAAAATCATTTACTTTTGGGAAAGTGTTTGACAAAGAGAATGTGAATGTGTTTTTATATGCGGGAATAATGATGTTGTTGAAGCATAATCTGGCGCGGACTGGATTCAACGACTCTCCTTGGCCGTTAGTCGTCTTCTCGAGCCCTAGTAGACCTGTCAACAAAGAGAACCCGTTAGGAGTGGACCCGGAGCCGTAGCCCCGGGGTCCACCTCCGACGGTCAAGTTAGTATGCGCTGTGGCATAGCAAAAAGTGTTAGGGTTAGAAGATTGTGTCCCGTTAATGAGGAGATCCAGCCATGTATATATAGGCATGAATTAGGGTTTAGGTGTAGAGTGGGCCGCTGATGCCGGGCCTGACCCATTCCTGGCCCAGTCCGGACCATACGTCAACACATGTCACGAGAAAGATACGGAAAACTCAAACAAACACATACAACTAACACATATACATTTGGAGTGTTGTGAAATGAATTCACTAAACGGGTAGGGAGTTGCGAGGAGAGTTGTGTTAGCAATTTATTTACTATATTTATTATATAATTATATTTATTACCGTCGCTGTGCGCGGGTATCCAACTAGTACTTATAAGCCACACTGAACGTACGGATGAAAGAAAAATAAAACGATGAGATGAACGACGACTTGAGGTTTTAAATATGATGTTGGCATGTTGGTCGACGGTGGAGGAGGTGTTCATTGGTGGCGTTGGTGGTGGTTAGGTTGTTGTTTTTACTTAGAGCATGGGGTATGGAAGGTTTTGCTCCTCGTCAATTCCTACGTGGCCATCTCGCCAATTCGTTTTGCTCCTCGCCACCACACCAAGCTGGCCGCCGTTGGGGTTTTCGCCACTGAAACGACGAGGAAGAAGACAAAAAGGTTTCAGTTAATTTGTTTGTGTTTGTGTTTGTGAGGGTGGGTTTGGGCCCAAATGAAGAGGTTTGAGTTAGTTGTGATTGGGGGGTATTTTTAAATGAGTGTGTTGAAGTGATGTGAAGGTGAGGTGGCATACGTAAAGCCCAAATGAAGAGCTTTGACCTCTTCATGATACCCATGCTCTTAGACTATGTTTATTGGTATAGGTTGTCAACATATTGA
Organism: Chrysanthemum seticuspe; assembly: GCA_019973895.1. NCBI lineage: Eukaryota > Viridiplantae > Streptophyta > Magnoliopsida > Asterales > Asteraceae > Chrysanthemum > Chrysanthemum seticuspe. Next base: position 27,745,541 of record BPTQ01000001.1, read on the forward strand.
AGGACAAAAATGACATAAAAAACAATATTATATTACTTGGCAACCTAATGAAGCAACCTAGATCACTTGGCAACCCAAGATTGCCAACCCACAATATGCTTTTGTGGCTTTTTTTTTCCTTTTTACTTTTGTAGTTTTTAATATTTAGTATAGATTGGTTGGGTTGTTGATAAATGATGAAAAAATATAGATTGTTTGTATGTATTGGTTGTGTAGGTGGAAGAAAGAGATAATAATATTTTATTAAGAGATTTGGTTGTGATGGGTTGTTGATAAAAATAGTCTTATAGAAAGAAAGAGCAAACTGAGTTTAAAAAGTGAGATATGATAATTCATTTGTGAGACACGTAGATAAACAAATGGACATGTCATTTTTTGATCAGGAAAGAAATGCCACATGGTTGCAAGTGACTAATATAAACATTTTTATAATTACAATGACCTCTTTAAACATAAAAAAGAAACAATGACTAAACTAGATACTTTGTAAAAGTAGAATGACCTCCGAGTTCAATAACCCGTTAAACAAACATTAAACTTGCTTAAACTTGTGACTAAGTATCTTTGTAATGCCAAAATGAAGAGAAAAGCAAAGTAACAGATTCCATAGCACGACATTGCTTCATCATTAGTTTATACCATGGACAACTTCTATTAATTATCATCAGGAGCTTAACCAAACAATTGTGTTTGCTTTGGACATTTGAAAAACTACTTACTTCGTTCATTGTGGTTTTGTTCCTCTTTCACAACTACTGGTGAGATCTCTGTTAATTATTTGTATCGCTTTTGTGTATTTGATATAGACTGTATGTATTATAATCTCATTGTAATAATTTGATGTGGTTTTGTGAACACATGCATACCAACTGTTTGATAAAATGCGTCAATGAAGATTCTTATTTTAGTTGTTATGGCTTCACATTTAGACTTTAGTTGCTGTTGGCATCGATATTTTATTAGAAAACAAATAAAAATGCAAGACACAACAGTGTTAGAAATTGAGTTAAAGGTGTGATGATAGTCTTGAATAATTTGCTTGAATCGTGTTATGTTCACTTTCAAAATTAAGCATTTCGACCTTTTAATGTTTGAGTTGCACGAAATCTTTATGAGAGTTTCTAGGCACAAGAAGACTAAGCAAAACAAAGACATTATGTGAATTTCGTGTCTTCAAACGAGACCAATAATTAGGCGGTTTAAAGCTTTGACGGGAACCAATAGTCATATTGGGTTTTGGCGGGAAAAAAAGGTAACGTATTTTGGAGTGCTGCCCCATGACCCCGCGACTTGTCGTGGTTAGAATCACATATTAGCTCAAACAAGTGTGTACACCACAACTTCTAACCCCTATATGAGCTTAATATGAACTCCCATCATTGGTCGCTAGTAATTCACGATCACCAGATATAGTTATTGACACTAAAATGGCCAACAAACACTCCCAACCATCCGAGTGGATGCTAAATAATTAAAGAAAAAACATCGTAAGGATCATGATGACACAGACCACACTACACTAGATGGGAATTAGGAGTTTTTCTAGCTATGGAGGTTTGCGTGGTTAGCATTTGTTAAATGGTTTTTATTTGTTAATGGGAGCATTGATCATTATATGTCGACGCGTTATTTGTCATGTACTGTATATATATCATTGCAGCTTATATGTTCAAATCAATTTGTTTCAAAAAGTTAGTTAACCACATGTTTTTTAAATTCAAAACAAAAGGTATTGTAGGCTTATAGAACAATGGATATTTATATAATGTTGCACTCATGGTGATGGTTTAAAAGCCACCTAAGATAGATGAGTAGAAAATGTTTCATCCAAATAAAAGCACCCTATTTTGTTTGTTCCGTGCACAACTCGTGAGATATTTGTAGTCTGTACTGGTAAACATTAGTTATGCAATATCATTAATTTTTGTTTGTATTAATCTTAAGTGAAACCTAGTCTGGCTGTCTGGTTATTTTCTTAACTGATATCAGAAAGTATAAATATAATTGCTTTATTATAATTAAGTACTTATAATCTGCTTAAGATTAAGCACTTTAAAAAATAGTGCTTGGGTTTGCTTATTTAGTAAAAAAAATGCAATACTTCTCGAAAACAATAATGACTTGTTTGGAAATTTCAATCAAATGAATCATCAAATATTAAAATTAAAAAAAAAAATAATAATGATTATATTAGTTTCATTCAGATAAGTACTATGAAATAATTAAGCAGCTCCCTTGCTTAGAAACGGTTAGGATGACGCAAAATACTTATGCTTAATAATAAGCAGAAAAGCTGAAAAACTAATCCCAAACATTCTTATCCCTTTAGTTGGTGGCAGACTGGCAGTAGGGGGTCCGAACAACCCTCCCATGTGCCCGAACCCAGTTACACATGAATGAGGCAGTTAGACCCGTTAAACTCACCTCTAACCCGATCACGAATTGTTTAATTAATTGGTCGACCCGAAATGTGTTTAGACCCAGGCCAGTTCATTTAAAAAATGAAAATGGAGACTCAATCTATGTGTGGTGATTAACAAGATGGCAGCAAGGCAATTTGTACAATCACCATTGGCGAACAAGACCTTATCACTCTGTGTCATCAACACTCCCCTTCTATTCATTTCAGTAAAAAAAACATCTTTATAAAACTAACTTTAATTATACAAGAACCCAAACATAACTTTTACAGACTAACAAATAATTGAGAGAGATCATCAAATGGACCGCACGACTTTAATTTAAAAAGAGTTACAATAAAATAATATGTACATTTTGTAATGGTGTCATCTAATGCAAATTGTGAGACGCTCTTTGATTACGTTAATAAAAACAACTAACGTATAAAAAAGGAAGATGCGAGGGTGAAAATAGTAGATTCATAAGTAGTGAATCATGACAATTTTGGATCAAGTCTTTAGACGCATCATTGGTATACATTATTTTCATAAAAAAAGGGTTAATAACATCTAAAGTAAATATGATTCATCTAAAAATTCAGTGTGTTATACTAGATGAATAAATGTAAAGTTCAATACATTTTAAGACAATATATTCGGTATTAAATAGAAAGTGCAATTATAACAATTACCCAATGAGTCTAAAAGGGTCAAATTAAAAATTACTTCTTGTTTTTTCTTCACCTTTTTTTTTTTTTTTTTTTTTTTTTTTTTTTCATATTTTACTCAAAAGAAAAATTGAAAATAGGCTTGTAGGCTTGTCAACCTCACCAAAACTCATCTAGACCCGGATCCATTTAGAACCATGTTTAAAAAGGCCCATCTAGACCCAGACCCCTTTAGACTCAAACTAATCTAAACTCATGACTTGGTAGACCGAACTATTTTGCCACCTCACGACTCACGTGCTACATAAATGAGGATTGAATGTGGATGTAATGAAATTATGGCTTTTTGGTAGTTTACTTATAATTGCTTTTCATTTGCTACAATCAAAATATGAAGTCATGTAGTGACATTATAAAAATCAAAGCCTCCCAAGTGGAAGTATGTTGGTACTCGAGTTTGATACTATTATTATAAACTAGTTTGTAAGACTTACATAGGAGATAAGTGTAAATTTGGTCTTAAACCCTCACACCAACTTTTTCACTTCATACTTTTTATGTTTTCAACCTGTTCATCTTCCTCATTGCTTGCTGATAGTTGATTGTTCTGTGAAATCTGCATTGGTTATCAAGGTATTATTTTACATCTTTACCATTATTTAATAAGTTCTTACTTCTTTTTCGCTAGTATTTTACACGTTATGTGACTTTTTTAAGTTTGAGTATCATTAAGTTGAACTGAAATACATTGATCAAAAGTAAAACATGGTGACAGAAATCTGTTTTTCTAAATTTGTTTCTCAGTGTATGCACTTTCGAAAAGGTATTATATTAGTAACTCATAACGGGTCTCAAAATACTTGTCTGTGGATTTGTTATTTGATCCTCTTTTGACAACTGATGAGATCTTTGAGATCTGTTACATATTTGATTATCTCTCTTTCACGGTGTATTTAGGTTTGCTTATTTTTCTGCATATAAAGAGTAATATAAGCTGTTACAAATTAAACACTTTAGGAGATAAGCAGAAGCAGTTAGGATGGCACAAAACTGCTTCTGTATATAAACAAGCAGAAAAGCTAAAAAATAAAAAGCTAGCCCAAACACACCCTATAATTAACATTCTCATTCCTTTAGCTGGTTTGTTTTAGCGGGTGGGAGTTACGGCCCGAACATCACCCATGTAGCCTGATTATCTAATTAATGGGTTGGTGGTTCGACCCGGTTAACTCATCACTAAACATAAACATGAACTGTTTTTATTAATGGGTCAACCCGAAACCTGTTTAGACCCACGCCAAATCAATTCATTTTTGTGTCCTGTCCGGAATTTCCACCCCTACTTATGTTTACATGATTTTGTATGTCTCAGGAAAATGGAGCTTGTATCTGCAATCGTTGGTCCTGTTTTGAATCTTTTGACGGTTCATATTACGCAAAAGCTGAGAAACCTCACTTCCTCCGCCGAACGTGTTGAGCGCATGAAAAAACAAATGAAGGTTTTGGACGGTCAAAGAGCTGATAACGAAAATCGTAAGAGAGACAACAGTGGAAACAATCGAGAGATACCTGCTCGTGTACCAGAGTGGTTAGAAGAAGTTAAAGAGATCAAGGAAGATGTCGACAAAATATCAAGCAACGGCATAGGATGTTTTGATTTAAAAAAGAAGTATCGAGCAGGAAAAGATGCATTGAGGCTTATCGAGGATATCGAACGTCTTATTGAAGAAAGTAAAAGCATCATCTGGCGTGATGCTCAAATACCTCTTGGAAGAGTCGATTACAAAAGCCCCGCATCAACATCAACATCAGGTGGAAATACTCAAAATTTGTTCGACTCAAGAGTAAAGATATTCAATGATGCACTTAAGCTCCTCCAACAAAATGATGATGATGCGGCTCGAGTGATAGCCTTGTGTGGAATGGGTGGTGTGGGGAAAACCACGCTCATGAAACAGCTGAAAGAAGCTGCAAAGGATAACAAGATGTTTAATTGGATTGTGGTTGTAGGTATTGGGAAAACTCCCAACTTGCTTGCCATTCAGAAGGCCATAGCAGAGCACACAGGCGAACCTCTAACCCAAACTGATGAAACGCTAATGGCAACTTATCTTTCCAAAAGATTTGAATTATTTTCAAAGCGTAAAGAAAGGAGTCTGGTAATATTGGATGATGTATGGAAGGAGAGCAAGATTAAACTCGAAGATATCGGATTAGCGAGTCCTTTGCCAAATGGGGTCAAGTTGTTGCTCACATCACGCGATGTAAATATTTGCCATCAGATTGCAGTTGATGCTGATTCTGTTCTTAAAGTAGTTAGAGTTGATGTCTTGGAGGAAGGGGAAGCACGGGACTTCTTTTCTCAAATTGCAAGGATTTCAGAGGAGCATGATCGTGATCTCTATCATATAGGATGTGAGATTGTCAAAAAATGTGGCTGTTTGCCCCTTGCCATCAAACTCATTGCCACGACTCTTAGATGTCAAAAGGATTTTGTATGGAGGCGTACACTCAAGCGTTTGAAGAAAAATGATCTTGACACGAACGTGCAAAAAATAATCAAGATAAGCTACGAGAGTTTAGCACATGATGATAAAGTGATTTTTCGGCTTTGTGGCATGTTCCCGGAGGACTATAATATTCCGATAGAAGATCTGACAAGATATGCATGGGCACTAAAACTTTTAGAACAAGATTCTTCAATGGGAGATGCTAGAGACAGCACACAAACAAGTGTGAGCAATCTCAAAAATGCAAATCTGTTGATGGATGGTGATATTCGTCACTGTGAGTGTGTGAAAATGCACGATCTTGTGCTTGCATTTGTGGTAGGTACTGTTTCTAAAGGTGGTGAGGACGGATGTTGGATCATTCACCATGATGATTTCTCAAAGTTGAGTGAAGCTAATAATATGATCCAGTCTTGCAAGCAAATTTCGTTAACATGCAAGGGCATGTCTGAGTTTCCCATTGACTTTAAGTTTCCAAACCTTTCACTTTTGAAACTTATGCACGGAAATGAGCCGCTAAGGTTTCCTCTAGACTTTTATGAAGGAATGAAAAAGCTTCAAGTTATAGCATTTGAGAAATTGGAGTATCCACTAGTTCCAACATCATTACAGTGCTCCATCAACCTTCGAACTCTTTGTCTCGATAAATGCTCGTTGATGTTTGATTTAACATGTATTGGAAATCTTTCGAATCTGGAAGTGCTTAGTTTTGCTAACTCTGGCATTACAATCCTACCTTCCACATTCGGAAAATTGAAGAAGCTAAGATTACTGGATATAACGGGTTGTTACAATCTTGTTATAGATGACGGTGTCTTCAAAAACTTGGTGAAACTTGAAGAACTTTATATGATACCTTATGATGAAAAAGCATGCTGCTTCACAGACAACAACTGTAATGAACTTGCAGAACGCTCAGAACATCTTTCTGCATTAGAATTTGAATTCATTGGCAACAATGCTCATATGAAGAACATGTCTTATGAGAAACTTAAAAGATTCAAGCTCTCAGTGGGATGTCATTTTACAGAAGTTAGAGACGAGCTGTACCCATGTAAAGTTGACACACACTCATATCTAAACAGCTTGAAGCTGATCACCAACAGAGAAGAACTATTCAATTTTAAAATCAGTGAGTTGTTTAAGAACACAGATGCACTTTATTTACAAGTAAATGGTATGAATACTCTTAAAGATGTTGATGTAGAATCTCCACATCCTGCTCCTGGATACTCTTCATTTTACAATTTAAGAATCCTTGTAGTTTCAGAATGTACAGAATTGAAATACCTTTTCACACCGAGTGTTGCAACAAACTTGTCAAACCTTGAGTATCTGGACATTTCCAGATGCCCTATTATGGAAGCAGTCATACATACTGGGGATAATGGATCCAATATAATCAAGTTTTCAAAGTTAAAGTGTCTCAAGTTGGAATGGCTATCAAATCTGTTGTGTTTCTGCAATAAAGATTATGAAATTGAGCTACCATGTCTCGTGGAGTTGCAACTTCGAGGCCTTCAGAGTTTTGCAAGCATTTATCCCAGTAGTGAATCATCCTCTGTGTCAAGTAATATTTCCCGTGGGCAATCTTTCTTTCACGAAGAGGTAAGTATGTGTTTTATTTTATATTTAAAGTGATTCAAAAAGAGGGGGCATTTAATGAATGACAAATCTTAAATTAATTTGCAGGATGCGACTCCTAAGCTGGAGAAATTGTTTGTTTATGATATGGAGAATTTGAAGGATATATGGCCTCCTCAGTGTAGTAGTAGTAATTTTTGTCTATTGAGAGAGCTTGTGGTTGGGGGTTGTGATTCCATTGAAGTCTTGTTCAACATGGATTTTGGTGAAATCGAACACCTTAGCAGCAACTTGAGAAGCATTACAGTGGAGAAATGTGATAGTCTTGAGAAGCTTTTTACATGCAATCCATTCCCATTCTTGAATAATCTACAAGAGCTTGAAGTCGAAAATTGTGGTTCCATTCAAGTGTTATTTGACATTGACTCGGGACGTGCCGGTAAAAGTGAGGAACAGGTTTGTAGCAGCAGCTTGAGAAGCATTAAAGTGAAAGAATGTAATAGTATTGTGAATCTTCTCCCAAGCAATCCGATGCCATTATTCAATCATCTAGAAAAGCTTAAAGTTATACTTTGTGCTTCCATTGAAGTGATATTTGAAATCGACATGGGATGTGTTGGTGAAATGGATAAAGTTAGCAGCAGCGGGTTGAGAAGCATTCATTTGTGGGGATTAGGGAAGCTTAAAGAGGTGTGGAGGATAAAAGATGCTGGAAATAACTTGATTCCTGGCTTTGAAGCTGTTGAAAGCATAGGTATTAGAAATTGTAAGAGGTTTGAAAATTTAATCACACCTGCCACAACCAATTTTGATATGAGAGCACTCAAAGAAGTTCAAATTGTTAGATGCGGCAGAGAAAGTGAGATGAACAATGAATTGGTTGAGAGTAAACAAGATCAAGAGGTACGACTGTCCACTTAATGTTTAAAAACTAACATAAAATAATCCTAAATTTTGTTAGGTAACTGATTGTAACCTCCTATTATTATAGCGTTAAGAAGGTGCATGTGCAATACGAGTGTGTATAGGAAAGTAGAATTGTCAAAGTACACTAAATGATACCTCTAGAAACTCTTTGAAAACAGAGTGCATACACAAAATATCTAATTTACTTTTAAACATTAAAGCAACCAATCAACCATTCATAAGTGTTTACTTATGTGAAATGGCACGATGTCCTAGTATTGGATTATTGTTTACTTTTGTTAAACGGTCATTAAAATTAAGGAAGAAAGGTGCTTACTTTAAAAGCAAGCTAGGTTATGGTTGAATTTTTTTTAAAGTTAGGGACTAAATCCATAATTGTTACTACAGGGACTGTTTTAAGAATTTGCTTTTCCTTTTTTTTTTCTTTTTTTTTTCTTTTTTTTTTAGTTTCTCTTATTATCCCGATATTCCTTGGAGTTTGGTGCAGTTTTGAACTCTATCCAATTTTTGTCCATGGAACTTATTACTAAATGATGATGCAGATTGTTGTTGTATCTATACCTGGGAAAGAATCAAATGATGATCATATATCTGAAGTGGCACTCCCATTCTATCTATTACACACTTTCCATAACCTTCGTAAACTTGTTTTGTGCGACTACAAAGCTGTGGAGGTGGTTTTTGATATACTGAGCCCAAGTACTAGAGAACCAGCTCACAATACTCAACAACCTCTCATACTCCCCTATCTTGAAGAATTAGATTTAAGTTGTTTGGAGAAGATGAGTCATGTGTGGAAGTGCAATCGGAATGAATTCTCAATTCTTCGAGAACAACAGTCGCACTGCTCATTCCATAACCTCACAACCATAAGAATGGAATCCTGTCATAGCATCAAGTACTTGTTTTCACCTCTCATGGCAAAACTTCTTTCCAACCTAAAGGAAGTTCATATAGAGTCTTGTGATGGTATTGAAGAGGTGGTTTCAAACAGAGATGCTGAAGGTGCGTCTATATATTCCCACACAACCACCACTTTCTTCCCTTATTTAGACATTCTTGAGCTTAAAAAACTCGGAAATTTCAAGTGTATTGGTGGTGGTGCCAATGGTATATCTAGTGACATTCATGACCAGCTTAAGGTATTTTTCCTATATATTCAGTGACTAAAATAATGGTTGGTTAATTTGGTTAATATTATTAACTCTGTTAGTTATATACTTAAATTCTCGTTTTTTTTCCAGTTATCTCAAGCTTCTTGGTCCTTATGCCAATACTCTAGAGAGATAAGTATAAGAGATTGTGATGCATTGTCAAGTGTGATCCCATGGTATGCTGTAGGACAAATGCAAAAGCTTCAGGTGCTGAAAATAATAAATTGCAAATCAGTGCCAAAGGTGTTTGAAACTCAAGAGATCAGCAAGGAGAGTGGTACTGATACTGGAAAGTCACTTCCAAGGCTAGAATATATTACGATGCTCGAACTTCCGAAACTAAAGATTTTGAAAATTCGATGGTGTAACCGTTTGAAACATATATTCACATGTTCCACTCTTGAAAGCCTCGCACAACTCGAAGAGTTAGAGGTTACGGATTGCGAGGCAATGGAAGTCATTGTTAAGAAAGAAAATGGAGAGCAAAAAACGACATCTAATATTGTGGTCTTTCCTCATTTGAAGTCCCTTTCACTAGTCAATCTACCAAAAGTTGTAGGTTTCTTCTTGGGGAATAATGAATTCACTTGGCCAACATTGGAAAAGGTTGCGATTAGTGAATGCCCACAAATAACGGTGTTCACTTATGGACGGTCTACAGCTCCAAAGCTTAACTTCATAAATACAAGCTTAGGCAAACATTGTGTTGAATGTGGCCTTAACTTTCGTGTGACCACCACCTCGCATCAGGTATTATTTTTGTTTTAAATAAAAAAGGAAAAAACTTCCCGTGTCAGGTTCTTTTCTAGACTCAGGCCTTGTGTGTATAACTTAAAATTTGAAACAGTGCATAAACTTCTAGTAATAGAGTCATTTAACCTTATTAATAATTGTAATCTTCATCTAAATACAGCATAATTATTGAATCGAAAATAATATGATTAGCAAATATCAACGGTTTGGTTATGTATGTGATCTCCAAAACCGAATGGTTGTACAATCATGTAGAGCCTTTTGGCTTATTTTACTTACATCTGAAGTTTTTGTTTATCATTGAACCAACTTATATGTACAATTATCTCTGACATAAGCTTTTTTTTGACATTGTAGATCCGATTACCGAGTTCTGAGAATACAAACTCAAACCGCCCTACTACTTTGGAACGGTTGCCTTGGTCTTATCATAATTTGATCGAAGTGGATATGGATTATAAGCCCAGTGACGGACACGCTCTTTTTTCATCTGATGAAGTATCACAACTGCAAAAGCTTGAAACTGTTCATTTGAGGCTATGTCGGAACATTGAGGAGATATTTGATTCACAAACTGTTGCTGAAATTCCAAACTTGAGACAAGTGGACTTGGAGTGGTTAAGAAGTCTCAAGTATATATGGAAGAGCAATCAGTGGACAGTATTAAAGTTTCCAAACCTAACAAGACTGTCTATTTATGGCTGTCACAGTTTAAAATATGTATTTACGTGTCCCATGGTTGGTAGTCTATTGCAACTCCAGGAACTACATATACATTACTGCTTTAGGATGAATGTAATTGTGAAGGGAGAAGAAGAATGTGATGCCATAGTGAATGCTATTGTGGAGTTTCCATGTCTAAAGTCCTTAAAACTTGAACTTCTTAGAAGACTCGAGGGATTTTGCTTAGGAAAGGAAGCTTTTTCATTTCCATCATTGGATACCTTGGAAATTGATTATTGTCAAAGAATGACGGTTTTCACCAAGGGAGATTTGTCTACTCCAAAGCTATATGCAATTAATACAAGGCATGGGAAGTTTAATATACACAACAGGCTGAATTCCGTTATAAAAAACTTTACCCAATGATAAAAGGTGAAATTATGTCTTACCATAAGAGAGAGGGACTAAAACTGTAAAAGTTCTTGTTCTTACGCTTCACAGCTCCTTCATTTTTGAAACCCTGATTCAGAACCAACTCAATCCAATGGTCTTCCAACAAATCACTCAAACATGTGATCTGCTTTCAGGCAAGTTGTTCAGTTTTTGTTTGTATCTGCGTAATGAGCTCAATTTATATAGGATTAAAGGTAATTAGGAATTTTGAATTTGAAGTTATTAATTTAGGGTTTAAGTTAAAGCCTGCTTGAGTTGTGTGTTTGTTTAGTTATTATTGTTAGTTTCAACTGTATTAGATTAATTGGTGTTACCTAAATGTTTTTGTATAGTTTAATTAGGATATTGCAATGTGGGTTAATCTGTGTTAGTGATTCATATATTTGAATTCTATTATATTCATGTTTTAATAAAAATGATGCGTAATGTGTCTTAATAAGAGAACTAGGGAAGTTAAAGAGTAACGATGCCGTAGCGATGTTTTTAGTTGATTGAAGCACTTTTAGTGTTGTTCATCAGCTATAACCTTTATTTCTATTGGCTACTTATTTACATGTATTTGAAAGTAGTTGTAAAATCTTGTTTCGATCATTGAGTATCGCAAGAAGGATAGATGATTTGAATTAGCACATTTGATTTAGGGGTGAATTTCCATGGTTGAATCCTTTAGGGATAATTTCTTGCTTTTATAGTTGGAATGGAATGACCTTTCGTTACATGATATAGGCTTCGAACTTCACTAATGGTAATCAAAAGAAAGAAGATAATTGGAGCAGGGGATGTACCAAATTAAGTCAATTACATGCACAGAAAACGTGCAGTAAGCATCTAGTTTAGTGCTATGTTTTAGGGAAATTCTTTATACCAATCTCTTAAAGTGATTTGGTTATACTAATCTAGTGAATCAATGTGTGATTAAGAAGAGATCAACAACAAAAGGAACAGTCCACTACCCAATCTGGAATGTATTGCCATTAAATTAGAAGCTCGATAGTTAAAATAATATGCTCTGGTACTTCTTGTGTCCCATGAAAGTTGCAGCCTTTTCTTTTTCGGGTATCATTGAAACTGTACTGTATATATTTATTTGAAAAGTTTTAGTCTTAAACTGGCTAGTTTTGTCATCATTACACATGAAGTGTGCTGCTTTGGGTTCACTACAAAATTTGAACAATTTCTTAGACTAACAAATCAAACATTGAAATTGGATATGAAATAACCCACAGTGTTTATAGGAATTTGAACAATATATTCTTATGTGTCCAGCGTTTATAGGAATTTGTTATCTAATAACCTGCAGCTTTGTAAATAAAGAAGCAACTTCACTCTAAACATATAGATTCAGACAATTCAGTATGCCCCAGTAATTGATGATAGAGAACAAATTGTATTTTTACTTGTGTTATAATTATTTGGTCAGTAAGACTTTTAAGCTATATTAATTTCCCCAAAGTTTTTGTATCGTCAAGAACCAATATTAGGTTTTTACTTTTTACAGAAACGTAATTAAAAGATACATTCATGATAAAATAGGCGTGTTGGCTATTTATCTTCTTTCTTGTTTTTCATATTTACAAAATGTGTGTGCTTATACAGGAACTCAAGAACTCTACAGAGGTTCGACTTTCATGTTCTTTATAATGCTATGCCTAACTTTTTGGGAAGTTTGGGCATGAAATTTGGTTTTGAACAAGCATATTCTATACATTTCGTTGGTCCAAAGGAGTCTGTTACAGGTATGAACAACGGGCCCAAACTGCTGATATCTTTCGTGTTAAAATTATGCGTAACAGCCTTTGTCACACTAACAGATTTAAAAGGAAACAAGAAAATGGGAGCATTTGCAGGATCTTTACCTGAAATGAAAGGTGGACCGAAAGTATATAAATATTCTGCTGAAGCTTGTGATTTTGAGTTTTAGAGACGAGTACACAAACTCGAGATCTGAAAAAACCCGATTTACATTGAAGACACGAAACAGAAGCCACGTAATGGGTACTATCTTAGGAAACAACAGCGTGTGTCACCATCTGTTTGTGTTATTTTATTTTTGTGTTGGTGCCGTTAATTACGAGGCTGCTTGATGTTGCTATGTTTTCACCATCACTCGTAGGTGCACGGATTTACAAACTTTTTGTCGAATGGGTTGTTAAGTAGAATAATTTTTTGCTATTTACTTACCAAACAAGTCACCATGTCCCTTCAATCCCCCACCCCGGACACAATCGCGGTACCTCCATGGGATAGGTGTGTGCCATGCACGAGTTCGAGCCTAGCTGCCATTTACATATACCACATTTCTATCTAGCTTTTAAATTCACTCTTGGGGATGTTTAAATTCGATTTAATTGACTTAATATAAAAAAAACTAAATTTATTCAGTCATATGAAAATTATTTGTTTGTGATTTATTAGAAAAAAATAATTAAAAATATTAGATAATATAATTAAAAATGTCTGCATTAAATCATCTCTTAATTAAACATAACTTAATAAAAAAAAATTAACAAACAAGCCCTTAGTATACCCAAAGGGATGAGACATACTTGGACCTTGGGCCAATTAGAAAACAAAGTCGACCTTCACAAATCTAAATAAAAAAGTATTATGAAGGCAACAACTATCGGTTCCACTCGCATACATAACGATCAAGGCAACAACTGATGTTTGCTTTCATTTTATCATGAGAAAGGTTCCTATCCCATGACCCAACCAACGAATATTGTTTATTTTAAAACTCGACCCCACCGGCTTAACCGGTCGAACCTTTCAGGATTCAATACCCCGATTGAACTGCCTGGTTTTAGCAGGCCCGAGTCGACCCGGTGCATCTGATATCTTTTTGAGGACTCACTAGTGGTGAGCTGAAATTCAATACTCGTGCCTTTCTTTTTTCAACAACAGGCGTTATTTCATTAACCAAACAATTTAATTTTTTGCCATTTGATAATGTGAAATTTTTGTTCAAAACAATAATATGAAACCTCTTTTCTATATCAAAAGTTCAAATTTTAGTTGTGTCATTACATAGTGTGAAATCTTTTTACATTTGTAATGTCTTATTTAGGTTTGAATTTAGTTGAAATGTATCCTTGGTAAACTTATTGTTTGTTAATTTCTTCGTTAATAAATGTCCATTTTTAAACTACACAAAATTTTATGAAATCTCATCAACTACATTATTCGTAAATCGCATATCATCCTTACTCATTAAACTCTATTTTTATTGGTTGAAACACAAAGTGGACATTTATTTTGGAACATCTCAAAATAGAAACATTGACATTTATTTCGAGATGGAGGGCGTATTAGATTTTTCATATTCTTATATGTGTTCTGTATTTAGTGTTGCATGTTTTATTGATGTCTAGTAAGCTTTATAATAACACATGTGTACCTGCCTATCTATACTACATATAAAACATGCATCCCATTCTTGAATCTTGACTTTCATAAACTTGAATTTATTGACTTTTGAGTTGAACATTTTATATTAAGGAAAATGATTGAGATGACTAATTCATGTGACTAATTTTATGCCTAATCTATTCATTTTGTGACACTTGTATTCCACTTATTCTCACTCCTTTTATTTACCATTGATTTAGCCATTTGTTACAAGATCCTTGTTAGGCATAAAATTAGACACATGAATTAGTCATGCCAATCACTACTCTTATATTAATGAGCCATGAAATTTTCCATATACTAGTTAATAGTTTTCATGATTTGGCAAATGATTTTTAACTTTTGCTCTATCATATATGGTGAGATGAAAAAGAATTTTTAGATTTGAAACTTTTGAATTTATTGACTTATAGAGTTATAGATGCATATTTCAAAGTTTCCGCTAAAAATCTCATTGTTATGCACGAGTATTTATCTAGTTTTCAAAAAGAAATGAAAGTGAAACTTGATAAGTGATAATCGTCATTGATATCTTAAAAGATTTACTCAAAACCTAACAATATTGACCTGAAGTTAAGGGTGTAATCGAGTCAAGCCAAGCTCGAGCTCGGTAACGCTTGAGCTTGGCTTGAAACAAAAATAGTAGGTTTTGAGCTTGGCTTGATAGCTTGTCAAGCTTTAATCATCCATACTTGAGCTTGGCTTGAATAGGTTTCGAGCAAAGCTTAAGCTTGGCTTGAAAAGCTAGAGTGTATGCAAAAATATTGTATTTGATATACAAAGTCATCAAATATATATATATGTATATATATATATATATATATATATATATATATATATATATATATATATATATATATATATATATATATATATATATATATATATATAGAGTGAGGATCAGGTGCGGATTTTTTTAATTCGTGCGGATGTGCGGATGGATCTGGACCGCCCATTCCAGATCTGATCTTGACTTTTTGTAAAAAAGTCAAGATCTGCGCTAATTTCACGGTAGCAATTGACCATGTAAACGATTTTTTTAATTTTTTTCCTTTTGAGGGATCGTTACTATTGTTATCTTCTTTCATTTTTTAATTTTTTCTGATTTTTCTGAGCAATTTTTGTTTTTTTGATTATGAGTTCTATCGTGATATTAACGATATTATGAGTCCTACTGTGATATTAACAATTTTACTTAATATCACTGACTTTTTTTATTACGATATTAAGAAAACTTACGGTGATATTAAAAAAATTAACTTTGATATTAAGAAAACATGTAAAAAGTAACTGGGATATTAACAATTTTACTTAAAAAGTTACTTTGATATTAGAAAAAAACTTAATATCACTGCTAGTTTAGAAACTACTGCTAGCCTTAGTGAAACTACTGCTAGCCTTAGTGAAACTACTGCTAGCCTTAGTTAGTAGTGATATTAAGAAAGCTTGATAATTACGGTGATATTAACAAAATTCATAATATCATTGTACCTTTTAACCATGAAAATGATTTTTTTTCTGAAATTTTTTTCAGCGATTCTTAATAAATTGTTGTCCTCTTTCTTTTTTTAATTTTTTCAGATTTTTTTGAATTAGTTTTTTTTTGAATGTTACTGTGATATTATCCGCACCATCCCTACTTAAAATGTAATCCGCACCCGATCCCTTCCCTATATATATATATATATATATATATATATATATATATATATATATATATATATATATATATATATATATATATATATATATATATATATATATATATATATATATATATATATATATATATATATATATAGGGAAGGGATCGGGTGCGTATTCAATTTTAAGTAGGGATGGTGCGGATAATATCACAGTAGCTTTTTAAAAATAAATTCAAAAAAATCTGAAAAAATTTAAAAAGTAAAGAGGATTATAAATTATTAAGAATTGCTGAAAAAAATTTCAGAAAAAAAATTGATTTCTTGATTAAAGGTATTGTGATATTAAGGTCGATTTTGACTTTTTTACAAAAGTCAAGATCTGATCTTAATATCACATAAACCTTTTTTATTTTAATACAAATTGTTAAAATCACACTAACTTTTTTTTGATATCACACTACTTTTTTGTTTTTTTACTAAATATTATTAATATCACCGTTACTTTTTTAATAAAAAAATGTTAATATAACGGTTTCTTTTTATTATCACAGGTACTTTTTGTCTTTTTTTTATATATAATTGTTAATATCACCGTAATTATCATATGTTTTTTTAATAAAATTGTTAATATCATAGTAAATATCATATGTTCCTTAATATCACGGTTCAATTTTACATGTAAAAAAGCTTAATATCACATTTGGTTTTATAATATCACCATTTTATAATATCACAACTTCTTAATATCACAATAGAACTCATAATATCGTTAATATCACGGTAGGACTCATAATCAAAAAACTAAAAAGTGCTCAGAAAAATCTGGAAAAATAAAAAAATGAAAGAAGATAACACTAGTAAGGTTCGCTCAAAAGGAAAAAAATTAAAAAAAAAATCGTTTACATGATCAATTGCTACCGTGAAGTTAGCGCAGATCTTGATTTTTTTACAAAAAGTCAAGATCAGATCTGAAATGGGCGGTTCAGATCTATCCGTATGTCCGCACATGATCCTCACTATATATATATATATATATATATATATATATATATATATATATATATATATATATATATATATATATATATATATATATATATATATATATATATATATATATATATATAAAGTAATATAAACTAAAACCACATTTGAAAACCAAATTAAATTATTTTAACAATAATAAAATCAACAATAACATTTTCGTATTAAGTCAAACATTAGAATGAAATATAAGCCAAAGTACTAACTAATGTTGTCATCGATATACTAAGTATAAACAAAATCTAAAATTATCTAATAGTAGTATATATTTTGGTCTATTAATATACACGATTCATAACTAAAAATTTGTATTCGCTCCTAGATATAAAGCAAGTAAGCAACATCACTGGTCTAAGATATCGCTGTTACAAATAATTACAACTTTATTTACCATATAAAAGTCCTTCAACAGTATATTAAATAATTCTTTATGAAGTAAATCCTTATAATTAGAATAATATTCAAATTAGCCCTTAATCTTTACTCTTTATAAAGCATTTAGGACTTTTATTTTTAGAAGTCTTAAAAAGTTTAAGCTTACACACTTGCTATTATTAGTAAGTTTTGAAATTAAAATTTTAAAAACACACTAATTGCACATTAAATTATGACATTAAATTGGATGCATGTTACAATAAATAAAATATAACTAATACAATGAATTTAATATTTTTATAGTTAAAATTAATAACTTTTTGAATTTGCATATATAATAATATGTCATATTAATTCTTCACAATCTCACAACATAAACACACAATTTCTAGAAACTATCTTTTATAGAAAACCGTTAACAAATATTCGGCAAAAACATGTAAAATCATAAAATCGTTAAACAACATTCGCCTCCGAACCGCTGCTTTGCGCGGGTACCATGCTAGTTACTTATATGAATTTATTATAAAAGATATATATACTAAAACTTGATAAAAGCTCGAGTCAAGCTATCAAAAGCTTAAGCTTGGCTTATTATATGTTTCGAGCTAATTTATTGGGATTAAGCTTGAGCTTGAGCTTGATAAAAACTTAGCTTGATCGAGTCAAGCTCGAGCTCAAACTCGAGTTACTTGATAAAAGCTTAGCTTGATTGCAGCCCTACCTGAATTACCTTTCATACTCCTCAAAATTTTCAATGATATCCATATAATCGTGTGACATTGAGCATATGAAGGAAATTATTATATATTACATGATCATGTGATGAAGTAAATTTGGTAACCAACTAGTTTTATGAAGACCCCGGCTTCTAACCAACTAGACCCGTTAGGCTAGCCACAATGGCTTCGGTGAAGCTCGGTTGAGGGCCTCGGTTGTGGCCGGTCGACCCATTGTGGGGAAGAAGGTCGGCGTCGGTTGGGGGGAGAGAAATGTTGAAATCGGTTGCCTCCTCAACCGAGTGGTAAACCACAAAAATCCAAACAATATTCCCTTTTGTAATAAAAAAAAATTAAACTTTACCACTTTTACAACTTTATAAATACCAACCTCAAACACATTTTTAAACATACAATTTCAAACAACTTCTCATAAACACTTTCAAACACATTTTGATAATTATGTCTTACGAGATATTTTTTAATTCTTTGTCTTCCGACGAGGAAGAAGTTATGAGCGAGTTTACGGAGTTTATGGAGTTTACGCAGTATGCTTGGGACACTTACCAAGCGTCACTGCCAAAGGCTCAACGAAACCACACGGCTAGGGATCGTGTAGGTGCTCATAATCGTTTAGTTGCCGCTTACTTCTCCGAAGAACCGTTGTATGACGAAAAAACATTCCGTCGGCGGTTCCGGATGCCCCGAGACCTATTCACTCAAATTGTGCAAGAGGTAACCAATTATTCTCCTTATTTTTAACAAACTCATGATTGTAGAGGGCTACTTGGTATTTCTCCATTGGTCAAGTGTACTGCGACAATTCATCAATTGGGATACGCAGCAGTTCATGATTCTCTTAACGAGTATCTGCAAGTGGGTGCAACAACAGCATGTGATTGTCTCCGTAGTTTTGCACGGTTATCATAGAGTTATATGGTGCTGAGTATTTGCGAAAGCCCACGTATTCGGACCTTGAAAGATTATATGCTCATCACGAGCATAAGCATGGGTTTCCTGGGATGATGGGAAGCATTGATTGTACAGGTTGGGAGTGGGAGAACTGCCCAAATAGTTTGAGAGGTCAATATGCTAGGGGTGATCACGGGCCACATCCATTCATTTTATTGGAAGCGGTCGCCTCCCAAGATTTATGGATTTGGCATGCGCTCTTTGGTGTCTCCGGGATGAATAACGATATAAACGTTTTATATAGTTCCCCTGTTTTCAATGATATCAAATCTGGGAGAGCAGCGGAACTTGAATTCGAGGCTAACGATGTTGCTTACAAAAGGGGATATTATCTTACTGACGGGATATATCCGGAATGGGCTATTCTTATTAAGTCCATTTCAAATCCTCCTACTGGTGATGAAAAAAGAATATTGTACAAGAGGAAGCACGAAGCAGCAAGGAAAGATGTGGAACGAGCTTTCGATGTGTTGAAGAAAAAGTGGAAAATGCTTAAAGTTCCGGCTCGAGGGCTGCATAAACAGGATCTCGAAGATATTGTGTATACATGCATCATATTACATAATATGATCATCAAACACAAGCAGCGGGCGATTTTTCCTACATGGTTTCCACAAGAGGGCCACCGTGATCATGATCCGGTAAGATCCCATGCAGAATCCTTAGTAGTTACTCAGGAGTTAACGGATCGATCAACTCATCTAAACGTAAAATCTGATTTGGTTGAACACATTTGGAGAAACCGTGGAAATGCAGGCAATCAAGAGATTGAAGGCGAAGACGAAAGTGACGAAGACGTAACTGACGATGAAGAGTTTTTGTGATGTTTTCAGTTTTTAATAAGTATTGTAACGTCTACGTTTTATTAGTTTAAGTTTTTAATTATTGTTGTAATGTTAAGTATTTTTATTAATGAAGTTTAATTTTGTTTTTAAAAATATTTGAATTAAAAAAAAAAAAAAAAAAAAAAAAAAAAAAAAAAAAATCAAAATCTCAGTTAACCACTGTGGCAACTAGGTCGTGGTCAGGTCGTCGGAGAGAGAAAGTTGATGTGGCACAGACGAACTAGTTCGCCACTGTGTTCAGCCTTATAACTGAATAGGCTTACTTTAAATTAACAATTATATTCTTTAGTATTTGAAAGGGCAAATCGCATAAAAAAAAGTATGAGAAAAGTTCGATACGAAACAACATTTATCTAAAGAACAAATAACAAAATCTCGACCATCCATCCTTCATCCATCCAATGGTTTAGATTAAAATGAACAAATATACTGAGGGGCATTTTAGTCATTTAGTATTATCTACCAATATCCCCGAATCCACCCCTAAACACGCACACGTACACACACACCCAAAGATAACGGTTTTTGTCTCTCACCCGTCACCCCCAAACCATGCCCTAAACCACCCCCAAACCATCGTCAAACCACCGGCAAACACTAATTTCTAAAATCTTTCCATTAAAATGGAGATTGGAGATGAAATAGCACTATCTCAAGCCGATTCGTTGTCCAAATCGGATTCATTGCTACTTTCCGAGCGAAATAAGCTTCGAGATTTATCAGCGGGTATATTCTTTGCTTCATTGCTTATTTTGTTGTTTATTTTGTATTATTTTTTGTATAGATGTGATATGTTGCTTATTTTGATTTTAAAAGTTTTTTGAAATGATATTTTTGGTGATGGAATGAGTGTTTGGATTAGCTTATTTTCAGCCAGTAGTTTGAACTTTTGTGACTGTATTAGCTTATCTTGTAACTGTATTAGCTTATTTTCAAGATACATGGTTACTTGCATATATGCACTACACCAGAGTCATGTTTTGGACAAAGGAATCTAAGGAATTAAACAAGGGGTAATTCCCAAAAGGGGACAAAAATGTGGAGAGTGATCACTTTGAGGTACAAAAATAAAGTCTCTTCCCAATTTGGTCATGTGCGAATGTGCGATTCCACCAGAATATTGACACGTGTCCAGACAACAAGTACTCTTTCAATTATTAGTTGGACAACAAACCGGACCATAGATACAATATCCGATGTAGCAGATGTGCGAACGACGGTGTGAGATTTCCGGCTAATGTGCGATTGAAAAAGTGGATCTGCAAAAAGGTATCATTGGGAATAATCAAAATATTTTTTTCTGATAATCAAATCCTTTTTTGTTTTTTCTGATTTTTAATTTAGTTTTAATTTAGTAATTCAAATTTATGCATTATTAAATCATATTTACACACACAAATCCACACATACATTATCCAAACCGTAATTCTTTCAATTTTTTGATACAAATGGTATGTTTATCCCTTAATTAGTTCTAATTTATGTTTAATATATGTTTTTGTTTGAATTACAGTAATGTTTTGATAACCCGCTGTTTTGGGTATTTTTGTTTGATAGTATCGTTTTTGTGGGTTTTTGGATTAGGTTAATTTTTTGGATGTGATAACCCCTTAATGACCCCTTAATGATAACCCCTGTTTGATAACACCTGTTGGATTAGGTTAATTTTGTGGGTGTTTTTTTTATAACCCCTGTTTTTTGTGGGTTTTTGGATAACTGGTTTAATGTCCCCTGTTTAATGTCCCGGTTTAATTGAGTCAAGAAATGCAAGTTGGGAATTTGATAAAGGGCCATCATTTTTGGGAATATGAAATGTGCCGAAAGGGATGAGTGTGTATGTGAGGAATTATGTGTATAATTAGGATGAAGAATGAATGGGTGAGTGTGTTATATAAGCAATTGTCATAAGCTGGCTTATTGTCATAAGCTTTGTTTGAGTCTGAGTCTTTTAATAAAGTCAACTAGGGTCATTTTTCACTCTTCGATTTAGTCATTTTCCCAGTTTTAGCACAGTTATTTTAGTCAATATTAATTCGTTAAAAAATTTTTTTTTAAATAAAAATAGAAATTTAACCAGCTTATTTAACTTTTCACAAAAGGAAAAAATTCAGAAAAATCATTTTGTATGGCTGCTAGTGGTACAAAATATTACTGGGTTGAGGCACAGGCTGCACCATTGTACTAATAGACGTTTTCTTAAGCTCACCACTAGCTGTCATAAGCTCCCTAGTAGCTGGAATTAGGGGCAAAAGGAACATGGTTAGGTTAACTATAAGATTTCATAAGTGTTAATACAAATAAGCCGTAAAAACGTTTATTTATATTTTACGATCTTCTAATGTTTTGTCGATAAAAAACGTAAAATCATATTAACGAAACAAATAAAATACGTAAATGGTTTGAACTAATAGTTTCTAACATATTCACATTTTCACATAAAACACTAAAACAAGTATAAGTGATTTTATGATTTAAGTAATACATATGTACAACAACTAGTGTTTACATATTTCGATAAAATATACACATAACTAGTATGTAGTATATTGGGTAATATAAATGGGTAGAAACTTAAGTATCACAACCCATTGGGCAAATACATTGAATGTAGTTGGGTACAACCCAAAGCCCATAACCCATGGATCTTGACCCATAACCCATTGCATGACATCATGCTTATATCATACATGGATAATATCCATAACCCATGGATCAACCCATACCCAAGTGACTAAGTGCATTGCACTTAAAGATACATTGTATCTAGCCAAAGATCCATGGTTCAACCCATGACCCATGACCCATAACCAAAATACCCATGGGCAAAGAGGAGCGTTCCACGGATCCCTGGCTTTGTGCTAGCCGGATCCCAAGTGGAAGGGATCCGTGGGATCCGGGGAACAGTAGGATTTTTCCTCTATAAATAGTGAGCCATTTCTTCATTATTTCTCAACCCTTTTCAATCCCTTTCTAACACACTTTCTCCCCTGAGTTAAATCTCACTAACCTTAGATCCATGAGATCTATGTTCGTAGTTTTGTTTTTGTGTGGTCTTTTAGGTTCCTCTTAAAGGCAATATCACCACCTTTGAAGTCGAGCAAGCTCAAGTCCATGAGTTGCCATGCTTCCTCATCATCAAGGCTACTGAAGTCTTCTTGTTGATGATTCCTTTGTTTCTTCAAAGAAGTGTAGTGTTGAAGACATTAGTGAAAGATGTCTCAAGTGTCAAGATGAAGATATTAGTGAAGGGTATCTATCGTATATAGGATAAGCACTTGTGGTAGGTGCTTAGAAGTCAAGACAAAGAAGCATTAGTGAAAGGTGCTTAGAAGTCAAGACAAATAAGCATTAGTGAATGGTGCTTAGAAGTGAAGACACAAGACATTAGTGAAAGGTGTCTTGTAGATCTAGTCAAAGGCATTAGTGAAAGGTGCCTTAGATGTACATTCGATATGGTGTGTTTCGATGTACTAGATAGACTAGCATTAAATCCAAGGATATTGATGTCCTTGATGATGTTGTAAAGGAGTAGATCTCCTTTGGGATTAGTCGTTGGTGTAGTGTGGTAGTAGTTCCTCCATTGCAATGGAACTAGGTGCTTAGCCTAGTACCTAATAAAGGGTAGGCGACGTTGTGAAGGTGTAGTTCACCTTGGTGTGAAAGAACTAGGTACTTAGCCTAGTACCTTATAAAGGGTAGGCGACGTTGTGATAGGATTAGTTCTCCTAAGGTGTGAAAGATCTCGGTGGTTAGCCTAGCACCGTATAAAGGGTAGGCGACGTTGTGTTAGGTGTGGTTCGCCTTGGTGTGAAAGAACTCGGTATTTAGCTTTGTATCGGAAAAAGGTTAAGCGACGTTGTGAAGGCTTCTCTCTACAATTCGAAGAAGGTATCAATACCTCCTTCCGAGCCGTAGGACTAGAATGTCTTCTTGAAATCAACGAGAAGATATGTCCAAGGTTTATAATGGAATTATTTCGTCAAGTCGAACTCGTTCGTAACGAGGATCGCTCTCTATCTCTTTGGTTTTATATCAAAAACCAAAAGTTCACTCTAACCCTTGGGCATTTTGCTCATATCCTCCGGATTCCAAACCATGGACAATGTGCCTTGACCGAAGATTGGTCTCTTGATTCTCTCTTCAACTTTCGTGAAGAAAATAGTCCATATTGTTCACACATACCCTCTCCGGAATATTTAAATCGAATGATATGCAAACCTCGACCATATTACTCCGATCCAAACATTATCTTTACACGGAACATCCGAGAAGAGTACAAGCCTTTTGCACTCATCCTACGTGAAAATGTTTGGAGTCTTAGGGGAAATCGAGAAATTCTTCCCGCTTGTTGTGCTCACATGTTGAACTGTTTGCTAACACAACAACCATACAATCTCGCCTACTTCTTCGCAAGGCGAATTGCAAATCTTCAAGGCTCCAAGAATAAACTCATCCCTTATGGAATGTTCTTGACACGCCTCTATCATAATGTTATGCACTTCCATCCTCAATTTCAAAGTCCGTTGTACGTACTTGTGAACAAGATGATGGAACCGCTAAACATATCTCTCATGAAGACTTTCTTCATTCTTTATTCCACCAACATCCATCAATCACATAATGATCCTCCTAGCGAAAACACTCAAGAAACCTAGTAGTAGTCAAATAGGATCAATTCTACTCTACTCGTGCTTTATCAATGTAATCCTATTTCTTTCATGAAATAAAACATCTTACATTTGATATCTTAGTTTTAGAACTCCTTTAACTAATCTTGGAATATAATGCATTGTCAAGATCATTGCATACCTTTAGTAAAGGTTCTGCCTAGCAGATGGACGGATCCCAAATGTTGTACTAGACGGATCCCTATCTTTGGGGAACCGTGGGATCCGGCAAACAGAAAATGCAATTGCAAGCATTATATTTCAAACATATCCTTAGAACACCTCACACTAAGTCAAACTTAGTGTCTTAAGGAAAATTAAGTCCTTATCAAGATAGGTTGATCCTTCCTACTCACACACCTAGATCACACTCTAAAAAGCTTGTAGATCTACCGTTTCGTTTTTAATCCATTACTCTTCCGCTCTCAAAACTCACACTTCATTTTTTACTTGATCCCTCACATCTAGTGTTAGAAATCCTTCGATTATGGCTAAGATTGATCATAAATCATCCTCACCACAAAATTGATCAAAGTTGATCAAATCCTAGTTTTTCCATCTCAAAACCTTTAGGATATTTTTCCAAAACACAATCCTAAGTCACAACCTGATCTCTAGGATCATTTAGCTTCAATTGACACTCTCATCTTTAGTGTCATCCTTGCTCATTCATTGGTACTCATAAAAATTCCAAATCCTTCCATAAAAGACAATCATTAGCTACAACACTCACCACCTTCAAGTAACTAAGCACCTCTTCATTTAAGACACTTAGGAAGACTGAAACACTCAAGATGATATAGGTCTTAGATCTTAGAAACATCATTTCCACTCTTTCATAGCTGCTGAGAGCCGGATTCCTAGGATTAGCCTAGACGAATCCCTATGAGGAGGGAACCGTGGGATCCGGATGACAGTATAGGTCCAAACTTGCTAAAACAATCATTTCAACTCATCTTCCTAACTCAAACACTCCATCTCATCTTAAATGAGTTCCTAGATCAGTGCAACCTCTGAAGTTGACTCTTGTGCATGTCAATCATCACATTCCAATGAATCCTAGTGGCTTAAAGCTCAAATGCACTTGCCAAATCTCTTAGTTTATAAACCACCTTGTTAGGGCCTCCATAGTCATCACTCTCATCTTAACTTTCAGCTCTTGCAACCTCTTGAAATCATCTCATCATGAGGAAAACCCCAAGTAGTAACTTATCCACCAAAGAACCACCCATGAAAAAGGCTCGTGTTATACATGAAATCTCCTCAACCGAATCATCTCCCGTCAAACCAACAAATGATAGAATCCTTCATCATCCAATCAAACCAATTCCTAAAAGGATAGTACCCACAAAACTACCTATGCCAAACACCACCATACCTCCTAGGCCAAACAATATCATCTCCACTAAACCATCACCATTGGTTCCTAGAGCTATTTCATTTACTTCACCACTATCATCACCACACCTCTACAATTTAGAGGACTTGCCTCCTAGGCCGTCTCATCCGCTTCCGCCGACAACATTCTCCTCATTAGGAGGAATAATGGTTCAAAATCAAGGTGTTGAGTCAACACTTGCTCCGGCTTCCTTTTCGCCGTCTCCATCATATAATCCTATTTGGATTATGAGAAATCATCAAAGTCAACCACCCGACCATATGGAAGTTGACACTTCTTTACCACCACCATCATTCTTGGTCGAGGCATTCTCAAATACACCTCCACCAATCCCTTCATCGTTTGAAGCTCCACAATCCGATTCACTTGATCCTTCGCATCAAGCCATTTCATTTCATCCACCACCACTACCTAGCCATGACAAAGATTGCTATCATTGTCAACATGTTGAAAGTTTGATACATGAAGTACGAGAAGACCAACGTTTCATGTTCTATCATCTCCTTGAACGTTTCGACGAGATCAAACCTAAACAAAACTTGAGCTAGAAGAATTTTAGTGGTGTCCTAGCATCAAGCGTTAGTTGGTCTAGAAATTCCTAGTCATGTACTATCTATTTTCTTATTTTTAGAGTCATGTATATCATAACTCTTGTTTTATTAAATGGAATTACATGCTACTTGTTATTTTGTTGAGCATATGATTACTTTGTATTCATATCTCATTTATGTGATAACATTACTTGTTTTATCACCTTTGCTGATTTTATTTATCAGCCAAACGGATCCTTCAGAATTGCCTAGACGGATCCCTACTAGGAGGGAACCGTGGGATCCGTGAGACAGGAAACTTTTTTCCTACTAACTTGGACCACATTTGCAGGAAATTGTGAATTATACTTGCTTTCTAATCTTTGTTTTGTAGTTATTCAATTTACACATGAAGACTTTGACATCCTAAAGCTAGGGGGAGCTTTATGTCAAAGCAATACATTGCAAATTACTTGCAATCTTAGATTTATATTTCATGACTTCCCGTTGCAAAATTGCAATCATCTAGGGGGAGCACACCAGTCACATAGACATAATATTTTACAAAAGTTAATTGCAAATGAACTAGATTAGAATTAGTTTCTTGACGCCCTTACTTAGGGATGGACTCGTCAAGGGGGAGTAACGACGAGATCCTTTCCCGTTACTTGCTGATGAGTGTGTAAATACTCATCATTTTTGTCTTATCTGAGCTGCCAAAACACTTAAAAACACTCAAATATGCAGCAAAATACAAAATATATCCAAGGATTGTATTTTATATGTTTCAGATGCAAAATGTTTAAAATCAGATGAAAAACGAGCTAAGTTTGCATAATTGGCAGTTTCAGTCCCTCAACTTTCAAATCTTGACAAAATCAGTCCCTAAGCATTTGTTTTGAAATAAAAGTCAACCCAAGTCCTTTCAAAATCAAAATTTATCAAAAATGATCCTTGGGTAAAAAGTTTGGAGAATTTACAAGTTTGGTCCTTCAAGTTTCAAAATTGGCAAAAATAGTCCTTGGAAGTTTAAAAATGGAAAATTATCTTTTATGGTCCTTGTACTAATGAAACTTGGCAAGATTGACCCTTGGAATAACTTTGAAAAATTGGCAGGTTCGGTCCCTTAAAAATCAGAAATTGCAAGAATGGTCCTTGTTATTTAATACCAAACCCCTTGAACCCTTGCTTGACCCTTGACCCCCTGCCAATATACCCTTGACCCCCCAAATTGAACCCTCTTCCTATTATTATACCCCGGTCAAACACCCAGTCAAACCCCCACCCTTTTTCCCTCCTTTTTCCTCCTTCTTCACCAACTGCCTGCAAACTTCACCTCAGCCATGCCTCCAGCTCACATACACCACCCTTATCACTCCACCTCACCCAACAATCCAAGTAACAATTAATGCTTCCCCCTCCTTGCACTCAATCGAACCCAACTGGCAAAATCTCATTTTGGCGCCAAAAAGCCATCAACGGCTAAAATCCATTCTACTCATCCAATGGCTCAAAATAAAAGTGGGAAATGATCAGAGTACAACTGGGAGCACTTTTGTTGATAAATAGAAGGAAGAGAAGCTAGAGAAGGGTGGTAGTTAATTTTTATAATTTCTTGCAAAATCGTTTTTATTATCAATGTCTTAGTTTAAACTTCTTAAATTGTAATTTCATTTCAGTTTTCATGTTTTAAGTAATTTTCCAGCTATTGTAATTTCCTTTCTGTAATCAACTCTTAACATTAATTAAATTCTGTTTTCTCTCTTAATCATTGTTTCAGTTTTTAATGTTTTTAATCTCAGTGTGTTAGTTATTTTTACCCAATCTAAGCTTATTTTATTGATTAAGTGTTAATCTCAGCTTGTTTTTCTCATTGTTCAAAAATACAAAAAAAAAAAAAAAAAAGAAAATAATAAAATATATATATATATATATATATATATATATATATATATATATATATATATATATATATATATATATATATATATATATATATATATATATATATATGTTCATTAAGCTTGGGTCAATCCTGCTACTGTTATAAGCTTTAATAAGCTTCCTTATAGCTTAATTAAGGTTTATATTTGTTTTCTAGTGCAATTCTCTCAAAAAGTAACTTGGTCAACAGAAGTCAAAGTGCAGTCATTAAGCTCTTTTGGATATGAAATTGCTGAAATGAAGTTGGATTTGGGTTAAGTTAGTACAATTTTGGGTTGAAATCAATAGGATAGTGGTTACTTGTGTTGATTGGCAAGCCATTGTGGCTAGGACTTTTGTAAGTTTTTACTTATCTCAATTCTGTCAAATTGCATAAACTGTTTTAGCTTATGTTTTAGTTGTAATATCTGCACAATTTAGCTGGTATATTACTGTTGGATCTGTTTTCAGTATTAGTCAGTGATTAGGTTAGAATTTTCTAAGTAGATTTCATAATTAGTTAGATAATCTAGTGTTTGGATCATGGAGTATAACTGAGTTATAAGCTTATTCAGAGGTTTAGTACAGTAGTGTAAGTTCATTCTAGGTAAACTAGACTCAATTCAATCATTTACTTGCATCTGTTTTCATCCAAAGTCAAAATCCTTCTAAATCTGTTTTCATTTTCACATCTGTTGGAAATTTGAAGATCAAAAGCTTGATCTGTGTTTAGATAATGTTAGAATAACTTGATTTAACTTTGTTTTAGCTTAATACATCAAAATCAGTTCATAAATTGGATTCAAATCTCACAAAAGTCAAAGTTATCAAAACTGCTTCTAAAGTTAAAAGTTGTCAAAACAGTTTTTCACCAACCTATGTGGATTTTTAGAGGATTCATTTCTGGTTCAAAGTTTTTGTAATTTTGGGATATTGAATTTCAACTGGTTGAGAAGTCAAAAGTGATTTTTGTGTAATTTTTGGAAATCAACTTAAGCTCTTAATAAGCTTGGCTTTTAGGCACCTAATGCCCTGTGCACACTTTCAGTCTTAATTGAGTGTGTATAGGGACTTTACAGTCAACATAACTTGCTCATCTTAGTTGGTAATCAGCTAAAAATTAGTTCACATACTCTTTGGTAGGTTGGTTAGAGTTCCTCAGTTCTGGTTTTCACTTAAGCTCTTTTGATAAGCCAGTATATAAGCTGCAACATAGAGGGTAGGGGCTGTTTGGCCAATAATCACTTTTAAGCTTCAAAGCATAAACTGAGCTTGTAGCTTGTTAGGATTAGTTGGAATTAGTTAAGATTAGCTTATTTTAGCATAAGTTAGCTTCTGTACTCATTTGGTGCTTTTAGTGCTTATTAGCTTATTCTTTATAGCTTATTTACAAGGCAGTTACACTACAGCTCTTAAATCCTTCACATAAGCATAGTATTTTATATTTTTCATAGACTTAGAATATAATTTTAGAATTTCCTTGAATTTTTCATATTTTTCCAGCACTGTTTGATATTTTTTTTATTTTAAACTAGTTTTTAATCCTTCTTAAATAGCTTTTAATACAAATAAATCAGAAAAGCTTCAAAAAAATAAGTTTTCAATTTTCATAGATTAAGATAAATATAAAAAGCCAAAAAAATATTTTTCCATAATTTTCCTAGTTTAAATAGTAATTTTTATCAATTTAATTAGTTTTAAATAGTTTTTAAATCATAGAAATTAGAATATAAATCAGAAAAATACAAATTCAATTTTCAAAAGTTTGTTTAGTTATTTTAGATTTTTGAAAAATAGTTTTATAATTTTCCCATTAATTTTCATAATTTTTAGTATTTTAATTTAGTTTTAAAAGTTAAAATTAGTTTTTAATTCAAATTTATAAAAGAAAAATCAAGAAAATCCAATTTTAAAAATAGTGATAGCGTTTATTTAATATAATTTAGCTTTTTAATTTTCTTTCTCAGATTTTTCCTTTGTCATCTAGTATTATCATTAACCCCTTTCCTGTTCAATATCACCCGATCACTACACGTTTAGCTATTCAATCGCACAGCTCGTTGGGACTTAACGACCTGGGGAAACACTAAACTCTCCTGGACTTAATTGCATTGGTTTTAGACTGTTTGACTTTTATTACGGTTGACCATTCACAAGTGGTTGACTTGTGTAATAAACCTGACCGTTTGGGACCAATCACTTGCTCTCTACTTTTTTTTTTATCTCTTTCACATGTTTTTCTTAAAAACGATGTGTTGCTTTCTTTCAAACACTTTTTGTTTCGACAAAAAGGGGGAGAAGAAAGTAAAAACTACAAATTCAAACTTTTACGAATTTTAGCTTTTCCTTAAAATAATTTTATGTTTTGTCATCAACAAAAAGGGGGAGATTGTTAATACAAATAAGCCGTAAAAACGTTTATTTATATTTTACGATCTTCTAATGTTTTGTCGATAACAAACGTAAAATCATATTAACGAAACAAATAAAATACGTAAATGGTTTGAACTAATAGTTTCTAACATATTCACATTTTAACATAAAACACTAAAACAAGTATAAGTGATTTTATGATTTAAGTAATACATATGTACAACCACTAGTGTTTACATATTTGGATAAAATATACACATAACTAGTATGTAGTATATTGGGTAATATAAATGGGTAGAAACTTAAGTATCACAACCCATTGGGCAAATACATTGAATGTAGTTGGGTACAACCCAAAGCCCATAACCCATGGATCTTGACCCATAACCCATTTCATGACATCATGCTTATATCATACATGGATAATATCCATAACCCATGGATCAACCCATACCCAAGTGACTAAGTGCATTGCACTTAAAGATACATTGTATCTAGCCAAAGATCCATGGTTCAACCCATGACCCATGACCCATAACCAAAATACCCATGGGCAAAGAGGAGCGTTCCACGGATCCCTGGCTTTGTGCTAGCCGAATCCCAAGTGGACGGGATCCGTGGGATCCGGGAACAGTAGGATTTTTCCTCTATAAATAGTGAGCCATTTCTTCATTATTTCTCAACCCTTTTCAATCCCTTTCTAACACACTTTCTCCCCTGAGTTAAATCTCACTAACCTTAGATCCAAGAGATCTATGTTCGTAGTTTTGTTTTTGTGTGGTCTTTTAGGTTCCTCTTAAAGGCAAGATCACCACCTTTGAAGTCGAGCAAGCTCAAGTCCATGAGTTGCCATGCTTCCTCATCATCAAGGCTACTGAAGTCTTCTTGTTGATGATTCCTTTCTTTCTTCAAAGAAGTGTAGTGTTGAAGACATTAGTGAAAGATGTCTCAAGTGTCAAGACGAAGATATTAGTGAAGGGTATCTATCGTATATAGGATAAGCACTTGTGGTAGGTGCTTAGAAGTCAAGACAAAGAAGCATTAGTGAAAGGTGCTTAGAAGTCAAGACAAAGAAGCATTAGTGAATGGTGCTTAGAAGTGAAGATACAAGACATTAGTGAAAGGTGTCTTGTAGATCTAGTCAAAGGCATTAGTGAAAGGTGCCTTAGATGTATATTCGATATGGTGTGTTTCGATGTACTAGATAGACTAGCATTAGATCCTAGGATATTGATGTCCTTGATGATGTTGTAAAGGAGTAGATCTCCTTTGGGATTAGTCGTTGGTGTAGTGTGGTAGTAGTTCCTCCATTGCAATGGAACTAGGTGCTTAGCCTAGTACCTAATAAAGGGTAGGCGACATTGTGAAGGTGTAGTTCACCTTGGTGTGAAAGAACTAGGTACTTAGCCTAGTACCTTATAAAGGGTAGGCGACGTTGTGATAGGATTAGTTCTCCTAAGGTGTGAAAGAACTCGGTGGTTAGCCTAGAACCGTATAAAGGGTAGGCGACGTTGTGTTAGGTGTGGTTCGCCTTGGTGTGAAAGAACTCGGTATTTAGCTTTGTACCGGAAAAAGGTTAAGCGACGTTGTGAAGGCTTCTCCGCCATAAGGAGATTGGTGTAGTGTTTACGAACTCTCGAGTAGGTGACTCGGGGAGTGGAGTAGGGCAAGGAAGGTGTCCTTGTAGCCGAACCAGTATAAATACTCGTGTTGTGGTTTTGTGCTTCTTACCCTTATCTTTTCATTACTTATCTTTATATGCTTGTTTATCAACATCCAACACACACACCCAAATAGATTGACATAAGTCAATCAAATAGTTTAAAAGGAAGTTTTAATTGGTAAAACTATTCAACCCCTCCTTCTAGTTTTCCACAATAAGCTCAGTTTCGTATTCACACCTTACTTTATTAATAATTTTTGTCCCTCAGGCTACTGTGGTAGCAGCACCACAGTATCACCCATAGTACTTATTTGCTTGGTGTACCTTATTTTCTTATTTTGCTTTGTTACTCTCATTACTGTCAGCCTCCATATCACTTCATGTTATCACTTCATGTTCATATGATTTATAAATTTCTTTGTATGTATAGGAATCTGATGCGAAGCTTCACGTTCGAAGCAAACTGCGTTATTGATTAAAGACAGATTAAATGAAAACCGTCGTAGACTGTTTCGGTCAACATGCTTTGGTCCATGGTTGGATTTTAATTATTTTAAGAACAATGAGAGTCTTATACATTATATGCTTCAAAAGCAAATTAAGTCTGATGATGACCACTTTGATTTGCCACTACTTTATAATGTTAATGGACATGATCTTCATTTTGGACGCCGTCAATTTCACCTCATTACTGCTTTTAAATTTGGAATGCCTAGTGTCCGTAAGTTTAGAATTGGTGATATCATATTTCGTGACCATGTATTCCCGCATAAGGTAGGTGAGAACTTAAAAAGCATAGATCTTCTATGTTTGATTGAGGATGAAGTGATTTTTACCAAAGTATCTGATGAAGACGCAGTCCGTGTTTGCCTTTTGTTATCTCTTGAGGTCATATTTATGGGGCGTGACTTGTTATCTGTGGTGGATGATACATATCTTAGGATGGTTGAGAAGTTTGAAGACTGGAATAAATTTCCTTGGGGGGAACTCATTTGGAGACAGTTGTACGATGACATTCGAAATATCAAGTCAACTCAGAAGATGGAATATTCATTGTCTGGATTTGTTTTTTGTTTCAAGGTTAGAATTGTTCCATAAATTTGTTTTTAACTATAATTATTTGTTTTATGTATTGCTAAAATATGTTTTTAACTAAAATCTGATATTATATATATCTATTTTTTTTCCAGGTATGGATCTTAGAGTCTTCTACACAGAGCTTGCTTTGGTGGAGTAAGGAAATAGGTGTTATCCCAAGAGCACTTTCATGGTCTAAGAATGTTTCATTTCAAAAATTGGAGAATTTTGGGCAGCTTTTTCCTGAGGCAAGTATTTATACTATCTTTGTAAATGTACTAGTTGACTATGATTATGGTTAATGCTTATCTTACTTCATGTTTGTATTGTATTTTTGTTAGGACAAAGAAACAAACAATGATCTATATCCGACGAGAGCTGAGGCTGATTCAGAGTGGTACACAGGAGGCATTAGGTTTTTTAACTGGTATGCACCTAGACCCCCGCCTGTTGTCCATAGAGATCTTTTTGAGGATTATCTGCGTAGACGAGCAGAAGCTCGCTCGAAAATGCATAGTATGGCAGAACCAGAGCAGAAGGCTCGTGTTACTCTTCAGGATCGTGTTAAGACATTGCAGGATATTTGCAATGGTTTGTTGATTTTACCTGCAGAGGTCAAAAGTTTGAGAGCACGGGTTTGGAAACTTGAAACCATTATTCAGGTATTTTTATAACGATAACCATAAACACCATGTACATATTTAAGAGTTTACTAACTGATTCATGTTCTTGATCTTCTATATATACGGCAGTGTTTTATAAGAAAAAAATATGATGGACATACTCAGCAGTACAAATCATTGGTTAGTATTATTTTTTTTCTTTACATGTATGTAACAAGAGGCAGAGATAGTTATCTGAATTGCTTACATTTTATTTAATATATTTTACAGCATAGTGATGATAAGGTTACTGATCTTGGTGATGAGTATTGCTCAAATTTAAATGATAATTTCCTAAATTTGTTTGATTCGGCAATCAAATCATCACAGAAGAAAAGTATTGATGATTTCCAAGAGGGTTTTACAACTTTTACTTTTAATACATATTACTTTTTTTTATTTTTTATTTTTATTTTATTTTATTTCTGACCACGCACTTTACTTCATGCAGAATGAGTGTGTCGAAGATGAGAAATATGTCGAAGAGGTTTGTACAGCCTGAGCTACATTACATTTAAATGGTCTTTTAAAGTAAATACTAAGTTTGTTTTTATTTCCATGCACACAGAATGATTGTGCGTTTTTGGCTACCCAAGATCGTGTAGCAGCTGAAAAGCAAAAGGCTGAGATTCGACGGTTGCAAAGAGTCAAGGAAGAGAGGCTATGGGTCTTGATGGAAGAAGAAAAAACTGTGAATAGTAGAAACCATATGTTGAAAGCCCCTCACATGAAGCTTGCTTTGCAAAATTGTGTATCAAAGAAGAGGCATCATCAACTAGTACCTAGGCCAGAATTTACAGAAGTAGATGCTCCTGTGAAAGTCCCTCCTCTGGAGCAACTCAAAAAGAAAAATGATATCCGCAGTCCTTATTTGATTAAGCTGTGTAGTGATCTCAAACCTTGGCAAGAGGTATGTCATACAATAGCATATGTAGATGTTGTACTCAAGGTCATTTATGTATCAACATCCGTGTATGTGTCTGTTGTTTCATGTTTATTTACTTATATTTTGTATACCATGTAGGATCTAAAAAGGCCATCCAAAAGGATTGATAAAGTTTTTGTCCATCGTGAGTTGGAGGATTTTATACAAAATTCTTGGTGTCCTCGTTGCAAGTTTCCTTGGTCCAATGATATTGTTGTTGATCGTCTTTTCTGGGACTGTTTTGTTGGGCTTGACGCTAATCATGAAGGCTGGTTCCGTGACGAGGTAATTAAAATAAGCTTTTTTTAGTATATGGTTTTCTTTTATGCTATTTAGTCTATATGCGCTTTGTGGCCTTTTAAATATTGTTGATGATTATGATTATGTGTATGCTTTCTTGCCTCCATTATGCACGCGTATGAATGCTTTACCTCTTTTGTTTGTGGTTAACTGTTTGTAGTGGTGCACACAGTGCTGTCAGTATTGCAATTAGCCGTTCATTTGTGCACGCATCTGTGGATATAATCTTTTGTATGTTCCTTTTTTATGATTGGGTTTGTAGTGGGTTTTATACTGTTGGTAGTGGCCTATGTATTGTTCCTTTTATTTTGTATAAATGTTAGTTATGTCCTCCGTTAAGTCCTTTGTAGTTTGGTCCGGTTGCACATTTGATTTGGTAGCTATGTCGCGCCCTGGTCGTCTAGGTGAGCTTGGTTTTGCTTGCGATAGTGATTCTCTTCAGGATTAGATGTGTCTTTTTTTTAGAGGGAAGTCATTGCTGCTTGTGAGTGGGAAAGTATGGTTCGCGTGCACTGTTTTGATAATGTTGCACGTATTAGGTATTTGGATGACTTAATCCATGAGGTTCTTCAGGAGCGGCGCGATCCGATATTGGCTAATTCCGTTACGTTTCTCAGAGAGGTGCGGGCACATGAGCGTTCTAAGCAGGTCACGTTACAGGGAATGTTACGCGAGGCACATGCCGCTCTTCGTGCTGCAGCGCGTTATATCAATAGTATTCGTGCGTTGTAATGGTTCACTGTGTGTGATTGAAATGTGATGTATCCGGAGCATAATTTAAAGTTAGAGTCTAGCTGTAGTTAGTGTTTGTGTGATAGTTTACAGTTTAACTCTTTCGCATAGGTGTTGTGGTGTTTGATTTGCGAGTGGTGTGTGCTGGTCTATGTTTGAATTATGTTTGTAAAAGTTCTGTTTAATATAAAGTGCGGTGTTGCATTTTTTTTGATTTGTTGCTTTGTATTTCTGTATATAGCTGATGGTATTGTGTGGATATGTGCCTTACATATGTTTTTCTTACATGTCTATAGCATATTGAGCTTTTGGTGATGTATTTGTGGCACTTCAGACCATCTTTTGCAGATTGGTCCATCGTTAGCAATTATTTCTTGACACTTCTACTTCAAGATTCAGTTCCACTATTTTATGCTAATAAAGAAGTTTACCAGTTGGCATGGGCTGATGTTGATCGGGTATTTATTTCCAACACATCTTATATAACTTTAATTTTTTCATTTGGAATTGATGTTATTTTTATTTATATTGCTTGCAGGTGTTCATTCCGATAAATGAACCTAAGAAGCATTGGTCGCTTGCCCAGTTTCACATACAATCCGGAAATGTTATATTTTATGACAATGCTTATCGTTGTGAAGATGAAGGTCGTGATTGGTATCTCAATATGAGGAATTGTTTGGAGGTCAATCTTCCCTTGATTCTACTGGAGACAGGTGTGTTTGACAAAAAAGAAATCGACCCGAAAACCTACCATATCAAGTTTCAACTTGCACAGAATGTTCCAAAGCAGTGAGGTTTATTTGGTGATTGCGGAGTCTTTGTCTGCATGTTTCTTTACAGGTTAGTAAACCGCCCTGATTATATTTGCTATTACTAGTTTTGCCAGTCATAGCCTTAGTTGCCTTACCACAAGTGTTTTGATTAAGATAGCCATGACACAGACCACTAAGATTAACATAAACATAAAATTTCATGAAACATACGATTACATGACAACTACTTAAGTTACAAACTAGTACCCAAACACTCGTGTTAGGCATCCTGAGCCCACAACACTTTTATTGGAAAACACACTAGCCAACACTGACATACACCATTGCATCATCGACCCTACCATGGCAACAAACCCTTAATCTTATCTGTGAAAAGGTCAATCTCCCGACCCCTTAGTTCGAACTCGCTAGCCAGATTACTCAGCTCCATCAGTTTGATGTAATCTTTCCTTTGAAGTTCATTTGAAAACTCTGCCATTTTCTTAGGTAGAAACTATGCAGCTGCAGTCTGCAACTCCTCCATAAAATAACCCCTCTCACGATTCATCAGATCCACCTTCATGCAAACCCTATTAGTATCCGCCGCCAGCTGCCAATACTCGACCGATGCCCTCCGACAATACAAGATGAACATATCCTCCCATTGATAAGATTTTGTCGCCTCACGTAACTCATTCAACCTAAATTGTCCTGCCATAAATTTTGTTACTGATCCAAATATTAACTAAAACTTGAAGCATGAATAGATGTATATCCATGCTTGTTAGGTCACCATATTAGTAACACAAGCATCAATAGAAGAAATATAGAAGAGAAGTGATCGGTTGAACAATAACAGACAAACACTATGCGTATGATATGTAGAAAGGTTAAGCGTAGGCAAAGTGAAAGAGAATGAATTGAACAACCAACCCTCAAGTGAGGGTTATTACAAGGTATTTATAGGAGAGGGAGCTAGGAAAACACTCCTAGTCCCTTCCTTTCCTTATTGGACTTGGGCCAAGGCTTATGGGCCTTCTACATAAGCCTTAGCTTAATAACTAACATAAAGGCCATATTAAGCTAACTATTACATATGAATCACTAACACTTGAATTAAGGTTTAGGAGTGATTCCAACAATCTCCCCCTAAGTGTTAGTGATGAATGAAAGAGTGATAACGTTGAAGGTGTTGATGTAATAGTAGCTTTGACGTCTTCTGACATTCTTCTTTCTTGTGGGAAGAAGTGTCTTGATTCGAACAATCTCCCCAGTGTAGAGAAATTGTTTCTTTTGAAGTATTCTGCTTTGACGTCTTCATTTTCTTTGTTCTTTAGTTCTTTGTTCTTTGAAAGTGATAGTATGTTGTGGTAATCTGCATCAGGTCTGCTTCACTGCTCCAGTGTCTCCACGTCTTTCTCCAACATGCTCACACGTTCTTTAACGTTGGATTACAGTTGATGAAGTTCTTTAAGTCTTTAAACTTTGTAGATTCTTTGTTGACGAAGAATCATTCTGACTTTGTGTTGCCTTTGATTATGAGAGAACTTCCATAAGTGATGTTGTTGGTATGAGCATGTGGAGAATCTGCACGATCAGTCCGCTCCAGAGCTTCCATAAGAAGTAAACATGGGAAAGGTTAGTAATAAGCGGATTCCGGCACTTACAAGTTTGAACTTTGTTAGGAATTGGAAAATTTCTTAGTGAAGAGTCGGTCACCCCAAATGTTATCTAGCATAAGTTAGCTCGTAGATTTGTCGTTAGTCACGTTATTTATTGTTTTATTAGTTAGTCAGTAGCGTAAAATAGTTTAGTGCAACACCGTGGAGGAAGGACGGGTCTTTACCCACTGTATCCCTGATCCACAGGCCGATAGGAGGTCGAGTATTTGTAACTATAAATACCCCCTTCCATCCATGGAAGGGGTGGTGCTTTCAATCTAATATTCAACATTTGTGAAGTAACTCTCTACCAAGAAACACCCAACTCTCTAACTTTCTCTCTCTAATGGCTAACATGTATTTTGATCTCCCAAGACCACCCGAATCATCAAACACAATAAAAATAACGATCCTACAATTGGTACCAGAGCCAAGGTTGTGTTGTGTGTGTTGATTCTCGTGGTTTTCTTCATGGTTTGATGTGGTTTGGTACCGGTTATGTTTTTGGTCGATTTTTGTGGTTATTTTGGTGGTTCAAATCTTGTCTTAAACTGTTTTTTACATCTCTTTAATGGTTGGATAATTTATGTCCTTATTTTTTCTGAAAAACAGTTTATACGAGTTGTTGTTTTGTATCTTTTGGGTAAACTGTCATATGGTCCATCTTAAAGTCTTACATATTTGTCATGGGATTCAAACTGTTTCTTGTCATATGGTTAATGTTTTGGGTCCATAATAACAGTCATATGCAGTTTTTTTTGTCACGTTTTCTGGGTTTGTTTTTAATATGGTCGGAATCTTGGTCGGATAAGACGCCGGAAAACCCATAAATCTTGCTAGCGACTTATGGTCATTCTTCCTAGCGACTTGTCCTAACATCTGTCCAGATACAATGTATTCAATGTAGCGACTTGTCACTATATTGATAGCGACTTATGTCATGAAAAGTTGGCGACTTGGTTATC
Organism: Chrysanthemum seticuspe; assembly: GCA_019973895.1. NCBI lineage: Eukaryota > Viridiplantae > Streptophyta > Magnoliopsida > Asterales > Asteraceae > Chrysanthemum > Chrysanthemum seticuspe. The sequence continues at coordinate 27,785,293 of BPTQ01000001.1, forward strand.
TCGTTGACTTTCTTGAAAGTCAATGGCGTGTTAGGCTAGCGAGTTAGGCTAGCGAGTAAGGCTAGCGAGTAAGGCTAGCGACTTGATGTGGAAAAAGTGCTAGCGACTTGGTTTGTAAAATGGGTAGCGACTTGACTCTTATGTTAGCAACTTAGACAGAATGGAAGAAGAAGAATAGACCTCGACCTCAAGACCTAAAACAATTACCAACATCTCGACCTCAGTTTTGCAATCTTCATCGGTCCATTATTAATCTCATAATCAATGAAAAGTGCAACAACAGATTCACTCAAAACTTTCAAAATCAACAAATACTTCATCTACACATCTATTGACTCGATATGATAAAAGAATCTCAGTTCTATTCGTATGACATATTGAATATATCAAGACTCTGCGGTCCTCTTTCACGAATATTACCATCATCGATCCATCAATAATTCATGACTTGTACTGACATTGAAATCATCTTTCTCATTCACTCGGACTAAGAAAGAATCAATTCATACAACATCAAGATCTCAGATTTTTGTGTGCCATTCATCTTTCATCCGAACATAAAAATAATACTCACACAATGTCATCATCATTGATCTAAAACTGTTTTAATATTCGAATATGATTGAAGAAGGTTCAAAACCATTTAGGGTTTCAAACCTTATTCATTATTCTGTTACATGTGAATTATAACATACAAGTCAATTAAAACCTACCTTTGATTGGTTGGAATCAATCTCGTGGCCATCATACAACCTCATGCCATCCCTGTGGCGAGGTAATTATGTACTTCAATGGAATAAGATCCGTTTCTAGGATTGATTTATCTGGGTTTGATGTCAATTGGTTTAACATCGATGCGTTTGGTTTCTATTGTGTTGTTGGTTTGATCCGTTACTAGGATATTGTGGCTGAGATTCATGTTTTGAAGTTGTGATGTGACTGATTATTCAGGATGGTGGCTGAATAATAAGGTGAGTTTTTAGGGTTTGAGGTAAGAAAGGGGGCGGATAGAAATTGGTGAGAGGTTACCAGTAAGTGGCGCAGGTTTTTGTGTTTATGCTTAGGGTTTCGAATGTTTAGGACCTCATGTGTTTATGCTAAGTTTTTTATATAGGTCCTGATTATTAGGGTTGGGTGGATTATGGATGGGTTGCCAGTCAATTACATGGGCCGAAAGTTTTCTTAGCTTATGTATTATCTGGGCCGAACAAGGGGTATTGGACCAAGGAAGTTTATTTGAATTAAGCTAAGTTGGATTTGATGGATTGGGCAATGAACTTGGGCCAAATTGATTTTACAAGACGTTTTATTTAACTTACACATGATTTGGTGCATATAATTCTATATCGTTTGATAATGAGTATTTTGGTCTTCAATGTTCAACGGATGATTCATTTGTCTACAACTAATGTTGGTACGAGCCTCTCATAATTAGATTATGGGCTACTTCTCAAGATTAGGATTATTTGAGACTTGGATAAAAGGAGAGTTGATGATCATGAGATTTGATTGGTTATGACTTATGAGATTGGATATTGAGTCCTGATGATGAAATGTTGTTGTTAAACGAGTTTTGATGATGAGATGGGGTTATGAGATTCATTGTGATATGTGATTTGGCACTCTGGTTTATGCATTTTCACGAAGATTTTTTTTTCGGCTTGATTTGATGATTGAAAAAAATGTTGACTACGAGGTTGTTTGGACGGTATTTCTTATTTGAATTTGAAGTGAGGTTTTTCGGGCAAGTTTACTTATTTCGTCTGCTTTCGTTCTACCATTCCGCGAAGATGACTTGTTTGGGCTTTTATAGAGGGTGATGAAGACTTGGCTATTTAGTTACGGTTATGATTCTTTCTCGATTAACCCACAAAGTAACTATCACTTCGGTGTCTCACGCTGTTGAGGATTAGTCAAGAGGTTTAGTACATTGGGTACACCGTATCTTTTTCACGAGGACTAGTACAAGTTTAAGTAACAAATCTGGGGATTTCTACTTCATGATCAAGTTTGGTATATCGGGTTTACTTCTCCATGTGGTCACTACAATAGCCAACAGAATGCGTGAATGATGTGTTTACCAAAGTGTTGATTGGATGGTTGTTGATGTTGGTAAATGATTCGTTGATAAACCGCTGCATGTTCCCCTAAAACAGATATTCACCGAAACCAAAATTGTCATAACACATTCAAGCTAACGTTGTTTGCGGTTTTGTCTTGATTTTGTAAAATCCCGCGAAAGAAACTATTTCTCGGTTTAAATCATAGACTTGTAAAATCCCGTGATAATGGAAACATCCTGGTATTAGTAAAGTGCATTTCCGGATCTATCTTACGGTTTATTCTTGGTTTTGTAAAATCCCGCGAAAGAAACTATTTCTCGGTTTAAACCATAGAGTTGTAAAATCCCGTAATGATGGAACCATCTTGGAGAAGAGAAAGTGTAATTCTGGATCTTTTGATGCTGGTGCCACGGTTTCTGCTTCGAAGAAGGGATAAAAGGGTGTACTTCATGAATTGGATGTATGTTTGGATATTCGTCATGGCGGTTTGGTTACTTCAAAGTTTTACGGGGTTATGCTCATTAAACCATGGTTGGGATGAAAACCATTATCAAAGTTCATTTAAAGATCAAAGGAGGCTAGATTTGAGCTTTTAACAAGACGTGACAACGGAGTTAATTCTTTATTATTTATTTAAGGCTGAAGTGAAATATCACGGGCGAGTGCACTTAGTATCTGAAGGTATCGGGGATGGATGGATGTAGATTCTTCATGATCCTTGTTCAAGCTTACCATTAAAAACAAAGACTTGGAAATCTAGTTATTATTGGGTAACTTTTACCTTTTCTTTTACCACTTGGGGGAACTGGGCTCTTACCTTAACAATATAACTATCACTTTAAGGAGTTACGTTGTAGTGCTCAGTGTCACATTCAATTGTCGATTTTCAAGAGGTGATATACGTCTTATACTCGATGGTTGGTTGGTTGAAGAGTATAGAGGACATAGAGATTCAAATGGGCATGAAGTCTCGACACCGCTCTTTGTTACATATGTGCAAGTTTAAGTCACGAGTTTGGGTTAGTTTACTTCAGGGTCAAATTCATCATATTGGGTTTTCTCCATCAGCTGTCACTACAGAGAGCCTACTGAATGATAATGGGGTTGATTACATGTTTTGCTAAGAGAGCTGAAAAGAGAGAGATTATGACGTCTGTTCACTTCAGTTCAGGCCTCGTACTCCAAAGAAAAGAAATGTGTACATTTCAGTGCGCATTATCTTCCGAAGAAGAGAAATCTTCTTATGACGTCTGTTCACTTCAGTTCAGGCCTCGTACTCTAAAGAAAAGAAAAGTGTACGTTTCAGTGCGCTGAAAGAAGAGAAATCTTCTTATGACGTCTGTTCACTTCAGTCCAGGCCTCGTACTCTAAAGAAAAGAAATGTGTACGTTTCAGTGCGCATTATCTTCTGAAGAAGAGAAATCTTCTTATTTATGACCATTCTCATCAACATGCTTCATGCTTTTTCCATGTGCTTTCAATTATCAAGTGAACCGGGCTACAGTTGATTGTTTTCTGATTCCACTTGCTCAACTATAATGACGATGGCGACATCATGTGCTAATTTTGCGGGGGAGAAGTGTGAATAGACTACATTTGGATGATTTCACTTATTTAATCAAGAATCACATCTCCGTATGCAATTCTTGAGGGGGAGAAGAAGTGTGAATTTTTTGCATTGTTGATTGATATTAGAGAATATAAATGGTCATACGGCTCTAAACTCATGTAAGAACCAAGCTTCTTCTTATCGGGTCATCTTCACATGGAGTTTTTCTCTTCTAAGAGCCGTTAGTTGACATCTTCACAAGCTGATATGAGTTAATTGACAAAGTGCTTCCGGTTAATGCTTCACGTGCACATCAACATGATGATTCCGAACAACCTTCTGTTCTTGTTTGATGTGATTGTTTGCTTGGTGTTACCATTTCGTGTGTTCGTTGCGGCCTGATTGCTGATTTCCTTGATGAACATCTTTCTGTTCTTGTTTGATTGGGAGGGATTTTAGTTAGGGGGATTTGCATGATGTAAGTTGATTGGGATGCTTTTTGGTGATGTTCTTGTTTTGGTGAGTTGAAGATGTTAACTATCTATTCCCCAACTGGACAATCTAGAAGAAGATCGAGTCTACAGTCTATTCTACATTTTCTGCTACATGTTAGAAGACTAAAAGACGAGTTGCAGTTGATTATCAAAAGACTTCTTCTTAATCTGGTCATTCATCATACAGATTGTCAGTTTAGGGGAGAGCACTAATTGGGGGAGAGTGATATGTCGAATTTAAGCCCCAATTAGACCTGCTCACATTCTGCAGCAAGTTGATTCTCACAGATACATATGAGCTAATGATGTTCTTCTCAAATGATTTCTAGTACACGGGCTTACAATGAGTTGCTGATTCTGAAGTATCAAAACCAGCAAAGGGGAAGAAAGCCATTGTTTACCACAAACATTGGGGAGGTGTTTTCCTTCCGGGCATGATGTGTATTCGGGAGAGTTCTTGGATATTGGTGTACTTCGGGTTCTTGAGCTTCATACACATTCATCAGGGACGAAAGATGTGAACATTGGGGAGTTGTTCTTCATTACCCTCATGATGTGTATTCGGGAGAGTTCTTGAGCATTATACAAAGAGACTGACTGCATTAATTCAACTACTAGGGGGAATTGTTCTCTTGACACCTTTTTGGAATGGATCGCTTCAGACGTCAGTTGAAAAGGATATTTGAGAAGATTGTTTTATGTGTGGGATGATACGATGCTGTTCTTCTTGTTGATGATATAACCTCGAACGAAGAATCACGGTGATTATTCTTGAAAGGAGCAGCGGGATTTATGATAATGGTGTGCTTCTCTGTGCACCTGGCTAAGGCAAGCTTGAAATAGAGCTTCGAATCTGCTCAGCTATAGGATTTTCAGTTTGGGGGGAAGCTGCCAAAGTCTCAGTTTCAGATGGTTCAATTTCTTTCTACTATGCAAGAGCCCTGGAAGCTTTGGTGGTGAATGTTTAAGAGTTGATGACTTCTATCTTCTACGACGTGCTGCTCGATATCCTTATCTCGGTACTCGTATCATCATCCTCTTTAACCATATCATCTACTCTATCCTTGTATATATTTTTTCGAAAAACAAAATACAAAAATATAAAACCAACAAAAAGAAAATAGAAAAATATAAAACAAACAAAAAGAAAATAGAAAAATATGACACCTTCAAAAACCCATAAAAATCAGAAAATTTCAAAAATACCAAAAATATGTTTTCCTAGACATGTCTTCTGGTATCGATAACATCTACGGTCTTAGAAATGTCATTCAATAATGGCACGGGACCATAGATGAAGTTCGAGCAGGAGGTGTAAATATTTCTTTCCAAAACATGTCTCTAAATATGGCTTACAGTTATTTCAGACTGTAACCCGGGCTTCAAATAATGGCTTGCAGTTACTTCTGACTGTAACCCGTGCTTAAACCATGGCTTGCTATTATTTCTGATAGCAACCCGTTTTTCAAAGAAGGAAAGTGCTACGCTTAAACTATTTTCAAAATATTTCGTGCACTTATCCTAATGACAAAACAAGGAAAGTATGTCGAAGGACTGCTGTTCCTACACAAATGTTTTTCCGTCTAAAATTCTTCAGAAAAATATTTGGTGTTTCAACAAAATGGTGGTAAATGAGTTGCTTGAAAATCAATCAGTTTCAGAGTTTTAGTAAAATTTGAAAACTCAATCAATGACTTCAGCGCTTTTAAACCTTTTCAGAAAAATTGAGTCATTTATTGAGGGGGATAATGTTTTCAAATCTATATCATCTATCGGGCTTTCTTAATTATCCTAATATGCTTAATTAAAAATGATGTTAACCTATGTTGAAGGACTAGGTGCCTAGGATATGATTGCTAGGATTAGATGATTAGAGTTTGATGTACACATTATTCCCATACATTTATATGATCTGATTGTTATGTTACATTGACTTTTATTAGTCGATTGCTGTTTGGGTGATGTCGACCACCATATATCTGTATGTGTGTTCACTAACGTATGCAGGTATATTGGTTATAAGAATGTTCCCGATCCGGATCCCACAATTGAAGATGATTGGATGCCGAAAGGAAAGGGTAACTATTTCTTGGGTTGACAAATGAAGAAACGGAGCTTAATTGGACTTCAATGGAGAGTTGGCATAAATGCAACGTAAGAGGTATCACTGCATCAGCAGATGGTTTTCTTCTTAGTGATTGAAGAAACGGAGCTTAACTTGACCTCAGTTGGCATTCAAAATGCAACATAAGAAGAAGTCTCACTGCTTCTGCAGACGGTTTTTCTTCCAAACCCTACAGCAACAACAACAGAAGCTTCTCAACCACCTAACGTATCTTTGTGCAGGATACCATTTTTTTTAAAAAAACAATTTTGAATAACTTGATTAAATTGTTTTGAAAATGGAAAATATTGTTTTGAAAATATATTGGACTAATTTTTGAAAATCACCGGACTTCATGTTATCAAAACCTAAGTCACTCAATTATTGACTTCTGTCATGGATTGAGGGGGAGAGTGATTTAAAATAAAATATTTTCAAACGATGTATCTTCATAAAAGTTCCGGTTTGTACGTTAAAATGTGGTGATATAAAGATTTAATGTTATGTTATGGTATGATTTTTCTTTAGAATCAAGGTCTTTCAAAATGAAATTCTTTCTGTTCTTGTTTGATTGTGAAATTGTTTTGTTTTACTTAAAAGATCTCTTAAAAACTATCATACCTGACACTAACAATCTTTAATGTCTTATAATGGTCCTTATCTGTCATATTTCAAAATTGAATCTTGCCACGTCTTTCCCCAAAATTTTATAAATGATTTAAATCAGTTGGGATCACAAATCTCAAATGGTTTGATATTTCTGATCGGGGTAGAGATCGTGTTTTAAATCTCAAATCTGTGTTAAATGGAATTGGTTTTAGTCCTTTAAAGGCACTCCTGCCTCCATGTGCCAAACGATTTCATACATAATGCACATGTTGAGGAGGAGGATTTATCCAAAAACCAGATGAGTATTTAAACAAGGCCACATTTTCTCCCATGTTTTCTAAACCTAATTAAATCACTTGAGATCCAAAATCTCAAAGGGGTTGATATTTTTGATCGGGGGAGAATTTGTGATTTAATAATGAAATTTGATAAAAGGTGATCGTTTGGATTAAATTGTGCAGGCTGCTCTCTCGTATGTGCTAAACGCTTTCGAATCTCGAA
>BPTQ01000001.1:27793669-27998053 GCA_019973895.1 Chrysanthemum seticuspe
AATTGTGAGAGCTTCAAACATCCTAGCAATAAAAATAACACAAACTACTAAGCCCACCAGAACCCTCTAGTTTTATGTACAATCGGTAATCTCTCTCTTTCAATCTCTCAACCCACAAAGAACCATCTCTCAATGAAGTGTTTACAACTTATAATCTAACTTTCGTGGTGGGGAAGGTACCTACCTTCCCCCATAAATATCAATGTTTATGAGCTGGAGGATAGCCGGACACCTAGTCCCTATGTCACCCATTTCTGGGCAGGAAGGAGGTGCCACAACGTGATTTGATAAAATGCGATGACTGATTGATTATTTTGTTATTTATTGCACTGATTGCTGTTTAGATGCTCGATTGAATACGATCTATTGTAAACCCCACTGGCTGAGAAGTGATTCTTTAAAAGGTTAAGGATTGTTAGAGGGGGATTCCCTCCAGTGGGGTACAAAATGTAAAGCTTAGGATCGTAAGATAAGAACTGTAACAAGAACTCGAGCATCTGAACTTAAGAAGTAAAGGCGTTAGAAACACGAATACATCACGTTGAAGTTTCAGGCGTAACTAGACATGAAAGTCACCTCCAGAAACTTGACTAGGTGTAGAACTACTAGAAGCTCGAAAGAAACTCTAGTAGTCGGTGTCATTTAGAGACCTAGTGGGAAATAACACAACGGTAGTACACTTCAACACTGAAAGCCTGGCTGTACGAGTGTGAAAACTTAGTACTGTAGAAAGGTAGTCTCATCGCCTTCGGAATGACCAAGTACTATAAACGTCGTCGCTTCGTATTTGTATCATACTTTATAGTCTCGGTCCAATACATCTATACGTGGTGTGAAGAGTCGGTCACCCCAAATGTTATCTAGCATAAGTTAGCTCGTAGATTTGTCGTTAGTCACGTTATTTATTGTTTTATTAGTTAGTCAGTAGCGTAAAATAGTTTAGTGCAACACCGTGGAGGAAGGACGGGTCTTTACCCACTGTATCCCTGATCCACAGGCCGATAGGAGGTCGAGTATTTGTAACTATAAATACCCCCTTCCATCCATGGAAGGGGTGGTGCTTTCAATCTAATATTCAACATTTGTGAAGTAACTCTCTACCAAGAAACACCCAACTCTCTAACTTTCTCTCTCTAATGGCTAACATGTATTTTGATCTCCCAAGACCACCCGAATCATCAAACACAATAAAAATAACGATCCTACAAACTTCGAGAGTGTTAACAGCATAGTGTGAAAACACAACTCTAATTCTCACAAAGGCCGTTCCTGAACCGGAGTCCCACAAGTGAGATAACGCGATGTACCGAAGTATACCTACGGTTCAGATGAGTCGCTGAGATACATCGAAGCATCACCTCACGACTGTAGACCGTTTGAGACACACTAAGCGTAATCCTCGGGGAGTTATCGAAGCGACCTGCTGTCATGGCTGTATGATGTTGACCCTGGCAGGAGTTTCCATTCAATCACTGAGGATTACAAATGTGAACCTCTCATAAATGTTCTCGACAGATTGCTAGGATCTGTGTAGGACTCGATAACGTACCACTGTTGTTCTTATTGTTGAATGACAAGTGATGAAATGTTAAGTGTACCTATGAGATCTTTTGATGAATCTCGTGGCTCTAGACTCAATAATGCGTTTTGGTTTTCCTGAGCGGAGACTAGGGAGAGGGTCTCCTTCTTCAATACCAGAAATCTCTAGAGAAAGCCGATAGTTTACGTAGGGTTCCCTGTGAGAATGAAACAAGCTTCTGTTGGGAGAAACTTGAGTGGCTAAGAAGGTTTAGTGCATGCGTCACTGGGTCCATGACGACTTTTAATCTTCAATACCGGTGTCACTAAGTGACAACCAGTAGCATATGAACTGAACCCGGTGTCTGCCCTAAGTTGAATAATCTGGAGGGCTATTTCTTTTCACCCTTTTCTTTGTATTTCTTTTTAATTCTTCAACTCCTTCTTTCTCCGATTCTCATTTTCTCTTTTTTATAATCATACCTAAGGACTTCTAACTCTAACTATTGGTAGTGTCCTTGGGTAGATCCCTCCGGCTCTGGCGGATCATAGGATGGTTATTCCTAACCTTAATCACCTTATTACTTCATTGCCATAAAACCATTTTCATGAAAATATCTCGAAGTGTTTGTGAATGAAAAACATGTTTGAACACTTCAAGATTTTTAGATTTTCAGAAATACTCCCCCTCCACATGTGCTTAAGAGTTTTGACAGAAATCTGTACAGTGAGGAAAAAGCGCGCACTTTTTGAATTGCTTGACTCAAGATAGACAATTCCTTGCGAGACACTATTACGTTGCATAGTTAAAGAGATACATTGTCAGCTTTTAGGTGACAACTAGCTCTAATAACTACCTTGAAGATGTGGACAACCCCGAGAGATTGTCAAACCCGTCACAGTTCATGTCTATCAAGAGCTTCTCGAATAGGTACAATTTACTTGGATAAGTCTTGGAAGACAAATATTTTCAATGTAAGATTGTTCAGATCTCGTCAATTCATGGGTTGAAGTCTTTTCACACGAGGATTCAATAGCAGTTTCACAACATATTTCTTATCACATAAATTTCTCCCCCTCAAAAATGGCATATAAAAATGTTATTTTTGATAACGTTTTGATAATAAATATGACCATTTCGAGTTTTGTGGGAAGATTATCACGAAGAACAATTTTGTGAACAAAGTTTTTAGTAAATACTCCCCCTCAACAAGTAATACTGACTTTTGAGGTTTTGAAAACGTAAGGGGAAGTACTTATTCTTTTGAGCAAAACCTTGAAAAAAGAAAGTTTTAATAGGTTTTACTCAGAAGTAAGAAGCTTTCGCTCCTTTTATAGGATTGTGGCACTGAAGCGTACCACAGGGTCCTTTCATTACAAGAACGGGTTGTACACTGTAATGTGTGCACAAGCCATTGTCAATAGAAAAAACACACATCCAAAATATTATGAAATAGAAGCAGTTTAAGGGGTACCAGGAATTTCAGGTAGGTCAGCAAGAACTCCAGGAATGCGAACTGGGCGTTGATATCCTGAGAGATTAATGCGTTGACGACCACCTACGAAGCTTTCCAATGTTCTGAACTGGTCCCTTCGAAACAACCTTTCATCAATCATCTTGATGATTCTCTTTACATCCCGTCTTTCCTGAGAATTCCATCTCTTTTGTGACCCAATGCCTTGTTGAATCGCCTTTAACCGATATGCTAGCCCATCCCTGACATGCTTCAAAGTTGAATCTCCAAATTTATGAAGCTCTGTACACGCTATCAAGCAATTGCGGTATAGTTCACTGTGGTAGACTACTCCAAAGGGTTTGCTGATGAGAGTGAATTGAGGAAGATGGTTGATATCAGGAAGTTCTAGCTTAGGTCAGGTGAAGTTGACATGTGTCTGATACGACTCAACAGCAAGTTGCAAGTCTTCTACACGTTCCTGAAGATGAGCAGGGACTTGATGTATTCACGTTGAATTTCAGTCGAGAATTGTCTCATTCTTCCCTGTACTTTGGCAAGATACAAATTGAGAGACACGTTCTGAAAGTCCGCTTCACAGAATTCATAGTCCTCTTCGTCTTGTCTCTTGACCACGATTGTCTTGAGAAATGTGTAGTCCCATTTAGACGAGAGAGTGACATGCTTAACAGCAACGATCCCTTGTGTACTATACACTTCATGTTGAGACCTTCGAACCTGGCAGCTTCTGTAGTAGATTCATCGGCGTTCCGGCCAATGGTGAATCCCGTACATTGCATCGATGTCATACTCTTCCACTCTGTTGTTGAACATGTGGGTAGCCTTTTCCTCGATGGCTATGCAGTTAGAGTATATGGCTGCCGGGAATGGAAGTGTAAGTGATGTAGCATATTTCTTTGACACATCACTACCATGTAGAAGAAATTCCAGGTCGTTGTTGAAGAAGTATCGAAATGGAATCTGAGGTTGATCTGGTCGACCAATGGTAGGTAAAGGTTTGGTCCAATCTGTGTAGTATGGAGCGTTGTCTTTTCTGGTGTAGTCGATGTTTGCTTCAGGGTTGAGCCAATCAATGTTGTTAGACATGGCTCGTGCTATGTTTTCAAGGTGATATTTAACTTCAATATCACTTTCCGAGCTGTCTTTGAGAATTTGAAAAGCTTCATTCTTGATTCGTTTCAACTCTGATTTCGTCATCTTCTTCACTCGGAACTTTTCTTGCAATAACTTTGCATGCTCCAATGTACTACCTCCTACCATATCTTGGTCTTCAGTTAAGGCGGGTGTAGCAGCAACAAGTGTTGAGAACCAATCATATTCGGTGTCATCATCGTCAAGCCATGAGACGACATCAGCCTTGGGAGTCTTCTTTTTTTTCTTAGGCTTTGATGAGGATGATGGTTTCTTTGTTGTTGAAGCGGGAGAGGTGGGTTGTTGTTGGGGCTCAAGGACTTCCTCATCATCACCACCAGTATACTCAGAGTGATCACCGGTTTTCTCTGTCTGGGGTGGCAACTCAGAGTCCTGAGGTTTTTCAGTAGAAGAACGTGGAGGAGATCGTGGTTGAGCTGGAGTCCTTTGTGGTGGAGGTTGCATGGAGGATGATTCACCAGTTTTCTTCGGGCGTTTAGGCTCTTTATCTTTATCCTTATCTTCATCGTCTCTTGGACGCTTGGGCCTCTCAGCTTCTTCTCTGCATGCTGATTTAAGTTGGTATTCCAGCAATGCTTCAAACAATTTACCTTCGTAAGAGGCAAATGTTGCAGATCGTTTAGACATTTGAGCTACGAGCCTGGAAACCAATTCAGCATCTGAGAATATTATGGGATCAACTGGATTGATGTTTACATGCATTGGTGTTGATCTAATAGTTTGCTTGGCCAAATGCAATAGATTCAGATAGAGTTGTTTGGTAAACATCTCCTTTGTAACTCCAAGAACGATGTCAAGAAGGAACTTGTGAGTGTAACCTTTGATCATCTCGCTCATTTCCCTTTGAGGATCATGTTCCATGAACTTCTGGATGTACTCCCTTGCATCTGTCATCTTGTCATTCTCGTCATGAAGGTACTGTACCTGGTCAGCGAGAAAATTCAGCTTTTTGTAAAGCATGTCTTTCTTCCTTACCTGTTTGACAGCTTTAACGATTCTTGTCTTAGCTTGAGAGATCCAAGATGCCGTTGGCTTCTTCACTGATTTGGATGTGGATCTGGTTGATCTTTTAGATGGTGGTGGTGAAGAGTGAGAGGATGAATCTGATGATGAAGAGTCATGAGGAGGTTCAGGGTCCTTAGGAGGTTCAGAAGTTTTCTCCTTGGAACGAGTTGGACTGTTGAGAAGATAATCATCGTAGTTTACTTCCTCATCTTTACCAGTTTTAGCCTGTTCTTCAGCCTGAATCCTAGCTTCTTCATCTGTTTTAGCTTGAGCTGTGGCCTCTGCATCAACTTTGGCTTGAGCTGCAGCTTCTTCATCAGCTTTATCTTTCTCTGACTTCTCAGTTTCTGGTTCCTCAATGTCATACTCAATAGAATCCTCCTGTTGCTTTTGTTGTTGCTCAAGAGTGGTGGCACCAGTTCCCTTATCGGGTTGATTAACCGCATCAGGAATTGGTGTAGATTGGACTCAACCACTTGACCCTCCGGGGCCACCCATTTGATCCTTTGCAAACTCTTTTGCAACGTGTTGGAGTCTAATGATTTTAAACTTCCTACTGTAATCAGTATCCAGAGGCTCTTCATCAGAGCTTTCTTCTTCGTGCTCAATCACTGGAGTCTTTCCTTTATCACCTTTGGGACTTGAAGGCTTTGTGGCAGTTTGAGTGTCATCTTTGACTGTTTTAGAGTAAGTTATCTCTTCTTCTGATTCAGTTTCCTCAGAGCTTTCATCCTTTAGCTTTTGTTGCGGTTCAGATTTGGGAATAGGGATAGCTTTCTTTGAAGGAACTGTCCTCTTACGTCCAGGTTTCCTTTTAGGAAACTTTCTTGGACTCTCAGTGGTTTCAGCACTTCCTGCACTTCCTCTTCAGGTTTTCCTAGTAGGTGTACCAGAAGACTTGTCATCGAGAAGACCAACTTTGCTTTCATCAACTGCTACCAGATACCTTTTGTATGAGTAAAGCTGTTTGATTTCATCAGAGAGAAGGTGATCCGGTAACACATCACCTTGTTTCTTTGTTGTTGATTCCTTAAATCTGACTGTTAGAGTAGGTTCATACAACATGTCATGATTTTTGGGGTCATTGAGTCTCTTGGGGATATCAGGATTAAGTCCAAGTGCTCTTTGGATCAACAGTTTTGTATATCTGATATAAGGAATCTTTGAGCCAAGCTTTTTGAGGAATGACATCATGTCGTCCCATATCAGAGCTTCAATTTCAATGTGCTTCATGTTGATCAAAGCCCAAAAGATCTGTAGTTCCATGAGCTTGGGATGCTCATAGCCACTGTCACGACCGGAAACAGATTTGGTGATGATGATGTAGAGAGTTCTCCAGGGTTGAGGAATATTCTTAAGATCCACGTATGAATGCTTAGTGATTACTCCTGTAGCTTCGTCATAACCAATGTCGATCATGAATTGTAGAACAGTCTCTTCAGTTGGTGTTGCAACGTAATCGTTAGGCTTGATGTCGGGAATAAGGAGAACAGCCCTTAAGTCTGCAGGTGTGATGGTGACTTGTTTGTGGTTCAGAGTCACTGTCACAGCATTTTGTCCTTTGATCTTTTGCATTGTGTTCCAGAACTGATGAATGTAGATCTCAGGCACTGTAGCAGAATTTGAGAGCATGTTCTGATAAGGATGATTCTTCAGAATATCCACAGCAATCAAGCAAGAAGACTCTGAGTAGGTGAGAGTTTCAAAGTCAACACGAAGGTTGTTCTTTCCAATCTTCATTGGATAGCCATTAGGGAAGATATCAGCAACGGTGAGAACATTTGGTGCATCCACATTTAGCATTTGAGCGTCCATGTCGTGATCTGAAATATATTTAGCCAAAAGAACCAACATATCGAAAGACATTATGTTAGTCAACAGATGGTTTTATTGTCTAATTATTGAATGTGATATGTCGATGATTGTTACAAGTCCAATGTCACTTGTTTGTCCAATAGTCTAATGACGTCGTGATTAGTTTCGTGAGTTAATTAACTTTAAGTTTTAAAGTCCATGTTATCACTTATGTTTCACAACATATTAAACGTTTAAGCTTATTAGTGACATTATTGGTTTCGTGGCGTTATGATTTGTTTATTTACAAGTTTGCACGCGTAACAATTCATGATTAAGGTTAAACAAGGCTTAGGCGTAGAAATGGCAAGCTTATGCGTAAACAGGAGTGATATACGCGTAAAACGCAAACTTATGCGTAGGTTCTTGACTTATGCGTAAGAAATATTACGCGTAGGAAAATGGGACCTTATGCGTAGAGCTTACGCGTAAGCGTATATTGAACCTTACGCGTAAGGCTTACTCGTAAGAGTAGTCCTTATGCGTAGAGGTCACTGTTTACGCATATCCTTCACAGGATACGTGTAGTCCCTTATGTAGAACCTTACGCATAACAGTTATGCGTAAGAATACTCTTACGCATAACTCTCTATGCGTAAGGTGATCCTTATGCGTATTTTGCTAGTAACCTTGATTCTGAATTTTCACTTGTAACAAACCTGAAATAAGTTCATCATAGCATCAATATTAACACATACATTCATTCTATAACAGATTTAATCACGAACACTCATTCAAACGGTTAGGCGAAAAAACCCTTGTGCGTAAAACAAAACCCTAAAGTTCATGAATTACGCCTAAGAAATTTAGCCATGGAAAATGCATCAAAGTTTTTCTGGTAGTACTAAGAAGTCATGTGAGTGTTATGACCAAGTTTTAACATCAAATACTCAGTGAATCAAAAGTACCCAAATGTCAAGAACGTTAAATCCTAATTTCTAATTATCAATCAATTAGTGTTTCTGGGTTGATTCTAAACATGGATATGATCAATTCATCTTGTAAACAACAACACATAACAATCTTTTTAACCAAAAACGTTCTCATTTGAAAACACCCAATTTCACGCATAAACCCTAATTCCCAAAATCAATCAATTCGTGTATCTGGATGTGTTTAAGTGATGAAAATGTAATCATTGATGTTAGGAAAACGTTTTGACACTATCATTTTAACCACAAACACACAAACTTGATTATGTGTTCATACGCATATGCGTAGAACACAAAATCAACCATATACGTAAATCTAACCGTTGGATTTGTTTAAGATTCAAAACCAATGTTTGTAATCATGTTAGAAACATAAAACCACTTACAGTTTGTTGATAAAAAACACGGATTAGACGAATGATTCTTAGGCGTAGGATATGTTTGGTGAAAATTAAATGTGAAGAGTTAATGAGGTTGGTGGGTAGTTTTGTTAAAATAAGTTTATGCTTTT
Organism: Chrysanthemum seticuspe; assembly: GCA_019973895.1. Classification (NCBI taxonomy): domain Eukaryota; kingdom Viridiplantae; phylum Streptophyta; class Magnoliopsida; order Asterales; family Asteraceae; genus Chrysanthemum; species Chrysanthemum seticuspe. The sequence continues at coordinate 27,802,117 of BPTQ01000001.1, forward strand.
GACAGTTTTAGCCCCTCCACCTTTTCCATTTACATCCAATGCCTTTAACTTTCAATTTGGTTACCAAACGAAGGATATCTTGAAAGAATTTTGAAGACACTCCCCCTCGACTTAAAAATTAATGAAAGTTTATAAATTTTAGTCCGAGGAGTGTCAGAAACCAGAAATGTGACCACCATTATTAAAGAAAACAACCGGGATAATGTAACATGCAAGTACACGATTATTTTGAAACAGTTAAGTATATATTTTCTCCCCCTCAACACTTGATCGGAAAAATACTGATTTTTGAAAGATTTGAGTGTTGACGGAAGAATTGTACTTGCCATGTTTAAAGAAATAAAGATAGAAGAATATTTTTGTTGTTTTATCAGATTTTATATTTTTGTATTTTGTTTTTGAAAGATATTTACAAAAGAGATTTTGGTGTTTGACTGGTTTTTAAGAATGTTTTAAGAGTTCATCCAGTTCCTTTTGAGTCAAACACCGCATACCAATCCGGTGGACCAACTCATTAAACCTAGCAGGAGCTAAGGCTTTGGTGAGGAGATCTGCCAGTTGGTATTTTGTACCCACAAAGTATAATTCAACAGTACCCTGTTCCACGTGGTCCTTGATGAAATGATATCGAAGATCGATGTGCTTTGATTTCGAATGTTGAACTGAATTGCACGAGATCGCAATAGCACTCTGATTGTCGCAATATATCGGGATTCTGTCAAATACGTAACCATAGTCCTTGAGTTGTGTTCTCATCCAAATGACTTGAGCACAACACGCCGACATGGCTACATATTCTGCTTTTGTTGAGGAGAGCGATGTACAATCCTGCTTCTTTGATTGCCATGACACTAGTTTATCACCAAGAAATTGTAATGCTCCTGAAGTACTTTTCCGTGAATCTAAGTATCCTGCGTGATCAGCGTCTGAAAATGCTATTAGTTCAAAACCAGAATCCTTCGGATACCAGATCCCCAAGTTAATGGTTCCCTTGATGTATCGGAGGATTCTTTTTGCCTCAGAGAGGTGGGTTTCAGTTGGTCTCGACTGATAACGGGAGCAAAGATATACAGCAAAAACAATATCAGGCCTGCTAGCTGTTTGATACATGAGAGACCCAATAATACTACGGTATTTGGTAGAGTCCACCAATTTCCCATGTAAATCAGCGTCTAGCTTCTTGGTATGAGCCATTGGTGTGGCATAGGTGTCACAGTTTTGCATTCCAAATTTGTTTAACAATTCAAGGGCATATTTGGACTGACTCAAGAAAATACCACGGGGTGATTGATGAACTTGCATTCCTAGAAAGAATGTGAGTTCACCCATCATTGACATTTCAAAATGTTTTGTCATTAATTTTGCAAAAGCATTTGAGTATTTTAAATGTGTTGACCCAAAAATGATGTCATCCACATAGATTTGAACGATTAAGATGTGAGCCCCATGATATTGTATGAAAAGTGTGGGATCGACCGAACCTTTGGTGAATTTATTGGCAATGAGGAAGGATGATAACTTATCGTACCACGCCCGAGGAGCTTGTTTGAGACCATACAGAGCCTTGTACAGTTTGTAGACATGGTTCGGGAACTCGGGATCAACGAATCCTTCTGGCTAGCTGACATAAACCGTTTCTTTCAGTTGCCCATTCAGAAAAGCAGTTTTGACGTCCATTTGAAAGACCGTTATGTTCATATGAGCCGCGGACGCGAGAAAAATCTGAACAGCCTCAAGACGAGCAACCGGAGCGAATGATTCTTCAAAGTCAATACCCTCTTCCTGTCTATAACCCTTAGCTACCAGACGTGACTTGTTTCTGATTACGTTCCCTTCAGCATCCAATTTGTTTTTCCAAATCCATTTGAGACCAATGACGTAGACCCCTGTTGGTCTTTCTACCAGTTCCCATACTTCAAGGCGTTTGAATTGGTTGAGTTCTTCTTGCATGGATTCAATCCAGTTGTCTTTTGTCATTGCGTCTTTAATTTTTTTAGGCTCAGATTGGCAGACAGTGAGAGCATAAATGCAATGTTCACCATCTGTGTGAAGACGTTGTCTTGTAACGACTTATTGATTCGGGTTACCAATAATATTCTCTATAGGATGGTCTTTTGTCCAACGATGTGTAGAGGGTTGATGTTGGTATACATTGTGCATATTTTGAGGATTCAAATGGTTTGTTGATGATTTCGCGACATCAGGTGCAGCAGTTTCATTGGCAAACGGGTTAAAGAACGCATTTGGATCAAAATCTGCAGGTGGGGGTACTCCATTAAGAACATCAGCAGCTGCTTCAACGTCGTTGGAAGCAGTTTGTTCAACTGTTGCTGTAGAGTCAACAGGTGGTGCTTCTTTTACAGTAGTTGTTGTAGCAGGTGTATCAGGTATAATAGTATGATCAGGTTGAGCAGCGAAAACAGCAGATACACCTGGAGCACGTTCATCAATGTCATCACTAAACAACGGAGCAAATAGCGTTTCCATTTGTTGACGAGTAAGCTGGGGGCTTAGTTCAGCTGATGATGGGGTTTGAGGGAAGTTTAAACGGTTGTGACCGGGTTCTAAGCTGTTATGCTCAGAAGCCATTTCATTAAGTTCATCAAAATTAGCATGAATCGTTTCCATAACCTGCTTTGTACGACGATTCCAGATCCAGAAACCCTTAGAATTTTCACAATATCCTATAAAGACTCCAATGTCAGCTTTGGCTTTGAGCTTTCCAAAGTCATCACGATCATTATTTGGGTAGTAAAGGGATCCAAATACATGAAAGTGTTTGAGATTCGGTTTATGGTTGTGGATAAGCTCAAAAGGTGTTTTGTTATGGCGTTTTGTAATCATTGAACGATTTTGAGTATAGCATGCAGTTGATACATCTTCTGCCCACAAGTAATCTAGAAGTTTAGCATTGATTAACATTGTTCTTGCAGCTTCCACTAACGTACGGTTTCGTCTTTCAACAACTCCGTTTTGTTCTGGTGTACGTGCAATAGATGTCTGATGCTCAATTCCTACTTTCTCATAAAAATCTCGAAGAGTTTGGTTTACAAATTCAGTTCCTTTGTCTGTTCTGATTTGGCGAATGGTGTTCCGGAGCTGAACTTGAATTTTCGTGAGAAAGGTGATGATCATCTGTGGAGCTTGATCTTTACTTCGAAGAAAGTAGACCCAAGTCCATCGTGAGTAGTCATCGACAATTACCAAGATGTAGCTTTTGCCATTAATCGTTTGCACGCGCATCGGGCCACACAAATCCATGTGAAGAAGATGAAGCACATGCTGAGAGCTGTGTTCCACCTTTGAGGGAAAATGAGCACGGGTGCTTTTTCCTTGTTCACAAGCTGAACATAGGTGATCTTTAGAATACCGAAATCTTGGGAGACCTTCAACAAGTTTGTGTCGAGCAAGGTTGGTGATGGTTTGAAAGTTTAGATGTGAGAGACGACGGTGTCATAGCCAAGATTTTGTAGATGTTGCCTTTGAGAGTAGACAGATGGGAGATGAAGCAACCATGTCTTGCATTGAGATTGTGTATAAACTAGAATTGCGAGAGCCAGACATAAGATCGTTTCCTTGTAGATCACGAATGAAACAAGTTTTCTCCCTAAAAGCAACTTCCAAATCTCCATCACAGAATTGACCGACTGAAAAGAGATTGTGACCGAGGACTTCCACATAATAAACCCTGCTAATTTCAATATTGCCATTGATATAATCTCCGTAGCCCATGATAGCTGCGAAGTGATCATTCCCGAATCTGACAGTGCCAATGAACTTTGCAATAAAGTTTGATAATAGTTTAAGATTGCCTGTCATGTGTCGGGAACATCCGCTATCAACAATCCAAAGGATGATCTGTATCACCTGCATTACACACAAACGACACAGATGGAATAGAAGTAGATGTGGAACCCGAAGTGTTAGAGGGTTCCGAAGCAGTTATAGTAGAAATACACGCATCAATGACTTTAGGAATCCATTTAAATCCTAGTGTATTATGTATCCATTTCTGCCATCTCCAACTAGTCTTAGCTTTAGTCTTAGTGAATGCACTAGGTGGTACTACATTCCTTTGAGGTGATACTAGAACTACAGGGACATCAATGCATTTCTTAGAATCTAAGGAGGGCGGTTTACCAAGCACAGACTTAGAAGCATTAGTGGGCCTAGAGGTATTCCGGTTCTTAGGATTCCGTAAACGAGACAAGATAGCTCTAGCAACACATTTGTCATGACAATCAGAAAGCCTACTTTTACGACAAATAACACAAGAAGCATCAGACTGAATATCAAAAGTACTTAAAGGTTTAGCATTCGTTACAACACTTTTTCCATTACATTTGTCAGACGCAATATCTAAAGTGGGTGCAACATGAGTCTTATTCAAAATCCTATGGTGTTCTTCTACTTCAGCATTCCTTATTATTCTTTTCTTAGGTCGCAACTTCCTATTCTTCCTTGTATTGCTCCTAGGCTGTGAAGTGCGGACGTTTGGAAAAGAAGCAACTAGTCCTGTTGCAGTAGAGGGAAGCACATTAGTAACTTGTGTTTTGTCAGTAGGCAATCTGGGTTCACGTTTGCTAAGTGTTACAGGTGCAATTTTCTTAATGATGCTAGGCTGAACTTGTTCATACTTTCCTAACATTTCCCTTAACTTAATGATAGTGTGCACCAAATCTTGATTTTCAGAACGAAGATTTCCAGAACAATTCATGACTTCTTTAGTGTGTGCAAGATAATGATCAAGTTCGTTTGATGCTTCATTTCGAGTCTGTTTGAGTAAATCAAATATGACACCATATTCATTTTTAACTTTTGCAAGTTCTTGTTCATATTTTGAGATTTGACATTTCAAAGACACGTTTTGATCATCCAGTTGCTGAATTTTAGGATTAAACGGTTTTGATTTCAACTGGTGAATTTTGTTTTGCAAAGCAAGTTCACGATTTTGAAAATCTTTTTGACACCATTGAAGACGACGTTTTGAATTTGAAAGTTCATTTATCAATTGTTCATTTTTAAATTTTAAAGACTCGATCTGATGCACATTATCAATATTCTCAACAATATCAACAGAATCAACAAAATCAGCAGAGATATGATCAGATGCATATGCAACATATTGTAATAAAACAAGATTATTGATATCAGCACAGATAACATCTTTTCTCAACAATTTTTTTTACGTTTAGTATTTGAAATTGATGTTTCTGTTTTCTCGAAAACGGTTTTCATGAGACCAAGTTCCTTGTGAAAATCCCTTTCCCAATATAGTGCACAAGTTTTCAAATTTTTAACATGGGGTAAAAGTCTTTTCTGAAGAATGTCTCGATGTTCTCGCGCCATTAGCGATTGAAAATGTTCAACTTTTATTTCAGAATGAAATTCAATCTCACGTTCCAAAATTTTGAGGTCAGATAAGAAAGTGTCAAAGTATTTTATAACGCGACAACTTTCGGCTTTTGTTTTAACTTCACTAAGTGAAGGTAAAGGACCATTAATTTGTGCACCATTTTGTTTGGGACTAACTTCAGAAACTGGTGTGATAACAAAAGGTTTGTTAGAAGTATCTTGTTGTTTGACAAAAGTAACGGCTTTTGAATAGTTAAATGGTTTGTTATAAGCGACATTTTCCATTTTTGACCGACTCTCGTCATCTGCATCTAATTCCTCCATGCGATTATATTCAACAACAGTCATAATTGAATCATCAATTCTATGTTCTGCACTGTAAACTTCAGGATTTGGTTTGAATGCTCTATTTGAAAACTTAGGTTTGTAATCAGCAAGAATTGGTCCATATCCATTTGGATTAGCTTTAAAAGTAAACTTTTGAATGGTTGTGATTGACTCACCATGTTTGTAAACAACATTTCGAAACTCTTTGATTTTGGTTTGTAAGTCGACAATTTCTTCAAGATAGTTATCTATTCGTTTCGTGGAATGCTGTTTGTACTCAGAGAACTGTTTTTGACAAGTTAACAACTCAGCCTTGGCTTTTTGAGTTTCCAAAGTAAGAGCGTTAAGTTGTTTTTTATGTTCATGTTTCAGTTGTTCTATTTGAGACAACAGAGCATTCTTGGAAGCGGCTAGATCACGTATCTGTCGTTCTAATGATTTTTCGTTTTGATGAGATTTAGCAAAAGCGACTTCAAAACCTTTTTCACGGTTTTCTTGAGTTTTAAAAAAATTGATTTGTCGAATTAAGCATTCATTATCCCTAATTAACAAAGCATTTTCAGCTTTTAATTTTGTATTGACATCATGATAATGTTCCACTCGGGATTGTTGGTCTTTAACTAAGGTCCTAAGCTCAAATTCTGGATAAGACAAAAAATCATTTTGTTCAACGTGAGTCTCAACATGGTCATTATTTAGATCCTCAAGTATAACCATGGAGTCAACTTGATCATCAATGGTAACCATAAGGTCATCTTGATCATCAAATATAACTACGGGGTCTAGTTGATGATCCTCGGAATGAGATGTAGAAGGCTCATGTTGAACACTCTGATTCTTGTCAGATGCAGATGTTGGCGGAGATATCAGATCATTAATGATAATTGTTTGTTCAGGTACCTGAGACAAGCCATCAGTGTCATACACTGGGCCTGTATCACTCATGTGTAGAGCTTGCATTTGTGCCATCAACATCACTGCTGCATTAGCCTGCAAGTCTTCCATGTCATCATCAGATTCTGCATCTGCCATAAAGCTCTGTTCCTTTTTGTTAAGAGTTCCACCAGCTTCATCCTTAAGAGCCAAGAGCAAAGCCTCTTTGAAATAAGCACTGCCTCTTGTCCTTGGCTTAGGACATGAATTAGCCAGATGACCCTTTTCATTGCAGTTATAACAACAAAGACCGTTAACCCCATTATGAGCATTCCCCTGTTCAACCACTTGAGCTCTCTGTTGTTGTGGAGCACCCTGGTTATTCCTTCCAATAGCATTAAACCCTTGACCACCTCCCATCTGACGACCATAACCACGGTTCTGAACTTCGACATGTCCATTGTTCACAACAGCTTGATTCCTTGTGTTGGATGAGGAACGAATGCGATTGTTGGATTTGTTTGTATACCGACTGAAGGATTTAGCAATCATAACAAATCCTTGTTGCAATTCATCGAAAGCAGCAGAGTCCTCATCAGCTTCACTGTAAAGTGCTTGAGCATTGTTGTTGTTGTATGGAACCAATTGAGTTTGTTGAGGTTGTTGTTGTGACTGATCATATGGTGTAATGGTTGCAGTTGGTTGAGGAGCGGGTTGCTGAGCTATTTGAGGAGGAAGATTAGTTTGGGCCCACAAAGCAAATTGTTGATTATCAGGAATTGACTGTGAAGTCGGGAGTCCACGGATAGTCCTTTCTTTATCAACTTCTTTTTGGTGAGGCTTCAAATAGTCGTACAACAATCCGTATGTAGCATGATGAAGGTTCTTATCTTGACGGAGAAAAATGACATACTTCTCCCATTCTGGACCAAGACTACTTAGGAACTTAGTGTTGACAGCAATTCGAGGCATGATGATGTTGTGTTTGTCCAAATCATTAATGATGTCTGAAAAGCGATGATGATATGACTCTAATGTCTCTCCTGGTTCAATCATGAAGTGTTCATAAGCCAAGTAGATTTTGGATTCCATGTCTTCCTGATTGAGTGTTGTGCCTTCCGTTAGAAGATGAATATGTTCCCACATTGCTTTAGCTGTCTTTTGAGCATCAACACTTCGAAGGATCGGATTGGGTAGTCACAAAAGGATGTATTGCATTGCTAGTTCATCGGCTTCAAAGTGTAGAAGTTCATCACCAGTGAGGTCGGAGATAGTTGCAATGTTGGTGACAGCATCTCTTGGTGGATTGGCATCTGGATCTGCGGGTGTAATAACAGTAGGCAAAATGGACCTTCCATAATGACCTTCTTTAAGAACTTTCCATGTGGCTTCTTTAGATCACAAAACCTAAAGAACCTTATAACCCATTGATCATAATTACCGGGAGTGAGCATTGGAGGTCTATCAAGTGAGCCAGCTTCATGAATTGATTGTTGGCTACTTAAGGCTTCACACATCTTGCCAAACCATGTCGGTTCCTTCATAGTATTCCTGGATGGATGTTGATTATAGAAGTTTGTGTAAGGTTGTACTTGAAGACTAGGTGGAGGTTGAACCATTTGAGGTTGTGGAATTGCTCCAAGTTGTGGGGTATGTTGTTGATTAAATTGTTGTTGATGATTAAATTGTTGATGTTGTGGACTTAGTTGTTGTTGTTGTTGTTGTTGTTGATGATAAGTGTAGGTAAAATAGTTAGAGTATGGTGGTTGTGACATGTTGAAAACTTGTGTTGTTAAATGGATCTTTGTAGTCCTTAGGTGTAGAAATCACAGAAAATCCAAGTACCACTTATGCGTAAAAACACCAAAGTTACACGTAATAGTGATAGTTACGCGTAGGATTAGCTTACGCGTAAGTAAGGAGAAAACACTAAAGTTATGCGTAAACAAGAAGTTAGGCGTAGAAAACTTAGGCGTATGATTAACTTATGCGTAAGACAAAGCTTAGGCGTAAGATAAATCTTATGCGTAAAAAATTCTACGCGTAAGCTTATGCTTATGCGTAATTTTAGGGTTTTGCCCAAATGATCTTTTACACTATCACAGTGCAAAAGATATCCAAAGTCGACGTGTTTTCAGGCTTATCCAAGCAAGAAAACACGGAGTAAATCACGAAAACTGAAGATCAAACCAAGGAAAAGTTACGCGTAAGATTAGGGTTTTCTTACGCGTAGAATTTAGCCAAAAATGATTTCTGCCAACAGATGTTTCCAAATCAGATTTTTGTGATGAGATAGCTTCAATATCACCAAAATAACACAAAAGTGTGAAACTTGATGATCCAAAGCTTAAAAACAAGTTATGCGTAGAACGAAACCCTCGTAAAAAACCTAGCTTAAAAACAATGATCCACAAGTAAAGTTTGAAACTTTTTGCCAAAAACAGATATTTTAACACCTAAAAACGTTGAAAGGACAAGAATCTTGGATTAAAAAGTGTAAAAAATCAGTTTTTAAGCGTGAGAAAGATGGAACCTGTTTTACGCGTATGACCAAAACAAAAAACTTCAAAAAACAAATATGTTCACCCAACTATTTGGCGAATGATACCACTGTTAGGTCACCATATTAGTAACACAAGCATCAATAGAAGAAATATAGAAGAGAAGTGATCGGTTGAACAATAACAAACAAACACTATGCGTATGATATGTAGAAAGGTTATGCGTAGGGAAAGTGAAAGAGAATGAATTGAACAACCAACCCTCAAGTGAGGGTTATTACAAGGTATTTATAGGAGAGGGGGCTAGGGCAACACTCCTAGTCCATTCCTTTCCTTATTGGACTTGGGCCAAGGCTTATGGGCCTTCTACATAAGCCTTAGCTTAATAACTAACATAAAGGCCATATTAAGCTAACTATTACATATGAATCACTAACACTTGAATTAAGGTTTAGGAGTGATTCCAACAATGCTTAAATAGCATAATCAATGACAAAAGATCCAAAAAATAATCACATGCAAAGCTTGAATGAAAGGCTGGGAATTAACCAAGGTAGAAAACAAAGAAACAAGCATATTTCAGTTTGACCAACTTTATGAGGTCTGATTTGTTACTGTCATTTGTTTTTATCTTAGTTTTTAAACCATTTTTGACTACATACTGTTGAACATGTAAGTCATTTTTTAAAACCACAATTATATAGGCATCATAAACAGGTCATATAGTTACTCTAACCAAACCACAACAGTATCTCATTTGGTTGTGTTTCCTATACTGTATACCAACAGATCCACAATCCATCTTCACCATATATTGATAGTCCTTATTTATTAATTAGAGTTGGATTGTATTTGTCCACATATTCATAGTCCTTATCTAAAGAAGTGGAACCTTACAACATATACAAGTTTATAGTGACTTTTTATAGTGAAATCCACATTTTATATCACTTTAATTTTGTCTAATTGACTGGTTTGTATCTTGAACTAAAATGGATCTCTGTAACAACATATAGCCAGAGCCTTTTGTTATAGTAACTTGTTACAGTTAAATTTATATTAAATGCCTAAGTGACTTTTCTAATCTAAAACCATTCATTGATCAACATGGTTACAAGAGTTTTATTAAATTTGGTTTAAGTGATACTTAAACCAACATACATACATCATATGTAACCAAAAACTCCCCTTCCCTTCCCTTGGCTTCGCTCCCCTTTCTAAAACAGATCGTTTTTTTCCCTTCCCTTTCATCAAAAGCTTAGCTTTGGCATCTTCAACCACATATGGTTTGATATTTTTTTCTTCACAAAATTTCTTGCTTGGAAGGCCAAGAACTTTCTTCCTTTCATCAAAAGCTTTTATTGCAATTTGTTTGGGGGTTAGGTTACAACTAGTTGCTTCATTTTTTGAGCTTGAGCCAAACTTTGGATAATCAATTCCCAAAGGTGGCTCAATTGAATTTAGTGGCCAAACCTCCTTAGCAGACGAGTCACTGGAATCTTTTGAACTCATTTTGATCAGTTTTTTTGATTTTTGTTAAATATATGTGTGATGAAAATGGAAACACTGAGATTATAGCCTTATATATTGGAGGATAAAATTGTTTGGTGAGTTATGGATATTCAAATGAAACTGTTTGAGTCACTATTTTAGTCAAAAATCAGCTCTGTATCATGACTGCATTTTGTATCACCAGCTTTGGTAGTGATTCTGTCAGCTTTAGCACAAATAATTGAGTTGTTTTATTGTAATTCAGCTTTAGCATAAAAATAGGAAATTGGTTGTACAAAGATTACTGGGATATGGATTTTGGCATATATTTAGAGTTCTATTGTAAGTATTCAAGGAAAAGTAGTAGTTGGCTAATATAAGTATAAAGGAAAAGTAGTAGTTGTGGCCTTGGGGCACTCAAAATGGCTTAGGAAACTGGCTTAGATGTGGTTCATTTGGGTAGGATGTAAAGGTGAAAACATGGATGGGTTGTGTAATGGGTCAAATGGGTAAAACAATTTTCAGGTCAAAGGTCGAAAAACCAGCTTAGGAAACTGTATAGTACTGACTTAGGAAACTGTAACGGTGAAAACATTGATGGGTTGTGTAATGGTTGGGTCACTCAATGTATAGAAATGTCATTTTATGGCTAATAGAAACTTAATTTTGTTGTATTGTTCTGTATACATGTTGGCTTATGGAATTCCTTTGCATGTTGATAATCCAACACAGGCGGCACTTGCATATCGAGAGTCATTGATCCGTTATTATTTCCAAAACATGATATGTTGTGCTTGAATTATTTGTGACTTGTTTTTTAGGCCACAATTTGTATTTTTGAACATAATTCCATGAGTTTTTTCCCGAGAGAACATCGTTGTGGCTTGTAGCAGGCTGACTTGTGTGTATGGTTGTCATGTATGTTGAAAAACTGTTTCATGGCCTGTAGCTGTCTGGACAATGTATGGTTGTAATGTATGTTGAAAAACTTAGTCCATTAAGACTTATGCATTACTTGGTCTACAATACTTGTCCAAAATGTGTGCCATTGGCACTTTGACCTTATCAGTTATACATAAAGAGAGGTCTCATACTTTAAACTACATTCTTGCAAGTACAACACAACTTCATTCCAAACAAACAAACTCTTAGCCTTGTGACATTGATTGTCTCTTGTTTTCTGGACTTCACTTCAATTATGGGTCAGCCAAGGTAACATGCTCGTAGCCTTGTGACATTGATGGTTGTAATCCTTGTAAGCTTCCGGGTGGGTTTTGTGATCGTCCGTGATTGCTTTGGGAGCCGCCTCCTGTAGATTTCTTTGCCTGTAATTTATAAAACAATATTATCAAGCTAATACATTGTTCAATAAACCAATGACAAATAAAAATAATCAGGTTAGAACGTATTAGTTACCTTTTTTTTAGGCAATGGCGCATTACACACTCCTCGGGTGTGACCACGTGCACCGCACCGTCCGCATGCATTTTCTTTTGGTACCTCACCTTGAGATCGAATCCGATCTCTGTTCTTCGGTCTTCCCGCTTGGCGCTTATCCATATTTGGTGGCTTTACAACCTGCAAACCCGTTGGAAGCTCCCAACTCGGAATTTCTCCAACGGGATATACCAACCCATGGTATGTAGCTTTTAGATTGGTTGTTCTAAACCAACCTTTAGCCAAATGATTACAACTTGTCAATCCTTGAGCTCTACAAATAGCTATAGCATGACCACATGGCAAACCAGAAAGTTGCCATTTCCGACATGTGCATGTATCATAATCTAGCCTTACAATATGTTTTTTCTACGATCATCTACCTCGTATATCCTTTTATGTTCAATGGGATTCACTGTCCAATTAGCACTCTTAAACATTATGTCCTTCACTTTTGCACTAGCCCAATCACTAAGGTCACCCGGAGTTGCATCTAACGTTTGACATAATAATAATTAATTAACAATAACTATAATAATAAGACATCTATAAAATAAAAAAGATATAGTTTAATAATATATAAAATCATTTAAGTATATACCTTGATACTTTTGTCGTTTCTCACAAAACCATCTTTGTAGAAGCCCTCTATAGTATTCCATAAGCATTAAAATCGGAACTCTTCGAACATCTTTTGCTAAACTGTTGACTGATTCTGCACTGTTCGATGTCATATAATTGTAACGATGTCCTGTGCAATATGCCCTTGACCAATTAGTAATGCCAGCGTCCACCAGTTTGTTGTAAGCTTCCTCATTTCTTCGTCCAATTTGTGAGAATGATTCTGCAAACTCGTCGGTTGTGTAACATTTGCAAGTCTTCCAATATAAGGCCTTAATCTTTCTCCCTTGTCCGAAATTTCAATTTAACATCAAATGCCTACAACAAAAACCATGGAATGCATCGGGGAAAACCGTTTGACAATCTTGTTGTATTCCTAAATGTCTATCAGATATTATAGCCAAATCTGCAACTTCACCGATGCATTCCTTCAAGTGGGTCAAAAACCATGTCCACGATCTCCCAGTCTCACCCTGAGATACACCGGTCGCGAGAGGAACAATTTGATTATTTCCATCCATTCCAACGGCAAGCATATTTGTACCTAGGTATGTACCCTTAAGATGAGTTGCATCAATTAGTATTAGTGGTCGCAAATGGTCCAAGAAACTCCGAATCTAGAAACATTAACAAACTATTAGTTTCACAAATAATAATATAACGAATATAAACTTTTTATTAAAACAAAATAGACAATAATAAATTATTACCGCAACACCAAAGCCTATAAAAACCATCTCAAAACAGTCTTCATCATCTGTCTCAATGTGTGTTACCCAACCGGGGTTTTTCAACTTTAAATTATAACAATAATATGGTAATTGTGAAAAGGAATTTTTCGGGTCACCGGACAACGTCTCCAATGCTATATTTCTTCCTCCCCATGCCTTTTTGTAAGAAATGTCGATGTTGTACTTAAGGTTGATGTCGTTTACTATGTCCTTTGGCTTATATATCCGACTATGATCTCCCATCTTTGGTATCAACAAATGACCCAACAATTTTGCTGTTGCATTTCAGTGATTAGGATAATAGAATTGTGTTCTCGGACAAGTGTGAATGTCATTTACTTTTCCTAATTTCCATCTTATACTGTCATCTATCTTAGATGAGATTATCTTCCAATTGAAATTGTTATGTATACAAATTACATCATACCTATATGAATCAGATTTTCGTGTTTTAAACTGAAAACCTTCTAAAAGAGATTTTTCACCGATTGCATACATGCATAATTCTTTATTATCAAATTCAACCCCCTCTTTTAGAAAATGTGAGCAATTTTGTGCGACCCCTACTTTTGGTGTTTTAATATTTGGTGTTGGATGATCGGGGGAGTAGGCATATAGGTGAATGCGTTATTTTTCCATGCATGATTTGGGGGAGTAGACAAAATAGGTTCGTCATTTTTTGGTTGATTATATGTGTTGTCAATTTCATCAGCAAATTCGTCGTATCCGTCAGGAAGTGCATTAAGATCAAATTCAAAAGTATTAGATGAAGAAGGATTTACCTTTAAGCCTTTTTTACTCTTCTTAATATACGAATTATGCAACACGGTAGACTTCCCTTTCAAAACTTGATGTACAAAAAAGGCCATATCATCATCATCGACTATTTGGACACAATTATTTCCAACATGGTAAGAAATCCCAATATCATACTCTTCACCGATGTTGAACTTTTTCTTGGCTAGAGCAACAAGTTGTGTGTACGTAATATTTTTTGGAAGTGATACACCAAAGGTTAAATCTTGGCAAAACCAAAAATACACTTAATTTACCATTCATGTTTTTTTTTTAGGGTACACGATTGTTTTTCTAAGGCAATGTGATTGTATATGTCCAAATTTTATGCATATTAGAATGGATATAATATAATTATTTAGTTCGCACGTTTGTTCAAATCGCACATTCGCACATTTTTTTACTTAAATGCTCATGTACTCTCACCTGCACCACATTAATTTACATAGTTAGGGGCAATAAATTTCAAAACCTACCCAATTTATTTGTTTATTTTAATTTCAGTTAAAAAAATATACAAGAGGTTTAATTGAAATGGTACCGGGTACAAGTGTTTTAATTGAAGTGGTTTATCGTTATGTCCAAATATTATACTACACGATTTTTTTTAAGGCACCGTGATTGTATATGTCTAAATTTTATGCATATTAGAATGGGTATACTATAAATATTAGAATGTCCAAATTTTATAATAAATTTCAAAACCTACCGAAATATACTTAAATCTTGGCAAACCAAAAATACACTTAATTTACCATTCATGTTTTTTTTAGGCTACACGATTGTATTTTCTAAGGCAATGTGATTGTATATGTCCAAATTTTATGCATATTAGAATGGGTATAATAAATTTATTTAGTTCGCACATTTGTTCAAATAGCACATTCGCACATTTTTTTAACTTAAATGCCCATGTATTTTCACCTGCACCACATTAAATTACATAGTGAGGGGCAATAAATTTCAAAACCTACCCAAATATAATTATTTAGTTTACTTAAATGCCCATGTACTCTCACCTGCACCACATTAATTTACATAGTTAGGGACAATAAATTTCAAAACCTACCCACTTTATTTGTGTATTTTAATTTCAGTTAAAAAATATACAAGAGGTTTAATTGAAATGGTACCGGGTACAAGTGTTTTAATTGAAGTGGTTTATCGTTATGTCCAAATATTATACTACACGATTTTTTTTAAGGCACCGTGATTGTATATGTCTAAATTTTATGCATATTAGAATGGGTATACTATAAATATTAGAATGTCCAAATTTTATAATAAATTTCAAAACCTACCGAAATATACATAAATCTTGGCAAACCAAAAATACACTTAATTTGCCATTCATGTTTTTTTTAGGCTACACGATTGTATTTTCTAAGGCAATGTGATTGTATATGTCCAAATTTTATGCATATTAGAATGGGTATACTACAAATATTAGAATGTCCAAATTTTATAATAAATTTCAAAACCTACCGAAATATACTTAAATCTTGGCAAACCAAAAATACACTTAATTTACCATTCATGTTTTTTTTTAGGCTCACGATTGTATTTTCTAAGGCAATGTGATTGTATATGTCCAAATTTTATGCATATTAGAATGGGTATAATAAATTTATTTAGTTCGCACATTTGTTCAAATCGCACATTCGCACATTTTTTTAACTTAAATGCCCATGTACTTTCACCTGCACCACATTAAATTACATAGTGAGTGGCAATAAATTTCAAAACCTACCCAAATATAATTATTTAGTTCGCACGTTTGTTCAAATCGCACATTCGCACATTTTTTTTACTTAAATGCCCATGTACTCTCACCTGCACCACATTAATTTATATAGTTAGGGGCAATAAATTTCAAAACCTACCCACTTTATTTGTGTATTTTAATTTCAGTTAAAAAATATACAAGAGGTTTAATTGAAATGGTACCGGACTACCGGGTACAAGTGTTTTAATTGAAGTGGTTTATCGTTATGTCCAAATATTATACTACACGATTTTTTTTAAGGCACCGTGATTGTATATGTCTAAATTTTATGCATATTAGAATGGGTATACTATAATTATTTAGTTACTTGTAGAAAAATATACAAGAGGTTTAATTGAAATGGTACCGGGTACACATGTTTCGAAATCCCCTATAAATATTGAATGCACACTAACAAGTAACACACAAACAAACAAAAACACAAAATTTTCTCAAAAATGTCTAAAAAAGACTTCAGCCAACAATTTCCGGAACAAAAAGACTTCGGCCAACAAGTTGATGAAGATGAAATTTTAAGAGCAATGGAGACAATAGAAAGAGAAGCTGCTCTTAAGGAGGAAGCAGAAAGGGAGATAGCAAAAAGAGAATCCGCTCTTAAGGAGGAAGCCGAAAGGGAGCGACTTATGCTCCAAGATGAAGAAGTGTTGTTAGAGATGGAGGAAGCTGCTCGAAGGGAGCAAGCTGAAAGGGAGGAACAAGAACGTCGGGACAGAGAATTCGATGCTTTGTACAAAGAGTGGGATGAGAGAAGATTTGAAGGTTGTCATGAGTATCTTTACGACGATGGTTACGACTCTAATAACTCTCAAACTTGGGATCACCCAGATTATATTTAGTTGTGTCGAAGTTTACTTATCATTTGTTTGTTTCGTTTCTTTCATGGTTTTAGTTGTGTTCTTATTTGTATTATTTGTATGTTTCGTTTGTTGTTTGTATTAATTTCTTTGTTTTGTTTCATGGATTATATCTAATCTAGATGTCATTTTTAAGAAAGTATATATTGTAGCAACAATTTTTTTTTTTTTTTTTTTTTTGATTATCAATATTTTGTAACTGTCCGTTTACGTTGCGAACGGTTATTAAACGAAATACGTATTTTTTGTTTTTTAAGTTTAACTTCAAGTGTCATTGTTTCCTTGTGAGAAAGTTTCTTTTTAATGCTATTGTTAGTTTTTTGTAAAGTTTATCTTCGGTTCGTAGTTGTTTATTTTCTTTGCGTGGCTGTTTACTGTCTAAAACGTTCCCGATTGTAATATTCAAAGATGTGTAGGGGTTCATTATCACAGTATAGGGGCCTGTGAATTAAATTTGTATTGTTGTTTCAGTTCATAGTGTTAGAACTCTCTAATGTGTTTCCTTATTTTTTTCATACATACGTTTTCAGTTATGTTTTGTAATCATTCTTTTCGATCTGGGTTTTACCATTTAAATGATTTTTGGATCTATATAATGGTACCATTACCTACGCACTTAATTATATTACGCCCAACTAACCAAATAATTTCTAGATCTGCTTTTTTCAACAACAATGGCCACTCCCAAACTAGATGAACTGAAGGCAGCAGCTGGATCTGAAAACATTACGACATGTTTCAAGCTACTTTTCAGCAGCGAGTTGGTGGAGGGGCGCAATCTTTTGATGAGGTTGGAGGTACTGGTTGGTTAGCTTAGGGAGAAAATCCAGAAGCGCGATCGTACAAAGACTGAGGTCGTCCATTCTTTGGGACCGTTTCATGAACAGGGGGTGGATGCCCTAAGTTGTCTTGGCCAGATTCAAATCGTGGAGCGTGATATCTTGCAATCTCTTGAAGGAACATTGGGCTTGATACGTGATGGGATCGAACAACAGGAAGAACATGTTACCTTGATGGAGATCAATGAAGATCTGTCAGACGGTTAGTTTCTTTGAGTAGATGTGTTTTGTGTTTTGTGTTTTGGGTCACAATTGTGGTGTTATTATGTATATCGTAAGTTGGATTAGGGTTTATATAACAACTCGTAAATTTCCCTACCGATTTTTCGTGGCTACATTTTTTTTTCTTTCGTTTCGAACTATAATCACGTCAAGTTACGAGTTATATATATATATATATATATATATATATATATATATATATATATATATATATATATATATATATATATATTTTTAAACTTACCGCGACCTCGATAACATTTTCCTTTATTTCATAAATTATATAAATTTTGTATAATAAACATTTTATATTTTTTTTAGAACCGGGCCTCAAGCCCAACCCGATCCATCTCTTCCTCTTGCACTTGGACTCTCGTTGCATCCAACCCAACATAAGTCTTTTCCTTGAGTCAAGCCCACTCGGTTCTTACTCAAGCCAGCGTACCCTTTATGTATTTTAGTATCATGTTTTGTACAAATAGAAGTTGGCACATATGTCTCATATTTCTATAAACAATAGCGAGACCCATCCAAAAATTCAAAACAACATTTTGGCTACTCTATTTTTTTCATGCGTGCATGGGAGACAAACCACGGACCAAACGCCCCTATATTTTTACATTCTAACACAAATGTTGGCAAGGTAAATTCTTTATTTATATGTTTCTGTGAGCATGTGTGCAAAAAAAACAAATCACAACCTTTTGTACATCATGTGCATGTATATGAATAAGATGGACAAACAAACCAATGACTTTTTATTTTTCTATTCATTTCTGTGGTACCAGCGAACAAAAACCAAAACCAAACCATCACCACTTTGGTCTTCTACTTTTTAATATGTACATGCATGTTTATGTAGTTCAAAGAGGAGACAAGAACACCCAAACTAGCCACCCTAAACTCATATTATATTAAGTCTAAAACACATGTAACCAAGCATTATGACACCTTTTTTTCTTCCCTTTTGTCCTTGGCTGCCGTATACCTCCCAAATACCACAACCCATTTGCTTGTTTCCCCTTAATACTACCTAGAGTCAAGTGTAATCAAGTTGCATGTATCAAGGCTCACATAAACTCTTGGTCATTAACCAAAAGTATTCCTCCTCTTCCTCCTTAAAAACCAACGAGTCACAAGACTCATCACACATTCTCACATCTTTCACAAACCCACCTCTTGTTTCCACTCTCACAACACCAAGTAAAACTCAAACTCATTCTACTCTTTTGTTCACTGCCGAGAAGAAGAAGGACGAGAAACAAGGTTTCGGGTTTCATTCATAAGTTTACAAGTTCATTTTGGGTTAAGTATAAGCTTTCGAAAGCTAGTTGGCACGTCGGGTTTCTTCCATCTCGAGCTTTTCTCACTCATTCACTCGCCATCTCATTCGGCACGCTAAGTCTCGACCCACTGTGAGCCTCCAAACTTCCTCATTTGTTTACTTCTTTATCACTTTAAGTTTTGTACATACATGCAAGTATATGTGAATTTGGTTTTGTTGTGGAGAGCTTGTGTGGTAGTAACAAAAATCTTGTTAACAAATAAACAATCTCGAAATATATAAACTAATATTCGCGTTGTTTTCAAATCGACATACACATTTATATCATGAGCACATTTGAGCTTTTGAACTTAAAACAACTAAAGGAAACATGAACTAAACAATGAGCAAGTATTGATTTGTTGAGGCTTGAGCACACAAAGAAGAAAAATACAATCCATGCGCATGACCAAAGTGCTGAGTAAAAAAAAGATAAATATACACAGTAGACACTTGCTAAATATATTTAACTGTAAAATAAAACATAAAAAGTAGCCTAGCTCAGTTGGTTAGCGTGTTGGGCTCTTAAGCGAATGGTCAGTAGTTCGAGCCACAGCAGTGGCAGTTTTGCATTTTTTTGTTATCTTTGCCACTTTCACCATTTGACAGTTTCAGCCCCTCCAATCTAATAGACTTGCTGCCTTTCTTAAAAACTCATATATAAGTTGTAACTTGTAAGAACTTTTACACTTTCAATCCTTAACCTTGAATAACTTATCATTTTACTTAAAAACTTTTATAAGTTTATAACTTGTATAACTTTTACAATATTAAATCCCTCAAGATTAACTTTGGAACATTTCGCCCTAAACCTTTTATAAGATTGATAAGACTTATATTATTTAGCATGTTTCACTAAATAAATATGTTTAAAACATATTTTACGACCACATCGGCGTAAACTATAAATAATATAATAGTTAAAATATATTATTTAACCACGATTTCAATAAATATGTATTTTTATACCTCAAAACCAAATAAATCAAATAAATACAATTCGATTTGTATTTAATTACTCTTTGATAATACTTGAGCCAAATACTTACAAAACACTCTGAAACTATTTAAACGTAAGCTCTGCCACACAAGCAACATTAAACACAACAACTTGTAAACACTTAAAGTTATTCATACACATCGAGTCGTGAGTACTCAAAACTGCAAACTGAGTCTTGCCATCTCATTCTTAGGTTCCGGGTAGGAGCCACTGCTATATCACACTTGATCTCTTTGTGCTTTATTCACCGAACTGCTAAGGTGAGTTTATAGCCCCACTTTTACTTTTATTTACTTGCTTTATAAAACTTTGGGGTGAGAAACATGCAAAACTCTTTTCGGACCTGAAACTGAAAACACTATTACGTGAAACAACCTTGAATCCCAACTATGCTACCGTTAGTTCCCTTTGGGGAGGCGCGATTGTTATGAATAGATCTATTGGGGATGACACCCCCGTTCGAGTTTGACCGGATAGGCAAATGTCGAACGTATACCATATCGTATTGATTGAGTGTACTGAAAATACACTTGCTGGGCTTTTATTTATCATGCTTCTAGATGCATGCACACTGTCGTAGTTTCGGTCGCATGAACTTGGTACTAGCGTAATAGCCTTTTTGCATATAGTGTCATTTACGGAGATGCTATATGTGCAACTGTGGTCCAACTTGAAAACTTGATTACTTAAACCTATGAACTCACCAACCTTTGTGTTGACATTTTAGCATGTTTTTTTTTCTCAGGTTTACTTATTGGCGTGGGCAATGGCAAAGGCATTCGTTGAAGACTGGCATCCGAAGTGTTTCCAAACATTTTAATACAACTTTTAATGGGACAACATATATTTTTATGGGCTTTACTTGCGCACTTTGAAACAATGATGTAAAACTATTTCTTAAATTAATATATCTTTTGAAAATGGAATAGAATTTCCATTCTTTACTACCTTGTGTTGTGTATATTGATTTAGTAGCACCCCATGACCCGAACGCTTATGCTATGAAATTTTGGGGGTGTTACAGATTGGTATCAGAGCCAAGGTTATAGAGAATTAGGTATTTTTCAAAACCTAAACTATAACCACATTTCTTTAAAAACACTTCAACGCCCCCACAGCTGCCGATGTCTGCCATGCCTTGCCTACTGCTACACGATGTAGTCATGCTATGTGTTACTGATGTATATTAGGTTCGTATAAGCTCTTATTTGAATTAAATTAATTATTTCTCAAAGTCATTAAGTTTCTTAATTAACTCACATTTAAACTTTAAGACTGTTCTTGTTTGATTGGGTCGCGAAGTTTAAATGAGAATAATGTTGATGTAACAAACTGAATGAAATTAAGGAATAATTAATTTAAGGATAGTGTAGAGTAGACTACGAATGCTTATACTTGTTACTTCTCTATGTTAAACTGCGAAACATGCCCACTATTGCAATATCGCACTATGATATGCCCCTAATTGCTTCTATGTTATTTCTTTATGTAACATACAACTACTTGATTTATATCATTTTCACACATATATCTAAACCACCTCTGTCACTGGTCACAACCTCTTATTTCACTCATAGATTCTATCTTTCCTAACCCCATAGGCCACTACTCTTTCTATTCTAAACTCAATTATCGTCTTTTCTTGTATCATAGAAGATGGCTAGGAGAAAGTCAACAAGACTCACCCGTGGCCGACCCGCCGCTACTCCCACTCCCACTCCTGCTCCTGCCGGGGCTGCTGCAAACCCACCTGCTATGGATCAAGCCATGATTGACCAACTGGTCAATGAACGCGTGGCAGCAGCGCTAGCTGCGATCAATTCAAACAACTCAACTACTGATGCCGGAACTTCTAGGCCTACTGGTAATAAACGTGGTTGCACGTACAAGGAGTTCCGTAACTGTATGACTGGCGGTTATAATGGAACGGAGGGAGCTGTTGTTTTGACCCGATGGATTGAAAAGCTGGAAACTGTGTTCAGGATCTGCAACTGTGAAGATGAAGATAGGGTGAAGTTTGCCTCGTTCACTTTTCAAGAGGTTGCCTTAACTTGGTGGAATAATTACCTGAAGTCTGCAGGCATCAATGCTGCTTATGCCATGCCTTGGGAAGAATTCAAGGATATGGTGCTCAAGAAATATTGCCCTCGCAATGAGGTCAAGAAGCTAGAGAATGAGTTCTGGAATCTCAAGGTGAAGGGTACTGATATGGCATTCTACAACCAACGTTTCCAAGAGTTGGCCTTGCTATGTCCAGAGATGGTACCAACTGAAACTCGCTTGATAGAGCGATACATCGGAGGGCTACCTCCATCTATTAAAGGAAATGTGACTACCTCCAAGGCTGCTGACCTTCACGAGACTATTGAAGTGTCAAACAAGTTAATGGATCAAGTGATTGAGGATGCCGCTGAAGCAGCAGATAACAACAAGCGGAAGTGGAGTGATAACTCCAAGGACAACAACAACAATCAAAACAAGAGGCAAGAAGTAGCTAAGGTCCGCTCTGCTGGAACAGAAGAAAAGAAGGGCTATGAAGGGAAGCACCCTTTGTGCAACCGCTGTAAACTCCACCACAGTGGTCAGTGTAATGTGAAATGTCGCAACTGCCAGAAGATTGGGCACATGGCCAAAGACTGCAAGTCAAAGGATCTTGGTAACATAACTTGCTTCGGGTGTGGAGAACAAGGACACTACAAGAATGAGTGTCCCAATCCAAGGAGTCAGAATGGAAAAACCCAGATTGAACCAGCCCGAGGAAGAGCTTATTTCCTTGGAGAAAAAGAAGAAGGCCAAGATCAACTTCAACACTATCTAAACTGATGACAACAAAGAAATTATCCGCTTTCTTAGATTTTAATCCTTTAAGTTTTCTACCTATTGTACGCTGTTATGTAATCGCGATGTATTCTGAATATTCCGCTTAATGAATCTTTTATCTTTTGTTTACTTATCACCTCATGTCATTAAATCTGCCTAAAACGACTAGCCTCTCTTCCACGTCACGTTTTAAGTACATATTCTCGCATCTCGTCACCATATCGACCTTGACAATTCTCGCATCGTAAACCACGAGGACGTGGTTTCTTTTAAGGGGTAGGTACTATAACAACTCGTAAATTTCCCTACCGATTTTTCGTGGCTACATTTTTTTTTCTTTCGTTTCGAACTATAATCACGTCAAGTTACGAGTTATATATATATATATATATATATATATATATATATATATTTAAACTTACCGCGACCTCGATAACATTTTCCTTTATTTCATAAATTATATAAATTTTGTATAATAAACATTTTATATATTTTTTTAGAACCGGGCCTCAAGCCCAACCCGATCCATCTCTTCCTCTTGCACTTGGACTCTCGTTGCATCCAACCCAACATAAGTCTTTTCCTTGAGTCAAGCCCACTCGGTTCTTACTCAAGCCAGCGTACCCTTTATGTATTTTAGTATCATGTTTTGTACAAATAGAAGTTGGCACATATGTCTCATATTTCTATAAACAATAGCGAGACCCATCCAAAAATTCAAAACAACATTTTGGCTACTCTATTTTTTTCATGCGTGCATGGGAGACAAACCACGGACCAAACGCCCCTATATTTTTACATTCTCACACAAATGTTGGCAAGGTAAATTCTTTATTTATATGTTTCTGTGAGCATGTGTGCAAAAAAAAACAAATCACAACCTTTTGTACATCATGTGCATGTATATGAATAAGATGGACAAACAAACCAATGACTTTTTATTTTTCTATTCATTTCTGTGGTACCAGTGAACAAAAACCAAAACCAAACCATCACCACTTTGGTCTTCTACTTTTTAATATGTACATGCATGTTTATGTAGTTCAAAGAGGAGACAAGAACACCCAAACTAGCCACCCTAAACTCATATTATATTAAGTCTAAAACACATGTAACCAAGCATTATGACACCTTTTTTTCTTCCCTTTTGTCCTTGGCTGCCGTATACCTCCCAAATACCACAACCCATTTGCTTGTTTCCCCTTAATACTACCTAGAGTCAAGTGTAATCAAGTTGCATGTATCAAGGCTCACATAAACTCTTGGTCATTAACCAAAAGTCCTCCTCCTCTTCCTCCTTAAAAACCAACGAGTCACAAGACTCATCACACATTCTCACATCTTTCACAAACCCACCTCTTGTTTCCACTCTCACAACACCAAGTAAAACTCAAACTCATTCTACTCTTTTGTTCACTGCCGAGAAGAAGAAGGACGAGAAACAAGGTTTCGGGTTTCATTCATAAGTTTACAAGTTCATTTTGGGTTAAGTATAAGCTTTCAAAAGCTAGTTGGCACGTCGGGTTTCTTCCATCTCGAGCTTTTCTCACTCATTCACTCGCCATCTCATTCGGCACGCTAAGTCTCGACCCACTGTGAGCCTCCAAACTTCCTCATTTGTTTACTTCTTTATAACTTTAAGTTTTGTACATACATGCAAGTATATGTGAATTTGGTTTTGTTGTGGAGAGCTTGTGTGGTAGTAACAAAAATCTCGTTAACAAATAAACAATCTCGAAATATATAAACTAATATTCGCGTTGTTTTCAAATCGACATACACATTTATATCATGAGCACATTTGAGCTTTTGAACTTAAAATAACTAAAGGAAACATGAACTAAACAATGAGCAAGTATTGATTTGTTGAGGCTTGAGCACACAAAGAAGAAAAATACAATCCATGCGCATGACCAAAGTGCTGAGTAAAAAAAAAGATAAATATACACAGTAGACACTTGCTAAATATATTTAACTGTAAAATAAAACATAAAAAGTAGCCTAGCTCAGTTGGTTAGCGTGTTGGGCTCTTAAGCGAATGGTCAGTAGTTCGAGCCACAGCAGTGGCAGTTTTGCATTTTTTTGTTATCTTTGCCACTTTCACCATTTGACAGTTTCAGCCCCTCCAATCTAATAGACTTGCTGCCTTTCTTAAAAACTCATATATAAGTTGTAACTTGTAAGAACTTTTACACTTTCAATCCTTAACCTTGAATAACTTATCATTTTACTTAAAAACTTTTATAAGTTTATAACTTGTATAACTTTTACAATATTAAATCCCTCAAGATTAACTTTGGAACATTTCGCCCTAAACCTTTTATAAGATTGATAAGACTTATATTATTTAGCATGTTTCACTAAATAAATATGTTTAAAACATATTTTACGACCACATCGGCGTAAACTATAAATAATATAATAGTTAAAATATATTATTTAACCACGATTTCAATAAATATGTATTTTTATACCTCAAAACCAAATAAATCAAATAAATACAGTTCGATTTGTATTTAATTACTCTTTGATAATACTTGAGCCAAATACTTACAAAACACTCTGAAACTATTTAAACGTAAGCTCTGCCACACAAGCAACATTAAACACAACAACTTGTAAACACTTAAAGTTATTCATACACATCGAGTCGTGAGTACTCAAAACTGCAAACTGAGTCTTGCCATCTCATTCTTAGGTTTCGGGTAGGAGCCACTGCTATATCACACTTGATCTCTTTGTGCTTTATTCACCGAACTGCTAAGGTGAGTTTATAGCCCCACTTTTACTTTTATTTACTTGCTTTATAAAACTTTGGGGTGAGAAACATGCAAAACTCTTTTCAGACCTGAAACTGAAAACACTATTACGTGAAACAACCTTGAATCCCAACTATGCTACCGTTAGTTCCCTTTGGGGAGGCGCGATTGTTATGAATAGATCTATTGGGGATGACACCCCCGTTCGAGTTTGACCGGATAGGCAAATGTCAAACGTATACCATATCGTATTTATTGAGTGTACTGGAAATACACTTGCTGGGCTTTTATTTATCATGCTTCTAGATGCATGCACACTGTCGTAGTTTCGGTCGCATGAACTTGGTACTAGCGTAATAGCCTTTTTGCATATAGTGTCATTCACGGAGATGCTATATGTGCAACTGTGGTCCAACTTGAAAACTTGATTACTTAAACCTATGAACTCACCAACCTTTGTGTTGACATTTTAGCATGTTTTTTTTTCTCAGGTTTACTTATTGGCGTGGGCAATGGCAAAGGCATTCGTTGAAGACTGGCATCCGAAGTGTTTCCAAACATTTTAATACAACTTTTAATGGGACAACATATATTTTTATGGGCTTTACTTCCGCACTTTGAAACAATGATGTAAAACTATTTCTTAAATTAATATATCTTTTGAAAATGGAATAGAATTTCCATTCTTTACTACCTTGTGTTGTGTATATTGATTTAGTAGCACCCCATGACCCGAACGCTTCTGCTGTGAAATTTTGGGGGTGTTACAGTTTATGAACATTCGCCTTCCTGTTTATTCACTATTGGTTTAAGGAAGCTGTAATTATAGTTGGTGTGTGGATTTATAATTGTCGGGTTACAGTTTTGTGTACTCAGATGCTGCTAATATATGGTGGCGGCGTTCATGTAATCGACAATTAATCTATGAACAAATGTGGTGCTTAGTTTATCATAAATTGTTGTAGCTCGATTTTATTTTTGTTATTCTGTCATAATTCTGTTTTGCCTTTATTGTTTTGGGGATATACTTTTAGTTGAGGTATAGCAGCGAAAAGTGGTTCGGTATCCGGGTGCCATAGTAAGTAGAGTGATTTTACAAAGTTTCCCTCAAAAACTGTACTAAAAAGTACAGAAGCGCAAGAAACAAACCTAGTTGGTAGGCATCCCTTTGAAAGTAAACGGCGTGATGCCCAGAAATAAGCCTGAGCAATGGTTGATGATGAAGATAAATCCCAAGCCTCTTCATGCTCAGTAACTTGACCACTGATTTGATTAAGTGTAAACCGAGAGTTGACTTTAAGTATCACTGGACCTCCTACACTAGCTAGCGGGTTCTTGGGGTTCTCTTTTAAAGTCCACTTTATATTCAGTACACTAGTAGACAACATCGACATGTCCTGCACACTCTGTGAAAACAAGTGGGTCAAATAAGGTTAATAAGTCATAATAGGTTGCGGTCATATACGGGTAATTTGATATACTA
The DNA here is from genome assembly GCA_019973895.1 of Chrysanthemum seticuspe. Lineage (NCBI taxonomy): Eukaryota > Viridiplantae > Streptophyta > Magnoliopsida > Asterales > Asteraceae > Chrysanthemum > Chrysanthemum seticuspe. The sequence goes on from BPTQ01000001.1 coordinate 27,829,335, forward strand.
GTCGGGTTGGGCAGACCCGTCAACAGATCACATTTCAATTTTGTAAACATTTTTTTTATAAAGTATGATTCTTCATATAATAAACGATTTAAGACATAGTGTTAAATCCATTTTGACCCGTTAAATAATTAGCCTTTATCGGTTTTGCATTTAATTATTATCAAACAAATAGAGCTTGTATTGACCCGCTTTCATATAAACACGTTGAAAATGCGACCTAGATAAGTAGTAGGGGCTTAGGTGGTATTTGGGATTGCTTATTTTAAAGTATTTACCTGATTGAATATACATAGAGTTAAATAAGCATATATGCATTGTTATCCAAAACACTCAAAACTACTTATCTATTGATAAGCAGATAAGCACTTATAAAAGCAGAATCCCAAACGCCCGCCCAGTTCTTCTAGCACTTTACTAAGTAACATAGTTCGAGTTAATTTCGCATCAATTCTAATTCAAATGTTAACGAGAAGAAGATGCTAAACGAAACATAAATCCTCACCGCATTAGGTTTATCTTAGCTTGATTGATAGAAGTAGAGCATATGGGTTTCTAGTATATAACAGGTATATATAAGAACTAACTGAAGAAAATGTAGACATGTAACATATGCATATGCGTGAAGATGGCAATGCATATTACTTTAGAGTTGGCAATTTCGACCCAGTTACATAGAAATGGGTCAATTTGGGTTTTGTTAAAGGATTTAACTAAAAAGGAAAATGACCCAACAAGTTGGTCAAATTGGTCAAACGGGTAAAATCGCTTTATTAAATAGCGTTGGAATATTTATGCAATATAGTGTTTTTACTCATCATTAGGCAAAAAGCCTTTGCCATCAAAAGGTATTTGTGTATTTTAATGCATTTAGCCAAAACTCATCAATGAAGTGCTTCAAGTCAACTAGGAGAAAACATGAAGAGTGTGGATTTATCATTTAGCCAAAACTCATCAACGATGCTACCAAGTGCCCAACGCCCCAACCCACTATTTGTAATATCAATATTTTTAACTTAATGATGCTAAAAATAAGCAATAAAGGGGCACAAACAGTAGACATACATACCATAAATGTTTACAAAAGATCGAGTTTGAGGAATAACAGCGTTTGAGACACTATGTTGCTACTAGACCTAAACAGCTACAACACCTAAACTGTTACAGCACCTAAACTGTTATGCAACCAAGCTGCACAACCAAGTTACATAGTTTTAGACCTACCTGCACAACCATGTAAAACTCAATAGTTTTTCACCTACAAGACCTACACCATTCAATGTACACCATCTGTTGGTTTGATTGATTCTATTGATTCTACCTTATTGTATTTCCAATAGAAAGATATCAATTGTTCACGATATGCTAGAGAAACTCAACAGGATCATCCACCATCAACGAAAGACTGTTTTTCAAACGGTACAAAAAAATGCAGAGCCAAATACCACAATCTCCGTAATAACCACCTTGTAATGGCACATCTTTTGCATAGCGAAAGGTTATTGAATAACTATGTGGATCAATGTTTTTCTTGGCCATCACCTGACTATCTTCAAGATAAACAGGAATATCCCTTGAAAAAGTCTCCATCCAAGTATCCCACCATGGACGGCCTTCTTTATCAGGACCACCAAGGCTGTCATATATAGTAACGACACCTGATCGAATGTCTAGCACTGCCAAAGCCCAGTGAATATTTGGCTCGTTAATGGGAATGTAAACCTACAATATGAAAGGTGTATTAAAAGCAAACCCGTTCTAAAAAACAATGACAAACTGAAAACAAATATGAATTTAGTTTGAAAAAACTGAACACTTTTGGTATCTAATCAATCAAACAGACGGAAACACCTAAATAAAAAAAATGGCCATCTAACTACCAGATTTGACCCGTTAGACAACCCATCTATGTTTTCACCTTTACATCCTACTTAATAGCACTTATGATCGAATAGTCAAATCACTTTAAAATTTGATTAACTTTCATATCAGTCATATTAAGTTTAGCTTAATCATGCATTTAGCTTTAGAATTAACTACGACTGCATATCTAGGCCCTATTTCATCTCATAACATCACTTAGACTAAATTAGGTTCAAACAAATCTCACCAAAGTCAAATTTCAAGTTTACCTTTAAAAGTCAAAAATCACAAAACAATTTCAATTAGATTCATTTATTGATTTTTAATTTCTTCATTTCTAAGCAAAATTAGTTGATATTTTGGAAATTTAGTATTTGGTTGGTGTTCTTTAACAAGGTATTTTTAGACTAATTTTCATATTTTTCTAAACAAGCTGTTACAAGCTTTAAAGTTGGGCAGATTTCTAAAAACTCCCATGTGCATCTAGCAAACTGAATCTGACATAGCTAATTATGAACATTCCAATAGGATTGTAAAACAGCTTCAGCAAGCTCATAACATGTCAATATAATAGGATTGTGATTTTATGAACATTCCAATCAACATTATTAAATATGGAACCAAGAGAATAAGTTGAAAACTGAAAAACAATAGACTACTTCGTACCTTTTCAACATTTGGGGCAAACCAAGGCACACCATAGGTAATACCATTTGCATAATACATTGGTATATCTCTACTAAGAAGCTTTGTGCTGAAATATGGGCCGACCATCACCCAATCCGCATCTTCAAGTCTAAAGTGCCACATATACAATACCTGTTAGGAATTAGAAATTCCCGGTATTAAAGAGTCGGTCACCTCAAGTATATGTAATCGTTAGAAAGCTCGTAGTCGTAGTTCTTTTAAGTTAAGTAGTAATTTAGTTAAGTAACACCGTGGAGGACGGACGGGTCTTTACCCACTGTATGCCTGATCCACAGCCCAAAGTGTGGCGAGTTATGTAAGACTATAAATACTCTCTACCTTCCAAGGTAGAGAGTTGGAGCTAATAATAATATCTTTCACTTTCTCTCACTAAGTTCCCTAAACCTCTAACTTTCTCTCTCTAGAATTCCATCTTATTCGCCACCTTGTGTTATGGTTTGATGTGTATGTGAAAAGTTATATCTTACAATTGGTATCAGAGAGCCATGGTTAGATCATATCTTGCACATCTTTGGATTTATAGTGGTTTTTAGGTGGTTTTTGAGTTTGAAAAAGTTTAGTGGTTTTTGCATCATTTGGTTGATTTCTTGTGTTAAAGTTTGAATTTTGTTGGTACTTTTATGTTTAGAATCATCAAAAGTGTTTAGGTTTTCATTTGGTAAGCTTGAATCATCTTGGTTGGGTTGTTTTTGGATTGAAAAGTGAAGGTTATTTGGTTTTTCAAGCTAGCGAATTAGCTCTCGGACTTGTTTTCTTGGTAGCGACTTACTTCATAGTTTTGTAGCGACTTACAGTTATAAAATCTAGCGAGTTAGAGCTAGCGAGTTAAAGTACAAGTAGTGGAATCTCCACTACGGTTAGCGACTTGTGGTAGCGACTTAGTCTGTAGCGAGTTGCTCTTTAGCGACTTGCATATCTAGCGACTTGTGTAGCGAATTACTGCACAAATTTGGCTAGCGACTTAGTCTGTGGCGAGTTACTACTTAGCGACTTGCTTTTCTGTTGGCGACTTGGGACTCTAGCGACTTAGACGTGTAGCGAGTTAAGGGTTAGCGACTTAGTGCACTAATTTCTAGCGACTTAGTGCATTATTTGGTAGCGAGTTAGCACTTTATCATCTAGCAACTTGAGTGATTGTTTACGGTTTTCTCTTGATTTAGTAAAATCCCGTGAAAGAATCTATTTCCCGGTTTAATCATAGAGTTATAAAATCCCGTATAATCTGTTAACATGTCTACCAACATTCCCACTGTCCCCACTGTCATCTCCACTGTTGCCGAGGATGTTCAAGCAGCTGGCTCAGATACTCGTCCACCAATGCTTGACAGAACTGACTACGATTCTTGGGCTCAACGAATCAGATTGTATTGCCTTGGAAAGGAAAATGGTGTAAACATTCTCAAATCCATTGATGAAGGACCATATCGGGTTGAAACGACTAGAGACATACTTGATACTAATGAAGATGGTACTCCTATCTACGGAATGGACAGACCTAAGATGTACAATGAGCTTGATAATGAGGAGAAAAAGAGATTCGATGCAGATATCAGGGCTTCAAACATTGTTCTTCAAGGTCTTCCTAAAGACATCTACAAGCTGATCAATCATAACACTGATGCAAAGGCTGTTTGGGATAACGTTAAGATGCTTCTCTCAGGCTCAGAATTAACTATGGAAGACAGGGAATCCCAACTCTATGATGAATTTGAGCACTTCAAGATGAAACCAGATGAGAGTGTCTATGAGTACTATGTGAGATTTCATAAGTTAGTGAATGACATGAGGAATATCAAGATGACTATGCCTAACATTCAGTTGAACTCAAAATTTGTGAACAACATGAATCCCGAATGGCACAAGTTTGTTACCGCTGTGAAGCTCACTAAAGGATTGAAGAACACAAACTATGAGCAACTCTATGCCTTCCTCCTTCAGAATGAAAGACATGCCATGTTTGAAAAATTGATTCTCAATCAGTTCAAAACTAACCCAGGAGAGACAAGCTCGTCTAATGATTCAACTGCCTTCTACTCAAACATTGGAATCACAACCAAAGCATCACAGGTCATACCCTTGGGTAATGGTAATCACAAACTCATCCCTGATCCTCAGTTCAAACAAGCTGATGCTGATGCACACGTGGGTAACATCATTAATCAACTTGCTCTTCTCATTAGTCAAAACATGAATTCTCTTCCACAAACCAACAACAACCTCAGAACTGCATCTAACCCACATAATCAAGCCACTGTTAAAGATGGAAGGATCGTGGTGCAACCAGTTCAGGAAAGACAATATGAACAGGGACGAGGTGGAGCTGGGAGAGGTTATGTTGGAAACCAGAATCGAGGAAGGAATGGTAACCCAGGTCAAGCTAAGCCAATCAAATGCTTTAACTGTGGTGGTGAGGGACACTTTGCAAGGAATTGCACATCTCCAAAGCGTCCACAAAATGCCGAATACTTCAGAGATAAGATGTTGTTGGCTCAAGCTCAGGACAATGGTGCTACTTTGAATGAAGAGGAACTGCTGTTTCTTGCTGAAGGCAATGCCAAGACCTATGATGCAGATGTAGATGAGCAGCCCATTCAGGAGATAGGTCACAATCATCAAAATGCCTTTCAAGTCGGTGACTGCGATGCTTACGACTCTGATGTGGATGATGGACCTACTGCACACACAATATTTATGGCTAGCATCTCTCCCATGGTGTCTCCCAAGGTCACTTCTTCACCACAAGCTGGCCCATCAAAGGACAAACTCATCTCTGAGGTATTAAAGCTATATGATGATGCTGATGTGCAACAGATGCATGACAAAGTACAACCAACCGAAACTTTTGAATCAAATATTGAAAATACGGGTAATATCAATATTGTCCCATATGATCAATACGTGAAACAAAGTGAAAGTGAAGTTGTACCTAGTGATGCATCTTCTGCAGTCAACAATGACTATGTCTTTGATGAATACACTGCATGTGCTCCTGATGATTCCATTATCTCTGAACTTAATGCCTATAAGGAACGTGTTGCCATTTATGAACAACGTGCAAAATTTGAGTTGACCACTCGTGAGCAGGAAATGGATGACCAAGTGCGTACAGTAATTAGAAAAAGTAATTTTAGAGAAGAAGTATTGAAACAAGAATTAAATTCTTTGCAAGAAAAACTCTCTAAAACAGCTAAGCAAAAACAAGAACTTCAAGAAAATGTGAAAATGCTTAAGCAAGAATTCAATGCAAAGGAATCAAAACTCTTGAGAGATTTTTCTAATCTGAAAACTTTGAAAAACAAACTTGAAAACAAGTTGTACATACAAGGAAACACCATTCAGACTGCTCACATGGTCACCAAACATCGAGTCTTAAGCGATAAGCATAGCATTCCACTTGTTGAGGAACCAAATCCAGAGGTAATCAAAAAGGCTAGAAATGCTCATAAGGTGATTTATGATGGTAATGAAATTCTTAAGCCTAGGCAGAAACCTAGTTGCGTTGAGTGCACTGAGGAAGACAATAAATCAGATGAAGTCACTAGGGAAAGGATGAACAAAAAACTAGATGACCCTAAATGCAAAGAGAAAAAAATAATTATCTCTCCTCACGATTACAAAAAGGAAAACTGGATTGCATTAAACAAGTTTAAGCCTCAGACTTTGTTGACTCCCGAACAAGTCTTCTGGAAAATGGATTTAGATAAGCAGAAAGCCGAAAATATTGTAGAAACAAACCCTCCCCTTCGGAAAATGCCTAGAGCAACTGTGTATCCTCCTAATACACCTATGCATCTTGTACCTAGAACAATTGCCACTAAAAGCAAGACATTAATTAGCCAATACGTTATATTCCAACTATTTGTTGATTTTGAAAAAACTTGCAAGAAAAGGATCACTCCCACTGGTATAACTGAAGGTGAAAGAGGTTTTGAACAAATGAAAGAATGTTATTTAACTGAGGTCATGCCTTTCTTTAAACTTCTAAAAGATCACTTTGAGAGTCTTAAAAAGGGGGTAGAAGCTGATATTAAGGGTATGGAAAAGGAATTTGATGCAATGGTTGCTGAAGTTAGTGATTATGAGCGTGCACTAAAATATAATGAAATTGAGAGAAAGAACTTGCATACATTAAATGAGAATCTTATTACTGAATGTGTTGCTCAAGATGTGTTTTTCACTGCTTCAAATTGCTCCATTAATGCTTCAAAATTTCATGAATTATCTGTGGCCCTGAAAGTCTCCCATGATCGTGTCATTGAGCTTGAAAAAACTAATTCTAAACTAAACGAGAAAATTGAACTGGATGATCACGACACGTTGGTTAAACACTTTTCTAAACTAGAAGTTGAGTATTTTAATTTACAACTAAAATATCAACATCTCAAAGAAAATGTCAAAACTTCAAATATCAAGACATCTTCAGATGCTCCAGAGTTTGATGCAGTTTTTCAAATTAACAAACGTGATGAACAGATTCAAGCTCAGTCCAACACGATCAGAAAGTTGAAGACCCAAATCTCTCAATTAAAGGGTCAAACGAACAATATGACAGGCTCCCAAATGCCTCCCTCTTTAGATTCTCAGAATTCTCAAACGTTTAATCTTCAAAACCTAGTAAATGCTTTACAAAAGGAAAACGAAAGTTTTCTAGAAGAGAATGAAAAGGTTAAACGTCATTTCAATGAGTTGTTTGAATCAATTAAAGTCACTCGTAACAAAAACAACGAACAAATAACTTCATTGCAAAAGGAAATTGAGAATCTGAAGAGTCAGGTAAAAGGGAAAATGCCAATGATCAATGAGGAGAATGTTGTATCTAAGGTTCACTCTGGGAATAAATCTACTTTATCTGTGACATATGTCCCCCCTCACCTAAGGAACAACAAACTTGCCATTCAAACATATTTCTCATACCTTAAGGATTGCTTAGAATGCCTGCGTGAGATTGTTGAAGAGGATAAGCTAGAGAAACCTCATGATAATGCAATTGGACATGCATGCTTATATGCCAAACGATCTCAAGAAATCTTAGAATGTTTGATCACTATATGCCCAAAGACATTAGGTGAGAGAGTTAACCCCTTGATTCCATGCTCAATGCCTAAGGCCAAACATGACATGCACTCGATTCCCAATGGTTTGAATGTAAGGAGTAGTGCACCAGTGAGTAGTTCAGATTTTAGATCTGTCAATACTAGGAAAGTGAACTCAAATGTGCCTTCTAGGAGTACTAATCTCAGTACCTCTAATGTTAAGAAAGTGAACCATAGTGCACCTGCATGTAGTTCAGATCCCAGCACATCTAAACAGGTGGTGCAAAGAGTAGTAAAACAAACTAATGTTCCCATTCCCTCTACAGGAGTAATCAGTGACATTAAAGGGAGCAGGTCAAAGTCTCAAAACAATACAAGGAATGATAGGACCTCTCAAGCTAAAAATGTGCACTGGAAGAGAGTAGAAGAACAATCTAGGAACCTTAAGTTTGAATCGAATAAAACGAATCGTGTTGATTCTAGTATTAGCCATAAGCATACTGTAATTAATTCGAATTCTGATGCTATTTGCAAACCTTGTACTGATGATTGCTTGAATTCTGTTTCTAATCATGAATGTGATGTTAATGTTCTGCCTAATGATGTTAATTGTCCAGTTAATGTTGTTAATGCTAAAATTCATGCTAAAAAGGCTAAAAGGCAAAAGCGAAAGAGAGTTAGAAAACAATGGAAACCCACAGGAAGAACATTCAGCAGAATAGGCTTTTATTGGATACCTGTTGGTCATAAGACTAATCAGATAATGCCCACTAGAAAATGGATGCCTACTGGTAGAACTATTCCCTTAAGAAGTGGTCACACTGTAAATAGGACTAATACAGACACTAGTATTGCATCTATTCACAATGATTCCCCTACTTCACTGTCTGATATGAATGCTTCTATTTCTGATATGGGTGGTCCAACTGTTGCTACTAACCAAATGGAACCCATTCTTGCATGGGGATCCCAAATATCCAGTTATCCATTCTTGTCTGTGTTCAACTGCAGATCGTTCAAATCGTTCTGTGGTACCTGGACTCAGGCTGTTCCAAGCATATGACTGGAGACCGGTCACGGCTCATGAACTTCGTGAGCAAATTCATCGGGACTGTTAGATTTGGTAATGATCATTTCGGTGCTATTATGGGTTATGGAGATTATGTTGTTGGTGATAGTGTCATCTCCAGAGTGTATTATGTGGAAGGTTTAGGTCATAATCTGTTCTCTGTTGGTCAATTCTGTGATTCTGATCTAGAAGTGGCCTTCAGAAAACATACCTGCTTTGTAAGAGATCTAAATGGTAAGGAACTGTTGAAAGGAACTCGTGGCTCAAACCTTTACACTATCTCTATCGATGACATGATGAGAGCTTCACCAATCTGCTTGTTATCAAAGGCTTCAAAAACAAAGTCATGGCTATGGCATCGTCGTCTCAATCACTTGAACTTCGGCACCATCAACGATCTTTCCAGAAAGGACTTAGTTGTAGGTTTACCTAGACTAAAGTATGAAAAGGATCATCTTTGTTCAGCATGTCAATTGGGAAAAAGCAAGAAGTATGCCCATAAACCCAAACCTACTAACTCTGTCACAGAAGTTCTTCATATGATTCATATGGATTTATGTGGACCAATGAGGGTGCAGAATATCTTTGGGAAGAAATATGTGTTAGTTGTGGTTGATGATTATTCTAGATTCACCTGGGTCAAGTTCTTAAGGACAAAGGATGAAACTCCTGATATCATCATCAAACTCATCAAACAGCTGCAGGTTAGACTAAACAAAACTGTCAGAATTATCAGAACAGACAATGGAACTGAGTTTGTCAACAAACAACTTAGTGAATTCTATGAAAGCGTTGGAATCAGCCATCAAAGAAGTGTTCCACGAACCCCTCAACAGAACGGTGTAGTTGAAAGACGAAATCGTACTCTCGTTGAAGCTGCCAGAACAATGCTGATCTACTCAAAGGTTCCAATGTTTCTCTGGGCTGAAGCAATTGCCACTGCATGCTACACACAAAATCGTTCCCTGATTCACACCAGTCATGGAAAAACTCCATACGAACTTGTCCACAACAGGAAACCTAATCTATCTTTCCTTCGTGTGTTTGGTGCCTTGTGCTATCCAACTAATGAGGGTCAAGACTTGGGTAAACTTAGAGCTAAAGCTGACATTGGAGTATTTGTAGGATATGCACCCAACAAAAAGGGATACCGAATCTACAACAAAAGAACCCGAAATATCATGGAAACAATTCACGTTACGTTTGATGAGCTGACCGGTCAAATGGCTCCTGGACACTCCAGCTCAGGACCCGCACTTCAAAACAGTCCTGTTGGTTCATCTCTTGTTCCAAACTCCTCTCAAGAAACTCCATATGTACCTCCATCTGAAGATGATGTAAAGAAACTGTTTGATCCCATGTTTGATGAACTGTATGAGTCTACTACTAATGAGGTGCTGATCCCTACAACAGAGGATGCTCATATTCCAGTGAATGAAGTCAATTCATCAGTCTCTATATCTGTAAGTCAAGAAGCACCTGCTGCTGATCCTTCAGTCTCATCAACAAATCATCTCTCTTCAAATGTACATCATGGAAATGTTTCTGGCACCAATGATGAAGTTAATCCCTTTGCAACTCCTGAAGATGCTCCATTTGAAAACATATTTGCTACTCCTGTATCATCATCAGAACCATCTTCTTCAGGAGACATCGACTCAGCTACTTCAGTTCCTCAACAAATGCCACATGAACACCTCAGAAAATGGACTCACGATCATCCATTAGACAACATCATTGGAAATCCCTCTCGTCCTGTATCAACCCGGAAGCAACTCGCAACCGATGCCTTATGGTGCTTCTTCAACTCCGTACTATCTAAGATCGAACCAAAAGACGTTAAAACTGCCATGAATGAAGATAGCTGGTTCAATGCTATGCAAGATGAAATTCATGAGTTTGATCGTCTTGATGTATGGGAGTTAGTACCTGCTCCAGACTGTGCTATGATTATAGCTCTAAAATGGATCTTCAAAGTAAAACTTGATGAGCATGGTGATGTGTTGAAAAACAAGGCTCGATTGGTTGCTAAAGGATATCGTCAAGAGGAGGGTATAGACTTTGAAGAATCATTTGCTCCAGTTGCTCGAATCGAGGCAATCAGAATCTTTTTGGCTAATGCTGCAAGTAAGAACATGGTGGTATATCAGATGGATGTAAAGACGGCATTTCTGAACGGAGATCTTAAAGAAGTCGTCTACGTCAGCCAACCTGAAGGATTTGTGAATCAAGAGCATCCTACTCACGTTTATCGTTTGAAGAAGGCTCTTTACGGTTTAAAGCAAGCTCCAAGGGCTTGGTATGATACACTCTCAAAGTTTCTTCTTTCAACCGGATTCAGCAAAGGAGCAGTTGATCCTACATTGTTCACCAGGAAGTCAGGCAAACATTTAACTCATGTTCAAATTTATGTTGATGATATTATTTTTGCCTCGACTGACCCAATGGAATGTGATCGTTTTTCTAATGAAATGAGTTCAAAGTTTCAAATGTCAATGATGGGACAAATGTCATTTTTCTTGGGATTACAAATTTCACAAAGTCCCGGAGGCATTTTCATAAATCAATCTAAATATGCAACAGAGATTTTAAAGAAATTTGGATTTGATTCAAGTGACCCTGTTGACACCCCCATGATTGACCGAACCAAACTAGATGAGGACCTCTCAGGGATCATGATTGACCAAACGAAATATAGGAGTATGATTGGATCCCTGATGTATCTCACTGCTAGTAGACCAGACATCTTATTCTCTGTGTGCATGTGTGCTAGATACCAGGCTAAGCCTACTAAAAAGCACCTTGAAGCAGTTAAACGGGTCTTTCGGTATCTCCAAGGAACCATTAATATGGGACTATGGTACCCGAAGGACACCGGTATGTCACTAACGGCCTATGCAGATGCCGATCATGCAGGTTGTCAAGATACTCGTCGAAGTACGTCTGGAAGTGCTCAGTTTTTGGGTGATAAGCTTGTGAGCTGGTCTTCAAAGAAGCAAATGAGTACTTCTATTTCCTCTACAGAGGCTGAATACATAGCCATGTCATCTTGTTGTGCTCAAATCTTATGGATGAGATCTCAATTATCTGACTATGGCTTTGAATTCAACAAAATCCCTCTGTACTGTGATAATAAAAGTGCTATTGCTCTCTCATGCAACAACGTTCAACACTCAAGAGCAAAGCATATCGACATTCGACATCATTTCATCAGGGAACAAGTGGAAAAAGGTGTAGTGGAACTATATTTTGTGAGGTCTGAATATCAGTTAGCGGACATCTTCACCAAAGCTCTTCCAAGAGAACGTTTTGAGTTTATTCTTCCACGTCTTGGTTTGAAAAGCCTTCAACCAGAAACTCTCAAACGTCTTCAGGAGGAAGACGAGGAGTAAAGGTCTTTCTTCATCTATCTCTTGTAAATATTTATTCATAAAAACAAAATACAAAATTATAAAATCCTCAAAAAATCAAATAGAAAAATATAAATCTCTCAAAATCCATAAAAATTTGAAAAATTCGAAAAATCTTCAAAAAATATTGTCATTTTGTTTTGTTTCTCTCGATTCGATAATATCTACGGTCTTGATGTTGTCATTCAAAGAATGACACGGGACTTTAGATGTTGTTCGAATTTTTATTAAAAAAAAAAATAAAAAAAATAAAAATAAAAAAAAAATAAAAAAAATAAAAAAAATTTCAAAAAATCAAAAAAAAATATTTTTGGGAGAAAGAGAAAAAATGGTTTATTGTCATCTTCAGGCAATAACCCGCTTTTAAAGAAAGAACAGAGCCATGTTTTACCATGTTTTTCAAATCTCATGCTCTGATTCTATAAACTCCTATCTGCTGAAAACTAAATGCTTTGAAAAATAACCCAATCTCTATTTTTGATAATCATCAGGACTCATTTGTCAAAATCTCTATCTCTCAATCAACAACCTACGTCATTGATTGAGGGGGAGAATGATTTCAATTAAATTAAAAAGTTATTTGGCATTAAATTGTTTTCAAAAGATATACATGCATGGTTTTATAAATGGATTTTAAAGTCTTAAAATCCGATCCTTATCAGTTCAAACGCTTTCACAATCAAGTCACAGTTCTCCCTAAAAGTTTTCAAAATCAATTTAAATCTATACGAGATCACAAATCTCAAATGATTTGATAATTGTGATCGGGGGAGAATGTGTGATTTAAATTAGATTTAAACTGACATTAAGGTAAATGGTTTCACATGAATGAACATGCTGTCCCTCCCACATGTGACAAACGATTTCAATTTTTCAATGCACATGTTGAGGGGGAGCACCTATCTTAAACCTATGATTTGAAACGTGATCATTTATCCCAATGTGCAGGTTCCCTCTAGTATGTGCAAATCTCTTTTCAAACCTCGAGGCACATATTGAGGGGGAGCAAAATTCATGGAAACCTCATCCTTCCCGGAAATGTTATACCCACTTGATCAGTTGAGGGAAGTGATGTTGATATCTTTTAGAAAATTGTAATCAAAGAAGTTAATTCTTTCTCTTGCCTCCATGTGCTTAACATTTCTCAAATATTTGATGCACATGTTGAGGGGGAGTTCTCGTTCTAAAAATATCAAAAACAATTCAGGTACAAAATGCTTTGATAATATATCACATGTATCTGAATTGATTTTCAAATGGTTTTCAATTGAATCCAATGGCAGATGAACAATACCAAATTGACCGACCAACTTTACTTTATGTACGGTGATATAAGGATGATAAGGTTAGGTATTGGTTCCCATGATCCGCCAGAACCGGAGGGATCTACCCAGGGACAATCCACTAGTTAGTGTAGAAGTCCTTAGGTATGATGATAAAAGGAGAAAAGTGAGATATGGGAAGAGTGCGGACTAAGACTGAGCTAGTACTGGAATAAACCCAACAAGGTAATAGCTATGAAGTCTCGGTAAGCACTGAAGGGGTTGAAGAATTAAAAAGAATTGAATGAAAATAGGGTGAAAACAAATAGCCCTCCATTAATTCAACCTTAGGGCAGAAACCGGGTTCACTTCATATGCTACTGATGGTAACATCGGTATTGAAGACAAGACGTCATGGACCCAGTGACGCAATGCACTTCAACTTTCCAAACCACTCAAGTTCCTCTTAAAAGGGCTTGTTTCATTCTCACGGGGAACCGACATTATCTATCGACTTTCTCTTAGAGATTGTTGATATTGAAGTAGGAGACCCTCTCCCTAGTCTCCGGCACAGGATCCAAATATGCACAAATTGAGTCTAGAGCCACGAGATCATCAATAAATCTCATTAGGACACTTTTCAATGTAGACTCTCTGTTTCACACAATGTGGAAAGAGAGATTATATCTTGAGTCCTACGCATTATCCTTGTGGTATTGCCAGAACATCTGAGTGATGTGTTTACATATTCACAATGAAGATGGAAAGCCTTCTGGAGCCAACATCAAACAAGCTCCTGGTAGGTGGCATGTGAGATCTATTTTATAGATCAACCATGTGACAACTGAACAGAAACAATGGGGCGATTCAATCTCTTGAATCAAACCTGGTTCAGGTTAGGGATTGACGGATACCTTTGAAAAACCGGTCTTTGTGCTTATAAACTCTTTTCTTTAGCACATCGACCGTGTACTCATTTTTCATACCAAAAGGTATTTTTATGATTGATAATTGATTTTCAATAAAACCTTCGTTGTATTGCAAAAACAATTTCTATTGAGCAATACTCGACTGTTTTTCAAATCTCTTTTCATCAATCAGTGGACTTAAAAAATTCGCTGGTTCACTCACTCCGTGTTGTCTTCTTTGAGACGTTCCGGTTTGAGAACAGCTAGAACAGCTGCGAAACCCTGTCAAGGAGATTCTTAGGAATCCTACCTGATCACAGGCAGTATTTATACTGATCAACGGGGAACCGTGGGCCGTGTACCTCAATTCATCGAAAGTGATCAAAGACACTTTCGTGCGATTTGTTGCTAACTGTTGTATGCAGGTACGCCCGACGTTTGCAGCTGATCAGAATGAAGCGGTCAATCCACAGCCGCATGCTCACTTAACACATTCATCTCAAAAGAAATCATGATTAGTGCATCAATGACTCTGATATTTTCACTCCATGTTTCTGCTACGCTACTGCCAATATCATGATTCAACAAATGCTTCCGCTACTCTGATGAGAAGATATCATGATCCAGAATGTGAGCATGTCGGTCCCAAAGTCACAACACCACAATGGATGTCTCAGAGATTTTTGATAGCCGATGATCTCCAAAGATGGCTCAAACTCATCATCACGCGGATCAGTAAAAGACCTCCACTTGGAATAACCAAACATGCATTGTGAAGAATCATTGACTACGAGCTTAGGAGCAAAGGACTACATCAAGAATGCAAGATCAATTGTTAAATGTCATATCTATTTGTATTCAATGTAATTTTGGTATATTATTGAGGTGACCTCCCTTAGGGGGAGATTGTTAGGAATTAGAAATTCCCGGTATTAAAGAGTCGGTCACCTCAAGTATATGTAATCGTTAGAAAGCTCGTAGTCGTAGTTCTTTTAAGTTAAGTAGTAATTTAGTTAAGTAACACCGTGGAGGACGGACGGGTCTTTACCCACTGTATGCCTGATCCACAGCCCAAAGTGTGGCGAGTTATGTAAGACTATAAATACTCTCTACCTTCCAAGGTAGAGAGTTGGAGCTAATAATAATATCTTTCACTTTCTCTCACTAAGTTCCCTAAACCTCTAACTTTCTCTCTCTAGAATTCCAACTTATTCGCCACCTTGTGTTATGGTTTGATGTGTATGTGAAAAGTTATATCTTACAATACCCATACATCAATGTGCTGCGATATCAAAAGTATACAGAAAAAAACTACATTAGCGAAATGACAGATGGAATTTAAACGGTTTCAGGGATAATAAGTAGGTAATAATTACATACCAAATCAGACAACCAGCCTTTCCTGTTGCCGTCCTTGGCCACTAAAGCAGCCCAAAATTTATTGTATAGTTCCGCATTTGACCAAGGTAAACAAAATTTCATCTCCTTCTTTGAACGTAATAACATGTTAATGTCTGAATGACAATTGGTCTAGTGGCTGGGGAACCTTCAGGACGATTCAATTCCTGTGAAATGATGAAACAACTCCTATTTTACATCCACTCACAAGATTAATACTACACATACAGTTAAAAGGTTTCAATTTGCATGTCCCTATATGCCTGAACAAAATATAGAAACATACGACCTACATAGTCGCCCGACCAATGCAAGCATACATAAGGAAAGTACAGTACTTATGAGCTTTTAAGACACAACCAAGGCAAGCATACCTATAAGACATTTTCTTTACTAAAATCTATTTTGACCCGTTACATAAATCAATTGAAAACAAGAGAATAAATCAATTGTATCACTTCTAAATTATATGACTTCAAAATTCTATACTAAGGGCTACCTATCGAAATTCTACATATTAAGTATAATATGACTTACTTTAACTACCATAAGCTTCAACAAACATGAATTGAATAATAATTAAGTATAAGTACCTCTTTCCATGGTTCAAGTTGTATCTCACTTCCATCAGGACCAATAAGGGACTGTATCTTAGATTTATAGATCCTAGATCTAGGACGACACTTTCTAGCCCTTCTTGGTATGGTAGGTGGTGGAGCTGTGTATGGAGAAGACAGGTGGCGGCTCTTCTTTCTCTCTCGTTCAAAAGGAACCCTTACAGTTACCACATCATCATCCATCTCCTCATCAAACAAAGAGTTCAAATCCTGAAAATGAGATACAAAACTCTTTGTTAATACAAATATCGTCATTAAACGTTATTTATATTTTTTATCTTTACCTAAGTTTTGTTAACGACAAAAGTAAATTTAATTTGTATAAAAGCTTAAAGCTTGTCAAGTTTAATAGATATTAAAACAAGCTTTTTCAAACAATATATTCATCATTCAAGCATTTACATTTATAATTAGTGACATCTTGATATGACTCTAATCATTATGTATGATAGCAGTTTTTAGAATGTGTTAGGTTCTTAAAACCAAACACTAACTTAAGTACTTGCATATTTCTAAAAATAGAAATACAACATATGACATCATGTGATGCATCATGGAAATCATTGGAAGATTCCATTAGATATTTTGTGTGGATTTGTACTCTTCATATCTTGCATAATCTCACTTAGATAGAGTTGACTTTTGCAAGATTTGATATCTTGACTGTCAGACCCGACGGTACCAAATTGGTACACGGGCGGAACCCTTTTAAGGGTTCCGCGGTCCGTGGACGCTCCTGTCCATTTTGGCTATAAATAGCAATGCCAAGCCAAGTAGTTTTTCACCCCTTTCCAATATACTCTCATACATATCTTCTCTCTAACCTTTCTAACTCAGTTTCATATCATAGTAGTGATCTCTTTTGTAGCAAAGAAGATCAAGTCACATTCAAGCTTCAAACGAGAAGTTGGAAGTCTTGTTTGTTTAGTGTTGTATGATCTAGTGTTGATTCATACTTCATTGTTGTATTAAACCATCATAATCTTTTGAGTGTGAGTGGTTAGTATTTTAGTCCTCAAAATACATTGTATGTGGGAGTATTTGTACCCTTGGAAAGAACTCGACATCTAGCTTAGTGTCGGAAATTGTATAAGCGAAGTGTAAAGGTTTTCTCCGCCGGTGAAAGGAGCTTGTTGACTAGTGAAGTTAAACTCTCGAGTGTGAGACTCGGGGAGTGGAGTAGGGCAAGGAAAAAGATTTCTTGTAGACCGAACCACTATAAACAACTTGTTGTGGTTTGATCATTTCTTTCCTTATTTACTCTTTACTTATTGCTTGCATATTTCATCAACATATCCAAGATCAATATCAATTGATCTTTAAATAAGTTTCAAAACAAAGTTTTTAATTGGTAAACTATTCAACCCCCCTTCTAGTTTTCTACAATTGGTATCAGAGCCTCGTTGCTCAAGAATTTCTAAAATAATTTGTATTTTATAAACTTGAAACGATCCATGGATTCTGAAAACTTTAAAGAAGGGCAATCTATGCAAAGACCACCACTCTTTGAAACCAATGGATTTATCTATTGGAAAAACCGTTTTGAAACATATGTAAAGTCAAAAGATATAGATCTTTGGTTTATTATTGTTAAAGGGGATTTTAGTTCTACAACAAAGGACATCTCTGTTGATGAACAAAAGAAATTAGTTGCTAAAAATAATGAAGCTAAAATGATGCTTTACAATGCTTTACCTAGAAAAGAATATGAAAGAATTTTTATGTGTGAAACCGCCAAAGATATTTGGGAATCTTTGATTATTACACATCAAGGTAATTCACAAGTCAAGGATAACAAAATTGATCTTCTTGTTCAACAATATGAACAATTTGTTATCCCTGAAGATGAAACCATTGACTGTGGATTTGCTCGCTTTAATACTATTATTACATCACTTAAAGCACTTGATGAATCTTTTCGTAGTAAGAACTTTGTCAGGAAATTTCTTAGAGCACTCCATCCCAAATGGAGAGCTAAAGTGACCGCTATTGAAGAATCAAAAGATCTCTCAAAAATGTCACTAGACGAGCTAATCGGTAACCTCAAAGTACACGAAATGGTGATGGAGAAAGATTCGGAGATCATCAAAGGAAAAAGGGAGAAGATCAAATCCGTTGCTCTAAAAGCAAAGGCGGAATCAAGTGATGATGACGAATCTTGCTCCGGTAGTGAAGATGAGGAATATGCCATGGCCGTTAGAGATTTTAAGAAGTTCTTTAGAAGAAGAGGAAAATTCGTAAGACAACCTCGAGAAGAAAAGAAGCCATTCCGAAAAGATCGGGATGACAAAAAGGGTAAAGGTGAAAGAAAGTGTTTTAGATGTGGTGATGCAAATCATCTCATAGGAGAATGTCCCAAGCCACCTAAAAGCAAAACTCAACGAGCTTTTGTAAGTGGTGCTTGGAGTGATAGTGAAGACGATGAAGAATCAAGCAAGGAAGAGATCGCTCTAATGGCACATGAGTCAAATGAGGTACTTTCCGACTCTTCTTACTCTTCAGTTGATGATGACACTTTGCAAAAACAATATAATCAATTGTGTGAGCTAAGTCTAAAAATCATAACTAAAAATAAATTTTTAAAAACCAAAAAGGAATTTTTGGAAAATGAAGTTTATGAGTTAAAAGAAAAAGCAAAACGACTTGAAAAGGGAAAGGCAAATGACGATGGTTGTAAATCATGTCAAGAGCTTAATCTTGAAATAGAAAAACTAAAGCTCACACAAGATGTTTTAATCGAAAATAATTCTAAATTTAAAACGTTTAACAAAAACATCGCTCTTGCCGATGAAATAGTTAAAATCCATAAAACACCAGGAGACATGAATGGGCTAGGATTTAATGAAGTCTTAATTCCAAAGAGTCAAAACAAAATGGCCGAAAAGGACGAACAATCTGTCAAAATTGCTGCAGTACAGCACGGACCAGACGGAACCAAAATAAGGGTTCCGTCCATGGAAACAAATGGTGCCGTGGGTACTTCAGCAGGACAAAATGTTCGTAATGCGGACCGTACTGAATTTGTCAAAGTAACAAAGAAAACCAAGGATAATGTTAAACTAAAACCAGCTGTTACATCAGGAGTAGGACTTGCTAAAAATGAATTTAGATAAAAAACTACTCAACAACGATATAAAGCACCTTTTGCCAAACGCCCCTTTCCTAAGAGCAACCACAACGTACAACCCAGCTACCAACACAATAGTTGGAATCAAAACTTCCCTAGACCATATCAAACTCCAGATTACATGTCATGGAATTCTTTCCCATCATTTCCATACATGAATCAAATAAATGGTATGTTTAACTTACATGTCATGGAATTCTTTCCCATCATTTCCATACATGAATCAAATAAATGGTATGTTTAACCCAAACGGACCCATGACCAAATGCTTGAGTTATTTACTTCTTAGGTATGCTTGAAAGTTGGATTGGAACCTGATGAATGGATAAAAGATAGTGGATGCTCACGACACATGACGGGCAAAAAAAGTCTCTTCTCATCATACCAAGAGTATGACGGAGGTAATGTCACTTTTGGTAGCAATCTCAAAAGCAAAATCATTGGCAAAGGTACGATCGCTCATAACTCTCTAACTATTGAAAATGTTGCTCATGTGGATAGGTTAAGATTTAATCTACTTAGTATTAGCCAATTATGTGATAAAAAGTATAAAGTACTATTTGATGAAAATGGTAGTAAAATACTAAAATATGGTATCACCATAGCTAAAGGAGTTAGGCAAAATAACATATATGTCATGAAGATAGATAAAACATATAACAACAAGCTTTGTCTAACAACATTAGATGATAGCTCATCTCTTTGGCATAGACGCTTAGGTCACGCTAATATGAGACTTATACAAAACCTATCTTCAAAAGAGCTAGTTAGGAATTTACCAAAACTAAAATATGACTAACACTTTTGCGACGCTTGCAAAATTGGTAAACAAACCCATAGTAGTCACAAATCTAAAAATATGGTGTCCACATCTAAGTGTCTAGAATTATTACATATGGACTTGTTTGGACCATCCGCTATAAGAAGCTACGGAGGCAACTTATACACTTTGGTCATAGTAGATGATTACTCAAGGTTTACTTGGACGTTGTTTTTGAAAACCAAAAATGAAGCTTTTGATAAATTTGAAATTCTTAGCAAGAAAATTCAAAATCTACTAGGTGTTAAAATTGTGTCGATCCGAACGGATCATGGTCGTGAATTTGATAACGAAACTCAATTTGGAAACTTTTGTGATACAAATGGTATAACACATAACTTTTCCGCTCCACGAACACCTCAATCAAATGGAGTAGTAGAACGTAAAAATAGAACAATTCAAGAAATGAGTAGAACAATGCTTAATGAACAAAACATTCCTCAAAAGTTTTGGTGTAACGCCGTTGACACTTCTACATATATTTTGAATAGAGTCTTAATACGTCCTTTCTTAAACAAAACACCATATGAGCTTTATAAAGGTAAAAAGCCAACGTTAGGATATTTTAGGGTCTTTGGTTGTAAATGCTTTATTCTTAATACTAAGGATTATCTCACCAAGTTTGACCCAAAGTCTTATGAAGGTGTATTTCTTGGTTATTCTCAAACTAGTAAAGCTTATATTGTCCTAAACAAAGAAACAATGATAGTCGAGGAATCGTTGAACATAACATTCAACGAAAGTCCACCTCCCTCTAAGACATCACCTTTGGTAGATGATGACTTAGTTGAAAGTCAAATAATAGAAAGTCAAATTAATGATAACAAGGAAGATGAACCATTAAATAAGGAAATTATAAACATCAAAGAATCTAAAAGTCATCCTTTAGAAAAAGTCATAGGACAACTTAATCAAAGAACCTTAAGGTCACAAGCCCAAAATCAAAGTAATTATTTTTGTTTTGTATCCACCATTGAACCAAAAAACATAAATGAAGCAATAAAAGATGAATCATGGGTAATTGCCATGCAAGAAGAATTAAACCAATTCGTTAGAAATGATGTTTGGAAATTAGTTCCAAAACCTAAAGATCAAACCATAATTGGAACGAAATGGGTTTTTTGAAATAAAATGGATGAAAATGGTATAGTATCTAGAAACAAAGCTAGGCTTGTTGCACAAGGCTATAATCAACAAGAAGGTATTGATTATGATGAAACTTATGCTCCGGTAGCTAGACTCGAATCTATTAGAATATTACTTGCTTATGCATGTGCTTATGACTTTAAATTATTTCAAATGGATGTTAAAAGTGCTTTCCTTAATGGGTTTATTAACGAAGAAGTGTATGTTGCTCAACCTCCCGGTTTTACCGACTTTGAGAAACCACATCATGTCTTCAAACTCAAGAAAGCATTGTATGGTCTTAAGCAAGCACCAAAAGCTTGGTACGACCGACTTAAGACTTTTCTTATTGATAACAAATACTCTATGGGATTAGTAGATAATACTCTTTTTACCAAGAAAAAGGAATCACATATTATCATTGTTCAAATATACGTTGATGACATTATATTCGGATCAACTTGTCAAGAGCTATGTGATGATTTCTCTAAAATCATGCATGACGAGTTTGAAATGAGTATGATGGGTGAGTTAAATTTCTTTCTAGGACTTCAAATTAAACAACTAGAAGATAGCATTTTCTTTAACCAATCTAAATATATAAAAGACATGCTTAAGAAATTTGGTCTTGAAGATTCCAAACCAACTAAAACACCCATGTCTTCGGACACTAAACTCACCAAGGACGAAGAAGGTGAATCCATAGATAACACTAAATATAGAGGAATGATTGGTAGCCTACTCTATCTTACGGCTAGTAGACCCGACATTATGTTTAGTGTTTGTCTATGTGCTCGCTTTCAAGAAAACCCAAAGGCATCACACTTAGAAGCCTTAAAAAGGATTTTTAGATACATTAAGGGAACAACGTGTTTAGGATTATGGTATCCCAAAGGAACGGGTGTAGAAACCATAGTGTATGCCGACTCGGATCATGCCGGTGACTATGTCGATAGAAAAAGTACAAGTGGTATTTGAACTTTTGTTGGACATTGTCTCACCTCATGGTTTGCAAAGAAGCAAACGGCCTTAGCCATCTCAACTACTGAAGCCGAGTACGTTTCAGCCGGAAAGGCATGTCAACAAGCTCTTTGGATGAAGCAAGCTCTCGTAGATTACGGAATTCATCTCAACGATATTGTGATACTTTGCGACAACAAAGGAGCCATCGATCTCAGCAAGAATCCCGTTCAACATGCTCGTACAAAGCATATTGAAATCCGTCATCACTTTCTTCGCGACAATGTTCAAAAAGGAAACATCTCAATCGAGAAAGTATCCTCCGAAGACAACATTGCCGACATCTTAACTAAGCCTCTTAAACGAGAACCTTTTAATCTTCTTAGACTTGGTTTAGGGTTAATGGAACCAAACATGTAGGATAAACATAGCCCAAAACATTAGAATAGTCAAAACAAAACAATTTTGTCTTGTAATCTGCTACTGTAGCCACGGCACCAAACGATAACACGGACGGAACCAATATTTTGGTACCGTCTGGTCCGTGGTGTCTATAGAAGCAAAACTGCTATATACTAAACATCCTCTTCCTCAAAACCCACTTTACCAAAACGTGTAAACATTAAACCAAGCTCATCATTGACACCTTCCCTTTCACTAATCACTGAAGATAACATCATTGTAAGTATCCTAACTACATTTTATCTCTAAATTCTGAGTCTAGGATTCTTATTTATGCACAAAAGTATCACAAATCATTACATGGGGTTTTATGTATGCTTTTATACTAAATATGAATTCAATTGGCAAATTGCATAACTAGTCATTGAAATTAGGTACTACATTATCATATTGCATAAACAAATCATGTTTCCCACTAATCAAAAGATAATGAATATAAGGCCTTATTCAAATAACCAAACACCCCATGTCAAAAGTTTTGAAAAGCTTCTCACTTGTAGGAAAACAATTTTTCATTGCTAATACAAATAGAAACGTTAAATTTTCATCACTTGCATGCTCTTGAATACTAAAGGTATTGCATAACTAATATGCATTCCCGGGTATATTCAAATGAAGCCACATTGAATTAGGAGCATTCGGGTTATCTCATGGTATTTGCCAAACACCCCACTAAACCCATTTTTGTGCATAAAATGAGTCGAGATAACCGCAACTCCAAATTGTTTTCATATAGGCACACACTAGAACCAAAACGTTAAAATTTATTCTCATTTTTTAACATATTAATTCTTGTCCTTAGGAATAACCATGGTAGCCGCAAGATTCTATGATCACAAAGACACCCTTAACTACATTCCCAAACACCACAAAACCAAAGGACTTACTAAGGAACAAGTAGAAATATTTAAGAGTCTAGAATCAAGGTATTTCCATGAGGGTAGAACCATTCACTCATCCTTCCTTGAAAATACCAATCTTCGTGAAGAACTAGCCGCCATTCAATTCGATTGTCTTCTTGACATCGATGAACCAATTTGTCCTAGGTTTGTGTTAGAATTCTATGCTAGTGTGACCGGATTTAGTGATGAAGACGATGATGAATATTGTCTTAGGTTTAGAATCAATCAAAACGACTACACCATCACCTTAGGCAACTTTGCTCAAGTGCTAGGAATTCCCAACCGAGGAACTTGTGTCTACACGGATAAGTGGTCACTCACGGCTCTTGATGCAATCAATGACCGCTCTCTTCCCTACCAAACCCGTTTGGCCGATAAGGATGCCATCCGTGAAAACCTTTTTAACCCAAAAAGTGATACAACCCGAGTTACCCGAAAGGGAAAGGAGGTAAACCGAGATCCATATGGAATGGAGCTAAATGAACTTAAACCGGAATTTAAGAAATGGGAGGAGCTACTTAGAGCCAACGTCATTAGCACCATAGGAAATAGGGATCACATAAACGCTTGCCTTTGTCACATGCTCTACAACTTGTCCACCCGACAACCATTCAACTTAGCCTACTACATAGCTAGGAGAATGATTGATATTCCAACTCAAGGATCGGTTGCTCTTCCATACGGGATGCTTCTCACCCGTCTCTATAGAAACTTTGCACCAATTCCACCAACCCCAAAAGGGATGCACCTTCACTATGAACTCATCCCTCACATCTTTGTACCTTTGAGTGATGAACGAGTTGCTAAGACAAAAGGCAAGAGAGCAAAACCTCCAACTCCATCATCATCATCATCAAATAGCTCCGAGGATGGTCTTCCAAGCTCTCGTCTCCCACCTCACGAGTATTATGCGTCTCTTCCCGAGATTGAAAATGAATCAGCGGAATTCAAACAAACTAAGGGAATGTTCAAGTGTCTTGGTAGGATGATGAACAAGATTTACAAGAAGTTGGACAAATGAGGGTACTTTAAGGAGTGTTTGGAACAATACATTATCATTAATGTTTGATACTATTTAGTTGTTTTTATCTTGTAGGATGATAATATAACTTCTAAAACTGATGTATGCTAACAATCTTATGCAGAGGGATAGCACAAGTATGCTATCAAATTTTACCCATTTTCACTATAATGTGAAAATCAATAAGCCTTGCTCAAAATCTATGCTCCACTATGTTTATACATGTGTTATTTACTTTTCCTAACTAGAAATGTTTAGTATAACACCTTTTGAGAAAAATTTCAGGTTTCGGAAAAATGCCCGACACCTAAAAACATACTCTGTCTTGTTTTCTGCACTCCACGGACCAGACGACACCAACGATTTGGTACCGTCCGTTATGTAAAATGGTACCGCCGTACCTGTACAGGCGGACCAGACGGCACCCTTTTTAGGGTTCCGGCCGTGTATGATTTTGGTGCCGTGGATCCTCCAGGTAATTTTCTAAATTTCGACTCTTTCGCGATTCCAAATTACCATCCATTACTTATAAATCAATCTTAACTAGTTTATACTCTTATTAGAACTAGTATACTTCACTTAGGTATATAAGAAATCCATTTCCCACCAAAATTCAAAAATTTGAAAAATCCACCCAAGGAGCCCTTTGGCATAAAGGAAAGAACCAAATTTTTGGTACCTTCAAATCCGTGGGTGATATGATTGTTAGGAAATTCCACTCATTAGAACACATTTATTGCAAATCTTTTCTTCTTCACTCCATCTCTCTTGAATGGATTGACTTGGGTGATATGACTAGCATTCAACACACTTCCAAATCATTAGGAACCCCATCTCTTCAATGGTTTAAAATCAAATCAAACACATTTCTCCATAATTTTTCACTTCTATAAATTAAGAGGTTTTACCATGATCATCCTCACACCTTCTTCATTCTTACTATCATCTAGCAAAGAAAAACCAAAGTCAAAAATGACAAAATCATCTCCAAAACCTTGCAAGAAGACCGCTAGAATTAGTGTGAGGCCTTGTTGCTTCGTTAACCTTAGCTCCTCATCCGAGTCTTCTCCACTCACAATCTCATCTCCCATCCGAGATGATACAAGTCTTACCTTGGCTACACCAAATCAATCACACATTGTGATCACCACTCCACCACCTACAAAAACACCAACTTCACCTCCACCGGCACCCATCCAAACATCCAAAACACCCTCACCACCTTCACCACCAAGGTCTCCTACTCTCATGCCTATGGAGTTATTCTCCACTCCACCAACTTCACCACATCCTT
This sequence comes from Chrysanthemum seticuspe, assembly GCA_019973895.1. Lineage (NCBI taxonomy): Eukaryota > Viridiplantae > Streptophyta > Magnoliopsida > Asterales > Asteraceae > Chrysanthemum > Chrysanthemum seticuspe. Next base: position 27,855,311 of record BPTQ01000001.1, read on the forward strand.
TCTTGGAGGACTTGGATGACTTGCCTCCTAGGCCAAATCATCCACCACCATTGCCATCCTTTGGCACAATTAAGCAAATAGCTCATGAATCTCCAAGGTCATCTTTTGACCCAAACGCCCCACTAGGGACAAAACCTCTTCTCTTCCACCCCATTTACAAAGACATTCATGGTCCTTTGTATGGGGATCATCCACTCCCAACATCAATGTCCCCTCATCTTGAGGACATTGAGGAGTGCATGTGGGATGCCAATCCCACTAGAGAGGAGATTCAAGCGGAACTCCACAACCTCCACCAATTCAAAGGCATGGTGGATTCTCACTTAAGTGAGACTATGCAAATGCAAAATGCTTTGCTTGCCTCCATCATGACCACCACAAACATTCCCAACACCACCAACACATCTACCATTCCACCACCACAACCTCCCCAAACATTCTACCCTCCTAGGCATGGTTGCTCAACTTGTGAGCAAACGGCCCAAACCGTGGAAAGGACCCGGGTTATGGTCCATGACTTCCAAGAGGAAATGAGGTTTATCCTCAATCATATCCTTGAGCGCCTCAACGCTCTTTCTCATCCACCATCTAACTAGGATGGTCATAGATTAGCATTTCTAGTTCTTCTTTTCTTAGGATTTTTTTTCTTTTTATTGTACTAAAACACATCATTGTGTTCTCCTTTCATGATCTTTGTTCATGAAAATTTTAACTAATGAATGGTGTTTTCATTATAGTGTTGGTACTTTTACATAATGTTTGGAAATGCTTGTGAATGATCATTATTACTAACATTTTTTTGTAGCTTTATTTTCACAATCCATGTATCTTCCCATTAAGCACCCAATTTAGGGGGAGCTTTGATCAAGGGGGAGATAATGGCTCGGGCTCATTACATTCCGCATCGCCTATTCTTTTTGTTGAGACAAAAAGAGGGAGAAAATATAGAACTTGATTATATTTTGACTTTTCTGAAAAAGTCAAACTGACATTGACTTTCTGAAAAAGTCAAACTGACATTGACTTTCTGAAAAAGTCAAACAGGATACATCATTGATAATACTTGACTTTTCTTAAAAAGTCAACTGCATACTCTGACTTTCTGAAAAAGTCAACATCATGCATCAACTAGTGAATACTTTGACTTTCAGAAAAAGTCAAACATCATACACTTGCATTATCATTCTCTTTTCAAGTTCTAAAACTAATATTTTTATAACTCTTGCACAAACTTTGTATCTTTTATAAAAATAAAATTTATATTTTGTCCTCAACAAAAAGGGGGAGATTGTTAATACAAATATCGTCATTAAACGTTATTTATATTTTTGATCTTTACCTAAGTTTTGTTAACGACAAAAGTAAATTTAATTTGTATAAAAGCTTAAAGCTTGTCAAGTTTAATTGATATTAAAACAAGCTTTTTCAAACAATATATTCATCTTTCAAGCATTTACATTTATGATTAGTGACATCTTGATATGACTCTAATCATTATGTATGATATTAGTTTTTAGAATGTGTTAGGTTCTTAAAACCAAACACTAACTTAAGTACTTGCATATTTCTAAAAATAGAAATACAACATATGACATCATGTGATGCATCATGGAAATCATTGGAAGATTCTATTAGATATTTTGTGTGGATTTGTACTCTTCATATCTTGCACAATCTCACTTAGATAGAGTTAACTTTTGCAAGATTTGATATCTTGGCTGTCAGACCCGGCGGTACCAAATTGGTACACGGGCAGAACCCTTTTAAGGGTTCCGCGGTCCGTGGACGCTCCTGTCCATTTTGGCTATAAATAGAAATGCCAAGCCAAGTAGTTTTTCACCCCTTTCCAATATACTCTCATACATATCTTCTCTCTAACCTTTCTAACTCAGTTTCATATCATAGTAGTGATCTCTTTTGTAGCAAAGAAGATCAAGTCACATTCAAGCCTCAAACGAGAAGTTGGAAGTCTTGTTTGTTTAGTGTTGTATGATCTAGTGTTGATTCATACTTCATTGTTGTATTAAACTATCATAATCTTGTGAGTGTGAGTGGTTAGTATTTTAGTCCTCAAAATACATTGTGTGTGGGAGTAGTTGTACCCTTGGAAAGAACTCGACATCTAGCTTAGTGTCGGAAATTGTGTAAGCGAAGTGTAAAGGTTTTCTCCGCCGGTGAAAGGAGATTGTTGACTAGTGAAGTTAAACTCTCGAGTGTGAGACTCGGGGAGTGGAGTAGGGCAAGGAAAAAGAGTCCTTGTAGACCGAACCACTATAAACAACTTGTTGTGGTTTGATCAATTCTTTCCTTATTTACTCTTTACTTATTGCTTACATATTTCATCAACATATCCAAGATCAATATCAATTGATCTTTAAATAAGTTTCAAAACAAAGTTTTTAATTGGTAAACTATTCAACCCCCCTTTTAGTTTTCTACACTCTTTAATCCAGTTAATGATGAAAATTAAGAAATAGAAATTGAACTAAGTACATAAAACTTGCATACCACAATTCCTGAGTTATCTGTGAAACCAACATCCATCTGCTCATCGATCAAACCATTCAAATCCTGAAAATGATATACAAAACAGTTTAATCCAGTTAATCATGAAACTGAATAAATAGAAATTGCATACCACATTAATTCCCGAGTTATCTGTGTCACCAACATCCATCTGCTCATCGAACGAACCATTCAAATCCTGAAAATCATATTCATGATCAGTGTTATACAATTAATAATCAAACTTAAGACATAATTCATAACATTTCCATACCAAATTTTGTTCCGCATCAACATGTGTTACACCAACATCAATCTGCGGATCTAAACCATTGACATCCTGAAACTTAGATACATAACTATACATATCAGCATACACTATTAACTACTTATAATGCTATTAAATTTGCTTGAACTTAATACATGAAAAGTGCATACCATATTATCCGGAAGAGAAGAAAAATCAATCAAATCCTCCAAATCCTTTGTTGAATCCTGAAACAATAAATAAATTTAAATTTATATATATCATGGTCTAAACTTATGCAAATGGTACAAAAATGATTGAATATTTACCTGTCCAGTGGTCGTAACAAATATGTCTTTAAATACTAAATCTTCTTTCTGCTTTGCTTCCTGCTCAACATCGACTTTGTTGTTATCTTCGGAAACCTCATCCATAGGCTGCTTTGCTTCCTGCTCAACATCGACTTTCTTGTTATCTTCGGAAACCTCTTCCATAGGCTGCTTTGCTTCCTGATCAACACACACCTTTGAATGATGAACATTTTTCGCCACTCTATTTGGCTCATGGAGATGACCAAATAGTTCAATGACAATATTCGCATCATCCTCTGGCTGCTTTGCTTCCTGATCAACACACACCTTTGAATGTTCAACTACCTCTTTAACTGGATCATTAGCTGGAAGGTCAAGATCTGAATCATTAGCTGGAAGGTTAGGATCTGAATCATCAACAACACCAACTGGATCATTAGCCGGATTCTTATTTTTCTCTAATGCAGCTATATGACTATTAAACGAAGCTTCCATAGCAATCATCCTCTGGTAAAGTTGTTTTTTGGTCAAGTGTTTGACGCAATCATCACTATCACTTCCTGCAACATCATGCTCCTCCACAACTTGAGTACAAACCTCAGTGCGGACGTGAACCTCCGTGCGAACCTCTGTACGCAAAAACTTTCGAGAAACCCTTGACTTAATCTTATCGCTTTTAACGGGATTATAGGGTCTTGCACAAGAGGCGTCCGGACTGTTAAAGTACTCCAAGCTGGAAATCCACCAACCTGATCCTTGTTTAGCAGATGTTGGAACGATTTTTTGTGGTGGTGGTTTTGTTACAAGAAAGAGCTTCCCATAATCACCTTTGTGAAATGCTGTCACATTGCCCCAAGCAACACCCCGAGGAACAACATTATCATCTTTGTCCCACCAAAGCCTAGAGTTGGGAAACGTTTCAAGAACAAAGGTCTGTAATATAAACAAACATTATGTTAGATGGCAACACATTTTAAAATATGACTTTTGACTTATGAAATCCCCACTTTCACTTTCAAGATAACTTACAAAAAACCATGGAATGATAATAACCATAAATGAGCAATCAAAAAAACAACTAAAGTGGGTAAAAACATGTAAGTTGCTACTACCCAATGTACTTTTGGGTCAAAACAGGTACTTTTGACTTATGACTTTCACTTTCACTTATGACAAACAAAAATCAACAACAATGGAATAATCCTAAACCTTGAAATAATCCTAAAACCAGCTTTCAACAATACAAAATAACAAATACTTCCCACAATCAAAGAAAAAACACAGTTTCATAGGGCATAGGCACATCAATGAAACCCCACTTCAAAAAAAAGACCATACAAGAATGATGAATCAAAATCACACACAAAGCACTTACTTTCATTAAAAAATGGTTGTTCTTCTTGTAAATGTGTAATTGATAAAATTCTTCTTCAACAAATGGTTGACATAATTTTATTTATGTAGAATAATCAAGCAAGCTTAGAGATTTTTTTGTAGATGGTGGAAGAAACCAACTAGTAATGTGAGATCTACTTGGTAGGGAAAAAGCAAAATATAAAATATGTTAATAAAGGGCACTTTGGTCAATTCAATTAAATGAATCATTCCCTTCCAAAACAGCCCAAATATGGGCGGGTGATTTGTGGTCTAAAATCCTATTAAATCCCCCCTCAGTTTTCATAGCTTCCTTTCCTCTTCTTTCCTCAAAATTTCTTAAGAACACAAAATATTTTTGTTGTCCCTACCTTGCTTTCCTTTTCTCTCGTTTTATTATCTTGAAACACATTGTAAATGTAACTGACAATTCTAAACTAGCTGAAAAAAGCTAAAAGCAGGGCATTTTTTGTTGTCATTGTAAATGTCTGTTTATATGAGAAAAAAGCTAAAAGCTGCAAACAAGCTACCAAAAGCTATTCTAAACTAACTAAGCACTATTCTAAACTCAGATAAAAACAGCAAAAGCACAAGCCTGGCAAAGTGAACTCAATGTATGCTAAGTTCTTTGAAACAGGGGATTTTTTGTAAAAAACAGCCTACTTTGAACACTTTTAAATCTGATTTAGAAAATTATCAAAATTGATCTAAAAATATCTTGATGAAAAACACAAACCAAATTCTCAAAATCCAAAATTGCAACTGATTTGGACTAATAATGAGAAATTTAAAAATACAAAAGTAAACACACTTCGAAACTGATGAAAGGAATTTTGTCTTTTTGATAAACAGAGCATTCTTAACCACTAAATCAAATGGGTTGTAAAGTGGGTCAAAATGATTGTATTTGCCTAACAAACGCGTTTTAAGTCAAGTGAGACTTATAAATATCGTCATGGAGACATGAAGTGGTAGTGTGGACATTATCAGTTTACATATGACAAAAGTATACTAACAAACACATTCACAACTTTTAATTAAACATTATTGACTTATATATAATTTGAAACCAAAAGTATACTAACCTTCAAAGCAAAAGCAAATCCAAACAAGCTATAGACTGCTTGGAAGGCCGCTCCCTTTCTTGCATAGCCTTCCATGTACTTCTTTCTGTTCTTAGAAACAAGATTATAGATCCTCTCATGAAACTCAAACCACATATGTTGCCCCCAAGGAAAAGAGTTCCATGCATCAAAATTATCTGCTAGAACAACAATTTCTGAAGTCATCACATGCCTCAACTTTTGACCCATGAACACATAGTCCGCTGCTAAGAGCAGGCAAACACGGACAGCATCCTCAACTGTTATATGGACAAAATCCTGACTCTCCAGCATTCTCAAAAGGTCCTCACCCTTCAAATGACTATAACCGGGGAAGACACGCTTCAAAAAACTAGATTCGACATCATGCAAATGGTCTAAAGAGATTTTACCGAATCGAAATCCAGTAATTAGGCAAAACTCCCTCATACCCAGCTCTACACTATGTCCCCTCACATCAAAATAAAAGGGTGTATCAAATCTTCGATTTTCAACATTCCTTTGGTGTTGGAGCAGAAAATTTAGAACATGATTATCATGATCAATTGTTCTTATATTTAACCATGGTCCGAACACAGTACTCCTAAACAATTTAAATGAATCATCCTCCCTACAAGCCAACCTATCACGTATCTTTTTCAGAAGGGATAACCTAGTTCTTATCGTGACCCTGGCATTTACCACCTAATTGAAAATCAAAATAGTAACAAAAATTAAACTTATGCAGTAAAACCCCCTAATAAATTAAAAGTAAACCCTAAATTGAAAATGAAAATAAAACTTACATGAAATTTAGAAGATATTGTTCGTGTTGTTACAGATGACGATGGATTAGAAGACATTGTTTGTGTTTCAAAATTTTGGTGATGTTCAGGGGTTGAAGATGATCAGTGGGTTGAAGATGATCGGTGTGTGTGTTTAACAGTTTTGATGTGTGTGTTTAAGAAGATGATCGGTGTGTGTTTAAGAGTTTTGTGTGTGTTTAAGAAGTTAAATCTGTGTGTTATATGTGTAAAACATGACAAAATATAAATAATTATTTTAAGAGTTTGTTCATTACCGAGGTTTATTTAAAAGTTAGATTTTGTACCAAAAAGAAGATTTGATTCCTTACATGTGTGCATTCCCAATAAAGTTATGTTAAAATCGCATATTCGGACATTCACCGTTCGCACATTTGTATAAAAAAGTCAAACAATGCATTGATAGTGACTGTACTTGCCAATAATTGAAAGAGTACTTGTTGTCTGGACACGTGTCAATATTCTAGTGGAATCGAACATTCGCACATGACCAAATTGGGAAGATACTTTATTTTTGTACCTCAAAGTGATCACTCTCCACCTTTTTGTCCCCTTTTGGGAATTACCCCATTAAACAATGTATATTGTCAAAGGAACTACCTATAATCTTTTTATAATTAAGTAATTGGCATTTTTTGGCATCCAACCAGATGGATTATAAAAAAGCCCATAAATAATTGTTTTATTAAACTTCAAATCATGCTTTGGTTCATATATCTCTTTCGTTGAAGAAAAAATATTAGTGTGAATGCTTGACTAGGAATAAGCTACCAGCTAGGTTCATTTTCATACCATGACCCTAGTGCAATTATTTTAAGTTTGCTTATGAATAAGCTACTAGACTTTTCAAGCTAATAAAATTTATGTAATAATTATATCTATTAACTAAAATGCGGGGAACGCATGTGGTCATGCCATGTGTCCCCGCATTTATTGCTAAGTTTCGAAACTTGGCAAGAATGGCCCCTCAGGTTTAGGTGTCGCTGCAAACTAAGTCCAAACATTAAATGCAAAGTTTCACAACTTGGCAAAAACAGTCCCTGAGGTTTAAGTATCGTTGCAAAGTAAGTCCGAACATTAAATGCAAAGTTTCACAACTTGGCAAAAACAGCCCCTGAAGTTTAAGTGTCGCTACAAAATAAGTCCTTAGAAGCCAATCCCGCTGCATCGCGCGGGTTTCTACACTCGTTATCATCTATAACAATGGTTCTCCCAACGAGTCGCGAGGCTGGATCTTCTTCATCCTCAGAGTCGCCACAATCATGTCGTGAGCTTTCATTTTCTAGGATTCAGTTAGCAACACAAGACTTTGATGAGTCACTGGTAATCGGACATGGGGGATTCAGGTTATCAATTTCGAATGTAGAAACTATGAATCTCTAACTTTCTTCAGGGTTTTTCGGATGGGCGGATCTGTTCAAGTTAGCCACATCATTTTCTCACTGATTACTATTGCATTTTTTTTTCTTTTGATTAAATTTTTTCAAAAGAAGTGTCAATCTTTTTTAGTAAAGACGAAAATTTTGACATATTTAAAATTAAATGACCAATGTCGGTTATGCATGTATTTTAAACGTGTCAGATGGATTAAGGTATTAACTAAAAAGAACACTAGTGACCTGTTCATATGGGTCGAAATTCATCTGAACTGTATTCAATTATATAAAAAGCTCTTAAATTTCTTAATTAAAAGTTAGATTGGTTTTCTGTTGACATAGTTTTATAGCACTTCAATTTATTCGACCTGCTTTGACCAACAACAAATTTTGACCCAATCCTGTCTTGACCTTTTACCCAACAAACCCAAATCCGCCCATTTTGTTAATGCCATCTTGAATTGTATATAATGAGTTTGAGAATTTCCCCTCATATCAGAAGTTTATGGTTGTAGGTGTTGGGTGGATGATCTATGGGTAATTACTTTTAAATTGCTGTTATTGAGTATTAATCTCTTCTAAAAACATCACATTTTTGTTGAATTTGTATTTTTTTTGTTAAACAGAATAGGATCTGATCTATGTTGCACTTGGGGAAGGAAGTTGAAAGTGATCTACCTTGTACTGATGATAATAGCAAAGTGACGTGTATCGATGAACAAACCTTCCATCGCATCGGCGGCTTTTTTCCTTTCTCTGTCTAGAAAGCTTTTTTCCTTAACATTTTAATAGAGAATTTATATCTGATTATATGGATTCATGATTTACTTTTAGCTTAATGATTATACTGTAAGATTTCCTACACTTGCATTTCTTGTGTGTGAATCTCATTGTTCTTTGCGTTTGTGCGCGATTGGTACATGTATAATACAGAATCCATGAGATTATACAGAATCCCATGGGATTTATACAAATCACAAGTGAATTTTTTACGAATCCCGTGGGATTTTTTTACGAATCCCGTGGGATTTTTCTGGACAGAAATTTTGAAAAAAAAATCGTCTTTTTACGAATCGTGTGGGATTTTTTTACGAATCCTGTGGGATTTTTCTGGACGGAAATTTTGAAAAAAAAATCGTCTTTTTACGAATTCCGTGGGATTTTTTTACGAATCCCGTGGGATTTTTCTGGACGGAAATTTTGAAAAAAAAAAGTTCGTCTTTTTACGAATCCTGTGGGATTTTTTTTACGAATCCCGTGGGATTTGTTTACGAATCTCGTTGGATTTTTCTGGACGGAAATTTTGAAAAAAAAAAAGTTCGTCTTTTTACGAATCCCGTGGGATTTTTCGGGACGGAAATTTTGAAAAAAAAAAACCGTCTTTTTACGAATCCCGTGAGATTTTTTTACGAATCCCGTGGGATTTTTCTGGACGAAAATTTTGCAAAAAAAAGTTTGTCGCAAGTATATAAAAGTGCATATCAATAGAAAGATGATTTTTTTCTCGTCGCGATGGTGTATTTTTTGTAGTTTGAAGATTTACCGTTTGCAAGATATGTTGTTTTTTAAAGAAAGGTGGAAAGTGGGTTTTTATAGAATTACATTTTTACCCTTCCTTTGTTAATTTTTGTTTTCATCTCATCCATTGGATGAAAAGAAGATGAATGGTTGAGATCTTATGATTTGTTCTTTAGATTATATGTGTTTTGTATTGATCTCACCTCAAAAAAGTATTTTATTTTAGTTCAATTTGAATTTTAGGTTTCTAACTTTTTTTTTCTTAATTTAAAGTATCGAAGTTATTTTTATATGCAACGTAAGGTTTTTTGAGGTTTTTTCTACTTTTCGAAAAAGGTTTTCCGTCATTACTTTCGCTGAAATGATTAATTAATGTGATTTATCATTATTATTGAGCATTTAAAAGTAATTTCGGCAAAAAAATATGACTGATAATCTGTTTCGAAAAGTCAAAAAACCTGATATTGCACGTAAAATTAATTTCAATACGTTAAATTAAAGGAAAAACAGTTGATTACCTTAAATTTAAATCTACCTAAAATAGCAACCTTTTTATGCGATTTGGCTCCAATCACTTAGGGGCTGTTTGGTTGAGGGTTATGGAAAGGAGTAATACTATCATTCAATGATTCTGTTGTTTGGTTGCTTGTGGGTCCCATTATTAGGTATGAAAATGTCAAAAGAAACCCATAGATCGATAGTTATCAAGAGTGACTGGTTTGAGCTGGTTTCTTCTCTTCACCTCTTCTCTCTCATCTCACTTTCTTGTTTTTCTTTCTTTTTAGTGTCAACTTCAAATTCTATCTACTCAATTAAACTATTATTTTGCAAGTTTTGTATATCTATCATTTGATGGTTTTAAATATTTAATAAATTCAGACTTGTACTTGATGTTGCTTGATCGAAGTGTGTTTGATCGGAGTGTGTTCATAGTCACCGTATTATTTTTGGAGAAGATGAATTTTTTTTTCACATACCGTTTTTCACGAAATGATTAGTCATTAGTATGACAAATGTGGATGTGTTCAATTTTCAATTTCAGTAATGAACATAAGGAGCTTTGAATTTGGGTGCACTGTTCATCTTCTTTTCCTTTGTAATTATTAGTTGTAGGGGAAGATGCATTATTATATTTTCTTGCAGAGGATGAAAACATATGTGTCATTGTTATTATTTTTTTTTGAAGAAAAAAATATAATACGGATAGATTGAAGAAGGTTTATGCATCTTGGGTTGAGAAGATAAAGTATGATATCCACAATTATTAAACCAAACAACATTGTTTACAATGATACAAAAATGCATACCCATTCACATTCCACTCATTAATCAAACTCATATCCATTGTGATTCCGAGCAACAAACCAAACGGCCCCTTAAATTTTGGGAACACCTTATTACTTTTGTGATACCCGGCCCAAATAAAGACTGAAATAAGCCCATAAACATATTTTTTTCTTTTACCAATCCAATAACCAAAGCCCATAGTCAGCATTTGCAATAAATATGAGGTTTGAAAAATATAGCTAATGAAATTCTGTTTGCAAAAAGAAACATGGTGTTTGGAGCTTCGGTTAGAAACGACTATCATTTCATATAATATTATCTCGTACAGGTATAGATTTATCTTCTATTTGTTGTCCTTTATGTGACACGGAGGTGGAGTCGTCGACACACCTGTTTTTTGATTGTCATGTTTTTAAAGTTAATTTTCAGAAGATTTGTAATTGGTGGAATGTGAGTGTTACGGAGTTTTCTTCGTTTGATGGTTAGGCGGATTGGATTTGTAACTTTAGGCTTCCTTCTAAGCTCAAGAGTTTATTAGAAGGGGTTTGTTATGGCTTATGGTGGTTCATATGGGCTTTTTGGAACCTCCTTCAAAAGCGAATATCTTTGATGATGTTGTGTTACATTCTTTTTATTGGTGTCATTATAGATGTAAAGCTTCTTTTAGTCGGGTAGATTGGTTAAAAAATCCCTACCTAATTTCTTTGTAATTTTCTAGCTTCTTGCTAGTCTTTTTAATAAAATTGTCGTTCATAAAAAAAAATCTTATAAACAAAACTGTAAAAACAATTTTCTAATTTGTAAAAGTCCTTAAGGGTCATTTTGCTATTTTTTTTTTTCTTTCTATAAGAACACATTTTTACGTCATCACTACTAGGTGGGGTTGAACAAATGGACTAGGAACCGACCCAACCTGAACCGGATTTTAGTAGCGCGGTCCGGTTCTCGGTTCATCAATATCCCAAGTTTCAGTAATCGGTCCGGAAATGCAGGTATCAATTCCGGAACCGAAGAACCGCACAACTTTCAAATATATATAAAATGTTTGTGCGACGCTTAGTATCTTAAGTTCACGTTTACAACTTTATACCCCCATGCTAAACTAGCTTCATTGCTCAACTTGACCACGATATCTTGGGATAACTCATAACTGATAAGTCTCTACCATGCACGAGTTCGAGCCTTGGCTCCCAGTTTCCCTTAATATACACAACCTCTTTATCGAGTTGTAATTTCATTTCAAAACGTAACTTTTACATATTGTTTCAAGATCACAAACCCTACTACAGTAGTATTTATATACTCGGCTTTCTATAAATAGGTTGCGCTTGTCCAAAGAACCCCGAGTCAGGCTTTGCCTATCACCCTATCTCTATTATCAACTTCAAAAACACTTCAAGACCTTAACTACATTTCCATTTTTCTGTAAGATCTCAAGGATAACATTTAATTATTCTATGCTAATGTGGTAACCAACTTTCTGCAATAGTAAGTCCACTGGACCAAAGGCTAAAGTTGTGTACATTCAAATAAGACAATAGCTACCAAGTGAATACCGTGCAATCTCATCAAGGTGTTAAAAGAAGTAGTGTTTCGATTTGGATAATCTAAACAAAATTATTAAACTCAACAAAACCAAAAGAATAAATAATATACATATTTATTATATGATGATGGTCATATGTTTCTTACTTATGGTTGCATGCTAGTATACTACACATAATAAATGAAGACATATGCACCGGGGCTGGCGGTGGGGTTTTGGAGATATGTCGACGTATAAAGCCAAAAATAGAAATAAGTACCAATCACAGGCCACTCTACATTGAAGATATCTCATATAAAACAGTATATGATTTGATAATAAGGCTAAACAGAGTAAGAAGGTCGACCGACTCCTCGACCTACAAATCAATCAATCATCTTTATTGTAACACAAAAGTCGTTTTCGGTCGTCGGTCGTGAATTTGGATGAAATGATCGTGCATGCAACTGATTGTATATATGTTTTGTGTATGTGCTATTTAATTAAAAAATAATATTTGTAAGGTATGTTTTTTGTAGTGTAGGTTGTCTTATTGTGTCAAAAAATCGACTGTAGGTCGTCGGAGAAAAAAAAAAACTGATGTAACATGTAAAATGAAAGTCGCTGATAATCCTAACTGTGTTTAGCCTAAGTATTTTCTACAACTCTATAGTAGATCCTTTAATCTCATACAAACAACATGAATGAAATAAACGTTGCTAATCATACACAACTAGGAGAGGCATGTAAGAGCATATCCAATGCATGTATAAAAAATCATAATCAAATTTGATGTGATGAGAAAATCTTTTCACACTCAACATGTAATTTACTCCAATGTATACATCAAATATTTACCCCAAATATGTTAATACTACTGTATCTAATTATATAGTGATGCTATAAAATCTTTTTTTTTTTTTTTTTTTTTTTTTGTAAAGGGTTTTTTTTGGGTAAATGTAGTATTCCAAAAAAGCGTTTAAGAACATAAGATGTGGGTGAAATCCTACATCTCAGCTTTTTACATAGACGAAAACAAACGCATCTTATGTACTTCAAACCATACATGTCATAAGAATGACACCCAGGCTTATGAACCTACTATAAAAACGACTACTAATGACAAGATTAGATTTGACTCACAATGACACCAACAATAACCCTATCGTTTAACTTTACCTCGAAGAGTTATATCGAATGGATTACAAAATGCCAAATGTTGTTCGGTTAGTCCAAAAGCATCCTTCTCGTAACCATCATAAATAGCGTAACCTTCATCCTCAAGAAAGCTTGCATCGTTTATACCACCTTTAGCTCGATTGGCTGAAAAAGCCATGAATCGAGCCGTTTCCCCATCTATCTCCTCAACTTCACTATCCGGATTACCTTCCTGATCTCCCATTGAAGTACTAGGCATAGATGCCGATTTCAAATCCACCCCCTTATCAATGTTTGATTGATGATCACACGACCTAATAGTATTTTGGGTCGTGTGTTTATTCTTTTGCCCATTTTCATTTACACAACTCGCCTCTTGTGTGGTAAGAGTTTTATTTCGTTCAATATTCCCTCCATCGTTCACGTCTACCATATCACCTAAAGCTTCAAAGGAATGTGAAGTAGTAGGAGGTTATAAAATCTTTTAAAAAAACTATTTTATAACAAATAAATACACAATAACATAAATAAGTTTTAAAAAATATGTTAAATTAAAGTGTTGACAATTTGATGCAAAAAATTAGTGCTGTGTCAAACTTAGTGTCTTGATTGCAGTTGAAACATCATAGAATATAAGGATTATAATGCGTTCATACCTATCTTCGTTTACTAAATAACAATCTTTTATATTGTGTTCAATACAAAAATTATAGTTGACTCATGGGCGGAACAATTTTTAGTACTATAGACTATTACTCTACAACGTTAAGAAGCGTTAAAGTTATATACCGAGTAACGATCAAATAAGAAATAAAAGTAAATTGAGAAAGATGAGAAATAATAATAGCTGTATATTTCAGATGCACCTACAAAAAGAGATGCATCTCTCATGAAATACTCCTTCTCATTTGAAATATATGACTGAATACATTTTTCATTCTTCTTATTTCTATTTTCTTCTTAGTTGATCCATTCCCATAACTTATAATCATTTCATCTCAATTTAAATGTCTATATTTTTGCTTCGGTTATCCTAAATTAAATGTCAATTCTATGTTTAAATCAATCAAAAGATTAGTGAAAATAATTAAAAATTTTGAAACTTGTGGATTAGTGAGGCAAAAGATCGAAAACCAGGTTACCTAAAAAACAATTGAAATTTTATTAGTGCAAAGTATCACTTTTCTTATCTGGCGTAGAAGAGGAGTTATAAATAAAATAAAAGAAAATTCTTTAAATAGCTCTAAATTAAAGCACAGTTTACTTTCTAGCCAAAAAACCAAATTCTTAAAAATTTGTGCGACTGATGGTTATTTTACTTTTGTGCGATCAAATTTTGTCTTTTTACAAAAAAAACAAAGAAAACTTATTATTATTATTTTTTTTTGAAAGACAATTTTGTCGCACAAAATTACTATATTATAGCCATCAGTCGCACAAAAAATCTCTGACTACTTGTACTTTTCAATTTAAAAATAAGACATGTGTCAAAATATTATGGAGTCGCATAGCTGTTCAGTCGCACTAATCTATTTTGAAATTTTGATTTTATGTTTATTGCTAGAAAGTAGACTAACCTTTCTTTTTGGCTCTATTTAAAGATGGAAAATGATATATAGTAGTACATTTTTCTCTTACACATCATCCTACTCATGTTATTGGCGCATGAGAAAAAAAGTGAATTATGTTCATGTGTGTGTAAAAAGATAAATAAAAAGAAATTGAAAGAAAAATATAACAATGCTTTTTAATAAAAGTGGAATTTTCATCCATTGACTATCTTGTATTGTATGAACATACTGTAATCTTTATTTTTCCTCTCTAGTTGCTTTCCATATATTAATTGTGAATTAAAAAAAATAAATAAACAATGCTATTTAAAGTATATTTTTCTCGTAAATAACGTGTCGGTTTTTTTTTTTTTTTTTTTTTGAACGGTAACTTTCATTTTTTGGATAGAGTCACACCTGCCCTAAAGCAGGCCCTCATCCTTCACGTACCCAGACAATGTTGTCTTAACCTGCTGGCGTAGTGGGAATTAATAACGGCTTCCGCCCGGAAACCGTGCCGCCTCTACACGATATTTATCGCTAAAGTAACGGTCGGATGAAAACCGGGGCCGGCTTGGATTCGAACCTGCGCAGCTAATGGCTTACAGGCTCTCCTCTTCATTGCCTAGGTATCAGTGGAGCTTATGGTCCATAAGTGAGGACTTTCCGATAAGTCACCCACCCAATACTACTCTCACTTATGGCTCACTTGACTATTTAAGGATCTACCACTAGACCACAAGCCACTGATAAATAACGTGTCGGTTAATCACCGTCGACTTACAAACAAAACAGACATATTGATTTGACTTTTATGTCCGCGTCATTGATTTCGGTGCCACTAACTTCCCATGTGATCTCACTACGTCAATATTTTATCTACCATTTTACTTTTCTTCTTTAATAATTTAAATGTCAAATAATGCTTTAAAAAATTGACATATCTAAAGGCATTTGAGATTCAGCAGCTAATTTCTTGATCCCTTTTGGAGGTCATGCACGTAACTAACTATTCACTCACACTAGTTGTACTAGTTGGGTTTCATCATCTCAATAATACAAAATTTATCCCAAAAAAAATTAAAATTACTCGTCTTTTATATTAGTGATTAGGCTCATGCATTTGTGGTATGACTCGAAAAGTAAAACTAGTTGCATAACAAAATTTATGAATAGCCTAAAGCTTATATGATAGTAAAAAGTAATCTCTCGTCTCACAAAAAGTGTTCATCTTACTATTTATTTTTGTCTTGAAAAAATGTAAGTTTATATATATATGGATAGTATAATTATAACTGTTTTTTCTATTTTGTCATTCCATTCAAAACATGAATATGTGTAAAGCTAAAAACGACTTTTAATCGATCAAAACCTACATTAATTATACATATAATAATTTGTCTATTTTTTATTTGTAGAAACTTTTTTTTAAGACTGAGAGAGTAGTAAAAATATAACTGTCTTTATATAACAAACTTTCTTTTACTTTACTTTTCTATACAAAAGAAAACTTCCAATAATGGTAAGTTCTGTCAAGTAAGGAATAACATTTTAAGGATGGTTCCAGTAAGGGGACTCAATCCCCTCATTTTTTCTGTCACGTCAGTTTTTTCTCTCCAGCGACATTCAGGTGATTGGGTGTCCCAGTAAGGCGACCTACACTACAAAAAACATACCCCACAAATATACCTTTTATTTTAATTAAAACACACACACACAAACAAAAAAGAAATCAAGCTGAAGTCGATCGTGGTCACGACCAACATGTGTGAAAAATGATGCTCGATCGATCCCTCACATCAAGGCGATCGACCAAGGATCGATCGAGTTTGTGAAAAATGATGCTCGATCGAGTGCTGTTGCAGGCAGCCTAAACGTTCAGTTCATACTCCAAACTATAGGACACTAGCCTTAGCAAATCTAATCGTAAGTTATGCTTAAAATAATGTTAGGAAATTAAAAAGTGATTACAACTGGATCGATGATTCAATGGCATTTAATGGATACTTTTATATTTTATATACATTATATATATATACTAAAAAGCATTGGCCCATGAACAGTAACATGCCATGAACAGTAACATGCCATGAACAGTGCGCGTGCCAAAAAAAAAAAAAAAAAAAACTTTAGCAAATTCATTCCCGTGAATAAAATGATCGAGGGCAACGCACTCCCGTCGCAACGCGCGGGTTAACCCGCTAGTATATACTAAAACACATTGGGGCATGAACAGTAACATGCGCATGAACAGTACATGCGCATGAAAAAAAAAAAAACAAAAAAAAAAAAAAAAAAAAAAAAACTTTAGCAAATTCATTCCCGTGAATAAAATGATCGAGGGCAACGCACTCCCGTCGCAACGCGCGGGTTAACCCGCTAGTTTATACTAATTAACAGTGAACCTAATACTTAATAAACTAATAAATCAAAGCAACATGTATGAGTCAAAGTACGCACTTTAACTAATGGCTGTTATAAAGTATGAAGTTTCCTTTAAAAAAAATAAGATAAAATATGAAGTTTATATCTAATCCCTCGTTCATATAAAGGAGGGTTTGTTTGAATGAGATCTCCCCATAATTCTAATAAAATGATACATGGCATTCTTTTCCCCAAAACTCCCTCCACCGTCGGATCTCCTACTTTCCCTCACAGCATTAACTCCCCATCAGTTTTAATTTATCCCATTTCCCCCAAATCATATTCAAACCCTATTGTAAATAAATCAAGAAATACTATTGAAGAAGCGGTTGGAGAAATCAATCATTAACCAAATCAAGCATGCTGATAAGCAATCAAAAACCTAAACGTTCAAGGATGTTGGATGTGCTATAAAAACCAAATTAACCAAGTGCATGAAATTGGATACTTGATTATTGTAAGGTTTATTTTTATTTTTTTTTCAGTTTTTTTTTGTTTATAATTTCATTAATCTTGCCGGTTTTCAATAACTCTTATGGATGTGCGGATCGTTTTTTTGTTTGGGGTTATTGGTTTTATGATTCTTCATCGTCATAATATTTACAATCTGTTTGTTTATTATACATCACTCGGTCATTCACTGAATTTTTTGGTTGTTACAGGTTAGTTTCCTCATTTTATTTTTAGATTTCGATTTTTGTATTGTTTTTGTTATGATATATGCATATGTTTCGACCGTTTTTTGTAGAAGGTATTGAAAAGTTTTAAGGTTTATGTAATTTGATGTTGTTTTTGTAAAAGAAATTGGTTGTACACCAAATGTTTGATGAAATGTCTAAGTGAAATTCTACTGAAATGCTTCAGTTTTTAGCCGAGTCTAATAAGCTTGGTCATGACAGAGACACAGTTGTCTTATTTAACAGAAGAAAACTAACATTCCTATATTTTACAAGTAAAAAGGAGGATTTTGATGGGGAAATATGTTTTTTGGCAGGTTATTATGAAATATTTCCCAACGGATCAATGGGGATGAAGTTCATTACTGTTTGGCCTACTATTTCGATACTCAAAAGCGATTGAAAAATGTAATATATACGTCACTGCTCAAGATATATAAGTTTTTTAAGCTTTGGGACTAATCGTGTTGCAATTATTGTATTAGGATGATTCTCTTCCTCCGCCACCACGCTTAGTGCCCTTTGTAGGTCTGATAGTATCCTCGCTTATGTCGATTTATTATGTATACCGGATCTTTAACTATTATGATGAAAGGAAATTTAATGCATATGATTGTTAGTTGTTACTATATTCCAACATTTTCCTGATAATGTGTCAGAATAGTAAACTGTATAGTTTAACGATCTAAAAGATGGATAGCGGTGGATGGTACATACATGTGCTGTCATGGATTTACTAACTTGCACTGATAGATACTACTTTGATGTATAATTGTTACTTTCGATTTGACCGTAAGGCTCTTGATTTGATGCATAGTATAATAAGGCCTGATGAAAATGTGGCCAGAATGATTTATAATTGAACCTGCACATTTATGACTCTGTTGAAGAGGAAAATTCAACTCTAATCTATGGCCGATTTGGACTTCTTTGCTTACTATGCACACAACTTATTGTTGTGTTCTGAGTTTAATTTGACTGAGTCATGTTGATCTTGCATAGATTGGAAACTATCATGAGTCACCTTCCTTTTTCTGGACGTGAGGGGCTACAGGAATTTATCAAAACAGCTGTGCGGTTTGAACAACTGGCGTATGATGTTGCGACAAGCCAGGTTCGTTATGCGTGTGTGCTGTATTTATCATTATCTTTTTCTTTTTGTAGTTTTTGCCGTTTGCATTTGTGGAACAAAGATTTAGAAGAAGTCGATATGTCAAAATGAGCATAGTCTTTTGATAACACACTTTGGAACCTAAATACTTTGATTCATTCGACTTGCAGTCTGATTCTCTTCGTAAGATATCCTTGAAGATGCTGACCATGGGGACTAGATCACAAAATCCCATGCCAGACCCTATGTCTCATGGAGCAATGCATGAGTATGGATATTTCACATGGGAAGCTTGAATGAAAGTTATAGCTGGTACCGTTAAAGCGTAAGTAGTCTATATTCTTTGGGGGCTATTCATTTGTTCTTATGTGGATTTTTCATCAACAATCTCATGAAAAGAATTATTTGCAATTTGCAGGCTTACATATTTGCACGAAGCTATTGAACCAAAAGTGGTGCATCGAGATATCAAATCCAGTGATATACTAATAGATGTTGAATTTAATGATAAACTGTCTGATTTTGGAATGGCTTAATTATTAGGTGCTGGGAAGAGTCATATCACAAACCAAAGTGGTGAACCAAGAGCGATGTTTATAGTTTTGGATCTATGCTTTTGGAAGCAATCATAGGACGAAATCATGTAGCTTATGGACGTTCAACAGAAGAGGTGCATAACTATTGTCTCATTAGTATAAGGTCTGTAACAACAAACGTACTATTTTTAGATTCTAAAACAAGTTTCTGGCGAGATTACAGGTAAATATGGTTGATTGGTTGAAAGGATGGTTGCAAATACGCGGATGGATGAGCTGGTGGACAATGGTTACTAACAATATTGACGTCTTATCTTCTTTTCCAATTCGTGACTCTATTAGTAAATGTGTTTTCCTCAAACAGGTTATAGTAATAACTCAATTAAGGTATCCATACTATTATTGCATTATTTTCAGATAATCCAAACACTATTGTTTTATGTTTATACGTAAAGTTATCAATTATAGTAATAATGAGTATTTTCTACTTTGATTTTGGTGTATCAATTTTTTTGTTTTATTTTAAACCATGACCATTTTGACCCGATTTGGATTGCTAACCTGTTATGAAATTAGGCGGTGATAATCTTCCATGGGCACAGGCTTTTAAACCAGCATCAAGCACAGATGGAACATGTTCCAGAATCTCCAAGGCAGGAAGTTTAAGATGAACAGTGCAATCCTCTATTATTGATACAAAATGAGCCTCCACTTCCAGATGTTGAAGCGGTCATTTACTTGTCATCAGGTATAATTCACTCATGTTTATAATTATATGTGCATTATGCTTTTCTGCAATTTTGTGAGTCTATGAATGTATGGTCGAGGCAAAACTTGGAAATATATATGTATCCGTATTTCCCTCCCCACGTCCCGTAACACAAGGATCTTTGATTTTTCACATACATAACCTCCATTTTTTTTCTTTTTTTACTGTATCAAGTATACTTTTGCGCAAACTACAAATTCTTCTTTGCAATTAGTTAATAACTATTTATAGAATATGATGCACATATAGAATTTACATGATTGATGTAACATGAAACGCAAGCTATTGCGAGGCCGATGCAACCTTTTGAAATGGTTGGCTTTGGGTGATGAAATGCGGGCTGAAATGGGTCAATTTGAGGGCTGAAATGGGTGTGGGATTGAGGGCAAAAATGAGTGCGTTTAGTGCTGAAATGGCGGCTGAAGTGGGTGTATTTGGGCCTTAAATGGGTGACTGAACCGTCTTTGGGCATATGTTTTCTTGACAGGTACTTAAGCTTTAGGAAATTGACAATATTACGCGTTTATAATGTTTTTAGAAATACAAGACGCTGTAGAATGGTTTAGCAATAAGAATTTTAATAGGACGATAATTGGAGACACGAAAAGGTTCTCTTTTTTTCTCGAAAAAAAACAGCAAAAGAAAAACTCCCATCATTAAAAAAAAATTCATATTAAAACCAATGTGTTTGTCATACTTACTGACTATTCCATTTTAAAAAACTTATTGCATTTTTCAAACTTTGTTTAATTGTAAGTTGAATAAGTGTATTAGATGCCATAAAGTTGAGTTGGTTGTAATTAGAAATGAAGATCAACTTATACAACGAATACTTTATGATAAAGCTCATTGAGTTGTTTAACTGTGTGATACTTTTCCTTAACTCCATTTACAGTAATTCTGTTGGTACCACAATTTGTATGTGAAGAATTTTGCTTAGACAAGGCATCCAATTTTTTGTACCATTAAATCTTAGCTACTTTACTATATATTCACAAAGCTAAAAATATTAACAAAAGTTTATCTTATGCATATTCTTTTTGGTATAATTTATAGTTTGTAATTTGATTGTGTACATGGTTCACATTATAAGCATTCTTTTCAGATGTCAAGCCTGCCCTTCTTGGTTCACATATTGAATTTACATGATAATTAGTATTGAAAATTTTCATTAGGTTGTTGGTTTAACCTTTTTTTATTGGCTGCAGATTATGTGCCTTACATGATATCTAAGCATTCTTTTCAGATGTCAAGCCTGCCCTTCTTGGTGCAGTAGAGCCTCAGTGTTAAGAAAATCCTTTCGAGGTATGTATTTGTATATTACCTTTAAAATAATTGATTATTTCAATGACTTATTATTTACCTTTATACTTTATGGTGTATTAACTATTACTGTATTGAAGATATAATGCCAAACATATGTTAGTTATAAAGGAATACCTTATTTTCAGATACATTGATAAAGTTTGCATCTTTTGAGACGATTGTGGAGATTATGTACAAGCATGTCATCTCAACAGCAAGAGAGTCGGAATGTTTCCAATTGGGGTGAGCTTTGCTGGTGGTTATGTTGCTGGTATATTCAATAATGCCGACGGTGCTACTATTGGAGATGTAAGTTATTCAATACCATTTTTCCTCTTATTTTCCTACTTTAATATGGTAAGCAATTCAAGGTTTATTCGAAGTTCATTCTTTGATACTAGAGTCTCGACATATATCAGGTTTGAACTGATATTTATTTTTAATTCTAAAATATATGGGCTTGAATTCAAACGTCAATATTGAAATATAAAACTTATAATTTGGGTTGAAATTGTAGGCAGGGTCTTTAAGGGAGTTTATTACGTGATCACCATGGTTGCTGAGATTAATGAGTATAGGAATGATGGGTTTTACCTTCGAGGGGTGTAAGGTTGTTGTCTCTGCACAAAGTGGTGGTGTTGAGCCTCAGGGTGGGTACACGGGTATTACATTTTTTTGTTAGTGGTTTATGATTATTTTAATTGATCCTTGCTTCATAACAGATTAGGTAACTATTTTTCGCTTAAGTTCTCTAAAAAAATCAAAACTTGAATGAGCTATATGAGATATCAACTTACTGGTTTTTTGCTCACACTTTTTACCCTTTGATTAGGCATGGTTGACTGGTGACTTCTCTTCAATCCTGGGCACTATTCATAAAGTTGGTTAAATGGTGAGTAGACGTCAATCCTTATTCTTAATAACCGGACTCAAGTAGCCTATGGATTCAAAAATGAAATCATCAGGTTGGAAGAGACACTATGCGGATCATCAATGCCCAAGGTGCCTGTTTCAGCTTAAAACTCCATAAATTGAGACCATCTTTCTTTTGTAAACATGTATTGATAAGGATTCAATGAAAAATTTTCATCAATATATTAGTTCAGTCACGCTAGCTTCTGGATAGAGGAAGAAAAAGCATTAACCCTTCAATTAGCCTTACTTGCAAGCTAACACAGTAGGCCAGTATATAATTTTATATTAATTAATGGTTAGGAAATACACTTACAATATGATTCAAAGTGACATAATAATAGCAATTTTTGAGACTTGTCATTTTGGTTACCTATAATCAGTGTGCATATGCATACTCTTTAAGTTGCACATAACACATTACTTGTCCTTTATTTGTAGCTTTTAGCATGAGAAGAGTAATTGAAAAGCATACTTGCAACAAGATGCAGAGTCACGACAGAGGATGCTTAATACGGTAGTATTTGAGTCAGATTAGCAAGGGACGTTTAAAAAGGTATGATTATTATTTTTTTCCTTATTTCCCTTCTCAAAGAATGTTATTAGTTATGTGGCTGATCCATGCTACAACTGAGTGTACATAGGCATGTTGTTCTAAAGAATGAAGATACGTGGAATTGATTATGTATGTTAGAAACTCTCACGCTAAGTGTTTTAGCATCTATCATGGTTATTGGTTTTCATGTATAAGGGGTTGTTTGGATGTGCATTTGTGTTTAAAGTTGTAACTATAGGATATTCAGATAATTGACCCACAAAAATGTTTGAAAAACTTTGGTGGTCGACTTTTTGATTAATTTTACTCCTTATGTCTCAATTCTTTTTTAAGCTTCTCAATAAGAAACTTATTTACTTGTCAGTCATCTATGTGTTGTAAACAAAACAATCTTTCCAACGTGTAGTTAAATGGTGTTATCATTATGATCAAATTTCTTGTGTAATTTATTATTTTTTTGTTTACCAGCTACGGTAACTT
The DNA here is from genome assembly GCA_019973895.1 of Chrysanthemum seticuspe. NCBI lineage: Eukaryota > Viridiplantae > Streptophyta > Magnoliopsida > Asterales > Asteraceae > Chrysanthemum > Chrysanthemum seticuspe. Next base: position 27,878,838 of record BPTQ01000001.1, read on the forward strand.
TGATATTTTTTTTCTATACATTGTAGACACTTTTCAAATACGAAAGGGATAAGGTCGAAACATGTGCAACTGAACACTCAACTAGCTTCTTAAAGGCCCCTACCGTTAAAAGTAGGTCTACCAAATCAAACGTGTTCAATGTACAGATGTTATCTAATCTATGAATGGATATAAATAATTGGCGAGCTCTTATGTTAAGGCCCAACATTACGTCGTGTATAAAGATGTTCTTCACAGATTATGAGTATCTTTCTTCATTTAAATTATGCCCTACTATAATAGATATGTATCTTTTTTCTTTTACGATTATGATTGGCAGAAACTTATTTTTATTGTGAACATTATATTAAGTTTAACGATATTTTAAAAACTATACTATTAATTTTATCTTAAATAATTCTTGAAGCTAGCCGCCCAGCGGGCTGGCCTGCGGCTAGTCCTATATATGTTTGTGTTTTTTGCGTCATCAATTATTTTAAAAAATTGCAATTTATTATAGATTAATAGGATTTCATATTATGCTAAGATACGAGTTAAGAAAGTGTGAAGTGCACACTCATTGAGCTAATATGTTTTCGACCAGATAGATGGCGGGGGTTAAAGGGAACTAGGAAAGCCTCCTCGAGCGGGTTTTGGGGCAGCGTCTCAAAACCTAAACAATTTTCATGACTTGTTATTTAAAGACTTAACATATTTTCCCGTCAAAACACAACCGATGTGTCTGGTAGTGAAGGGTTGTGACTCTTGGCATCTTAACCGAATTTAACCACACATAACTGTCAAATATGTTTGTTCCATAAAAGACACGTCTAGTCTCATTCTAACAGCACACGGTATGGTTGCAAATAACATGCCATCCGTCCTTTTTTTTCGTGCCAATCGTGAGCCAACCATACCAGCCAACATGTCAAACTTGTGCCAAAGGGTTTTGAGCCACTCCAATGGCTCATGCCAAATGCAATCTTTTGTGTGTTTTCCTTTTGTCTTATTTTGTATATTGTGAGTGAGTGAGTATATTTTGTGGTGTACTTTGTGGGACTTACATGTGATGTTATTTGTGTGTTATGAAGGCGAGATGTTTTGGTTATTGGTGTGTTATTGGGAGGGGATGATGTGGCGTTGATGTGGCATACGAATAACATGTTATTCATTCCTGCCTTACCTTATGCTCTAACATTCGAAAACACATAATTCATTTATGTTTTTGCTTTGTTCTCTTGTGCCTAGATGCAAAATATTCTTCTTGAGTTATCTTAATAAGGATTTCGCGATACCCAAACATCAATAAGATCGAAATAATTTATTCAAAAAATGACCTTACACGATTCAAGCAAGATATCCAAAATTATCATTACACCCTAACCCCATATTTCTAACATTATACGTGTTAATGAGCTCGGCTATACAACATAATATTTGAATCACTTAATTAATTAAGAAACAAAGACTGAAAATAACTAGTTTATGTGAAAACAATTTATCATCAAATACGAAATGACAAATGTCATTAACGGTGAAGTATAGAAACAAAAGAAAGAGACGTTAAAACAGTACTAGTGTCGGTGATCCAAAACATGTCCTGATTTTCTACAATTATTTATCTTAATAAATTATTTTTATTAAAAAGGAAAAAGGATTACTTTTATTTAAAATTAATTTGTTTATTCATGAAAAGGAATAAAGTTGGCTCGTGGCATTTAACACCATGTGATATACCATTTCTAAGGACATGTTATCCATTATTACACACTGTGATAAAAGATATTTAAAAGACAAGTGTGCTAAAAATAAACAATATGTAGGTTTTACCCTTGTTAATATTTTATTTAAGATAGTTTTACCTCGTTTCACATGTGTTATGAGAGGGTTATTATGATTTGTAAGAGAGCAAGGTGTTTTATACCAATGACATTTATTTGTGTATTATCTCAGTGTCATTTCAGCACTTTTTTAATAACACAATAATAACTAAAACATCATTTTTAGCAATAAAATCAATGAATATTATTGGTGCATTTAATCTCACAAAATACCTCATAAAAAATACTCCACTCATTAAAAAATAAGCGATTAGCGTCAGTTAGTACAATGACTAGGGACCAATGTCGAGCAAGGAGGGGGGTTGCGGTAATAAGTGTTATTGGTGAGCCATTGATAGGGACGTCAACGGGGCGAGAAATGTCGGGGATTGTGCTTACCATTCCCATCCCCGTTTTATACTCTTCATCCCCATCCCCATCGGGGAATTGCTTTACATCTCCATCTCCATCCCCAATAGCGATCAGGGATCCTCGCGGGGATTCGAGGATTCTCCACCCAGGGCCAGCTTTAGGGGAGTGCAAGAGGTGCGATTGCACAAGGCCACTGCATGACGAGGGCCACTAAATTTTATGCACTTCTATTATATATATGAACATAATATGAGACTCGAGCTTAATTAATCTATGCACTACTTATACATATGTATATTATGTGTGTGTTTGAGGGCCTTTTTGTGGTAATGGCACGGGGCCACTCGAATCACGAGACGGCGTTGTCTCCACCCCTATGAAATAACATAAAAATTCCACCAACTCGTCGAAAATATAAAGAATTTTGACTCATAAAGTACCTCAACAAACGTACATTGAACATAGTTATATTAACTACAATTTCATATCAACTTTAAAGCATCGTAAACATTGTAACATCAAATATAATATAAATGTAATATGTGTCATATGTGTGTATTTGAAAAAAATAGCTAAGTAATATGTAATTGGTACTTATACTTCTAAATCTAAATGTGTTTGATCCTATAAATATCACATATGCATATAAACATACATGTCGATACTCATAAACATATGTACATGTATATACAAGTTAATCGAGTATGGATAAAACATATAAAATTTAAATAATTATCTATACTACTTATAATGGAGGAAGACACTTCCCTCCTAATTAATTTTTTAAGATTTCCTAAAATAGATTTTTAAGCAAATACAAGTAAGGAAGCATTATTTACAAGTATTTAAAACACAAATAAAACAAAAAAAATGCTATTCAACATATACAATTAATACACAATTTAATTCACCCCATCATCAAAATGTATAACTATTTCACCACAATGTACAACTAACTTAAACACAATTTGTGCATTAAATATTACTAGAATACTTAAAATACCTTAAACCATGTTCTTGGTCATCCTTGGTTCTAAGTCAAACGAAAACGATATTGTTAAATCAATAGAGTTTAAAAATGCATACTAAAATTCAATGTTTAAAAAATATTATTAAATCGCAAGAGTGCCTCGAGAATCAACATATGCGCCTTTTGTAATATTTTTAATAAAACTTACCATAAAAACTAAAAACTTTGTTTTATAAAAATCGGATGATTTTTTCAAAGCAAAGGATGCAAAGGTAACCCATATGATTTATTGAATATTTATTTTTACTTTATCTTTATAAGTAATCTTTTACTTGTATCATCCATCTATGTGGGACAAATTTAACAAAAATTATTTTTGAGAACTAAATTTTCTTATGACTACGGACTATTGTCAACTAATTTTATCTCATACCTTTACAATATATCTAATAACAACTCATTATTGTCACACATCACGTAGATAATCTACAATTTTTATATGAAAAATTTTGTTATTGCATTACAGGATTCAAAATTAAAATTATCGTCGTCCGTATATCTATTGTATTGTAAAATATAAATATAAAAAAATTTCGCTGAATATTTTAATTGTATGGCGCCCGCCGCTGCAACGCGCGAGTACCTTGCTAGTATAATATAAATGTAATATGTGTCATATGTGTGTATTTGAAAAAAATAGCTAAGTAATATGTAATTGGTACTTATACTTCTAAATCTAAATGTGTTTGATCCTATAAATATCACATATGCATATAAACATACATGTCGATACTCATAAACATATGTACATGTATATACAAGTTAATCGAGTATGGATAAAACATATAAAATTTAAATAATTATACACTAGAAAACTCGGGTTCGGGGATTATGTTATATTTAATATTTCAGGGGATTCCCCATCCCCATCCCCATCCCAGGTCAACTCGAGGATTCCCCAATCAAATCGGGTTTGGGAATTGGGTCTCCATCAGGGACGGGTTTTTTTTCCACTCTAGCCATTGATACTCAAATATGCCAATGGCGTGTTGTTGGTGCACCTCACTGTGCACTCTAATAAGATGATAAATTATAGGTTTTTTTCCACTCTAATACATTAGACAATGAGATAAAATGTATGGGTTTTTTTAGTATGAGAAACAACACCTTTCTGTCCTCTTAGAGCACAAGGTATGTGCAATACCAATAACACGTTATTGGTATGCCACCTCAGCGCCACATCATACACTTCCAAATAACACACCAATAACTCAAACACCCTCCCTCATAACACACCACTAACATGTTATTGGGTCCCGCAAAATACCCCACTAAAAATACCCACCCACTCACAATACAAAAACAAAAAAGACAAAAAGACAAAAAAACACACACATAAGTTTCATTTGGCTTGAGCCACTCTAGTAACTCAAAACCATTTGGCATGTAAATGGCTTATTGCATGGTATGGTAGTTGGCATGTTATTTGTCAAAAATGTTGTGTTTGGCATGTTAAATAAAGACCATACCTTGTGCTCTTATTTGAAGTGTAACCTTTAATTGACTTGATCACTTCTAAACTCTTTCGTACCTCACGGATGATATTTTGTTTGTAATTGGATAATATTCAGTAATTGGTATCACAATGATTAAGTTATCTAAATTTTAACGGATCTTGTTGGTCGATTTTTACATTTTTAGAAATATCTAAGCGACACAAAGTTAATATCAGTATTGATAAACATGTGAAGATGTTCAGCCAGGACCACAACAAAACCGAAAAAGGAAAGAAAGAATATTTCTTTATCTAGTTGCCAAAAATAAATAAATAAAACAAACAAAAAAAAAAAAAAAAAAAAAAAAAAAAAAAAAACACTAAAAAAGTATTTATTTACTCATGTAGGTTGTCTGCACGGTTTTTAAAACTAAACCGGACATCAAACCAATTACTTTTCTGATTCTCGGTTTCCCAGTTAAAGCCAGGTTTTACCGGTTCAACCGGTCAAACTGACCGATTCACTTTGGTTTTCAATAAAATCATTGGTTCTTATTAACCGTCACTAAAGGGGTAGTTCTTGGTATCTTGATGTACTCTTAATAATTTTTAAGTTCAATCTTCACTTAGCGCACTTATGATTGTTAGAAAAAAAAAGTTCAAAATAACCGCAATAATGCATTTCAGTTAAATTGTGTACATCAAATACTTTCTTTTTTCTTTCAAATAATTGTTAGTCGACCTCGACACCGATAATATTGGTCCCACGTACTCTCATGGTCTTATGTTTACACCTCATATTTCATACATATAAATCGAGAATTTACTCTAAGCTTTATATAATTTTCTTATCCCAAAGTTATTCTTTAATTATCATCTTTGTGAATGGTTGTAATATTTGTCATAGTTCACTGAGTGTAGCTCACTAAGATATGGGACAAGTTATCTCCACCTCTCCTTTTTTTAACAATTGTCACATTTTTTATTTATTTTTTATTATTATTATTATTTTTTTTATTTATATAAAAACACTGTAAATCTGAAAGTACGAAACAAAAAATATAAAGTTTAATAAGTCAAAAGCTTAAAATTAACAGAAAACACGATGCAGAAACTAAAAGAAAAAACTGTATTGTAAAATAGAGGAAAAAAGAAGTGAGAAATTACAAAATATGTGAGCCTGTTATAGTAGTTCCCCTAAGATATTTCTTCAATCAATTTCGGCTGTCTTTTTCCATCTTTCGTTGTCACTTTTCGTATTCATAAAATCTTGCAAAGTATTAAATTTAACCTAATTAATCATATCCCAATTTATTATGTGACTCATTCTTATAAAAGTTCATTGAATCCAAAATCATGTTGTAAATCATGTATATCGAAAACTAGGTTCATTTTATATTTGTAAAACAACATTATAACAACAGTTTATCGAGACCTAAAATTTTTGACCCAACACTTTCTATTCCAATGTAATTGGCTTTTGATTGATTGTGTATTCTAATTTCTTACAAATAAATAATTGTAATTGTGAAAATTTACAAAATGATAGCAAAGTTAGCAAAGTTAAATGATTAATATGACAATGCTTGCTTCCTAATAAAAGTGGCAAAGTATAATTACCAGTAAACATGCTAATTGGAAAAAATGTGACTTGAAATATTTTCATTATTTCAAATTTAAAGATGGCATTTTCCTTGTTCTAATTACTCGGACGAGTATTTAACTCAAATGTACGCGGTTAACCGAGGTTTTGATAAGTTTTTCTGACCTTTCATCCGAATATTTAACTCAGATGTACGCGGTTAACCGAGGTTCTTGATAAGTTTTTCTGACCTTTCTGTCTAAACACTCACAAAATGTAATATGACGTGATTTAAACTTGAGATCTCTTGAACTACTATGACATATTGGTGTTGACTTGATTTAGCTATTTCAAAAAATGGATTTTTTAAAATGTGGCCAGAACCTATAATAATACTCTTCAAACACCATAAAATGTAGTACGGAATTGAGCTACAACAACATTAAAAAGAATATATCACATGATGATAGATTCTATGGATTCATCTACATCTTATATATAAATTTTAAATGGAGGAAATTGGATAGCAATCCATGATATGTATTTTTAAATTGATTTTTGTCAAATTTAGATAACTAAATAATTGTAGGTAAAAAACAGTATTGTTGTAGATTTGTAGTGCCTTCCTACCTGTTTCAAAAAGTCCAACTTTTGACCCTAAAAGAAGCATAAATTTAAAACTGATAGTGTGATTAGACTTGATGAACACTATCTAACCAAATAATTGCATTTTCCAATAATTCTGATCGTATAAGAGGACTAGGTATCGTCGGTGTTATCTGACGGTGTTATAGCAAAATGTCTTGTCACATCGGGTTTTTTCGTATAAGTCAGAACCTATAACTTAACAATCAATCATCACTCAAATTATAGGACATTCTCGGGTCCACAGTTTTTAAAAAGGAACAAAAAAAAAAGTATTGTACTTATAACTTGGTTGAGAATTTACGTCGAGCCTTATAATTTAAGGTTTGGTGTGTGCTGGTGCCATAAGGTCGAGTCATAAGGCAACAACGCGCCTTATGGCTTACCATACCGAGTGCTTTAACCACTCTTGCTATTCATTTGATTCATCTAGCCTTTATTTAAAGTTTATGTTTTGTTTAAGCTTATCTAATTTGCTTATGAATTTATTGAAAACTTTAAATAAATTATTATTTTTTTATTGAAAACTTGATAAGCTTAATTAAATTCAAAATTTTAAGCTAATGAGCTTATTGACTCGAGTTGATAGCTTTAAAAACTCAAATAAATAAACATATAAAACCTTAAAGATGAGCTTATGATCGAGTTTATCAAATTTTTAATAAACACTCTGTGATTAGCCATCTCAAACTGAAGTGGTAATTCGGCAATTTACTTCATTAAATAAATAATTTGTATGAAAGGTTCTTTTACCAATAAAAATGGATGTAAACGTAGAAAACCAGTCACCACTCAAAATTTCGTAAGTGTTGAAATAAACAGGTTAAATACGTTGAAACATATCTTTGCTTCCGCTTCCATCGTCGATGGTGAATATTACCAAGACATGAAACTCACCAATGCACATGAGTACATGACTATAGGAGAGTATGAGACAAGAAAGACATGAGAATCAAAGTGTTTGTTAGTTCAAGTATGTGTCTCAAAATCTTTTATTATAAGTTTTGGGAGATGTTTAGGCAATTATGTATTTTAACAAAAATGTTTTTGATAGCCAATAATATATATAGGTGAAGTAGAGGAATTTTCATTTGCTTACCTTTATTTTGATGCTTACCAATGGACAAATCTCAACCATTCATTTATTTTGATCTAATGGTGAAGATTAACCTAAGATTTATTATTCTTAATATTAATTCTACCAACTATATAAAGCTTTTTATTCTTTTTATTTTTATTCGTTTCATTTTTTTTTTCACACAGTTACTATGTATTTTCCTCCAAACCTGCTCTCACTTTTGATCATCACCAGTTGATCATCACCAGTTGGATCACCATCACCATCACCATTCCAATCACCATCACCATCACCATTTCGATCATCATCTCATCATCACCTTCCGATCATATCATCCTTTTCTTATATCTTCTTTTGATTTGAATGGACCGTTTGTTTCAAAAGCTGATTTGATTGATGTTGTTGCGGTTGATAATATTGTTGATCGGTTGTTAATTATGTGGATCAAGTTGTTAACATTCCTTCTTATTAAGTTGCACACCAAGTGTTTGATGAAATGTGTGAGTGAAAAATGTTTGATAATCTTGTTATATGCTCATGTAATTCTGCTTATTAATTAAGTTGTTAGTTGGATTTTTGTTTTTAACTGCATGTGAATGCTGTTTTTATGCCTGATTGTTGTTTCGAATCTGCTATGTATCGTACGTATAGTATCACCAGTGATATTTGAAGTTGAATTGTATACGTGTATTTTCGCCAGTGATATTTGTATTATCACTTGTGAAATTTTGTTTATTTGATACTTTAAGTTTATGTTTTATATTGTGAGTAGCATTAGGTTTTAGTATGATATCATTTTGGGATGGGTGAATTGATGGAAATTTGATGCATGAAAGGTGTTTGACAAAATTCATAAGAGAGGGATGCACAAGTTGAGAAGCAATCACATGTTCCTGTTTGTCCATCATTTCATATATGTAACAAAATCAAAAATATTTATTTGAATAAACAAGCTTTGGGGAATTAATCAAAGTGCATTGTAGTTATTGTAAATGAGTAATCATATCCAATGTTGCAATAGTTGATGCTTATTTTCATTTTTCTGAATGTCTTCTTTTTGAATTATTTTTAGTGCGTTTTGTATTTTGCTTTCTCCATCACTCTATATCTAAGGTGATGCAAATTTGATGTATTGTTCGATAATTGTGCAGTGACCTAGAGCTTAATCCACAAGGACTGCTTACCTTAACAATCGTGAAGGCAAATAATTTGAAAAACATGGAAATGATTGGGAAGTCTAATCCTTATGTGATTGCATATATTCGGCCACTTGAAAAGTTCAAAAGAAAGTATGTTGATTACAACTTAAACCCTGTTTGAAATCATGTAATTCAGTTAATTGCAGAAGATAAGAAGACCCAATGTGTTGTACTTGAGGTTACATTTTTCTCCTTTTTGATTTTCTATATTGCTGGTTTCTCAGTTGTATCACAGGTGATATCAAATGTGATATCACTTATGATATCACAGGTGTGTCAGCTTTCTTTTAATTTGTTGAATCAGTTGTGGTAATGGAGGATGTTATGATATCACAGGCGATATCAAAGTTGTTTGAGCTTCTTCAATTTGTTTTGTGGAGTTGTTGTGCTTTTTTTAACCACAACTGCAGTTGTTGTTGATTCTTTCGTTTGACGGAGCCGTTTTTTTGCAAATTGCAATCACAAATAGTTTGATGATATCGTCTCTTTTTATGCCATATACAAAACAAACAAATATGTTTTTTAATTTTTAATATCTCCTGTGAGATTTCATTGTTTTTTGTACATTTTGTATATATTATCACCTGAGATATTTCTCTTTCCAGGTACATGATGGTTTTTGTGCCTTTTACTACAATTGACAATCCCTGAAGATGTGTTACTGTTGGTTCTGGTCTGCTTAAGAACGAAACTACTGAATCTTGTGTATGTTACTCCAAGCATTCAAGAAAGCTTTTGTGCGTTATTCAAATATCATCGTAACTGGTCAAGATGGTGCTATGCGAAAAGTAATTGCAGCTGGACTTCCCGGTTCCAAGCCCCGTCTTTTGTCATAAATTAGAAGTTATGTATCTCTTGTGATAAATAGTTGGAATTAATTTTTATGAGGTCTTTGTGAGTTTATGGAATATTTTGTCATTTTTAACACTTTGTGATAAAGCATGAAAAGTAACCAGTTTTCCCACTCCTTGTGTTTGTGCATTAGAATTACCGTTACTATTATTATTGTTAGTTCTAGATGAAGAAGATGATGTGGTGATTGTTGATGTGCTGGATGTGGTGTTGTTGTTGTTAATCATGACTGATTTTGAGAATATGAATCGTTTTGTTACTCAAAAGCATTGCTTAATTAATCATATTCTTGTTTGATTTTGAGAATATGTCATGTTTTTATATTCATAGTTTTCTTCATGAAGTCAACGGTATTTTTAAGTGACTTTTCATTAATATCACTTGTGATACTCTAATAAAACTACCGAAAGAAGGTTATATTCAGATAAACCAAAAGCATTATTTACAACTGAATAAAAATTACCATTGTTTACAATTTAAGTAGCAAGAGAAAATTACAATTTAAGCAGCAAAAGAAAATTACTAATTGATGCTTTTGTCTTTTTATTTTCTACAACTTTCTTCTTGCCAGCTTTATGAGCATCCCCTCCTTTTGTCTTCTTTCCCAATTCATTCTTTTTAGTTTGCAGCCTCTTCTTCTTCATTTCCTCTTCTTCTTTTTCTGCAACTGTCTTTGCTTTCTAATATGCAGTCTCTGTGTTTCAGTTGAACAATTACTGTTGGTGGTGTTGGTGGTTGTAGATCCTGTTATATCACAGGTGATATCACATATGCTTCTTTCAGTAGTTGTTGGTGGTGTATCTGTTTCTGTTTTTGTTCTTGGTGTGTTTTCTAAGCTTAAATGTCTAGCAGCAGATTTTGTTAATTTGCTTGGTGTTGTTAGTAGGGGTGTCAAAAATCCCGACCCGACCCGGACCTGACCCGGACCCGAACCCGACTAAGCATATTCGGGTCGGGTTACTCGGGTCCAAAGTCTAACTCGGGTCAATCGGGTCAACCCGTTTAACCCGAGTACGAATTAGGGTCGGGTATCGGGTTTAAATATTTTGCTTAGTCGGGTTCGGGTCAACCCGAGTTAGATTTTTTTTTTTTTTTTTTTTTTTTTTTTTTTTTTTTTAACAGGATGGTCGTAAAATGGTGTGTTGTCAAGATTTGTATTATCTTTCGGATGTGTCGTAATGGGTAAGAAATGCTTATGGTATTGTGATTATTCAATTTGCTTGTTTGGATCTGTCATGGACTTGGAGCTTCTTTTTTTGACTTTGTGTTTTTCATGTCAAAGTCTTGTTTCTTGTTTTCTGTTTTTAAATTCTTTGCGCTGACCAAAAATCTTCACAACTACATTTGATTTGAGTCTTTTTTTTTTTTTTTTTTAAATAATATCTATGCTCTTAACAGCATCTGTTATATTCAATAATAGATTGAACAAGATTTTTATCTTTGTTTCCCATTTATCAACTACGATGCTAATTTACCATAATTAAACTTATTTACACAGTCGAATCGAAGGTCCAGCAGCACATGATTTACACATTTAAATTCTATGATTTTGTAAATGGCACAGACCCGAACCCGACCTGACCCGACTCGACTTGACCCGACTTGACCCGAACCCGACTAACCCGAGTTCAAATAGGGTCGGGTTCGGGTATATTATTTTTAGCCTCGACCCGACTTGGACCCGACCCGTTTGACCCGAACCCGACCAACCCGACCCGAATAGCACCCCTAGTTGTTAGTGTTGTCGGTGATGATGTTGTTCCTTTGTTCACTTCTTCAGTTTGACTTTGTTATTTTTTAGCAAAAGTCTTTTTCCTTTCACCTTCAACCCCTGTTTTTTTGCTTCTTTTATTCTTGATATTCAAATCTGCATAAAATTTATACCATGTTAGTGTATGAATAGTTCATTGTTTTTTAATAATACGTGATATATAAATTGAATAAGTATACGTCATCAAATATCATAGGTGATATACTACCAACAAGCAATCATTACAACTGTTGTATCACAGGTGATATACTAGTATACTACCAATAAGCAATCATTACAACTATTGTATCACATGTGATATACTACAAATAAGCAATCGTTGTAACTGTTGTATCGCAGGTGATATACTAACAATAAGCAATCATTGAAACTGTTGTATCATAAGTGATACACTACCACCTAATACTAGAGTCAAATAAGCATGTCCAATCTATCCATTATGCACATATATCTACCACAAATCTAACAAAAGCATGTTACAGTCACAATATTTATTTTAACATGTTAAGTCTCTCATATTATCACATTAATCATCTAACTTTCACAACAATCCCTTAATAAACTACTTAAATCTACAAAAACAACAAAGTGTTCATATTGTAGAATAAATATCCATGTTTTTAGGGATACCATTATAACATTCTACTGAAAGTATACATACACATTTTGCTGAATGTGTATGTATCACTGATGATATAACACATAAGTTAACTATTAAATCAAGTACGCCGCATACATTCAGGGTTTTATCACAGTTAATTCTTCTAAAGGAGACATGCTTATACGTTAAAATATACCTTTACTTTTATGAATATCTGGAGATGGAGTCAAAAATTTGATTGACGACAGAAGTGCATTTACACACAGTAAATAGTATATCATCAAAACTTTTAACAAAAAAAAAATTTAACTATGATTATAAAACAATAACAATAAAATATTAAAAGTGATACTATACATGACATATAATAAAGCTTAACAAGTAAACAAAAAACCTATCAAATAAACAAAAATTTCACAAGTAATAATACAGATATCACTAGTGATAATACATATATACAGTTCCACTTCAAATATCACTGGTGATACTACACGTATGATACTTTTCACTCACACATTTCATCAAACACTTGGTGTGCATCCATGCATACAAAGTGTTTTACTCAGAAACTCAACCAAATGTAAACACTAAAAAACACAACCAAAAGCATGTTTCAATCACAATAAAAAGCACACCAAAACAAATTCATTATTTTGTATTTTACCTTTAAATTTTCAGTAAAAAACACAAAGAAACTTAACCAAATAGTTAAATAATAACAAAATAATGAATTGGAAGCGTCGTACCATCATTGTCAGTCTGAATCTCTTCATTTTGAACCGTTTTTTCCCCGGAGTTGGTTCTGATTGCCTCGATACATTCATTCCGATGTATTTTCTTTGATTTTGACGGTTAAAATCGGTTGATTTGTGATGTTTTTGGTTTATTATGAAGTTTTGTTAGAGAGAGAAAGTGATTTATCTGTGTGTTTTTTGTGTGAGTAAATTTTGTGGTTATGTGAGAGAAATGAAGTGTTTGTGATTGGGACCAGTAGGTAAGAGAGAATGACGAAATTACACAATTGGTCCCTCCATGTTTTTTAATCTTAAAAACTGTTTTTTGATCGGACGGTCAAGATTTGTCCAATGGTATGCAGTGGATTGATGGTATGTAAAATAAAGTGCCTCAGGTGAAGTAACGTATAAAATTAACCAAATCAATGTTATTATTGTTACGTAAAAAGTTATCTGTCTCCTTTCTTGAGATGGGAATTTTTAGTAACCCAACTTTAGAATATTTTATTTCTATTACTTTAATTGTTATTGTTAATTATTTCATCCACCAACTACCACCGACAACTATCTTGGACATTGCCGGAGTTCATGATTCCAAGTTTTCAGATTATTATAATGTGTGAAAAAATAATTCTTTACAATTTTAACCATACACATAGTTATAACAGGTTAATAAACGAGGTTTTTTTCAGATTGTTCGAAAAGACGTACGCAATTTAACCGGGATATCTAGTGAGGTTTAAACCTTTTAACTTTTTGTAGAAATTTCAAATGTATTTATACTTCTTTATAAAGGGTTTAGGACATTTTAAATATAATAGTTCTAAAATTTTTAAAACAAAAAACATTTCTATAAAAAAAGAAGTTACTTTTGCTAAATATAAAAATTCATCATTACATAATTAATCTCTTAAATTCTTATAATTGTAACATCCCTTAATATTGATACATCTCATTAAACCATATTAAGACTTGTAACAACCCATTAAAAACTTGTAACATTCCATTAAAATCGAGCATTGCCCCAACCTTGAGTATACATATTGCACATAAGTCTATCACACACCAAACACCTAAAAAACACACACAACCCACTAGCAGGTTCTTTCTCGGCTCACTTACTTTCGCCACCTCCGTCATTGCCGTCACCACAAGACCCCTCCACCACCAACTTTGAAAAACATTTGTTCGCCACAAAATAATCACTAAGAACCCGTCGCCGCATTGCGCGGGTACACTTCCAATTACCAGTAATAATTTGATGATGGTTAAACCTACACACAATTATGATATGATATTTATAGTGAATGCTGATTCTAAGAAATAAATGTGTAATTACTTAAAAAAGAAGTCACTACGGGCCCTGTGTTAAATGAATATGCATTATATTCCATAAAAATTTCACAAATGAAGTATTTATTTTCTAATAACTATGTCGTACAGCATTTTGGCTTAAAGATTATAAATATGGTTGTACTAAAATAATTAATATGCAAAATGTAAACACCAATTGTTTCGGTTGTTACTCCCTTTATGACAAAGAGTTAAGTTTCTCTCAAGTCATGACATGGCATGTACTTTTGTAACCAAAAGCCAAATGTCATTAGAATTGAATCAAAAGTGTTGTGCATAGTAGATTGATGGTATCTTTTTTACATTTGCATGTTTAGTTTCGTTTTATATAAGCAATATATAAGAGTATGTTCAACCATAACGGGATAACGCCCGTTTTTGTCCATTTAACGCCGTTATCGGCGTTACACCCTTGGAAGCTGAGTTCTTTCACGCCGTTGGTCCCTCCCCGTTAACCATATAACGGCCGTTATATGTTTTTTTTTTTTTTTTTTTTTCTTTTCTTTTTTCATTTATGCCCCTAAATGAGGGGTTGTTTTTGTAAATTGTTGGGAATGTTATTGATGTTATTGGGATGTTATTGTTGTGGGTGTTTTTTGGGGATGTTAAGGTGAAATGTTAAAGTTGATGTGGCGCTGACGTGGACGGTGTTATTGATGTTATGGTGTTATTGTTGGGAATGCTCTAAAAGGAAATGATAGAGAGGCCTAAAGTTAAGCCTAAATTTAGACATAATTCCAAGTGGCATCAGCTTGATGGTTACAGACAGGGACCCACTTATACTACAACCCATCAGGATGATGCCACTTGGAATTAGGTATAAGTTTAGGCCTAACTTTAGGCCTCCCTATCATTTCCCATATATAAAGCCTAAAGGCAGAGCCGTCACATGAATCGGCGAAATTTTTGAGAGTTTGTACGAATTTATATACTACCTCCGTCCCAAAATATAAGTCCAGTTTGACTTTTTTGATCCAACTTTGACCTTAAATATTTTTGTTTGTATTATATAATACTTGATGAAAATTATATCAATGAAAAATACATTTAAAACACAATCCAATTACATAATTTTCATCAAGTATTAAATAATAAAAATAAAAATATTTCAGGTCAAAGTTTGATTCATAAAGTCAAACTGGACTTAAATTTTGGGACGGAGGGAGTAATAAGGCCTTTCGTTAAGCAATATTATATATAAACTGTCACCGTTTATAAGATATAATACAATTAGTTATTTAAATGTTCTTATTTAAAATATTTTCCTATCAAAATACTTTTTTCTTGGTGAAAATTATGTCTACACATGCATATAACTATTAACGGGACAAATTTTGGGGCACTAAAAATTCTAAGGCCCTGAGCGGTCGCTAACATTTCACATTCTCAAAGACGGCCCTGCCTAAAGCTATTGTTAACTTATTTGGATTTTCGTAACGCTTTCGCATAGAAGTGGCATTTTGTGCCCAAAATAAAAAAATGGGACAATTTGTAAAAGATTTGGACACATTTTTCTCTCACTTTTTTTTAAATCAGCTTGTATGGCCAATCGAAAAGTTAAATGGTCACTAACGGGCACATATTTTCTCTCAATTGTAGAACATTACAATCGTTTTTAAAGAAAAACATATAAATATAATATAGAGTAAACTCCAAAATACATCTCTGTGGTTTACCCTGTTTCGCACCATACATCCCTCTCGCAAAAGTTTCAACAGATACATCACTCCGTTAGTAAAAGTTAACATATATACATCACTCAGTTAAAATAGGGACTAACGGTGCAAATTATTTATCCGTTATCTCCTAACGAGATATAAAATATTTACACCGTTAGTCCTTTGGGTTAAAGGTATTTGCACCGTTAGTCATTTTTAATGTTTTCGTCCGTTTTTACCGTGTTTTTTTACGTTTTCTTCCGTTTTTGTCCATTTTTTTTACATTCTCTTCCGTTTTTTACGTTTTCGTCCATTTTTTTACGTTTTCGTCCATTTATTTACGTTTTGCCCCTTTTTTTACGTTTTCGTCCGTTTTTTATGTTTTCGTCCGTTTTTTTTAACGTTTTCGTCCGTTTTTTTACGTTTTCTTCTGTTTTTTTTTACGTTTTCGCTAGTTTTTTTTACATTTTCGTCTACTTTTTTATGTTTTTGTGCGTTTTTTTACGTTTTCATCTGTTTTTTTCGTCCGTTTCTTTACGTTTTTGTCTGGTTTTTACATTTTCGTCCGTTTTTTACGTTTTTTTACGTTTTCGTCTGTTTTTCCCCTTTTCTTCAGTTTTTTTTACGTTTTCGTCTTTTTTTTTTTATGTTTTCGCCTGTTTTTTTACGTTTTCTTCAATTTTTTTACATTTTCTTCTATCTTTTTAAGTTTTTCGTCTGTTTTTTTTATGCTTTCGTATGTTTTTTTTACATTTTCGTCTGGTTTTTCAATTTTTTTATCTTTTTTCGTACACTTTTATTTGTTTTCCTCGATTATTCCGCGTTTTCATCCATTTTTCTTACGTTTTTATCCATTTCATAAATATAATATGTATGAAAATGAAAACATATAAAAACGGATGAAAAACGTAAAAAGATAGACGAAAATGTAAAAAAATTGGACGAAAACGTAAAAAAACGGAGGAAAACGTAAAAAAACAAAAGAAAACGTAAAAAAAACGAACGAAAACGTAAAAAAGCGGTTGAAAACGTAAAAAACGGACGAAAACGTAAAAAAAAACCGGACAAAAACGTTAATAACCGGTCGAAAACGTAAAAAAAAGGACGAAAACGTAAAAAAAATACAAAAACGTATAAAAGTTGACGAAAATGTAAAAAACCGACAAAAACGTAAAAAACAGGCGAAAACGAAAAAAACGAATGAAAACGTAAAAAACCAGAAGAAAGCGTAAAAAAAACCGACGAAAACGTAAAAAAAGGGGCAAAACGTAAATAAACGGACGAAAACGTAAAAAAACGGACGAAATCGTAAAAAACGGAAGAAAACGTATAATAACGGACAAAAACAGAAGAAAACGTAAAAAAGCGGACGAAAACGTAAAAAACAGACGAAAACATAAAAAAAACGGACGAAAACATAAAAAAAACGGACAAAAACGTAAAAAACGGACAAAAACATTAAAAAGGACTAATGGTGCAAATACCGTTAACCCAGAGGACCAACAGTGTAAATATATTATATCTCGTTAGGAGATAACGAAGAAATAATTTGCACCGTTAGTCCTTATTTTAACTGAGGGATGTATATAGGTTAACTTTTACTAACGGAGTGATGTATCTGTTGAAACTTTTGCGAGAAGGATGTATGGTGCGAAACAGGGTAAACCACAAGGATGTATTTTGGAGTTTACTCTATAATATATTTAATTCTTTAAATATAAATGGGGTGTTACATTTAAAAATTTTATTTCGTCATTTTAGGTTTTTTCTAAAACGATTCGTATAACATGAGCCCGTTTGGCCCGTGTCTATTTGGCTCGAGCCCGTTCGGGCTCGAGCCTGTTTGGCCCATTGCTCGTGCCTGCCCGTTTTGCCACCTCTACTTTCGCATAAAGCTTTAGTCTGTAATACAGTAGCAAATCAACTGAATCGTTGCATTTAAAGGGGAGTATTGCTTATGCTAAGCTTGTCATAAAGTGTCAGGAATTTGAACAAGAACTTTTGAGCATTTCCCAATCCATAGAAGTTTGATTTATGAGTCCAAATGAGCTCGTAAAATTATCAACTTGCTTCTCCGCTCTAGTCTCGCGAAATAAGTAAGACTTAAAAGTCCGATAGAAATAGAAAAGGTGCCGGTATCCACAGGAATGGTTCAAATAATCACAGACACCATCAAATTCAACATATATAAGCTTTAGCATGTTGTTTTGTGAAACTAATTGACAAGTGAAGGAAATAGTCCTTAAATAAATCATATATGATAACTTTGAAATTATATTTTTTTAGGATAGTTGACTGAAAATGTATTTTAGTTGTCATTTCTTGAATTGTATATAGCATCGTTTTAACCGGACTATTTAATAACTAACATTTTGAATTTCGATTATTCTATGTATCAATTAACGTATTTTTGGGTGTCGCTTCAAATATAGAAAGCGAATCAAGTATATATGGGAATCACATAAAGTATTTTAAGAATCGATACACAGAATATTTCAAAAATTTAGTTATTCAATAGTCCGATTGAAACGATGCTACATACAATTTAATAAATAAAAAAAAAGAAAAAGAAAAAAGAAGGAAAGAAAGATACATTTTTTAAATTATCCCTTATTGTATGTTCACACACAAAAATCATTGCTTCAACTAAGATACATTTTCAGTCAGCTATCGCATAAAGCACATAGGATCTTCTAATACATTTGAACCGTGATCTAACCGGAAGAAAAGTATCCACGTCACCATTAGGCATATCGAATCTCTAACACCACTGATTAGGATCGTTGCGGATAGAGTAACCCACAAAATACATACATTAAGGGTCTCTTTGTTTTGAAGGGTTTTAAGTTGATGTGACAATAATAAGTTGTTTGGTTTATTCTTTAGTAAGGGGAATGATAGATGAAATGAAAAATTGATTGTATATTAAGGGTGTGTTTGGTATCCCACTATGGGAATAAGACTATTACTATGAAAGTGATTAAAGATGTTTGTTTAAGATGAAGGGGTCCGCCACAAAGGTAATGAATGATAGGTATAATCCATACTCCATATACATCAAGAGAGGTATGGATCTTTCATAGGTGAGGGACTCACCACTACTATCAAACTCATACCATTGTCATTCATGGCAGCATACCAAAAGGACCATAATTAGGTGGATGGGGAGTGGGTTTGCTTAGGGGGTGATACCCACACCACATCTTTTGATACATGCACTATAATTTGTGCATTACAGTATTGTAAGGAACAAACTATAATACACAAATTGTGATGCATGCATAAAAAAATATGGTGTAGGTATCAATTCTCGTTTGCTTATTTTGGTAGGGGCTTCTTTTATTTTTTCTCTCTATTATATGTGAGACCATCCTTTATATTATTTCATATTCTATATTATTTTATCATTTAAATTAAAAAATATATTTAAAATTTATTATAAAATATATTTAATATATATATAATTTCTTTCTCTTATACCCACCTAGGGGTAACGAGACGAGACAACTCGCGAGCTATTCGAGATCGACTCGTAAACTACTCGAACTTGACTCGATATAAACGAGTCGAGCTCGAGCTCGAGCTACTCAAGTACACTTTTGAGTCAAGTTCGAGCTTGAAAATACTCGGCTCGTGAGGCTCGCGAGCCCTTATCAAGCTTCAATGATATTACATTTTTACCTTTTTATATGCATGTAGTTACGTAAATGTCTTAAAGTCGAGTCGAGCTTGATATGTTGATTTTTCATCGAGTGCAAGCTTTAAAAGTGGAACTAATCGAGCTCGAGTTTGAGATGATGACCCGAGCTCGAGCTTGAAATCCAAAGCTCGACCGAGCTCGAGTCGAGTTTCGAGCTCGAGTTTTTGTAATCGAGTCGAGTTTGAGCTTGGCAATACTCGGCTCGACTCGACTCGTGTACACCCCTATTAACTCACCTCAAATTTAAATTCTATACCAAACTCAAATCCTAATCCAAACCCACTTACAAACCAAACGACCATAACTTCATCATGATCATTTTTACATATGTATGATTGTGTTTTCACGCAACAATTAAATGCATGAGCGTTCTAATGAATGGTCCAAATCACATATTTACTACATGATTGGTTTGTTTTCCTAAATGAGGCGAGGTGACCACGTTCATACAATTTACAAAACGGTACAATTATGTGAGGAAGAAAGTGATAACACTAAAAGCTAACATGTGCAATTGTTCATGGTTATTGGCTTATTACATTTATAGAATTGTGACATTTCCCAACTAAATGGTTAAATTGGTTCATAACTGTGTGTGCAACTTTTATGGTGCAACACTTGTGAGCTCGTTTAATGCTTTGCTATTTTCAAATCAAAATGCCGAAATGGTATAACTAAAGTCACTTAGCTAATATAAGTTGTAAATGCACTACTAATTATAGCAATTCCCGGTAATATAGTTGTGCTAACCAAAACACAGATTAACGTTAACCTTTCAACCAAAATTAGCCGATACTTGAATTGCTTGAAACTTTCTTAACGCTTTAGTTTGTTTCGGGAAACAAAGACTGAAGGTGATTTGATCAACACAATATTTTGTAAGGCTGAGCAAAATCATGTGAAAATCGATCCGAACCGACAAACCAACCGAAATCGGGCTGAACCAAACCGACCTTATTTGGTTCGGTTTTCGGTTGTATAATTATTTCTTTTTTACTCGGTTCATTTCGGTTTTGGTTCGGTTCGGGTCTAAACACGCTTATTTGGTTCGAAATAGCTAAACCGACATGACCCGAACCGAACCGACCTTATTCGGTTTGGTTTAGGTTTCGATAGCTTTTACTCAGTTCACGTTTTACCTTTATTGGATTTTTCGGTCGGGTAAGGTTTGGCTGGTTCAGGTCGGGTCTGACCCGTTGCTCAACCCTTATATTTTGAATTGAAATTGTAAAAAAGTATGATTTCATTCGAGTGAATTGTGTTTAATAAAATTGTGTTTACCTTTTCATCTAATAATAGACTAACTAAGAAATTACTACAAACACAATATATTCTACCAATATGTGTTTGCGAATTCAAGTTTTTCCTTATTTTTCGAGCGAAAACCAGCAATGTCCGTCAGTGTTTTTTTTAACAACAAGATAAAATTTTATAACAAAACTTCTAGCAAGGAGCTAGAGAGAATTACAAAGGAGTTGTTAATCAATCATGACAATTTGACAATTTAGCACATCTACATTTTAACCAAGAAAAAGATAAAGAACGAATGTTTTCTAGATTGCCATATTTCCTCATTGCTTGAGGATTAAATATGGCACAATTACCATACTTCCATAGAATCTTATGTTGTCTGAATTGGCACATGTCTCTCTTTCTTCAAATCCCGATTGATGGTCTTGGCAGCTTGGCAAAGATGGCACGTTCACGATTATAATCTTCCTTCTACGGATACATCTACAATCTGGAATAAATCCTTGTCTCACAAAGTCAATTTTTTCATGTAGAGATTGAGGCTATATCGTCTCCTCTAATCGTATAAATCTGTTAAGGCGTGGTATAGTTACGTAACCCTATCTTTAGTTCTGCCTTCCGCGCCAAAGACTTATGATGTGTCATCGATCTTTTAGAGGAAAAAGGATTTGGAAAATGAAAGTAAAAGAAATGTAGATACATTTTTTTGACTTATTTGTGTTTCGAGTTGAAAAAAGAACCACTTACGACTTTTGATTTTCAGTTACCATAACATAAAAAAAGAACACTCTAAACCCAAATATAGAAAGAGAGAAAAAAAGTTAACAAAACTTCTCAAGAACAAAATTTGTACAATATTACTTTCCTTGCTAAAAATAGAAATATCTTCCACCCTTATCTGTTTATCAGCATCTTTTAATATGAAGTTGTTACATCAAGTTAAAAAAAACTCAAAAAAGTACACAATAGTTGATAAATAAGATAAGCCCTTGTAGTAGTATTGAATACACACACAAACACATCAAGCAAAGAACATTCAACACTTTATTTACTTTTATATCCTTTTTTTCTTTAATAATTTAATAAAAAAACAAAAAACCCAAAGTGGGCAAGTCTTACATAATAAAGACAGCCAGGCAGAAGGTGTAAAACCAGTAACTTTTTAAGGTAATCATCCAATCTGTGAATATATATATATATACATGCATGTTGTAAGATGCATATATTTGTGTGTGTGAGAACATAGATTCAATCTCACCCCCCTCCCCCCCCCCCCCCCCCCCCCCATCACACACAGTGTCTAAGATTTCTTATCATCATAATCCATACTTCTTGGATTTTGCTTCTGCAAAATATCTCCATATTTTGTCAGGTAACTTGCTTATAGCCTATCCTCTGTTTTTGCTCTGTTTTTGTTCTGTTTTTGTGTAGTGTTCATACTAGATCTTTGCTAAAAATGGGACTTTAATGAATTTGACATAAAACCCAAGTTTTGTTTTTAGTTAATTGTGTTTAGTTTTTAGATTTGTGTAGTAGATCTGGTTTAACAAGATGGGTTCACTTCATTTTCTTCATTGTTTCACTCAAATCATGTGAACTTACTATTTATAGAAAGTCTATAGTTTACTAGTATGGATCTTGCAAGAAATTTAAAAAAAAAAGAAGCAATAACTTTAAGGTGAAATTGGCAACATTTGAATGGGATTTGTTCTAACTTAATTCATCTTCAAGATCTACTTTTTGCAAGAAATTAATGTTAGTACGCAAAGAATCATACTGTAGTAGCAAAAGTGTAACAGTTTTAAACTTTTAATAATACTAAACCCCCACATTATAATAGTAGTAGCTTTTCTTAAGGGTTGGTGATTGATGAAAGGTATGTTTAATGCTGTTTGTTACGTGATATAGGTCCCAACAAGCCTTTTTTCCTGAATTTTGGGCCCAAATATCATGTGATTTGTTTATAAAGGTGATTCTGACATTGACATATAAAGTCGGTAGAGTGTGCGTGAAATTAGCGTTTGGCTTAAACCTCGTGGATTAGTAATATAAAATTAGTCGGTAGTAGTGAATTATTGCTAACAGATCTTAAATTTTTTTTTTTCATTAGATCTGCAATGATTTGCTGACTTAGGTTAGTAGCCCATTAGGCATTTGCTAGATCTGTCATTGAATTCAAGAAAACAGTTTCTATATTTAGTAAGCTCAAACATCTTTCCATTTTTGAACTAAACCTTTTTTAGATCATTATATATATTTAAGGGTTTCGAACATAATACTACAAGTAATGTTTGTGGGCAATTCTTATGTTAAATGAAGTTTGGATCTTGATTAGATCCAATTAGTATCTTGAACATTGCATGTTTGCATAGTTAAGTACTTAAGTCCCTCTTTAGTGTTGTCGGTTCCTTAAACTGGACCACTAAAATTCATTAAGTGGACCCAGGATTGCTATTATTGATTTGGTTTGAGTAGAATTAAATGGTGTAGTTTACACGTTTTTTATTTTCTTTTATGAACAGATTTGTTAAGATCAAGTGAAAATGAAGGTAAGAGACAATGATGATAAGCATGATAAGCCCGCAAAGCCAAGTGATAAAAGTTCAAAAGCTGTACCAATGGGGATATTTTTCGTTGTGTTATGTGGGTTCTCGTTTTATCTTGGTGGGATCTTTTGTTCTCAGAATAACGGATTCCTTGCTACTGAGGAAGTTGTGAAATCGGTTGAGTCTACTAAAAAGAGTGTTGCAACTCCGGTTCAAGTGAAATCAGTTTCCTTTCCTCAATGTAGTGCTGATTTACAAGACTACACTCCCTGCACAGATCCTAAGGTATTGTGTCGGTAGAAGTGGCAAAATGGGTCTAAGTCAAAATGGGTCATTTTTAGTACTTGTCAAAACGTGTTGGATCGGGTTGAGTTGATCAACAAACCTTTTTATTTTTGTATTCTTTTCAATCAAAAAGTTGTACTTTTAATTAATTGATAAGTTGATTAAGATTACAAAATAGATCTTGACTGACTTTCATGTACTATAAATAATAAACTTTGGTTGACTATAATCCACTTTGACCCATTTGACTTGTCCCTTTTAAGCTAAACTTTCATATCTGACCCATTTACTAACGTTTAATGGTTTTGGTCAACAGAGATGGAACAAATACGGACGACACAGACTCACATTCATGGAACGCCACTGTCCACCAGCTTTTGACCGCAAAGAGTGTTTGGTACCGCCACCCAATGGCTACAAGGATCCCATTAGATGGCCAAAGAGCAAAAACGAATGTTGGTACAGGTAAAGATTTGATCTTTTGCGATCTTATTGTATTTGTGCTAAACATTATCTTACCCGTAAATAACCACATAGCCATAATCAGTTTCGCTATACCCAAACACTAGACACTGATATCCGCTACTCAAAAATGACCAGACAATCACTTCCGTTAAATTTTGATTTACATATATTTTTGCACCTAACCTTTTCTTTGTCAAAATCGTATTCTAGGAATGTCCCATATGATTGGATCAACAAACAGAAATCTAACCAACATTGGTTAAGGAAAGAAGGGGAGAAGTTCTACTTCCCAGGTGGTGGTACTATGTTTCCCAACGGTGTTAGTGCTTACGTCGATCTAATGACAAACTTGATTCCCGGCATGAAAGACGGAACCGTCCGTACTGCCATCGATACTGGTTGTGGGGTGAGTTTTGTGACCTGTAACTGATTTTCTTCATTTGTTTTGGAACTCGAGTTTTAAACTGTTTTCGTCTTTAGGTTGCTAGTTGGGGAGGTGACTTGCTAGATCGCGGGATTCTGACAGTTTCTCTTGCCCCAAGAGATAACCATGAGGCACAAGTCCAGTTCGCGTTGGAACGTGGGATTCCCGCCATTCTTGGAATCATATCAACACAGCGTCTTCCATTCCCTTCAAACTCGTTCGATATGGCTCATTGCTCTAGATGCCTGATCCCATGGACAGAATTCGGTACTTTCTTTAACTTTTCGGATTGTTTGCATTATGTACCAAAGCCATAATTTATTGACTTATCGGATGTATAACAATATTTAAGTACACTGACTAAAACGGGACAAATGAAAATAAAATTAATTTTGCTACGATATCTTAAAATATGTTAACATGCCTCGATGATTTTGTTCAGGTGGAATTTACCTTCTTGAAGTACACCGTATCCTCCGTCCGGGAGGTTTCTGGGTCCTCTCGGGCCCACCCGTAAACTACGAGAACAGATGGAGAGGATGGAACACAACAGTCGAGGATCAAAAATCCGATTACGAGAAATTACAAGAGCTTTTGACTTCAATGTGCTTCAAATTATACAACAAAAAAGATGATATCGCCGTATGGCAAAAATCATTCGACAATGATTGCTACAAACAGCTCGACACTCCCGATAGTTACCCACCAAAATGTGACGATGGTACCGAGTCCGATTCAGGATGGTACACACCATTAAGACCTTGTGTTGTGGTCCCCAACCCGAAAAACAAAAAGTCTAGCTTGAAAGCCGTTGCAAAATGGCCCGAAAGATTACACGTGGCACCAGAACGCGTTTCTGATGTTGCTGGTGGTAGTGATGGGTCATTTAAGCACGACGATAGTAAGTGGAAGAGTCGGGTTAAGCATTACAAGAAGCTTCTTCCAGCACTTGGAACTGACAAAATTAGAAATGTTATGGATATGAATACGGTTTATGGTGGTTTTGCTGCGGCTTTAATCGAGGATCCACTTTGGGTTATGAATGTTGTGTCATCATATGCTCCTAATACACTTCCCGTTGTGTTTGATAGAGGTCTTATCGGGACTTTCCAAGATTGGTAAGCTTTGATCTTAAACAATGAAAATTAATTATATGTCGAATGGTTTTGATATATGCATTTAATCGTTTGCTCTTTTATTAGGTGTGAGGCATTCTCGACCTATCCTCGAACATATGATTTACTTCACGTAGATGGACTCTTCACAACCGAAAGCCACAGGTAAGCTCATTCTCATGTTTTTACTTCATCTTTCGTAGGCCGCTAGATGGTCCGTTACTTTTTTTTTTTTTTTTTTTTTTTTTAATTTTATTTGCACACAGCATTTTTACTTTACACGTTTTCTCACATCTGATTTTGATTTTTTCGTGCAGATGTGAGATCAAACATGTGTTATTAGAAATGGACCGTATCCTGAGACCAAAGGGGTACGCTATTATTAGGGAATCAAGCTATTATGTAGATGCGATCGCCACAATAGCTAAAGGGATGAAATGGGGTTGTCGTAAAGAATCCACCGAGTATGATATCGAGACAGAAAAGGTTCTTATTTGCCAAAAGCAACTTTGGTACTCAAAGCAAAGCTCGTAAGAGACCAAAATAGACTTATTTTTGCGTTGATGGATACACGTCTAATTAAGTGGCAACGATCATACTTATAACACATGTAAGTTTTCGTTATCCGGAGAACAACCATTTATCCGGAGAACAACCATTAGAATTTTATTCGATACGTATAATCTCTGATGAAAATCAAGAGAAAATTTAGCTGCATAATAGTTTTTGTTGTAACAATATTTTTATTTATTTAAATTTTATTATTTTTGTAAGGTTGAGCAAGAACAATTGTAAGATCACATTTATATCAAGTTATGTATAACTTTCATAGCATGAAGTATACGTTATGTTATTGAACAATCTACAGCTAGCATGAATTGAAGTACAAGCTACACAATCATTGTTTAGTAAAGCTATCTTTTGGTACATGTTTAATGGTGAAGCTTTCATATCGGTTAGTGCTCAATTTTCGTTGCTAAAATTTTGATAATGTCGACTGTTGAGTAATATGCAAGTCTTTGTCGAATGAAAAACTAGCTGAAACAACATTCTTCCTTCGACTCTGGTCATGATCGGATCCATGTTTTAGAAGCAATACTTACCTTATATCGACCAATGTAAAACTTTCACTGCATAAGCTAAAAGCTAAAATGAATATTTCACTAGAATCTTGTTGTATTCTGATGTACGAGTTAGAACATAACGAAACGGACAAAAACGTAAAAAAACATAACGAACACTGTACAGCTTTAAATTGCAGTGTCGCGTTGTGCAAGCTAGAATCCCTTTACGTGAGATAACTCGTCTCGACCAACCGTTATACAGGTTTACATGTTCCGGAACCGAGACAAAGTGGTCCTAAAGGGTCCATATATGATTTATTAGCTTTTTTGTTTGTGTCGATTCTCAATTGGCATATCTAGAATTTGTTGCCTGGACCATCAAGTTATTATTCACAGGGAACAAGGCCCTTGTGAGCAAAGTATCACATATCTTACAAGATTACTTTTTTGTATGATACCGAACTTTGATTGAAAGTAACGGTAAAATATCTACCACTACGATTTCACATGTTACGATTTTTCAATAAGTGGTGATATATAGACCTAAAACATAGACCTAGTAGCAGAAACAAGTCTCATGTACTTTACGTTTTCGTCCGTTTTTTACGTTTTTATCTGTTTTTTCGTTTTCGTCTGTTTCTTTACGTTTTTATGTTTTCGTTCATTTTTTACGTTTTCGTCCATTTTTAACGTATTCATCTCTTTTTTTTGTTCTTGTGTCTTGTTTTATGTTTTCATCCGTTTCTTTACGTAAAAAAACAGACGAAAATGAAAAAAACGGACGAAAACGTAAAAAAACATGCGTAAACGAAAAAAAATGATGAAAACATAACTAAACGGACAAAAACGTAAAAAAACAGACGAAAACGTAAAAAAAATGACGAAAAAGTTAAAAAAAAATGGATGAAAACGTAAAATACGGGCGAAAACGTAAAGAAATAGATGAAAACGTAAAAAAAACGGACGAAAACGTAAAAAAACGGACGAAAACATAAAGAAACGGATGAACACTTCAGACGAAAACGACCAGGGATAGTAGATGCAATTTGGGACAAACAAGAAGGACAATCTATGTAATTTACTCAAAAAATATGCCACATAGGCATTTTTGCCGGTTTTATACATTCCCAACCGGTTGCCTGTAAATATGTGTGCGAAATGGAACAAAACATAAGTACGCAACATAAAGTGGAACGGAAATTAGTACACGTACCAAAACGATACATTTAGTAAAGTACACGTTTATTTAGCAGCTAAAAGTACTAGGGGTGGCAATTCTCAACACGACACGATAAACGACACGAACCCGACACGAAGTTAAATAGGTTTGGGTTGAGGATAAACAGGTTTGGGTCAAAAACAGGTTAACCCGCCTAACCCGTTTAATAAACGGGTCGTGTTTGGGTTGAGCAAGTGTTAAACAGGTCGACACGTGAACCCGTTTGAGTATATACGCCTCTAAAAATAAAATATATAACTTGGTTTTATTGTTGGATATGGATTAAATGTATATTGTTATAAACTTAGTATATAAGGGAATTACGATTATAAATCAAATTTTATTGGAATTGATCCTTATAACTCAGATATCATTGAAATTGTCGTATAGTTATTTTTGATGCTATTTTTATCATATTTTAGATCGTTATATCATTTTTGCATTTAAGCAAGTTAAATCAACAAATCATCAACCTTATTCATTGTTTGACCTATTTACTTAAACAGGTTAAACGGGTCACAAACGGGTTATGCGTGTTATGCAGGTCTGGGTTAGGGTTGAGCTTCTTGACACGATTAATAAATGGGTCGTGTTTGGGTAGAAGTTATTTTAACACGCCAACCCACGAACCCGAATAGGTCAACACGAACACGACTCGATTGCCACCTCTAGCTAAAACCCTATTTAAAAACTAGTTTGTCTATTTATAAAAGGAAAAAGACACAAGTGTTCTTCTAAAAAACTAAAAAAGTATTGAAATAAACGTGTTCTCCCACTTGCTGTTCCTCTATAACATGTTGAGAAGATGCCCTTTGATTTTATTTTTTTATTTTGGCTTTTCATATTAATTTAATGAAATTAGACAAGATAATTGCTGGATTATGATTATATCTTAAGTACTCTTATATTTTTGAGTCACATAGATTAATTGAGATGTTTTATTTAGTTGGTTCATTTTTGTCAAATTGTTAATTGAACAAATAACCATTATGTATGTTAACCCTGGTTTAACTTTTTTCTTTTACATGATCTAACTTTCTTCAACTAATATAACATTAGGTTATAGGTTTTATTTGGATTATTAAGACCTAACATGGGTACAATAATGTTGTGATAGGTTTTAATCGCAAACTTAATACATAATTGGAGTATTATCTAAGTGACATAACTACTCAATGCTCTATTGAAGTAGACATGCTTGATGCTTGATATATGGTTTCGAAATCCATTTTTCGCGTGATTAGTACGAGTCAAATGATACCTAACATTAGACAAGACTCGTATCATATAATTAATTAAAGTTAGCTTTCAACTTTTCGCTTGCATTTCATATCATAAAATCACATAACATTAGTAGCCTTATACATAAACATCACACTAATGACAATAAACAAAATAAAATTACATGAATGATGAAATACCTAATTATAAGGTGGCCCATAATGAGCTAAAACCATCATATCTATAACCCCACAATACCTAATTACAACCCAACATTGACAACTACAAAACCAATGAGATTGTCATACCTTTTATACTTCCAAAATATATACAGACAAAAATTAATACATCAACAATCAGTATAAGGAGTGATTCTCTAGCAACTTAGCTTTCTTAAGGAATATCTTGCATCAACCAAAAAATCTGATTCAGTGACAAATAAAATCAATGTCACATTTTCTTTATTCATATTGACAAAACAAATGTTATCAATTGAAAGTTAACATTTAATAACACGTTGTCATAAATCTACAGCCAAACAAATAGTTTTCTTCTCAAACCTTTATGACGCTATACAACAATATAAAAAGTATGGTTTATTATTTGAACTTATAAAAAACTCAAAAGATAAATAAAAATTATCTTCATTTAAGTTATTCAAAATTAATGAATTATTTTTCTCTGATACATAAAGCTTAACTGATATTTATATGCCATTTAAACTCTTCTTTAATATCGGGCATAATGATCTGATGCATCATCCTTGGTGGTGTACCTCCCCGCGTGCTCCCTCATTAGATGTTGCACGCTACTTAACTAAGTTTACATTTTTTTTAGCGTGTGCATGGTATATTGTAAGGTAAATGGAGTATTTTTATATGCTTGGTTAGGTGACCACTTACGCTCTTACGCCTATTATGTAACCATTACATTACATCTAGCTTAATATCGCAAAATATTCGATCAACAAAATTTATATGTGATGTTTTAAAATTAAACCTTGTTCTTTGGTATAGCAGGCTAAGTTGGAAAATAGTATTTTGTGCTTATCAACTTTTCATCATATAAGGGGTTGTACTAGATAAAAAAACGATCGAAAAAGGTACGGGTCGATAGGATAATGCTAGGGAAATTTGATCCACAGTCTCTACTCTCTTATTCTTAAAATACATGTAATATTCTTTTAACATTTACTATATTGACAGGACAAGATAATTTTTATTTTTTTAGTATCTTTTGATTTTGACAATTTTACACACATTATTAACAGGACAAAACAGTCTTTTATGATTTTATGTTCCATATTTTTTTTGTTTTACTAGATTTTAACTTATCAAACTTTATATTTTATATTATGTTTTTCTCATTTTACAGTTTTATAAAAAAACCAAAATTATGAAGAAAAAAAAAGTTAGAAGAAGTATTACTTTGTATTTTAGAGGGTACCATTATTTTACTTTATTCGTCTTAAAATTATTCTTAGAAGATAAAAATCATACAATTTAATAAATATTAGGCCATTTTAATTTTTAACCGCCAAATAGAACATTATCTCACTAAATTATCTAAGTTTTTACTTAAAAAAAAGTGAATAATTATTTTGAAAAGATAAATGATACATGGACTAAACTTAGGCTTAAACTTAGACCTAAAACCAAATGTCACCGTCTTGATAGTTGCAGACAGTGACTCACTTATTTTACAACCCATCAAGATGATAACAAGTGATTTTAAGTTTTAGTTGTCCATATATCATTTCTCTTTTGAAAAAGCTCGAAAAGAAAATATAGTTTATAATTTTGAGACAGAAAAAGTAATTAAGATAAAGAAAAAGATTATCAACAACATAATTAACTAGGTGGAGTCACGTATGATACAACTATCTCTCTCTGTATACAACTACACATACATACACATTCCCACGTGCGTATCTATATATAACCAAACAACCTGTTCATCATCATCATCATCATTTTTAGGTTTCTTCACCAACAATTATAATAAAACAAAACAAAAACATAAGGTTAAAAAATCATCATCAGCTCTGGAGCCTCCTTCTGTGGCTACCTTAGGGTTATGCCGTTTAACCTAACTACGGTACATATTTTTATATATTTTTCATTTCATTATTTTTATCAATTGGATTATGTTGTTTTGATTAGTTGATGTTAGATCTGGATTCAATTTGTTTAGATCTGGTGTTTTAGTGTTTATTGGATGATTATTAGGTTTTGAATATGTATGTCAATTAATGAATTAGATTAGTATAATTATGCTCTTAGGTTAATTGATATGATTATGCTTAGGTTAATTGATGTATAATGATTAGTTTAAGATTTGTAATTTTTTTTGAATTGGCATGTGAATTGGGGATGTTAATGTTAAATGTTAAAGCTGATGTGCCGCTGACGTGGACGGTGTTATTGGTGTTATGGTGTTATGAATGAGGATGCTCTAATACCCTCTTAATATCCACTATATTGATAAGGCAAGACAATTTTTTTTATTTTTTTGGTTTTGTATCTTTTGCTTAATACGGAGTACTATATTTGACTTGTCAAACTTTATAGTTTTTGTTCCGCACTTTTTTTCGATAACACTCTTTATTAACAAGAATAAACAGTCTTTTTATGGTTTTATGCTTCGTATTTTTCATGTTTTACTGCTTTTAACTTATTAAACTTTATATTTTATGTTATTTTTTATTTTATTTCGTAGTTTCATAATAAAATCAAATTAAAAAATAGAAAATAAAAAAAAGCATTACTTGTATTTTAAGGGTACCAATATCTAATCACTTAACTAACTGATATGAGTTTCTTTTAGAGTTTGAGGAGGGGTTTTACTCGAATTCGAGTCTCGCAAGTGACAAAAAAAATCCGGAGTTTCTTCTTAGTACGAAGCCGTGAGTTTTAGAGGTTTCTCTTTGCGTGTCTCTTCTAGTGCTTCGGGTCCCGAGTCCTGCTAATTTGGATGATTTAACTCTAGGTCAAATTTCAAATGTGATGCCCTTTCTAAAAAAAATCTAATCCTTTAAGAAAAAGAAAAAGAAAAACATTATCAACAACATAATTAACTAGGTGGAGTCACGTATGATACAACTATCTCTCTCTGTATACAACTACACATACATACACATTCCCACGTGCGTATCTATATATAACCAAACAACCTGTTCATCATCATCATCATCATTTTTAGGTTTCTTCACCAACAATTATAATAAAACAAAACAAAAACATAAGGTTAAAAAATCATCATCAGCTCTGGAGCCTCCTGCTGTGGCTACCTTAGGGTTATGCCGTTTAACCTAACTACGGTATATATTTATTTTTATATTTTTCATTTCATTAGTTTTTTATAATTATAATTATCATGATTTGAATTGGATTATGATCAGTTGATGTTAGATCTGGATTCAATTTGTTTAGATCTGGTGTTTTAGTGTTTATTGGATCATTATTAGGTTTTGAATATGTATGTCAATTAATGAATTAGATTAGTATAGTGATGCTTAGGTTAATTGATATGATTATGCTTAGGTTTATTGATGTATAATGTTATTCAGGATGATTAGTTTCTACGCGTGGATTAGTTTAAGATTTGTAAATTTTTTTGAATTGGCATGTGAATTGATGAATTTTCTACGACTAATTAGGTTACTTGATAACATCAATTATACTCGGTATTTTGATGTTTTATTTTATTACTAATATACTATTAATTGAGGTAAACTGATAGAGGGCGGGTCTTGAAGCTAGTGAGATATATAACTCATGTTTTAAGTGATGTGCTAAAACCGTGATATATCAAGGTTGACTTTGTTAATGTAAAATTCGTTTAAGTGCAAAAGCACAACCATACATAGATATAACGACGATGTTCTAATTAGAATGATGTAAAATGATGATTGTGATTATGATTATGATGAGGTTAGCAGATGTTTAGGATGATCGATGAGTACCCGTGCATAGCAACGGGATTTTATAGCGGCAGATAGTTGTAGTGATAAAAAAAATTTATGGGTTGTAAACGAAAAATAATAAAAGTTTAAGAATTTGAGGACTAAACACGATTTAAACTGAATGAAAATAATATGGGTTACGGGTTATAAACGAAAATAATATAAAAGTTTATGGTTTCCATATATAGTTTTCTTATTTTTTTCACTTTCAAGAATATAAAGAAGGTTAGTATGGTATTAATGTTGAATTTTGGTTTAGATTTGCATAAAGTTTCCCTTCTGAGAATGATTCACTAAATCACATCACTTTCTATATAAAGCATTGATGTATTTACTCTTCACCTTTCCATATTAATATTGTTTACTAATGGAAATATATCATATATGGTATATGAGATCTTGATATTATATTGTGTTATTTACAGATAGATTTGCTTGAACAATATTGGAAATTCCGGATTCTGTTATTTTCGTTTTAGATATTTAGTATGATTGTCCTCTTAATTTAGGATAGTTTTAAGGTGGTTTATATGGAAATAATTCTTTACCAAGGGTTCAATTAGGTTTAGTTATCTAGAATATTGTTCCTTAGCCCTATTTATAGTAATCTTTTGCAACTCAATTCATTCCACTGTAATAATATAACTCTATTAAACGATTTGATTTTGTTATCGAGCCTGATTCTCCTTACTGATCCTTATGGAGAGTAGGTTTTATGCTCTTTTTCTTTTCATAATACTTTTATCTTGTCACCAACTCGCTGACTTTATGTCCCTTTAGGTTAATTTAGCTTGTTACACGTTGTTAGTTTAAGCATGGATTTATTAAGGACTTTATAAAGTGATTATGTATGTATCTGAGAACGGTTTATCACAAATCATATGGAAGTATAGTTGTTTTCAGCCTAGTGTATTGTTTGACCTAAAACAATTAAACAGTCTTAACAATTATCTTGACTGGAGATTTTTTGGCAACTTTAGACAAAATTTGATCTTTTTGAAAAAGATAACGTAACAGTTCCATACAATTTTTTAAAAACAATTTTTGGTAGTTTGTATTTGGACATTACCAATTCTGGTTAGATATTGGCATGGTGAAAATTAATATACCCGAGATATGTCATTAATTGTTTGGCATGATGAAAATTAGCATACCTGAGATATGTCATTAAATGTTTGGCCTGATCTTAATTAACATACCTGAGATGTAGAAGCTGAAGTTTAACTACAAAGATTGCCAAATGTTATCTATTTTGCACTTTGTTTCGCCATTCAACCTGCATGCTTGTTTGTTTCATTGTTTGACATTTTTTGTTGTAGACATATGTGAAATCAGTAGAGGAAGAGAATGGACAACTAGTGTGACATTTGTCGACAACACAATTTTCTTGTTTTTGTATCAATAGCTGTCATAGTAATTAGTAAAATAATCATTATAAACTGTCCATGTCAGACGTATATGTAAGGAACTGGTCAACTTATTTCTTTCTGTATGGATTTGTATGATCGGATAGCAATGGTTTATCATTAGAGTTGTCTATCTGTCAACATTGATGGCTTAACCGAGATTATTATTTTTTTCAGTTTGGAAAAGTATTAATTCCCTCTAAGACATGGAGCAAGCGTGCCCCCGATCAAATTGTTTCCAGAATCAGGTTTTCTCATTCTACAAAGTGCTCGATTGGCGTTCACTCATCCCCAGACGTTTTCTTCTTGTTTCCTTTGTCAACTGTACCTAGTGAGCATCCCGTATACGAGCGGTTAAGCGGGACTAATGCAAGTTTTTTATAAAATAGGTGTTGGATCTTTAGTGAACTTTGACGAGTAAACTGATTTACTTTTTGAGAAAGATCTATATTGGGATTTAATTACGTAAATAAGAAGTGTTTTCATGTTTGTGTTGATGTCGTTTCCTGCTGACACCAGTTCACTGCCGATACAATAGTCACTTCAAACTTTTCTTGAACATCCACTGAGGTATATTAGTTCAGTGTACTTATTTCAGTTATCTTTCTATATCTTTACGGTGATCCTTACAATTATCTATTGTTTCATAATGCAGGGCTGAACTTTGCTTGTAAATGATGAATTTTGCATACACTATAAATTACAGTATGAGATTATGTTTCTAGCAATACATTTCTCTGATGGGTACCAATTAGATTTACTAAAAATATTGGCAGAAGATTTTGCAACACCATACTTAGGGTAAAAGAAATAATCATCCCGAGTTTGAGGTAGTATCTGGAGGCTTTTTTTTACAACAATTTTCTGCTCATATAATCGTCAAAGATGCCCTGCAATTCTCAGTTCTCTTTGCATTGTATACCTTGTCAATGTCTGGGTGTCATTGATCTGGTGTTCAGTATAAATAAGGCTGCGAAGCCCATCCATCAGAAATGTACTGATCTTTTGCTTATGCGTCAAGAAAATTGAGGGGTGGATTCAGCTAAGATCAGGCAGGCTGATAGTTTATTTTTTTATCTAGTTATTATAGTTTTCTAGAGGTTAAGTCCATTATTTCTTCTTCTACGTGTGTGTCTCTTCTTCGTAAATAAGGTGCTACAAGCAGTTGCATATCAAAAAATGGAAAGGTGGGCTTATACTAATTTGTGATTTAGTCTGTAAATGAAGTGAAATCATTACTAAGGCGTTTGGTATGTACATCTGCAGGTACAAGATAATTAAGGAAGTTGGTAATGGAAGTTTTGGGGTTGTTTGGCGAGCATTAAATAAGCAGAATGGTGAAGTGGTAAAATCTCTCATCTCAGTATATCAGTATAGTTTTTTTTGGAACAAACCTTTCAACATAAAAGAACTTGTCAAATGTACCTAAATGATTGCATTCCTTAAAGTTGATCTATTGTTTAATAGGTTGCGATTAAGAAAATGAAGAGGAAGTATTATTCGTGGGAAGAATGCATAAATTTGAGAGAAGTCAAGGTAACCCTGCTCTCTTGGCATTTTTCAACATGACTTCTTATGCTACTTTTTAACGTTGTCTCAAATGTAAATTTTAAAATCAACCATGTTAATTTTCCAGTCACTGCGTAAGATGAATCATCCAAATGTTGTGAAACTCAAGGAAGTCATCAGGGAAAATGACATTTTATACTTCGTATTTGAGTATATGGAATGCAGTCTCTACCAACTTATGAAAGATAGAGTGAAGCTTTTCTTGGAAAGTGAAATTAGAAACTGGTGCTTTCAAGTGTTCCAAGGTCTTGCATACATGCATCAGCGTGGTTACTTCCATCGTGACCTTAAGCCTGGTAATTTTCTAACAAAATATAGTTTATGACGCCACTGGAACACAATACGATTTCTAGCTTCTGATTTGTAGAATTCATATAGTTATGCATGACCATGTGTAGTAGGAAAATATGTGCAACTTTGGTACTGGACAACCATAATCTTCTATGTAGAAACACCAAGCAACACTAGTACGGTGCCTTAAACAATCTTTCTCAGTGACACAAACTTAGAGCATACTTCTATACAGAATACGGTCTCTAGGCGAACCCTCGTGTATATCTTGATGTCCTTATTTGTGACCGACATACAATTGTAACTCAATAGTGTCTGTAAAATATAAACTTGTTGCATTGTTGCTTTTAGTATAGTTGTTATGCTTAATGCTTGTTTTTTTTGTTCGATGATGCAGAGAACTTTCTTGTTACCAAGGATGTAATAAAAATAGCTGATTTTGGTCTTGCTCGTGAGATCGTTTCTCAACCACCATACACCGAGTATGTTTCAACACGTTGGTGAGTGATTATCACCTTATCCTATAGATGTTAACATTGGACTCCGACGCTTACTTTGTTTGTATCTTCCCCATCAAAGCTCCCCGCTTATCTATTTTATAAATGTGGATGATGTAGGTATCGTGCTCCTGAGGTTCTTCTCCAGTCACCAACATATGGTTCTGCAGTTGGTGAGTGGTTAACTCAAACCTGCTAATTTTTTTGGATGTGTTTATGCAACCTCACATGGGTCTTAACCTTTTATAATTCTTCCGATCACAGATATGTGGGCAATGGGAGCAATAATGGCTGAATTGTTTACTCTTCGACCACTTTTTCCAGGTTCAAGGTGTGTTTTCAGCTCTTTTTTAAATATTTTCTATATCATTATTTTTTCCATTACAATAATATCCGCGTCTTACATTTTCCCTAGTGTTTTTGACCGATACCTTGTACATGAAGAAATGGCTGATCATATAATACTTGTATTTGTATCTTGTCGATAGTTCATATCACCTTATCCTTAAAACTACCAAATACAAAGACACTAACAAAATGGACATTATGTTCTAAAAAACCAATGCCCTTTGTTTGATTTGGATGATCGTCTACTAGACTGAGAGTCGCTATAAAAATTTCAGAAGTCATGAACTGAATTATGCCAGTTTTTTGCTTAAACGTTCTTTATAATTTGATCTGTAATGAGTTCAAAGGGTAATGCCACAACATGTTAGCAGTTTGATAGTGCATAGAAGCCAAATATTTTTAAATTAAGCATGATTTCTGTCTTGAGCCATTTAGGTTAGGGTATAATAAAACGAGCAACTTTCTATGTGACTAGCTACTAATATGTTCTGGATCACTGGACTTTTATACATGGGAACTATAAGCTGGGTTCTGGTTTGTTAATAATATTGTATAGTATGCTTTATAAATCTAATAGTAAACTTTAGTCCGGGATTATTTAACTCGGGTATGTTGCAACTAAATTCTTGCTTCTCTCTTTGTATCTGCAGTGAAGCAGATGAGATCTATAAAATTTGCAGTGTGATAGGCAGTCCAACAAAAAGTTCATGGGCTGAGGGACTTGAGCTTGCACGTGGTATCAATTATCAGTTTCCAGAGGTTGGCTTCTCTCTTTGTCATCATAACTATTTCTTATCAGCTGAATGGAATTGTCGATTTCTATTTGTTTTTGAGATTATATCTGTGATAATTGAAGTATCTGTAAACTATGATTTTGTGGCACTAAGACTGTCCATGTTCATTCATGTTGTGACTGACCACTAGTTCTGTGATATATAATTTTTCAGCTTGCTGGCGTTAAGCTTTCTGCACTGGTACCATCTGCAAGCAAGGATGCAGTCAATCTAATTGCAGTAAGCACTGTTTCCTTTATTTACCACCACATCAAATTTTCACGTGCAGCTTGTATCGGGAACTAAGAGTTAATCAATATTTGTCCTGCTATGTAGTTACTTTGTTCGTGGGATCCGTGTAAGAGGCCAACGGCATCTGAAGTTCTTCAGCATCCTTTCTTCCAGGTAGGAACGCTAAAATTATAATGCTTGTATCTATTCTTTATTCTCAGGAATGGTTTTAGATTATTATGTTCTTTTGCAATTCTGCAGAGTTGCTACTATGTTCCACCTTCTCTTCGCCCTAAATCTACCATTGCTAGCCCTAAATCTACCATTGCTAGGACGCCTCCACCTGGTTTGTTGATTTCATTGACACTTCATTTTATAATTTTCTGCTGAACGATGAAGTAATTTATTAAGATCTTGCAGCTGGAATAAGCGGGAGGAAGGTTGTGGAGCAGAAATGTGCCAAGAAGTTACCCGGGACTTTGCCTAACTCAAAGCCAGCTGGCACCATTATTACATCTGCCAAAATGCATTCATCACTAAATTCAGGTATATATTTTCATATGGATATTGTCTCCCTCTAGATATAAAGATTTAGTTGCTCTTTGTCTTTCTCACCTTTCTGCTTGAAATTTGTAACAGGCGTTCAACGTAGATTGGAAATGAATCGACAGGTGTGTGGAATTACATTTACTACCATGACTAAATATTTTATGTTGGTATTTTGTGGATTATAACATTTTGTCCCTTGGTTTCAGGATGGAGCAAATGACAAGACAAATAAGAATGCTGCCAGGCAACCAAAATACCAACCACCCATCAAAAACAGTCCAAGTAAGACATTTATTCATCATCGTGTCATTTGTTCTAAGCGTGAGATTATTTATGGAAATGATACCATCCTATTTATCATGTTTACACACTGAACCTGTGCCTTTCTAAAAAAGTATCATGTTTACACACCAAGTATTGCAAAGAGTTCGAGATATTTGTATAAAAAGTGTGTTCGGCTTAACCAGATTATTAATACTTGTAATAATTTATTGACCGTGGTAACTTGTCAGGAGGAATGTACATGGGGAAGGGGAGAGGCGTTGGCGACACAACTGAAAAGTTGGGAAATATGACACTTAGCACAGGAAGAGTTGGTGCACCCAAGCAGGTGCATCCACCACTACAAATGAAAGCCGGAGTGGCAAATACTAGATCCGACTTGTATAACGGAAGATCTCAAGGATATAGCAGTAAGGTGGCTGGATGACCACATTATACCCTACGGTTCTACGAAAATGTGTGCTTTTGTAAGAAAAGTCGTGTTCTAGTGTGAGTATGTTACATGGTCTGATCTTAAAACATATAGTGGGGGGAGGGTCTAGTAATAAGTGTTTCGGGTATACTTTTTAATGGTGTTTGTCTGTCTTATTGGTCTTATTTTACTTTGTTTCTTACATTGTTGTGGGAACTTTCCTATATATATGTAAGGTTATACTGCGTGTTTGACTAACAGGGAACTTTAGTATTTTATACATGAAATGACACGGAACATTTAGCTGATTCTTGTACGAAAGCAATTATTATCAGTTATTGTGATACGACTGAAGAGTCGAAAATGCTGTACTAAGTTGAATACTGCCTGAAAATGATCCATCTGGAGTTGTTAATTTTGTTAGAATTGGTAACTAGAGGAAACCACCACCAAAGTGGTCCGGTGGTTGGTGTTTAGAGCGCTAGGTATCGTTTGATGCCATGAAAAAAAGTTATGCCACATCAACATTTTTTTCCCATAACACCACTTTTAGCTATGGCATCAAAAGCCCCTCCCTGGCAAAAAAGTAGTGTCGTAGAGTAAAATGATGTACACAAAAAGACAAAAATAAAAGGAAAGGAAATATGCTTGTCATGAGCTGGTGGCCACGGCACGAGAGCTTACTAGCCCACCCACGGTATGGTGTCTCGTGCCAATGGTTGGTGCCGAAGCCTATGGCTCAAGCCATGGCACACGGCGCCACATCATCATAACACAACCTATTTAAAATACTCTCTTTATCATAATATAAAACAACCTCTTCATTTGGGTCCTATCACTTCCAAAATAAAACCGTCTCTCTTTTTGGGTCCCACTCCAACATCACTATCCTTTGTCTTTTACTTCGTCGTCTGCACGGTGAAAAAAGAAACGACGAGGCACGGCGAAGATGCTTAGGTGTGGCAGCGAGGCACGACAAGCGTGCCACATAGGCGTGGCGAGCTAGCTTCGTCGTCATACCTTATGTTATTAGTGTTTAAAATGTATTTTATCCGTCCCAAAATAAATGTCCAGTTTAACTTTTGAATTAATTCTTTTTTAACTTTGACTCTAAATATTTTTGTTTATGTTATATAATATTTGATGCAAAATATATAAATGGATTAAGTTTTAAATATATTTTTGAAAATGATACTAATGAAAATACATTTAAAACCTAATATATTCATATATTTTGTATGAAGTATTATGTAACACACAATAAATCCACAAAAAGAAGTAGATTGACGTGAACACCCTGACCTCAAATGTGTTTTAGCACCGACCATTGTTCACTCTACAAAGAGTAGCGCAGGCAACTCTTCTGGCTTAGAGGAGCACCAACTGGAGTGAGCACGAGCCGATACTTGAACCTATGACCTTTTATTCACAAAATCTCTCCGGTGAGCCTTTGGTTGTAACACAATAGTTAAGGTCAAAGACTTCAACAGTTAAAACTTACAAAACTTGAAAATTTATTTTGGGACGGAGTTAGTACTTGGTATGTGTACGTCCGATTTACCTGTTTTGCTAACCAGTGGAACTTTCGAAGCATATTTACCCCGCATTCATTGCTCATGAAAGAAACAGGAATATTTACCGAATTTCACCATGGAACAGTGAAAAGATCAGAAACCAAGTGGCATGTCAAATCTAGCAAACCTATCTCATTTGGAGGATGTTTCATGATACTTGAATCACAACAAATTAGTACAGCTTGCTATTTATAGCTTCATAGTACTCCATTAGTTAGTGCTGCACAGAATCTCACATGGTGGAAATAAATGAACACGTCCCGTCGAATTTAAAGTGTGCCTGTGCTACGGATTGCGAATATATTTTCTGTCGTAGTTTCAAAGGGTGCTTGTAGGGCCGTTTGAACTGATCGTTCAGTCGACATTCATGAACCGTTCAGTAAAAAGTTCGTTTATTTATTAAATGAACGAATATGAACATCATTTTACGTTCATTTAGTTAAATGAATGAGCATTAACAAAAGTCATGTCCGTTCATTAATTTATGTTTGTGAACGTCCGATTATGCATTCGTTTATATTCATTTATTTGTTTATGTTCATCTATCGTTTATTTTTATTAAATACTTTTAAATTTGGTTTACTTAAACAAAACAACACTTATATGTATATTTATAAATTTTATGTTTATTTTTCTACGTTCATTTAAGTTTACTCGTTTATGTTTGTTTAATGGCTTAATGGACGAAAATAAACTGGCATGAACAACCTTATTTTCTTAATAAACGAACATGAACATTCGTTTGTTAAAGCCACCGTGTTCGTTTTGTTCTGTTAAAAAAAACGAACGAACATGAACAAGGCTTTGTCCATGTTCATTCGGTTCGTTTACAACCCTAGGTGCTTGTGCAACATATAGACGCAAATGTTCTTCATTTCAGTAAAAGTAATATCATGATAGTTGCTAAACACAATTCTAATTGCATAGTATAATCAGTTCCATCGTTAGCATATGCACAAAGTGTGTGTTGTGTCTGTACCATTACTTAATCAAGATCCCACAAGCTCTGGTGTTTCTTCATAAAAAACAAATACAACACAACAGATTGCAACTTACGAACGTTGAAAGAGCACTAAAAATTCATATTAAGTACACCGAAAAGGGAAGAGGAAGTCCCTCGTATCTTAAAGTTAAAGATGGACATTACAGCAAAAACAATGACATTAAGAGCTTCGGATGTCCTAAACT
Source organism: Chrysanthemum seticuspe (assembly GCA_019973895.1). Classification (NCBI taxonomy): domain Eukaryota; kingdom Viridiplantae; phylum Streptophyta; class Magnoliopsida; order Asterales; family Asteraceae; genus Chrysanthemum; species Chrysanthemum seticuspe. The sequence goes on from BPTQ01000001.1 coordinate 27,921,321, forward strand.
GCGCCTTACCATAAATAAAAGAATTCACCCTCCAGAACCGATAATGGTATGATTAGTGAACAAAGGTTGTATATGATGTCGAAACTTGAATGACTTGAGATTTTCCGTCATGCTCTACGTTTTTTTGGTTAAAATAAGATGATCTTAGATTGTTAAAGATTGTATAACTAAAGGTATTGGGTTTGTATTCTGTCCCGGTTTTGTTCCCACCATTGTTTTGCATGCACTTCTCCAAACTTTTCACGACTGCATAAAAACACAAGAAACCGAATTATACAAAGCCTATCATATTTCATAAACATAATAGCATGAATACAGTAATTCTATATCAGATATAGTAGTTAAAGAAAATATGAATAAATTACCTGAATCTAACACGCCGAAGCTCTCTAGTGCCGTCAGTTAACTGTCTGATAGTAATATAAACGCCGGGTTCATCTTGCTCTATCCACTCTGACTCCATATCACTAGCATTGCTAACCGAAACCGAAGCCTCATCTCTAGAGGATGTTGTGGTCCTTGATGCCTCCAAAGATGATACCTCACCCTTGGGCATACCACCTCCGTAAGCACTGGGTCCTACATTGTAATGATTACCTCCTTGATGATCTGACGGAGGTTTGTAATAGTTCCTATTCCAGTCCTTGTTAATTGATGGTGTCATCATTGGGCTATCCCTTGCTGATCCGAGCCTTGAGTAGGAAGAATCTCTCTGTAGAATTTGTGATCGTTAAACTCATGTAACATTCATCGTCTCTAAACGGAAAGTTAACAAATCAGCTTATAAGTTAATAGGTCAAATAGGCCAACATTGTCTAATTAGGGTCAAACTAACTAACCCGTACACAAAGGTAAACATTTTGGCCTTAACCATTTTAACCCATTACCAACCCGAACCCCAACTTTCTATGATAATATATATTAATAGAAAGGTAGATTACCCCATCCTCAGACTGTGAAGGCGTATTTAAAGCTTGACAGTTGAATCTTTGAACGTTATAAAGCTCCATTATTCGGTCATAGTTCTCACCCCACCACCTCTGCGCTTGCCATTTATTAAACATCTCTCGGCTTTCATATTCAAATAATTCAAAAAATGTCAGTATTCATTATACATTGAAGTAAATTCAGAAAATGAATAAAAAAAAGTCTTACTTGAATCGTATACGTTTAAGGTCATTTCCGCCATTAGCTAATGAAACAAAAGTGATTTGAACTCCAGGTTCAACCTGAGCCATCCATTCTTTAGGCTCGTCTTCGTCCTCTAATACCAAATGACCAGATTGTCGAGGGGGTTCATACCCTCCAGCTGAAAGATTAGGATCGTTGCTAGTGAAGTCCCAAGCAGGAGTAGAACTTGAGCTTCCGGTTTGTGTATAAGGGTAGCGTACACCCCCTCCTGATACGGTCTCAAAGTCAGGATAACCTCCTTGGCCTTTTTTGTAGCTGCTAGGTGCTATTGGTGGCTTCCCTTTAGATGTGTTTGTAACCTTTAATACGTCTTTGATCTACACACCACAAGGCCAATCGTGAGAATAAAACTAATATGAGAAATTTGTCTACCATTAAGGGACACAAATGGGTTAATGTTTGTGATTTCAGCTATTTTGCATACTTAGTTCACATGTCAATTATTTTCTATATCTATAATTCAATCTTCTTAAACGGGTAAGCACCACATCTGCCCCCACCTCAGTGGCCCCACAAGTCCACAACCAACGTTAGGGAAGTAAATATCAATGTCCCGTAAACAAAGAAGGTGGTGTTCTTCATTTCTGCATTCTCACCTCCTATAACTAAGGTAAGCACGGGGGACATTCATATTCATTCGGTATACTTATAGTCACCTCTGTCTTAGCAAAGAAGGAATAAAGAAAAAGTAAGATTCATGTTCACAACACAAGTGCGTTGTAGAGCAATTGGTTGTCTCCTCCAATGTGTGTAAGTCCAAAAGCATTAGGCTGCCTTAATATTCACAAACTGTACTTGCTAGACAACAAAAATCTAGTTCAAATTAGAGGAGGTAGTTCAAATTTGCGGATTGTGACTTTAGGTATAAACATACAGATGCGCGGAGTTAGAAAACTTTCCTAACATGTCGAGTGAGTACAACTGAATCCTCTCGTGTATATGTAGTTCCGTTAGGGTGATTGGGGTGGTAGCCAATTTTTTTTGGGCATAGAATTAGGCCAATCACAAAGTGACATGTCACTTGCCAAATTATATACTAAAAGGTGTAAGTTTGATGGGGGTGTTGCCAAAATTTGGCATTCATAATACACTTCCAAAATTCCGAAATTCCATGCCAAAACCGCATTAATATGAACTAGAAATTCCATGCCAACGTCGGCATATACTTACCAAAATTCCATGCCAAAACCGCATGCCGATGACCATTTTTCATGAGGGGTGGTGTTTTGCCGATGCCGATTTCGGTACCATGACTCCATGCCTATCACTAGGGGTGTCATTCGGGCTAACCCGACCCGAACCGAGTCAATTCGGGTCGGGTCAATCGGGTTCAAAATTATATTCGGGTCAATCGGGTCGACCCGAATTGACCCGAGTTCTAAACAAGGTCGGATTCGCATATGTTTTTAAGGCTTGACCCGAGTTGACCCGAACCCGACCGGATCAACCCGAATAACACCCCTACCTATCACCCCCATCACCCTTACTAACCTCAAGTTTCCTTCCAATGTGATGAGGAATTTGAATCCCATTATCAGAGTGAAATAGACAAATATTCAAGGGTGGTCCCAAAAGAGGACATTCGTGTGTCACTTTTCCCAACATAGGTGTCAAGTCTTTTCAATTAGATACTCCCAACCATCATTCACTCTATCAATGATACACAAGAGAACAATTCATTTGTTGCCATATGACTTTTTTTTAAGTACATTTGGGATTACTTTACTATATTTTTATTAGAAAAAGCAGAAGAATCTTCACTTATAAACTTAGTACATAAACTGTTGCTAACTAAAGATTTGGTTTTTTTTAGTAGGACTTGATCATTACAAGATTTTGTTAAGGAACTGATTATTAGTACACCCAAAAAAATGGCTGGGTTATTGGGACGGTATCTAGTTTTTTAGAATGACCCCCCCTACTTTTTTTGTTTTTTTTTATTATTATTATTATTTTTTTTTTTTATAATTTTGTTTATATCAAAAAGCTATAAACCTGAAAATGCGGAACTGTAAATATAAAGTTTAATAAGCCAAACGCTTAAAACTGTCAGAAATACGGAACAGAAACTGACAAAAAACTGTGTTGTACTGAAAAAATGGAGGACAAAGGGAATATTCCCTATGATTTGACCCCATAGGGAGGGTTTATATACAAAGCCCAAAAAAATTTGTTAAAAGTAGTAAACACAAAAAATACAAAGCAGAAGGACATAAAACATTGTCTTGTCGTGTTAATAAAGTGGGTAAACCGTCAAAAAATGTACGGAACATAAAATATAAAATTGGACAAGTCAAAAGTAGTAAAAAGACAAGATACTAAACAAAAAACGATAAAAAAATTGTCTTATCCTGCCAATATAGCCCGTAAAAGAGGGTAATAAGTGTACATGGGGTAGCAATAGTACCACCCTTTTGGAACTTACTTTACTTTGTCCTAGGAATATAGTACTTTGATTACTTTATTTTGTTATAAGATCATGATAGGTACTGAGAGTCCAAATACACATTATGATCGAATATGTTAGTCTTGATTAACAAGCAGAATTACAAGTTTTTTAAGCATGTGTTTTGAAATGGCGAAAGTAAGAAACGACACAAACCTGACTCGATATAAACCACCCAAGCAGCAAACACACTCATGAACTGGCAGTAAGCTTTATGTAAAACTTTAATGTACATAAATGAGGTAGGAATAAAAAATTATAAGCTTTTCAGAATCAGCAAGATTTTAAGACCTTGAATGTTAAATTGTCTATTAGCCTGTGGTACAGATATCAACAATAAGTAAATCTATAAAATGATCCAAATTCAGTGAAGCCACCTGTATTTACTGTTAGAACACCCATTTTAACTACCACTGTTATTTTTACTGTATTTTTTTTATAAATGGTAAATGGTTGCTATAAGCTTGCATGTGCAAACGTTCTTAAATTATACTCTGTACAATAACTAAAGTCGCTTTAGCTATATGCTGTCTACCGAAATCTAACTCTGAAGGAGAGGGACCACGCAACGAAACTAGGAAAGAAATTGACATCAAAGCAATCTATACTATATAAGAAACAAATCTCAAAGTGTTCAAAACTTCAAATATCATCCATATGGCCATATGTATGTATAAATAATCTTTTTATGTGGTACCAATAAATGTCATAAGCATGGTCTGAGCAAAAACTTGTTTTGTTTAACAAACTAGGGAAAAAAGATGCAATAAAGAAGGCTTGCAAACAGAAAAAAGCAAAGAGACTACTCCTAGTAACAGACAATTAGCCATATAGGATGAGGACAATCTTTTAAACAAAGTTATATTGGTTTATTCTATGTATAAGCAAATATGAGTAACTTATATAAAAGCTATATTGGTTTATTCTATGTATAAGCAAATGCCAATAGCTAAACCGAACCGAACCGCTTATTCAGATTTTGTTGGTTTGGTTCGGTTCGGTTTTCGGTTCGGTTCGGGTCAAACCCTATTTTTTTCGGTTTGGAATAGCTAAACTGAACAGAACAGACCTTATTCCGTTCGGTTTCAGTTTCGATAGCTATTTCTCGGTTCGTGTTTTTTCTTTTGTTGGTTTTCGGGTCAGGTTTGACCCGTTGTTGTGGTGTAAGATAGACACAAGTGGGGTAGAGATGCTAACCTGCGCCGAGAGGCTTTTGACGGCTTCTTTATTACTTGGCGTCCCACGCGCTCCCACTTCTTCTCCTTCATCTTCTATCTTTTGCTTCGAACATGTTATACACGTCAGCATTTTTATTTCTTTTTCTTTTTTGCCAAATTACAAAACTTAATTCCACCAACTGCACATGTAAACAAAAAGAATCAAAAAACTTTAGCACCTTTTATTATTTCAAAATGCTTACCATTAATTACTACATTCATACTTTTATCTAATCTATTTTCATAATAATAAAGTCATTTATTAGCTACATAGCATGATTAGAGTTTATTGATGGTATCAAGAGAATATAAACGTATTAAATGTTGGATATTTCATTAATGCATGTAATAATGAAATACTTTTTTTTTAAAGTTTATGTACGTTGATACTTTTTCTGTCACGAGATAAAAAACACTGTTAATTTTTTTGTAAAATAGTAGCCGATTTTGCATTAACTAATTAACTATTGTTTATGTTTAAGTTTTATAATAAATAATATGAAATAAAATACAGAGTAGTTGATTTGAACACTCCATGTTTTGATTGACATTTTTTTTTTTTTTGAAGTAAACAGTTATACATATATCACAGGATGCTTGATAAGAAAATTTATTTATATTTAGCAGTAAACAATTAGTTAAGATCAAGACGTTTAACAAAGTAATACTAAAGAAGTAATACACTAATTGAGATATGTACTTATCAAAATAAATTCATACACATAAGATACATGCAAAAATGACTCATTGAGATTTCATGATCATGAACAAGTTATAAACGTCTAAAAATCACATCCCATATTACATGGGTTTAAATGACTATATAAAATATGTTATTTCATCATCTAACACCATAGAACATTCATTGGACCCCACAAGATTCTCAAAACTGAGATAATATTATATCATTTAAAATATAGCTTTGATATAGAAGCCTAAACAAAAGACCTAATGCATAAATGACTTGTACAGTAATGTTACTGTATATTACTGTACAAGTCATTTATGCATTAGGTCTTCTTTTAGGCCTCTTTAGTTAGATCCATTTATCATTTTCATTTAAAATATCATTACAAAAAGCATTTTATCAAGAAAAAGGAAAGATAGAACTTATTTGTTGTAACTTTGAGAATTACACTTACTTACGTATGTACAATCTGAATATGGCTTCAAATTTACTTTTTTCGAAAAAGGGAGGGAATATGTTAAAGCTATACGAATCGGTTCGAATTGGGAAAATAAAACCTTGGTAGTATGTATAGCAAAAAGAAAATGGACCACATTTTGGATAGAAACACGAAATGTAAAGATCAATTGTACAAGATAAGATTTTAATCTTTAAACTGTAGATTTTCCTAGTACAAACGGCAATAATGAGCCTAACAACAATCGAGTTCACAGAAATCAATTTTGTCATGACAATTTTGTTGTATCATAAATACGATAGACGTATTTCTCTAATTGAATAAACGGTGCATCATGTCATCATTAATATCGTAAAAAATTACACCAATAATACTCAATCTCGTCGAAGCGAGGTATGATCCGTTAAAGAACCATATGTAACATTTCACTTATATGTTTAATTTATTTTGTTATTAATTAAAAAATGTTATAAAAGGAAATGAAAAATTGAAGAAAACATTTTCTTGGGACAAAGGAAAAGAAAGAGAACAAACAAATAAAGAGAAAGTGCAGTAAGTTCTCACCGGGATCAGAAATCGATTTGCTTTGCTTTACTTTACCCATTTTTAATAAAACAAAAAACCATCTTTAATAATCGATTCCAACCTTCCTTTGTCTCTTTCCGATCTTTTTACAGATCGAAAGAGACATCGTACATAGTTATTGAGTCATTTGTAATCTTAGCCTAAAACTCGTCATTTAGAGTTAAAATTACAAAACGACTCAATAACTATGTACAAAGTTTTACGAGTCTTATGTTACTAACGTATGCAAGTGACATAACGTTTAAAATGGTTACATGATGGTGCCATGTAACCTTATTACTAAAATCACTTGCAAAAATTAGTAACTCAATGAAAATTAGTTATTAGTAAAAAATTAAGTTAAGGTCCTTATAGAAAATAGATTAGTATTAATTAATTCTTTAATTAAAAGGATCAAATAGATTTTGCTTCTGTTTGCAGCATTACCACCACTAATGACTAATGATTATACACAAATAATATTCAAAAAAAAAAATCATGCATAAACTATACAAAATAACCTTCACAGTCACAAGCTCTGTGTTTTTGTCTCTGTATCTGCAATATTCCTTCTTATATAAGCTTATTCACCTCAATCTTCACCTACAAATTCAAATGTATAAACATTAAAAATGTAGTGTTTTTGTATGCTTATTTGATTTCGGCATATATTTAATAAGCTCGAATTTTTTGGCTTATTTTGAAACTTATAGGCACCAACTTTAACCTCATAAGTCTCAAAATAAACCAGAAAATTCGGACTTCTGATATATAAACCGAAATCACGTAACATAGTTAACATTAGCTGTTTATTTTATAAAAGCGTTTGATAACATAGCTATGTATCAGTAAGATATTGTACCGAAATAGTTTCGAGTTTCGAAATTCGGCGAAATGCTGTGATGTTTCTCCGGTAGTACGTTAAGAATATGTGGAGAAAAATAGTGAAAGAGACGAGAAATGAAATGAGAAGTGAGTTTGGTATTTATATAGGGGGGGAAATATTTTAAACGGGGTTTTTGGAAGTCCGTTCCGTTAGTTAACGGAAAACGTTTGTTTTTTTTTTCATTGTTTTGGGGAGAGTGTCTAGAATATGAGATACCTCTCTTTGGTATTAAGGAGTTACTTTTTGTGGTTAGTGTAATTATATTACTATTAATATTAATTGGCGTATGATTGTATTATTGTGTTAAATAAGTTACCTTTCATCACACATGTAAGAAATCAAGGGAAGTAAAGATAGAACTATTAAAGGGATGGCAAAAAAGACCGCACTTGATGACACCTGATCCTCATATCTGATTTAACTGAGAAATTCTCAAGTTGATCAGAGACAAGGATGAGGAAATCCTTAATTATGAAACCGGGGATGAGGATGGCAAAAATTTACGAACCTGAACCCGACCCGAATCTATTTAATGTATAAGCATATATATATATTTTTTTGTATATGCATGCTAGATTAATTTGCATATGTATATGTTTATGAGTATTGCATGATATGCATATGCATATTTATATGCATATGTGATATTAACAAATTAAAATACCTTTAAAAATATAAAGTATAAAGTATAAACACTAACTACATGTTGCTCAACCAACATTTTGTTCAAATACACATATATAATGCGCTTTGTTTTTATTATATATGTGATGTGTTCAATAGTTATGATACTTTAAGTAGAATTGACAATTTAATTAATTAAACCATGTAGGATACACGTTTGTTGAGACATTTCAAGCGTCAAGTGCTTTATATTATTAATGAGTTTGTGTGATTTTTATGCTTATTTCATAAGCGTGAAATTCCCCGATTCCTCAAGAAGATGAGGATGTAAAGTAATTCACCTACGAGATGGCCAGATGGCGGCAGGGATAAGGGTAGAGAGTGGAAAACAGGGATGGGGATAGGAAATACGATGCTTTACATTTTTCGCACCGTTACCATCCCTAATAGAGTATATGTATTATCTTTTTATGGTTTGGTGGATAAATTATTAACAACAATTACAAAAAAATATCTTTTTTCTTTATGTTTTTGTTGTATATTAAAAAATAATGTATGTTACGTTTTCAAATTAGAGAAAGAGGAATGTATGTTACGTTTTCAAATTAGAGAAAGAGGAATGGATGGTGTAATTAATAAAAATTTTGGAAAATGGCTACTGATTTGAAATGCTGGGCTATTTGCGTGTATAAGTGCAACACCAATTTAAGCACTTGATATTTGAGGGAGATTGTGATGAATTTGTGATGACATAGCGTGCTTTCTCGAATCTTTGATCAAAAAAATTTCTTATGTGCTTTGTAACGATCCATATCCAAATCTTAAACCGTGTTCTTGTCATTGTATTCTCTTATCGATAGGCCGCTCTAGGCTCTAGCTAGGTTTTGTAACATAAGAAGTATTTTGATTCATTATTGACTAAGATATCTTGGATTAGACCCTCCAATAATGAGTACAATGCTAGCTATATGATTTTACACTCATTGTTCAGATTGTTTCCTTGTAAATGTAACTTCATGAGTTCATCGACAAAATTGTCACTCACTTTAGATTCAAAATGTGATATTTGATGATCGGTCCAAATAGGAAAATATTAGATTTGACGATAGTTATTCATCCAACTATCGAAATAAGAGACTCGTTAGGAATCTTATATGTTGTTACTGAAAGACTATAGGTCAATAATTCAATATTCATTTTATTTGAACTTTCAACAAAGTCGAAACTAGTAGGGTGACTAGTTGGTGCTTAACACCCCCAACCAGCCAAAATTTCCTTTATATCAATCGAACCGAATTTTATTTTCTTAATTTTGTTAGAAATTCGTGTAGGGTGTGTGATGATCCTGGATATATTACTAGAATCATGTTGAGTTCACTTTCCGTATAAAGTATTTTGACCCTATATATGTTTGGGTTGCACGAAATCTCTATCGGGATAATTGAAGAAGAGAAACACTTTGTGTCTAGGCACAAGATCACAAAGCAGGAATAAGAGAGGAATTGTATGTATTTTTCGTATGTCTTAATGAGGCTAATAGATATGTTTATAACAGTTTCTATATGACAGTTATGTAGTTAAAGCTGGTTGAAACCAACTTTCACAACTGTTTTTCCAACAATCACATTGGTTGGGAAATTATAGGGGAAAAAACAGACAACTTACTTGGAGCAAGGGGCTCTGCCCCTTGACCCCTGCATTTTTGTCATGGTCGAAAACATATTAACTCAACGAGTGTGCACTCCACACTTTCATAACTCGTATCCGAGCCGAATATGAAATCTCATTAACCTCTAGTAAATCGTCATTACCTAAATGGCCGTCGATAACACTAAATCACCAACAAATTTGTATTAGAGCAACACCCCCTAACATCGAATCCTGGGTCCGCCCCTATTCCAAGAAAACTACTCTAGAGATGGGATCATTTTAACGATTAGTCAATTTTCAACAATGCAAAGCCATTACAAATCTACAACTAGTCACCCGTCAAATTGCAATATTAAACGTTAAATGAAAATTTAAAATACATAGAATCATTACAGACATGATGTTTACTGTAACACCCTCAAAATGGTCGCAGCGAAAGATTGTGTCACTAGGGTGCTAATTCATAATACAAAGTACAAGTTATAGAAAACGACCTCTAAATGAGATGTTTTGAAAAGTTACCATTCGATAAATGAAATCAAAGTTACAAACATGAGGTCCTGAAGTACAAGATTATATAAATGTTTCTCAATGTACTATCGAATGGTAAATACGAATGTATAAAGTCTTCAAAACATGTCATGCGACTCTATGCTCCAATCCAATGCTAATTCCTTAAGATCCTGAGATAAACATGCTAAAGTGTCAACACAAAGTTGGTGAGTTCATAAAGTTTAGTTAAATTGTAAAGTCTTTAAAGAATGTTCCCACAGCAAAGGCATTGTAAATCTATTGAGTTCCAAGTTCCGCCCCTACAAAACTTGCAACTTATGTGTTCACAACCCACTGCTAAAATATAGTATGAGTAATACATAAGTGTATACAATATATGCAAGTACTTAAATAAAAATCACACGACAGAGCCTTATGCACAAACAACACATACTGGGAGTTACTTCTCAAAGACTACTGGGAGCCACTTCCCAAAGATAACTGGGAGCCACTTTCTAAAGATTACTATCAATACATCCTAACCACTAGCAATCACACAATAATATTTACATAGCAATAACCACACAGTAGGGTATATATTGAAATCAGAATGCGCATACTTACCAAATATGAAAACAATACATCATAGCATAAAGCATTTAGAATAATGATTCGGCACATAAGTTATTGAAAGAAAACAAAGCGATCTAGCACAGTGGAAAGTATTTGAAAGTAGCTAAGCATGTATCTCCTCCAAAGAGTTTAAAACGAGTATTAAAAGAGTAAGAGTGGGGCTATGACTCACGGAAATCCTTAAAAGTTTAGAGTACTTGTGAAAGTAATGAAAATAATTGAGCATGTATTTCGCCCAAAAGTAATTCATAACGTATAAAAGTAGAGGCTATGAAACTCAAGGTACTCCTTAAAACTTTAGAGTACTTGTGAAAGTAAATGAAAATAATTGAGCATGTATCTCCCCCAAAGAGTAAAGTAATTTAAATGAGAAAAAGTGGGGCTATGAAACTCACGGTAATCTGTGGAAAACTAGAAGGGGGGGGGGGGTTGAATAGTTTTGCCAATTAAAACTTGTTTTAAACTATTTAGATCGACTTATGTCAATATATTTGGAGGTGTGTTGGATGTTGATGAATAAACATATAGAAATATAAATATGTAATGAAAAGATAAAGAGTAAGAAGCACAAAACCACAACGCGAGTATTTATAGTGGTTCGGCTGCAAGGACACCTTCCTTGCCCTACTCCACTCCTCGAGTCACCTACTCGAGAGTTCGTAATCACTACACAACACCGACTCCTTATGGTGGAGAAACCTTCACAACGTTGCCTACACTTTATCCGGTACAAGGCTAGATATCGGGTCCTTTTCACCAAGGAGAACCAATCCTATCACAACGTCGCCTACCCTTTATCCGGCCCTAGGCTAGATACCGAGTTCCATTACAAGGGAGGAACTACTACCCAACACTACACCAATCACCTAACCCCAAAGGAGATCAACTCCTTATAATATCAACAAGGATAACAATATCCTTTGACCCAATACTAATCTATCTTGTACATCGAATCACACCATATCGAATGTACATCTTAGGCACCTTTCACTAATGCCTTTGACAAGATCCTCAATACACCCTTCACTAATGTCTTGTGACTTGACTTCTAGGCACCCTTCACTAATGCCTACAATACGAACGATCGACACCCTTTACTAATGTCTTCGTCTTGACACTCGAGACATCTTTCACTAATGTCTTCAACACTACACTTCTTAGAGAAAGAACCATCAACAAGATAACTTCAGTAGTCTTGATGATGAGAAAGCATGGCAACTCATGGACTTGAGCCTGCTTGACTTCAAAGGTGGTGATCTCGCCTTTAAGAGGAACCTAGATAATCACACAAAAACAAAACTACATACATAGATCACTTGGATCTGGGGTTAGAGAGTTTTTAACTCAAGGAGAAAGTATGTGAGAAAAGAGGTGAGAAACAATGAAGAAATGGCTCACTATTTATAGAGAGTAAATGTCTACTGTTCCACGAATCCCTCCCTCAAAGGATCCGTCTAGTGTAAAGCTTGGGATCCGTGTGACGCTCCTCTTTGCCCATGGGTTTTTTGGTTATGGGTCATGGGTCATGGGTCATGGGTTATGGGTTGGTCCATGGTTATTTCATTAGATACAATGTATCTAATAGATGCAATGTATCTAATAGATGCAATGCATCTAGTCAAATGGGTATGGGTCAATACCATGGGTTATGGATATGATCCATGGGTTGTAGTTTTTACCCATTATAATAATACTACCTCTGTCCCAAAATTATTGTCTTCTTTTGACTTTTTTGGTCTTTCTTTTTCAACTTTGACCTTAAATATTTTTGCTCGTGTTATACAATAGTTGATGAAAATTGTATCAATGAAAATACATTTAAGACGTAATCCATTCATATATTTTGCATCAAGTTTTATATAACACAAACGAAAATATTTAAGGTCAAATATGTAAAAGAAAGACCGAAAAAAGTCAAAAGGGGACAATAATTTTGGGACGGAAGGAGTACTAGTTATGTATATATTTGCCTAATATGTAAACACTAGTTGTTGTACATATGTATAATTAAATTACAAAATCACTTATGTTTGTTTTAGTGTTTTATGTGAAAAAGTAAGTGTGTTAGAAAACTATTGGCTCAAACCATTTACGTATTTTTTTTGTTTCGTTAAAATGATTTTACATTTGTTATCGACAAAACTTTAGAATATCGTAAAATATAAATAAAGTTTTTACGGCTTATTTGTATTAACAATCTCCCCCTTTTTGTTGATGACAAAACATAAAATTATTTTAAGGAAAAGCTAAAATTCGTAAAAGTTTGAATTTGTAGTTTTTACTTTCTTCTCCCCCTTTTTGTCAAAACAAAAAGAGCTTTGAAAAGAAACCAACACATTGTTTTAAGAAAAAAATGCGAAAATAGAAAAGAAAGAAAAAATAGATAGCAAGTAACGGGAAAAGATCTCGTCTTAACTCCCCCTTGACGAGTCCATCCCTAGGTGAGGGCGTCAAGTAAAAATAATACTAAGCTAGTTCATTTGCATCTAAGTTTGCAAAAGATTTCGTCTATGCGACGAATATGCTCCCCCTTGATGATTGCAACTTTGCAAATGGGCGTCATGAAATGTAATCTTAATATTGCAAGTGATTTTGCAATGCATTGCTTTGACACAAAGCTACCCCTAGCTTTGGGGTGTCAAAGTCTTCATGTGTAATTTGAATAACTACAAAACAAAAGTTAGAAAGCAAGTATAATGCACAATTTCCTGCAAATATGACTCAGGTTAGAAAAAAAATAGTTTTCTGTTGCACGGATCCCACGGTTCCCTCCTTGTAGGGATCCGTCTAGGCAAATTTCAGGGATCCGTCTGTCTGATGACAAGAATCAGCAATGGTGATATAACAAATAATGTTAACATCAAAGTGAGATATGTTTTATACAATATAATCATATACTCAGAGATATAACAAGTATCATGTAATTTCATTTAATAAAACTAGAGATATGATATACATGACTCTAAAAACTAAGAAAATGAATGATATATGACTTGGAATTACTAGACTTATCTAAGCTACGCTTGATACTAGGACACCACTAATATCCTCTAGCTCAAGTTTGTTTAGGTTTAATCTCGTCGAAACGTTCGAGGAGGTGATAAAACATGAAACATTGATCTTCCCGTACTTCATGTATCAAACTTTCAACATGTTGAAAATGATAACAATCTTTGTCATGGCTAGGTAGTGGTTGTGGAAGAAAGGAAATTGCTTGATGCGAGGGATCAAGTGAAGCGGGTTGGGAGCCTCAAACGACGGAGGGATTGGTGGAGGCGCATTTGAAGATGGCTCGACCAAGAATGATTGTGGTGGTAGAGAAGTGTCAACTTTCATATGGTTGGGTGGTTGACTTTGATAATTTCTCATAATCCAAATGGGATTATTTGATGGTGACGGCGAAAAGAAAGCCGGAGCTAGTGTTGACTCAACACTTTGATTTTGTACCATTATTCCTCCTAATGAGGAGAATGTTGTTGGTGGTGGAGGATGAGATGGCTTAGGAGGCAAATCCTCTAGATTGTAGAGGTGTGGTGATGAGAGTGGAGTAGTAAATGATAGAGCTCTAGGCACTAATGGTGATGGTTTAGTGGAAATGGGATTGTTTGGTCTAGGAGGTATGGTGGTGTTTGTCATTGGTAGTTTTGTGGGAACTATCCTTTTAGGGATTGGTTTGATTGGAGGAGATATCCTACAATTTGTGGATTTAACCAGAAATGATTCGGTTAAGGAGATTTCGTGTACAACACGAGCAATTTTCTTGGGTGGTCCTTTGGTGGATGAGTTACCACTTAGAGCTTTCCTCATGATGAGATGATTCAAAGAGGTTTGTAAAGGTTTCTAAGTGCTGAAAATGAGGATGAAGATGATGACTTTAAGAGTCCTAACAATGTGGTTTATAAAGTAAGGGATTTGGCAAGTGCATTCAAGACTTAAGCCACTAAAATTCATTGGAATGTGATGATTAGCATGCACAAGAATCAACTTCAGAGTTGTACTGATATAGGAACTTATTTAAGATGAGATGGAGTGTTCAAGTTAGCAAGATGAGCTTGAAATGATTGTTTTAGCTAGAGTTGACATGAATATGTCATACGGATCCCACGGTTCCATTCAATGAGGGGTCCGTCTAGGCTAATCCTAGGGATCCGTCTCTCAATAGCTAGGAAAAGATAACAATGATGTTTGTAAGGTCTAATGCCTATTTCTTCTTGAGTGTTTCAGTCCATCTAAGTGTCTTAAATGAAGAGGTACTTAAGTACTTAAGGGTAATGAGTGATGTAGCTAATGATTGTCTTTTATGAAAGAAATTGGAACTTTTATGAGTACCAATGAGTGACCAAAGATGACACTAAAGATTTGAGAGTGTCAAATGGAGCTAAATGATCCTAGAGATCAGATAGTAACTTAGGATAATGTCTTGGAGGATATCCTAAAGGCTTTAAGATGGAAATCAACCAATTTTGAGGTAAGGATGATTATAATCAATTTTTGCAAAAATTGAAAGATTTCCAAAACTAGATGTTTTAACATGTGAGGGATCATGTGTGAGTATAAGAGCGGAAGAGTAATGAGTTTTGGTGTGACGATAGATCTACGGGTGTTTCAAGTGTGATCTAAATGAGTTATGTGTGAGTACGGAAAATCTACTCAACTTTGATAAGGACTCAATTTGCCTTAAGGCACTATGTCTAGCTTAGTGTGAAGTGATATAAAGACATGTTTGAAATACAATGATTGCAATTGCATTTTCTATTTGCCGGATCCCACGGTTCCCTAAGAGTTGGGATCCGTCTAGCACAAACTTTGGGATCCGTCTTTCTGCTAAGCAGAACCTTTATAAAAGGTATGCAAGGATTTTGACAATGCATCATATTTCAATGTTAGTTTAAGAGGTATTAAGATATCAAAATGTAAGATGTTTTATTTCATGAAAGAAATTGGATTACATTGATAAAGCATGGATACTAAGGATTGACCCTTTTTAGAAAGAAGGCTAAGTTCCTTGAGCGTTTTCGCTAGATGGATCATCAAATGGTTGATGAGTGTTTCCCGATTCAGGAATGAAGAAAGTCTTCATGAGAGATGCGTTTAGAGGTTCCATCATCTTGTTCACAAGTACGTACAACGAACTTTGAAATTGAGGATGAAAGTACATGATGTTATGATAAAGGCGCGTTAAGAACATTCCATAAGGGATGAGTTTATTCTTGGAGCTTTGAAGATTTACAATTCGCCTTGCGAAGAAGTAGGCGAGATTGTATGGTTGTTGTGTTAGCAAACAATACATTATGTGAACACAACAAGCGGGAAGGATTTCTCGATTTCCTCTAAGGCTCCAAACATTTTCACGTAGGATAAGTGCAAGAGGCTTGTACTCTTCTCGGATATCCCGTGCATGGATAATGTTTGGATCGAAGTAATAGGGTTTGCATATTATGCGATTCAAGTCTTCCGAGGAAGGTATGTGTGAACAATATGGACTATTTTCTTCATGAAAGTTGAAGAGAGAATCAAGAGACCAATCTTCAATGAAGGCACATTGTCCATGATTTGGAATCCGGAGGATGTGAGCAAATTGCCTAAGAGTTAAAACAAACTTTTGGTTTTTGATCCAAAACCAAAGAGATAGAGAGCGATCGTCGTTACGAACGAGTTCAACTTGACGGAAGAATTCCAATATAAACCTTGGACATATTTTCTCGTTAATTTCGAGAAGACATTCTATTCCTATGGCTCGGAAGGAAGTATTGATACCTTCTTCGAATTGTAGAGGGGTGTCGACAATACGTCCTTCGTGGAAGTGACGGTTTTCGAGATTATTGAACCCACTGACATGATTGCCAGGTGTGTTGGGCTCAAGGGAGATGTTAGGAGTATAGATGCTAGTGAGTGAAAAATCAAACTTATATTCATGCGACATAGCGAAACCTATAGGAAAGAGAAGTTTATAAGATGTGACGTATTATGGGTAAAATAATGATTACCTAAGGTTTTTACAAGATGTTTATTAACAATGACATTTAACTCACTTAATGTTTGACATTCTAGTAGAACATTTCTTTTTAGGAAGAAAGTGATTTTTATTTTGCATGGAAAATATGTTATCCAGAAGGACAGTTCCCTTCTATCAGGGATCCGGCTAGTATACCTACAGGGATCCGTGGATCTGTAGTAACAGAAGCAGATTTTTGATAAAAACATAATTTTTATAGTTTTCTATCAAGATATGTGTATTAGCCTACATTTTCTTTTAGCATGCATTAATGGTTTCTAATGTATCACGAAACGATACGAAAGATATAAATCAAAGGAAATGAAAAAACGCATTAAGATAATAAACTAGATAAACTAGAATATTAATAATATTTCATTTCAATGCTAAGAATGATACAAATGATTAGGTATATAACCCCAATGTAGATTAACAACACAAAGTATATGTCTCCGTATGAGAACTTCATCATAGGGAACACAAGAGCGATGAGCGTTAAGGCGATGAGCACGAGGGCGATGTAAACCATGTTGATGACGAACCTTCTTGGTTTGAGATGAGATGAGATGAAGAGGAAGATGAAGTTTTGAATGAGAGGTAATTTTTTAAAGTGGAAGATTTGAAAAAGTGGGGATTTGCTAGAGTGGACGACTGAGAGTTTATTTATGGGGAAGGAGGAATTTTCGAGATTTGTGTTTTGTTTTATTATTAGAAGGATATTATTTTTGGATTAAATGAAATAAAACACAAGTTTTATAAACCACGACTTTAGACGAAAAATTAACACGTATGTGAGAAAGGCTTCCTAATGAAGCTACATGTAATACATGAATATGCACAAAAGATAATCATATAAATACCTATGTAAGTATACTTATTTATCAAGCTAATGTTATTTAGAGATAAATGAAAAGTCATACCTCTAATGCACTTAGGAATGTCTTTACAAATGACACAACAAATGTCAGTAGACAATTACGGCTCCTTTGTGTTTAAGATACCTTCTTAGGGAAGGTTATCATGTTACCAAGCGATTCATGTGGCTTGGTAGGTATGAGCTTTAACTAAGCAACATGACAAAGAAGATTAGTGCAATTAAATGAATAGTAAGTAATAAATAATGTTGTCATCTAATCAACATCCAAACAACGAGTTTTAAAAGACATGGTGTTTGTTTTTATGAAAGACATTCTTTGTAGTTTTCAATTAACCACGGATCGTATCAAGTTTTTTTAAAGTACAATATACTTTAAGAAACTTGGTAACGAAGCTCTGATGTCAATTGTGGAAAACTATAATGGGGGGTTGAATAGTTTTGCCAATTAAAACTTGTTTTAAACTATTTAGATCGACTTATGTCAATTTATTTGGATGTGTGTTGGATGTTGATGAATAAACATATAGAAATATAAATATGTAATGAAAAGATAAAGAGTAAGAAACACAAAACCACAACGCGAGTATTTAAAGTGGTTCGGCTACAAGGACACCTTCCTTGCCCTACTCCACTCTCCGAGTCACCTACTCGAGAGTTCGTAATTACTACACAACACTGACTCCTTATGGTGGAGAAACCTTCACAATGTTGCCTACACTTTATCCGGTACAAGGCTAGATAATAGGTCCTTTTCACCAAGGAGAACCAATCCTATCACAACGTCGCCTACCCTTTATCTGGTACTAGGCTAGATGCCGAGTCCCATTACAATGGAGGAACTACTACCCAACACTACACCAATCACCTAACCGCAAAGGAGATCAACTCCTTATAATATCAACAAGGATAACAATATCCTTTGACCCAATACTAATGTATCTTGTACATCGAATCACACCATATCGAATGTACATCTTAGGCACCTTTCACTAATGTCTTTGACTAGATCTTCAAGACACCCTTCACTAATGTCTTGTGACTTGACTTCTAGGCACCATTCACTAATGTCTTCGTCTTGACACTCAAGACATCTTTCACTAATGTCTTCAACACTACACTTCTTAGAGAAAGAACCATCAACAAGATAATTTCAGTATTCTTGATGATGAGGAAGCATGGCAACTCATGGACTTGAGCTTTCTTGACTTCAAAGGTGGTGATCTCGCCTTTAAGAGGAACCTAGAAGAAATTGCTCACTATTTACATACATAGATCACTTGGATCTGGGGTTAGAGAGTTTTTAACTCAAGGAGAAAGTATGTGAGAAAAGAGGTGAGAAACAATGAAGAAATTGCTCACTATTTATAGAGAGTAAATGTCTATTGTTCCACGGATCTCACGGATCCCTCCCTTAAGGGATCCGTCTAGTGTAAAGCTTGGAATCCGTGGGACGCTCCTCTTTGCCCATGGGTATTTTTGTTATGGGTCATGGGTCATGGGTCATGGGTTGGTCCATGGGTATTTCATTAGATACAATGTATCTAATAGATGCAATGCATCTAGTCAAATGGGTATGGGTCAATACCATGGGTTATGGATATGATCCATGGGTTGTAGTTCTTACCCATTATAATACATGCTAGTTATATATATATTTGCCCAATATGTAAACACTAGTTGTTGTACATATGTATAATTAAATCATAAAATCACTTATGCTTGTTTTAGTGTTTTATGTGAAAACGTAAGTGTGTTAGAAAACTATTGGCTCAAACCATTTACGTATTTTATTTGTTTCGTTAAAATGATTTTACGTTTGTTATCGACAAAACTTTAGAAGATCATAAAATATAAATAAACGTTTTACGGCTTATTTGTATTAACATAATCCTTAAAAGTTTAAAGTACTTATGAAAGTAAATGAAAATAGTTGAGCATGTATCTTCCTAAAAAGTAATTCAAAACGTATAAAAGAAGGGGCTATGAAAACTCACGGTAATCCTTAAAAGTTTAAAGTACTTGTGAAAGTAAATGAAAATAATTGAGTATGTATCTCGCCCAAAATTAATTCAAAACGTATAAAAGTAGGGGCTATGAAACTAAAGGTAATCCTTAAAAATTTAGAGTACTTGTGAAAGTAAATGAAAATAATTGAGCATGTATCTCTCCTAAATAGTAAAATAATTTAAACGAGAAAAAGTTGGGCTATAAAACTCACGGTAATCCTTAATAGTTTAAAGTACTTATGAAAGTAAATGAAAATAGTTGAGCATGTATCTCCCCTAAAAGTAATTCAAAACGTATAAAAGTAGGATCTATGAAAACTTACGGTAATCCTTAAAAATTTAGAGTACTTGTGAAAGTAAATGAAAATAATTGAGCATGTATCTCGCCTAAAAGTAATTCAAAACGTATAAAATTAGGGGCTATGAAACTCAAGGTAATCCTTAAGACTTTAGAGTACTTGTGAAAATAAATAAAAATAATTGAGCATGTATCTCCCCCAAAGAGTAAAGTAATTTAAATGAGAAAAAGTGGGGCTATAAAACTCACGGTAATCCTTAAAAGTTTAAAGTACTTATGAAAGTAAATGAAAATAGTTGAGTACGTATCTTCCTCAAAAGTAATTCAAAACGTATAAAAGTAGGGGCTATGAAAACTCACGGTAATGCTTAAAAGTTTAAAGTACTTATAAAAGTAAATGAAAATAGTTGAGCATGTATCTCATCCAAAAGTAATTCAAAACGTATAAAAGCAGGGGCTATGAAAACTCACCGTGAACTAATGATATCAAAACGTATAACGAAATCTATGGATAAGCCGGAAAGTCTCTACGCGTAACAACCTTTGGCTTTCAATAAGGAAGGAAAACAAGGTCTAGGACTAGAACTAGGATTTGAGCACCCTCCCACACCTTAGCAACCTTCTACACTTCTTGTATTCTTGAAGGGTTTTTTATGAGATCTTAGGTGACTTGAGTGGATTTAAACTCAAGAATATCACCTAAACTTGCAAGGAATTTGATGTTGTTTACTTGTATCTTGAATTTCTTGGATAATACTTGAAGTAGAGAGCAAAAATGAAAAGTGTGTTGTGTCTGTGAGGTTATGAACGACCAATAGAGGGGAGGAGGGTATTTATAGGGCCTTGAGGAGGTTAGTTATACTAAGGTATGGTCTAGAATGAACCACATGATACATACTTGATTGATTTTTAACCTTAAGACTTTTTATGGCTCCTAATGTAACACATGATGCTCTAAATGTTCCATGGCTCTCACAAAACCACCAAGGCCATAGTGATCCTTCATATACATGTTCATATGATGGGAGCAGTGACTAGATGGATAAACTTGGTATTATTAAGTTTATGAAGTGAGTTTTGGTTCCGTTAATCGCTAACTGTAAGTCATGAAGTCACGAAACTTAATACGGGTATCAAACAAGGGTTATCCTAATGCCTCTTATCATTTAGTTATTCCTAACTACACAAGTGTAGTCTCACTAGCGATCTCGGAATGCATCACAAAACAAGATCTAGAATCTATTATACTACCGGTACACTCTCGAAGCATTAAAGGTGAATGCTTTAATTCCTACAAATCTAGGGGCGAACCTCACATTTTTGGGGTGGAATTTAAGTGTAAAGGGTTTTTGTGCTAGTCATATAACTTCCTATCCATGAGACGCTTTATTAAGACTAAAGACCCACTCCTACATGTCATGAAAAGTTTTAAATTTGGTGCTAAAATTGCCATAACCGATATCTCTCATGGTTTATTACACAAATAAAATTGGACAAGACAAATAATCAAGGATAAGCATAGTTTCAAAGTTCCCGTTTTATTCTACCTCCCTACACTTAAACTGAACATTGTCCCCAATATTCCCCGAAAGTATCAAAGTTATGATAACGGAAGGTAATTAAAAGAGAAAGAAACTAGTACTCCCCTGATTAGCTCGATAGGATCCGTGTGAAGTAGTGGTTAAATTCTTCTCCAAGAAGAATGTATGCGTGAAAATCTCATCCAATCTTATGTATCTTTGATAACGCTACACGCGTCGTTCGGGGTCAAAGGAACTTCCTTTTCTTCGAGCAAGTTTTATAACACCCCAGGCAGTGAACCTAATCGTTGTAGTGTAGTATTAGGGTAAGCCACGGGTATTGATATTATTCTCTAGGGGAATAGGAATGCTAGTGAGAAGTTACTACGCTAAGGTTGGGGTTGAGGAAGATTATTTTTTATCTTTTTTATATTTTTAAGAAAATGGAAAGGTACGAATCTCGGGGTTTGGATTTGGGGGTTGGTATTTCTACCGATTACTCTACTTATCTAATTATCTAATCTAAGGTGTATGTAGTCTATGTTTAATTATTGTGTGCTCGTATGATAGTTTAAAGATGTGTTTACTTAGGTTTTATTACTCCTTAATTATCTCCTATTGATGGTTGAATTGTCACGTCATTATTCTTAATCGCGTTGTGTGTAAAAAGTCGTAGGGTATGCGTTTGTCCCTTACTCTTTGAAACTACCAAAGGGTCTTGTCTACAAAATCTCTAGGAATTATAAACTCTAACTCTAAGGTACTCTTTGGATGGTTTAGCCTACAACTACTCTAGGTGTTATAGTCTAAGGTTCACAAAGATTAATCAAGCATTAACTACACAACGGATGACCTATCGCATTACTAGATCATTAACAATTAAGATAAGAGACAACCAATCAATATTCAATAGTTAAGTTTCATATTCCCTAAGCAAACACACAAATAAATTAGCCGGACATGGAGAACATGCAAGCATACACACAAATAATTGAAGACATAATTGAATTAATGAAGTAAAACACCTATCTTAATGTAAGATAGGGTTTGGAACCCTAAAATACTGTACAAAACAGCCTTGGTTCGGTTTAGGTTTTTACTCCAAAAGACTACCCACAGAAAACTAAAAAATTCGGATTCTATATATAAGATTACAATCGCGATGGCGTCACCTTATGAATTGTGACGCCATCAGGTCGCCGTTATTAGGGTTTCGTCTTGGCCACGTTAGTCTTGCGACGGCGTCACCTTATGCTTGTGACGCCGTCCCCTTTAGTCTCTGACGCTGTCTGTATCAAATCTAGGTCGTCTGAGTTGCGACGACCTACTCTTTTAAAGCCTGACACCGTCACTTGAAAATAAGCAATTTGGCTACTGAGCCGTCACAAAAGTGATGCGATGGTGTCGCAGTTAACACCTGACGCCGTCCCCTTGTATTTCAGCAGTCTGAGTGGCTCGATTCTTGACTTTAGCCATTTTCTTCGTATATCCGCACCTTTTCGTCCAAATAAGTGTCATTCCAGCAAGGTACATTTTAAAACGGATACAAAAGTGATCAAATAAGGGCTTAAACGACCCCTCAAAAAGGTACATTTTAAAACCTTATCAAATATCCCTACACTTGGTATTTGCTTGTCCTCAAGCAAATGTGCTTTTAGCCAATTAATTTATAAGTTAAGGGTCATGAAGCATTGGTTTAAAATAATCCACAACACATATAAGCCCCGCAAAAGTCATAACAAGAACGGAAATTACATACTAGCACCTCACATGGGGTGTTTGGATACTCACATCTCTCGGGTGTATATGAAATATAACAAGTTGGAAATGGAAGATAAACACTCATTAACCGGTCCTAGTATATAGATTACCATAGGCTTGAGAATAGATCAAACCTCCATCGCTTTGGCGTAAGCACCTAGTAAAGACTATCAAAGAGGTCTTTTAAAGGGTTGTAATGTTAGGCTTACGGTAGGGAAACAAAGGGTTTGGTGGGATAGGCTATTTAGTGGTGGCAAGTCAAAAATCTTTATGTTACAAGCATACGAAGAATGGCGTTGCTAAACCAAGACTCGACACTCTAAACTCTAAATAACTTAAACAAACAAACATGAATTTAAAGATAGATGTAGGATGGTAGCCCGTTTTTTTTTTTTTTTTTTTTTTTTTTTTTTTTTTTTTTTTTTTTTTACACTATTTTTTTTCTTTTTCACTTTTTTCTATTTTTTTTTCATGCACTTTTACTCTACCATCCTCTACGGTAACATCAAAATGATAGGGATTTATAGGCACATCCCTACACTTGAGTTTTTATTACTCTAACACTAATTTGACCCGAATTGAAAAGATCAAAACACTTGGAGTACATTATTAAGCAAACAAAGGGAATTTAAATTTAACGTTCCCTTCCCGTCATTTTATAAACTTTAACTTTTCCCATGAGTCCCAATCGTCCAAAAACTGTGTAAAAAGGATATGACTCGACTTAGCAACTTATGCAAGCAACTAGATAATTGAACTAAGGGTTTAGTGTGATAACAATAATGCACTAAAAGTGAGTGCATACAGGGTAGGCTAAGGCGATTTGGGTGTACATTTGGGGTGGATTGTAAACAATGCTCTTCATTGATATTCCGAAAAAACCGAAACATCACGAGAACCGCGAAAAGGATAGGCTCTGAGGGGTTAACTAGGGGTATCGTGTACTAAAGATGAGTACAACGCAAAGGTGTGGGGGAATTACTCAACCGATGTGGAAGAAGTAATTATATTACGGGTATAAAACAAGGGTTATCCTAATGCCTCTTATCATTTAGTTATTCCTAACTACACAAGTGTAGTCTTACTAGCGATCTCGGAATGCATCACAAAACAAGTTCTAGAATCTATTATACTACCGGTTCACACTCTAAGCATTAAAGATGAATGCTTTAATTCCTACTAATCTAAGGGCGATCCTCACATTTTGGGTAGAATTTAGGTGGTAAAGGGTTTTTGTGCTAGTCATATAACTTTCTATCCGTGAGACGCTTTTGTTAAGACTAATGGCCCACTCCTATATGTCATGAAAAATTTTAAATTTGGTGCCAAAATTACCCTAACCGACATTTTCTCATGGTTTATTACACAAATGCAATTGGACAAAGCAAATATTCAAGGATAAGCATAGTTTCAAAGTTCCCATTTTATTTTCCCTCCCTACACTTAAACTGAACATTGTCCCCAATGTTCCCCGAAAGTATCAAAGTTATGATAATAGAATGTAATTAAAAACGAAAGAAACTAGTACACCCTGATTAGCTCGGTAGGATCCGTGTAAAGTGGTGGTTAAATCCTTTCCCAGAAGAATGTATGCGTGAAAAGCTCCTTCCAATCTTATGTATCTTCTTCTTAGTAAATTAAACCTGCACATTTGAAGAAAACAAACGAAACCTTCGCGTAAAATCGGCGGTAATAATATATAAGACTCTATTAAACTAAGATATAATGCTTGTGAAATGAATGTTTACAGAATTTCTGGAAAATTAAGACCTGGAGAATTCCAAAAATTTATAAGTAGCTCAGAAAACGAGAAAAAAGTAATCTGTTGTTTTTACTCCTTCCTGACGCCGTCAGGTTGCGATCCTGACACCGTCAGGTTATCCTGACAAAAACTGGTCTGCGATTTTCTAGAAAAAAATTCTGGAAAATTTACATCTTTAGAATCTGGAAAATTTTCTGCAAAACATCCATTATGACTCGATACAAGCATTTGACTCGAGCAAACACACATGTATATCTTTTAAATAATTGTAATTCTCATGTTCACGTTTCTTTTGTAAACGTGTGTAATCCTCCCTACACTTATCACTTATGTAAAATACCTTTATATGTAATTAAGACGAGGTTAAAGACAAGATAAAGCATTTTTACAAATTCAAGCATGAGAATAAATAATCAATAAAAGATATACGACACACAAATAAAAATGAAAAAAAATACACATGGGTTGCCTCCCAAGAAGCGCTTGTTTTTGTTCGAGTCACGAGCATGACTCTACCCTTATTTAACGGATAAAGGGGAGGTTTTCCCTACACTTAGGTTTAAGTGCGGGTGATAGTAGTGATACACACCCTTAGGGTGGAAATTTGCTACGTGAGAAGAGGGTGATGGGTGATTTATCTGCTCAAAGGAGTGTGCTCCACTCATTATAACCTTACCTAATTCTATTGGTGTAGGGGGTAAATCAAATCTCTCTCCTAAAAATGGATCATCTTCTATCAACTTCAAAAGATTCCTAGTTAAGGATCCATCTTGACCTAATAAACCTGGTTTAAACCCATAATGTTTCTTGTTATCAACCATGAATGGGGGATATAAGTGTATAAGGTCATGGGTTACTCCTATATTAGCTTCCACTCTACATAGCCTAGAGTTTACCACCTTTATCAAGCAACTACCCGGACTATCTATTTTGATGGGTAGATTGGGGCCTAATTCAATTCCAATATTCACATCTAAAGACGGAAAATTGGGTAAGGTTTTTGGTTGAGGCTCCGGTTCATCAAAATTAAGAACTTCCCTAGGACTAAGAGAGAGGTCATGACAATAAGCATCTAAACCTACATTCTCTAGTGACGTTTGGTCCAAAGGTTCTATATCAATCGGGGTTCCTATAGTCTCTTCAACTTCTTTCGGATAAGTTATAGGCGATGTGTGTTCCTCAAGTGATGGTAGGGCTTGTGGGCTTGGAGTTTCCACCTCATTCTCCATTATATCTAGATCTCCTAAATGTTCATCATGTGTTTTAGTATGATCTGACCCATATACACTCCTAAGCATCTTAAATCCTTCTTTGGCCATTTCAAATTTTTGGTTCGATTCATAAGAATTGTTCTCAAAAACTTGACTACTATGTTCTATTTTCCTAAAGGATTCCTCACGTGTGTCATATGTTTTGAAATCTATCCCACACATGCAACTAGGTATTTTAGCTTCAACCATCTCAAAATCTTGTTCGGGTTTAGGTTCCATGTTCTTAAAAACTAGGTCTTTTTGATCATGATGCCTAAGGTTAGATAAATCCTCCTTATTCATTTCCTCAAGTTGTAACAACTGACGGTTTATACTTAGGAGGCTGTTCTCAAAAATTTTCCAGAGGGTCTCACTAAAAGGAGTTGATTCTAACAATGATCGTTGAATAGAAGCCACACAAGCACAAAATTTATCAAACCCATCCAACCTTACACCCGTCTCCTTTTGGATATCTCTAAGTTTACTCACAAAGTCATTGGAACAATAAAAACCAATCCAATTTTCGAAATTCAATTGTTCCTCATTTGTTAATGATTCAAATGCAATTTCACTTGCCATAGCGACAATTGAAAAGGGGGGGATAGACTACGAGGAAGCTAAAAAAAATGAGAAAAATTTACTTGATAGGAATCAAGTAAAGAAACCTAAACGAAGTGGACAACTAACTAGCTATTTTATTCCCCGGCAGCGGCGCCAAAAACTTGATAACGCTACACGCGTCGTTCGGGGTCAAAGGAACTTCCTTTTCTTCGAGCAAGTTTTATAACACCCTAGGCAGTGAACCTAATCGTTGTAGTGTAGTATTAGGGTAAGCCACGGGTATTGATATCGTTCTCTAGGGGAATAGGAATGCTAGTGAGAAGTTACTACGCTAAGGTTGGGGTTGAGGAAGATTATTTTTTATCTTTTTTATATTTTTAAGAAAATGGAAAGGTACGAATCTCGGGGTTTGGATTTGGGGGTTGGTATTTCTACCGATTACTCTACTTATCTAATTATCTAATCTAAGGTGTATGTAGTCTATGTTTAATTATTGTGTGCTCGTATGATAGTTTAAAGATGTGTTTACTTAGGTTTTATTACTCCTTAATTATCTCCTATTGATGGTTGAATTGTCACGTCCTTATTCTTAATCGCGTTGTGTGTCTAAAGTCGTAGGGTATGCTTTTGTCCCTAACTCTTTGAAACTACCAAAGGGTCTTGTCTACAAATTCTCTAGGAATTATAAACTCTAACTCTAAGGTACTCTTTGGATGGTTTAGCCTACAACTACTCTGGGTGTTATAGTCTAAGGTTCACAAAGATTAATCAAGCATTAACTACACAACGAATGACCTATCGCATTACTAGATCATTAACAATTAAGATAAGAGACAACCAATCAATATTCAATAGTTAAGTTTCATATTCCCTAAGCAAACACACAAATAAATTAGCCGGACATAGAGAACATGCAAGCATACACACAAATAATTGAAGATATAATTGAATTAATGAAGTAAAACACTTATATTGATGTAAGATAGGGTTTGGAACACTAAAATACTGTACAAGACAGCCTTGGTTCGGTTTAGGTTTTTACTCCAAAAGACTACCCACCGAAAACTAAAAAATTCAGATTCTATATATAAGATTACAATCGCGACGACGTCACCTTATGAATTGTGACGACATCAGGTCGCCGTTATTAGGGTTTCGTCTTGGCCACGTTAGTCTTGCGACGGCGTCAACATATGCTTGTGACGCCGTCCCCTTCAGTCTCTGACGCTGTCTGTATCAAATCTAGGTCGTCTGAGTTGCGACGACCTACTCTTTTAAAGCCTGACACCGTCACTTGAAAATAAGCAATTTGGTTACTGAGCCGTCACAAAAGTGATGCGACGGCGTAGCAGTTAACACCTGACGCCGTCCCCTTGTATTTCAGCAGTCTGAGTGGCTTGATTCTTGACTTTCGCCATTTTCTTCGTATATCCGCGCCTTTTCGTCCAAATAAGTGTCATTCCAGCAATTTGCCTTCAAGAGACCTAAAAAGTGAAAAGGAACGATATTAAGTAATAACGGATACAAAAGTGATCAAATAAGGGCTTAAACGACCCCTTAAAAAGGTACATTTTAAAACCTTGTCAATCTTCTTCTTGATAAATAAAACCTGCACACTTTAAGAAAATATATGAAACCTTCGCGTAAAATCGGCGGTAAAATTACATATGACTCTACTAAACTAGGATATAATGCTTGTGGAATGGATGTTTACAAGTTTTCTGGAAAATTAAGACCTGAGAAATTCTAAAAATTTGCAAGTAGCACAAAAAATGAGAGAAAGTTAGATAAGTGGTTTCTGCTCCTCCTGACGTCGTCAGGTTGCAATCCTGACGCCGTTAGGTTATCCTGACAGAAACTGGTCTGCTGCGATTTTCTGGAAAAATTCTAGAAAAATTACACCTTTAAAATCTGGAAATATTCCTGCAAAACATCCATTATGACTCGATACAAGCATTTGACTCTAACAAACACATATATATCTTTTTCAAGAATTGTAATTCTCATGTTTACGTTCTTTTAAAAACGTGTGTAATCTTCCCTACACTTATCCTTTTTGTAAAATACCAATATGTAATTAAGACGAGGTTAAAGACAAAATAAAGCATTTTCACAAATTCAAACATTATAATAAACAATCAATGAAAAGATATATGACACACAAACAAGCAAACATTTAAGCATGTGTTGCCTCCCACGAAGCGCTTTTCTTTATTTATGAGTCTTGTAGCTAGACTCGAAGTCGTGCCCCTACGTACCTATGTAAGTAAGCTTATCCTCAAGAATGTCATAAGGATCAAACTTATCTTTTAATCTCCTAGTGGCACGCTTAGTTCGGTACGCCTTTTCAAAATTTTCTCCATTGGGGTCATAGATTGTCATCCTAATGTGCCATTCTTCATTACCATCACTAGGTGGTCTATCCCAATTCCACTTATGCTTAGGTTTCTCACTCTCAACTTTCCACTTATTCATGACAAGACTAACGGGCAAGCTTCCTAGGAACTCGGTCATCTTCCTAAATACGAAGGTGTCCTCGAACGGGTTCACTTCTATATCCCTAGCCAATTCTTGGTCATGGAAAGTTGAATTACTAACAAAGGCCTCTTCTAGATAGAAGGGTCGTTGGGGACCTATGAAATGCTTATTAATCCAAGGCCCATATATAGATGGTATTCTATCTAACATGATATCGTAGGGAATTTCTTCCTCTTTGTAGTAGATATGCTTATTGACATCGTAAATTGACATAGCATTCCCTTCTCCTACCACTATTTTAGACATCTTACAATCAATGATAGCACTAGAGGTAGCTAAGAATCCCCTTCCTACTAACAACGGGCATGTCGGGTCCTTATTCATGTCTACCACATGGAAATCCGCCAAAAGATTCAATTCACCTACATGTATTACCATGTCTTTTATTATCCCTACCGGATATGCAATACTACCGTCCGCTAGACCTTAGGTGGTTTCCGTTGGATCTATCTTACCTAGGTTAAGGCTTCTATGGAGGGACAACGGAAGAAGATTGATGCTCGATCCTATGTCGGCTAAAGTGTCGAAAGGTTTGGAGTTTCCAAGCCTGCACAAAAGAATGAATAGGCCGGGATCATCTAACTTCTTAGGTAACTTATTTTGCACAAATGCGGACCCACGTTCTCCTAGCTTTAGTTCTTGCTCATAATTTTCTTTTAAAGCATTGTAATAAGGTGCATGAGCCAATACTTCAAGAACCGGTTTTTCTTGGTGGAGTTCCTTATACTCCTCCTCTAGATTAGGTTTGGGTTCTTGGTTGACGGGTTTCTCAAGAGTTGGTTGGACCAATGGTTCGGGTCCTTGGTACTTCATGAGGGATCGCTTGGAACCCGTGTTGATGGCGTTAACCGGATGAACTTTCGGGTGTGAA
The DNA here is from genome assembly GCA_019973895.1 of Chrysanthemum seticuspe. Taxonomy (NCBI): domain Eukaryota; kingdom Viridiplantae; phylum Streptophyta; class Magnoliopsida; order Asterales; family Asteraceae; genus Chrysanthemum; species Chrysanthemum seticuspe. The sequence continues at coordinate 27,951,608 of BPTQ01000001.1, forward strand.
GGGCATGGATATGCACTCTCCCAAGGTGAGCAAGAACATGAAGTCCATGAAATCGAATTCACTTTTGGGTTCTTTATAGTGTCACTTGGTAGTGCTCCAATTTCCCGGTCATTGAAGGCTTTTAAGAGAGCGTCGAGCTTGTTTGTCATCTCGCCTTGTCGTTTCCTGAAATCGGCTTCAAGCTTAGTCAATCGATTTTCTTGAGATGACATGAATCTAGACACAATTGCCTCAAGACTAGCGGAGTTCCCGGTATTTGGAGGGTTGAACCTATTAGGTGGACTAGATGAGCTTTGGGGTGGGTTTGAGTTTTGGATCCACTTAAGGTTAGGGTGATTCCTCCATGAGGGGTTGTAGGAGTTTCCTAAGTTTTTTTGTTCAGGCTTGAAAGTGTACCACTTTTCTCCCACTCCATCGGTACGCGTGGAGGCGTAGTCCATAAAAGCTTGTTCGGGGAGTCTTGTGCAATCACGAGTGTCGTGTGGACCACTACACAACTCACAAGGTAGAGTGATTTTGTTCACTTGATGCGAAGACTTAGGATTTTCGTAAGAGCTTATTAGGAGTTTGACTTGATCTTCAAGTTCGAGCATCCTACAATCGGAAGTTTGTGAGTCAATAGGAGGCAAGCAGATTGCCTTGACGGTTTTGGGCAACTCACGGGGTCATTCCAACTTCCGTTGTCATAGAGAGCAAGGTCCTCTATTGTACCCCATGATTTTTCCGCGGTGAGGTCACTAAGTTTACCACCAGCCGCTTGGTCGATGGATTGCTTAGTTGAGAAGTCAACATGATCATAAAAGATTTGGATTTGAAGCAAAAGATCAATGCCGTGATGAGGGACTTTATGGCGACAGTCCTTGAATAGATTCCATGCTTCGTAGAGAGATTCACCTTAACGTTGTTGGAACATCAAGATTTCATTCCTAAGCTTAGTAGCTCTCCCCGGTGGGAAAAATTGGGCAAGGAAACGAGTGGTGAGATCATCCCAACTTGAGATGGAGCCGGCGGGAAGTCGCTCAAGCCAATTACTAGCTTGGTCCCGTAGAGAGAATTGGAAGAGACTCAAGCGCGTGGTCTCCCGAGTAGTAGCATCAAGGTCGATGGAATCGACTAATTTAAGGAAATCCTTAAGATGTTGATTAGGATCTTCGGAACGAAGTCCATGGAATGCACATCCGTTTTGCACCAACTGGATGGTGTCGGATCGCAGGGCCGTAGTTTGAGCTTGATCGGGGAGCTCAATGGTGTTCCTATAGCCTCGATGGCTTGGTCTAGAGTATTCACCAAGAGTGCGGCCTCTTGGCGGGTCATTTGGTGGTGGGTTGATGAGTGGTGGTTGATTATCACCTTCCATGATGAAAAGTGATGGGATTACAAACAAAGTCACGAAGAAGGGGGATAGACTATGAGGAAGCTAAAAATGAGAAAAAATCTTACTTGATAGGAATCAAGCTAGGGAACCTAAACGAGATAGACTTCTAACTAGCTATTCTATTCCCCGGCAGCGGCGCTAAAAACTTGATACGCGTACAACGCCCGTTCGGGGTCAAAGGAAACTTCTTTTTCTTCGAGCAAGTTTTTCAACCACCTAGACAGTGAACCTAATCGTTGTAGTATAGTATTAAGGTAAGCCTCGGGATTGATATTGTTCTCTAGGGGAATAGGAATGCTAGTGAGAAATTACTAAGCTAAGGTTGGGGTTGAGGAAGATTATTTTTTTAATCTTTTTTATATTTTTTAGAAAATAAAAGGTACGATCTCGGGGTATTGGATTTGGGGAGTTGGTACTTCTACTGATTACTCTACTATTCCAATTATCTAATCTGAGGGGTAGTCTATGTCTATTGAAGTGTGCTCGTATGATGATTAAAGATGTGTCTACCTAGATACTATTGCTCCCTAGTTATCTTTTATTGATGGTTGAATTGTCACGTCCTTATTCTTAACGCGTTGTATTTTCTAAGGTCGTAGGGTGTGCTGTTATCCCTAACTCTTTGAAGCTACCTAAGGTTAATGACTACGAAATCTCTAGGATTCATAAACTTAACACTAAGGTTATCTTTGGATATTTAGCCTATAATTCCACTAGTAACTATAAGCTAAGGTTCAACAAAGATTAATCAAGCATTAAAAACACAACGATGACTTTAAGCACTCCTAAGCCAATTACAATTAAGATAAGAGACAACCAATCAATATTCAATAACTAGGTTTCATAGATCTAAGCAAACACACAAGTAAATTAGCCGGACATGTTAAACATGCAAGCATACACACATTCAATCAAAGACATAATGAAATCAAGGGATAAATAACTTATCTCGATGTAAAATAGGGTATTAGAACCCTAAAATACTGTCCAAGAAGGACTACAATCGTTTTGTGTTTTTACTCCTCAAGTCTACCTCTTTAAAAGTCTGAAAATTTGAATTCTATATATAGAGTTACAACTGCGACGGCGTCACCTTTTAATTGTGACGCCGTCAGATCGCCGCCATTAGGGTTTCGTCTTGGCCAAGTCAACTTTGGGACGGCGTCATGTTGTGGTTGTGACGCCGTCAGCTTCAACTTCTGACGTCGTCTGAGTCTAGATCTAGGCTGTCTGGGATGAAAAAGTCTTCGTGACGCCCTACTCTTCAAAGCCTGACGCCGTCAGGTGCAAAATAGCAAATTCATTCCTGAGCCGTCACAAATATAGGGACGGCGTCGCCCTTTGTTTGGGACGCCGTCGGGTGCACTTCCAGCAGCTTGAGTGTCTTGATCTTAACTTTAGTCATTTTCTTCACATATTAACTTCTTTTCGTCCAAATAAGCATCATTCCAGCATTTTGCCTTAAAGAGACCTAAAAAGTGAAAAGGAACGAAATTAAGCAGTAACGGATATAAAAGTGGGCGATTAAGGGCTTAAATGACCCATTAAAAGTGTACGGTTTAAATCCTTATCAGTCGTCAACAAAGACGACAATGTCGTCGCTATAAGTTAGTCAAAGTCAAAGTTTATAATGGGCTCGGTTTTTCGTCTAGCGAGCTTTTAGTGACGACATGTCGTCGCTAAAGGTTTTGATCAAAGACATGGCCAAAGAGTTGTTTTTCGTCGTTTAACAAACCTAGAGTGACGGCATCCGTCGTCGCTATAAGTGCACCGTCACGAGAAGTAAAAATTGGTGAGGCATCTCCACCGATCCTTAAACTAAACCACCATATAATAGTCCTAGTTCAGTCTACCTATCGTAAGCTGATCGATCTGAGTCATCCTTGACAAGAATATTGGTTTAGTATAGTAGCCAAATCTTCAAAAACATTTATTCTAAAATGGTGTACCATCCGAGATAAACACTTTCTACCCGTTCTTGTTTTCCCAGCACTCGTTCATACTGTTACAGTTGTGTTTTCTTTTTGAAGAGTTCGATGGATCCCTGGACCATGATCTACTGGTATTCCTTTAGCACGTAAGTAATCCTTTACTTTAATCCTTGTTGCATTCGATATTAACACCCTTTTAACAAGCCGTAAAAAAGAAGAATCTATTCTCTTATTATTATGACTTTATTGCTTTATATGTGCATGTACCCGAAAACTATTTTCTTACCAAAAAGGAACAGTTTTTCATGTAGGACAAAACATAATTCTAGCACTTATTCTGGTAAAATTAATTGTTCATGTTCATCCTTGATCTAGTCCGCGTCTTGTTTCTCTTTAAAATTTTAAATTTTATGAAACATCCAAAAAAATCAGTATTAACATTTGGATTTAAAAAGTTATAAGCATGAGTAAAAGTAAAAAGTTCGATATATATTTTGGGTTAATCTCTCATATCGCAAACTATAGCAGTATTCGCATGAATTATAATGGAGAAATAAAAACTCAATCAAAGATCACACCTCTCATATTAGTTTTTATGGTCATCTCTAAAAAAGGTTAAGGGTTTTGGCTGTTGCTTATTCCAGTTGTTGTCTCATTGTGTCAGGAGAGTTGCCAAAGCTATTACTAGTGAAGTAGACAATGGCTCATGCCAAAAGACACCTAAGATCAGGTGTTCCCGTTAATTCACATCTTTTTGTGAATCACCTCCACGTTAGTGTCACGTTACTATGCAACACACCACTATCACCACCTTTTACTTTTTATCACCAAACAAAAAATATAAAAATATATCACTTTTACAAAAATACCCACAACATAACTCACACACACTCACATACAAAAAAAAAGTCACGCAGGCCACCACTATGTGCAAAATCTGAAGCATGGCACGTAATGTTTGGATTGCTTTTATGAAAGATCACTCGTGGGAGGTGAGATAGTGGTGATCCACCACATCCGATAAAAAGTAGCCTGAAATGATTCATGCAAAAGAGATGTTTTCGTTAGGGGTTATGTTATATGTACCTCCGGCCCATCTGAAAAGGGGGTAAAAGTATAAAATTTTATTTTGACCCACTCTTTCAGTTTATGGTACAACATAGTTTTTATCAGTTTTTTTTTTTTTTTTTTTTTTTTTTTTTTTTTTCGTTTGTACTTTTTGTCGGTTTAATATTTTCGATTGGTTAAACATTATACTTTCAGGTTTATAATTTTATAATATAAATAAAATTATAAAAAATATAAAAAATAAATAATTAAATAAAACCCGTAAAAAGTAGGAGAGGTACCGTTTGTAGGATACACTATTGGAACCCTCCCTATGGAGTCACATCCATAGGGAATATTCCCTATGTCCCCCCATTTTTTCAGTACAACGCAGTTTTTTGTCAGTTTCTGTTCTGTATTTCTGACAGTTTTAAGCGTTTGGCTTATTAAACTTTATATTTACAGTTCCGCATTTTCAGGTTTATAGTTTTTTGATATAAACAAAATTATAAAAATAAAAAAAAATAAAAAAAAACAAAAAAAATAGGGGGGTCCTAATAAAAAACTAGGTACCGTCCCAATAACCCACCCCTTTTTTTGAAGGTCCTTGTAACCACTCCCTTTGCTAGTTTTTATTTGTCTCTCAATGATGACCTAGTGATGCTGTTTTTATTTCTCAGAAATAATATATTCATGCCAATAAATTGCGATAAAGATAGTAATAAATAATATAAAGGAATTACAAAAACGATTTTTTTTTTAGAACGGCATCACATTTGAAATCCGACCTTCGAGTTAAACCATTTAAACGGGCAGGCCTCGTGACCCGAACCACTAGGAGAGACCCGCGAAGGGTAACTCTTATAACTCACGGCTTCGCACTAGGAGAAAACCCTGTATTTTTATCACTTGCGAGACTTAAACTCTGGGTAAAACCTCCTTCAAAGTTCAAAAGAAGTCTAGATGGCCAACTGAGCTAAGTCAGTTGAAACTTCGTAAACAAATATTACGTTGATTCTAAAATGTAAGAAGAATTTGAAGATAGTCATACGTTATTGATTAGCTATAACCTTGATTGTCACATTATAGCATTGTTTTACAGTAGTTTTATACGTTGGAAAAATATATTGGAAAAGCTTGATGACATAAAACCTTGTGTACGAACGAAGTTAATTGATGGGAAGGAGCAAGAGAGAACTGTATGCTTACAGTAGAATTGTTATGTCCCATCACTTCGATCTTATTTTTCATTTACACATGCACACGCGTACGTCCACATTGCAAACTATCTTCATACAAAATACTTCGTTTCAATCATAAATAAAATGTTAAAAGAGTATACTCTGTAAAGCTAAACTTGTTTCGTGAAATACATACTAGTAGTACATATGAACGAAGTATTTGTAACTAGAGGAGAAATACCTAAGATATAACTCAAGATCACAAACACCTTAATTTATTGTAAAGATCGTGTTAGAAAATAGGTTAGTGTGATGATAATCTTAGATATCTTCACGAATCGTGTAAGGTTTGCTTTTCGTATAAAGTATTTCGACCCTTTATGTGTCTGGGTATCACGAAATCCTAATCGGGATAATTCGGGAAGAACACTTCGTTTCTAGGCACAAGAGAACGAAGCAAGACAAATAGAACTGTGTGAAATTCGTATATTCAAATGAGACCAGATATGTCTGTTTATGTAACAGATAAATGTGACCCTGCAAGGGGGCGCGGCTCCGTTGACCCCCGCATCTTTGTTTGGGCGAAAACATATTAGCTAAACGAGTGTACACTTCATACTACCCTAACTCGTATCCGAGCTTAATATGAAATTTCACTGATATCTAGTAAATCTCAATTACTTAAAATAGTTGATGACACTAAAATCACAAATAGATCGGACAATAAGAAGTAGAGAAACCACTTAAGCAACTCGGTTTTGTAGTTAAATGAACCAATTTTGTGTTTAACTATCTATACATTAACCGGTTTTTGTGAAATAGTTTGAGTCGATTGTTAAGCAAAGTTGTTGTTAAAAAAAACATAATATTAGAATCTTACCATACACAATATAATTACACCACAAATGTTCTGAAACTCAATCGCTTCGTTAGAAAACATCTCGAAACACATGGTAGCGCTAAGCTACAAGCTAAATCTTTGAATGCTTACTAGTTCATTGTAACTTGTAAGTAATGAATAATAATTAAGACTAAGTGTAATAAGAATCCCTAAACGAACTAAATCACCCTTGCCACTTAAGCTTTTTTTCTTTCCAAAATTACTTCATGACCAACACATACCCAAAAAAATAATAAACCCCCCCCCCCCCCCCCCCCGACACAAACAAATCTCTTCTTCCCTTTTAAATAGGTCGCTCAAACGACCCACTCCCCCCTTTTGCCTCGACCGACCGACTTCCTCCCGACTAAGTGTAACAATCGACCGACCGACATCTCCACCGACCGACCCAAACCCCCCTTATTACAACCAGTCTAACATCTTTCTTAACTTCTAACAAACAAATTTAGTTTGCAACAAAACGAACATTAAGACTCAACGAGTGAGTCTTAATCTTACGTCTTCTAAATTTTGTTCAATTGTGAGGTTGGTCAGCATATTACTTGCCATCAATGTTTTGAAACCCGGTTTCTTCTTTGACCCGGTTTAGTTGCTGATTCACTGGATTACCAGTTCAACTGATTGAACCGCCGAGTCGAACCGCTTCTATACATATATTTACTTTTATTTTTCCTATATTTAATATGTAGTGTTGCATGATCTTATGATTTATCCGACTTTATTCCTACATTCGATTGAACTGATGAAAATGATTGAGACTCTACCGATAAATTTTATTTTTAAGTTATCTATTTATAATAATATATCAAATATTTGCAACAACAACCAACTTACAATTTTAAGTTATAACAATTTATATTGAAACTATATTGGTTGGTGTTTCTAAAAAAGTTTATAACTCTAATTTAATATTTTTCAAAATTTTAACTAACATTATTTATCATAACTTCAACTTGTCAATTAAACTTAGACAGGTTGATAGAATAAAATGTTTTGTTAGATTTTTTGATAAAAAGCTCATGACTCGGCCGGGTTTTTACGCCGGTCAACAAAAAACCGACGATTCAATCCGGTTATCAAAAACAAGCAAAAATCCGGTCACATCTGGCCCAATCTCGGAGCCGGTTTCCAGTTCAACCGGTTGAACCGGTCGGGTCAACACGGTTTTTAAAACATTGCTTACCATATCTAATCTAATTGTTGAAGATACAATTATCATTGTAAATCATATACAAAGGTTTAAAAAAAATTATTCGTCTAATCATGATTTGACGTTTGCCCGCGCATTGTTACATAAACTCAAATCAAGTAAAATGTTAGTACAAATTCAGAGGTTAAGTTTTGGATAAGTCGGACTTACAAGAAACGGGGGCTTATGGAAGATTTGGGGAACTCTGGACTAAGTGATAGTATTTTTTGAATCTCCTACTAAGACAAAGAACCGTCGTTAGTCTCACCGTAGGAGAGAATCCCACGATCACCCTAATGCATAAGAGTAAGATTTTAGAGAGAATATGTGTGTATATATGTTTTTAAGTTGCAAGACATTTGCCCCTTGGAGGCATTTTACCTTGGATTTATAGGTAAGTTTTTTTGTCGTGTTCTGGGATCACGAAGTGCAACTCATCCTATTAACCGATAGGCTATACGGTGTTTGCCTTGTAATCATGCCCTTTAACTTGCTTTATGCTTCGTTAGTCGTGCTATGGGATTCTGGAATGTTGCCCTCGGTTGGCGAGTGGCCGCCCTTCCCTAATTAGTAGGCATATGCTTTATCCTCGATCTCACATTATATTCTTCACTTCTTTTGGCTGAATGGCGGACTTCCCTAGGCTTAGAATGAACTAAGTCTAGAGGTTAGTTTGTGCTTTTGTATCTTGTTTCTCGGTGGATAGTATTTAAGCTTCGGATATCCAAGGGTAGATGTGGCTTATCTATGGATATCCGTACATGTCTAGTCGCGTCCTTTTGTTTTGTGGAAGACGAGACTCATTCGGTTCGGGAATACACTATACGTGATCATAAAACGCTATCCTTTAAAAAGTTGTCGTGACCATTAGCAGGGTCGTGTTATTGATTTGGGTGGCCAAGTGCGAAACTACAAATGAGGCTCCGTAAATTACGAAAAGATGAACTATTATGGAAATTTTAAAACATAATATACTTAGACATGTATAAATACTAATAAATATAACTAAATCGGAGACCCCTTCACATAATTTTAACTACATATAAAAGCAAAATGGTTAAATTTGAAAATGTTGAAATGTTGAAAATTTTAAAATGGTCAAAGGTGAGATAAAATAAAATGAATGAGTTCGAATGTTATTTTGGTAAGTTTTTAATAGACGTATGTAATTTTGCTTAATCCTTAAATCCTTAATATCGAAACCTAATATAGGCAACTTTGAAAACACACGATTTGAGACATTTACTAATTCAAAGAGTTGAAAACATGGTATGATATTAGACACTTAATTTTGGCAATATTGGTTATTTTGAATATTTGTTATATTTATAGCAACTCATTTATTATGATTGACCACCTTAGAGCATCCACTATGGTGGTTTATAAAAAAGTCTAAGAAAAGATGAAGAGGTCTATCATTTTATTAACTATAGTGGAAATTTGTTTCATGCTTATGTGGAATGAAAAGGTCTAATATCTTGAACCTCTTCTAAATTTAATGCTTTTGTGTTTAATGAGGTTTTATAAAGCTTTAAGTAGTTTATCCATAGTGAAGAAAGGTTTATAACAAGAAAAAGGTTTATGAATTTATGTTTTCCGATGACTAAGCACTATTATAAACCTTTATAAAGGTTCACCATAGTAGATGCCCTTAGAAGGTAGCTATGTTAAACCGTTTTGTTTCTTCTTATTAATGATTGTTTGAAATTTTGGAAAATACAATTAATTGGACAATAATGCAATTCTATAAATAATGAAAAATAAAAAAAAAATAACAAATTTCACATTATTTTTAATGTATTTTTAGCTTCCTCAGTAAGCTCTTTCCATAACTTATTTATGGAAATGGTGAATATATACAAGTTCTTTGTCACTCACAATATAAATTGGGCTTTCAAATTTCAAATCACAATGCATAATTCATATTCGATAACTTATTCATATTCTGCTATTGTTCATTTATGCAGGTTGTGATTCCGCACATTGGCCACGGAATTTCACCTGCGACGACTCCGGGCTATCCAAAAGGGTAGTCGCCCTAGGAGGCTAGGATTAGTCGGCTCGCAATGTCGAGTCGGAAACACAGGCATACCAAAAAAAAGAATGAGCTTTATTTGTATTTATAAAGTTAAAGGGTCAAACGTAAGCTTCTCCATCATTTAAATTTTTGGTTCACATTTGTTCGATGCAGATTCCCTGTCATATCAGCCTTGCTACGGAACCGATTTTGATGTTTGTGAAGACTTGCCTGTCATATCTGTAACACCCTAGGCAAAGAGGGTGATTTTAACACCTTAGGCAAATCCCACATCGACAGAGGCCTGGAGAGATGCTGGTATATAAGAATAACATCCGCCTTATCAGACACAACGCATTTTGTGGTTTACTGCGAGTAGGGTTCACAAGGAACTACGCAGTTAAGCGTGCTCGTGTGAGAGTAGCACTGGTATGGGTGACCTACCGGGAAGTCTCACACGAGGGCCATAAAAACAAAGCCGTGAGCCACAAGGGCAAAGCGGACAATATTGTGTATCAGTAGGCGGGATGTTACAAGTGGTATCAGAGCCACTCCAGAGCCGTTCAGGATGGTGGGGCAAACCTCATCAAGGACGATGAGTCCATAAGAGGGGGTGATTGTAACACCCTAGGCAAAGAGGGTGATTGCAACACCTTAGGCAAATCTCACATCGACAGAGGCCTGGAGAGATGCTGATATATAAGAATAACATCCGCCTTATCAGACACAACGCGTTTTGTGGTCTATTGCGAGTAGAGTTCTCAAGGAACTACGCAGTTAAGTGTGCTCGTGTGAGAGTAGCACTGGTATGGGTGACCTACCGGGAAGTATCACACTAGGGCCACAAAAACAAAGCCGTGAGCCACAAGGGCAAATCGGACAATATTGTGTATCAGTAGGCGGGATGTTACAATATCAGTCTTATGATTGATGTTACAAAGATAAAAGTGATTTATAGAAAAATATATTTTTCTTTTGTTCATGACTATGATATTTTAACTTTGACATCAACGTTATCATTTATCGTTATTTGTTTGTAAGATTTAGCAGTATAATTTGAGCCAAACTTTGCTGGGGCATTGGACTATCTTGGCTCCACCAAAATTCTTATTTTTAAAATTTCTGCAACTCATCATTAGAAACATATGTATAGTACGTATTACATTTTACTTGGTAAATACAATAGGCATAATAGGTTTAATGTATTCGATAATTCACCAAATAATGTTTGACATATAAACTCCAGAATAGCAATATGGTTTATAATCTTGCATTATATTTCACGTAATCTGATATGTTTTGTCCTCGCATTCTCAAGTTTGTAATTATGTCACTAACGACATGCTTGATTTATTCTAGTTCAAATTCACTCAAGTGACTAATCGTGTGTTTATAGTAGAAAATAATCAATGTCGTTAATGAGTCATTCACCATTAGTTTAGGCAAATATATAATCAAGCAACCAATATCTATATAAATGAGGACACTTTATATTTTGGGTCATAATATTCATCATGTATGCTAAATGAAGACGCGTTGATATTGGGTCATAATTTTCTTCTATACATTGGCAGTGATTTATACATACATGTGTTTTGGCAATGATTTATACATATTATGCAAATTTAAGTTCGGCAATGATTTAATAAAAATACATGTAAATATATCACTCTAAGTTAAGCAATTATTTATACATATCATGCAAAACTTCTTATGTAAATATTCACATTGAATTAGTTGTTTGTTACAAAACTTCAATGATTTTATTTAATTACATCACAAAGTTAGCTATTTAAGTTGAAATAATGTCCATGTATGCATTGTGTGAACGTTTACAATTTTAACATGTGATTATACAATGGTTGTCTTCAAAATTCAAATGCTTAAGGCGACCTGCCACAATGGTTTTCTCTTTAGGTCGACCTACATGCGACCTTTTGCCACAACAATGGCAACCTTCATTTTTTTTTTCAATTTTTTTTAACAAAAAAATTAAATCTCATTAATAATAGACTAAAATACACCGTTGGTCCCTAAACTTGTCTCGGAGGGTCGCGATGGGACGAACCTCGCCCTTTTCATCGCCACGGGTCCAAACAGTAGCCATTAAATGCCAGATTCGTCCCTTGACCACTAACACCTATGTCAACGGCTCTTTTCTGTTAGTTACAGGAGGGTAATATAGTCCAATCACATTTATAACTCAACCTAGTTAATTCTAACCCAAGAACTATTCCACCAAAACAAAAAAGGGATATTGTTTGAACAAATAATATCAGTGTTCCTGAGTCCTCACCACTTAAGTATGACTTCATAAAAGTCAACTGGTAAAGAAAGTAATAGCTCACAGAAATTTACCCATGATTAACAAACAAATTTATACATTATCAACTACTTAGCTAGTTGACTTATAACAGTCAACTATATACAGTGTTTGATGAAACTGGAACATAACTGATACCACGGAGTCATTGTCTGATACATGTTAATTTAATAATTCATTACAAAAATATAAAAGATGAATTTGGGCCCAACTTCAAAACGTTCAACTGATGAACCTTCAAATGATCTACACAGCTGTGATTGATATCCAGAAACTGTTGAACAAACAAAACTGTTAGGCCTAACTTGATGATGCTGCTGCAACCTTGTCTGCAAAAACAAGTATACAAATTACAAACATATAAGTTATGAACTGTAGTGTTACAGGTTAATGGAATTTAACACACGACATGGTATTCATCACTGAAACATCACCTAGGGTCGCCTTTGGGCGAAGAGTGCTAGGACGCAGTTTGTAATCTTTTCTTTGCTCCGAAAGGGTGTCTTAACACCGCTTGAAACATCTGCAGCAGCACCACCAACCCTTTCAGCCTTCCCCTCCAAGTCAAACCCAGGCAAGTTCTCAACATCAAACCCTGCAAACTCAACCATTTTGGCCTTCCCCTTCCCATCTAAACCTCGCTTAAATTCTTGAACAACTTCTCTCCCTTTTTTTCTGGGCAAAACCTCCTCTTCATCAACCATCTTTCCTTTTCCATTTCCTTTAATTTTGTCCCTTTGTTTAGCTACAACCCCTTCTTCGTCCTTGATTACTACCCCACCTTTCACTCTTGGTGTCCTGGTTCCACTCCCCTGCATTTTTTCCTTAGCTATCCCCTGCCATTGACTTGTAGTCCTAAAAGGTGTTTGACTAAGCATCCTAAAGTTAGCATCCTGCTCTACCCAACCACAACTTCAAAACTGATGTTTTTTAAGTAAAATTGTGCTAACTTTTGAGGCTTGTGGGCTATGAAGATATCAACTGAGTCATTTGTTTCAGCCATTCCAAACAAAGTATGAACATCAACATCAATATGAATCAAATGCAAACCATTTTCTAGGGATTGTTTAGGATCACAGAAAAACAACGCCCATTTTTGTTCATTAATCTCTAATAACACATTATCAAGGCTTGAACTAAATATATCCCTATCATTGGTAAAGGCACACAGATTAATTAATGAACCTCGTTCATACCTGAGTGGGCTATAATCAAAAACCCCATTATAGTGGATTCTGAACAGGACCTCACCTTCTTCTTCTTCCTTGACATCCTTAAACGTGGAGACGAATATGCTTCTGTCCTTCATTCTTAGTTTTTGGTTTTTTTAAGAATGGGTTTGACTAGATGTGTGTTTCAGTACGTGAGTGTGGATGTATGTTAGGTTTCGTTTTGATTGGGTTTTGTTAAATGGGTCGGCTTATTATGATAGTGTTTATGGTTTCGGATCTTGTTAGTTGGGTTCTTTTGGTGATTCCAACCACATTAATTGTGTATATGCGTATCAAGGAAGGCAAAAGGCCAAGTTGCAGGGTACCAGGTTTAAAATGTCACAATTGGTCCCTCAATTTGGCCAGTCAGCCGTTTTTTGCACTTAAAATTCCCGCGTATTTTTTGTCACGCAAACTTGACTTTTTCTCTGTTTACTAACTTCACAATTATTCTCTAAATTTGGAACGTCCAGTTGTTTTTGGTATTTATTGGTTAATACACTATATCATTTGCATACCAACAATCACAAGAAACAACCTCCCAATGGCTGACTTCCCACTACTTGAAGAACTCGCCAAATCTTCGAACTCCGACTACATGTTTGACTCGATTTCTCTCTTTTATCAGAGAGAAAACGATAAGGACATCAAAATTGCTAAAGGACTCCAAAACACTTTGACTGACTTGATTCGGGGTATGAAGGAAACCCAACAATACATCTCTGAGATCGAAGGCTTTCGAACTACGGTGATGAACTACAAGGTTATCGAGGATCTTCGCAACAGGTAAAAGGCTAATGTCTTGAAGGCGTTGGAGATAAAGAGGATGATCTATCAGACACACTCACAGGTGTGTGACAGGAACAACTTCCTTGATCATCTTAGGAAGTGTTGAGAAGGAAATGCTATGGTTATGTTTTCCCTTTTTTTTTGGAAAAATATGTACTGAATATTTATGTTCTAGTGTTTTAATATGAAGTTAATGAATCTATATGTTATGTTCTAGATTTTTAATTCGTTAATTATGTTGTTAATTGTTGTATTCGTCTAAGAGAGTTGTTATATGGTTTTGATTGTATTGGGTGTTGGTGGAACTATGGTCCTTGGTCAAACAGATTTAGAGTGTAGGGGACACAGGTTTTAGTCCCCTATCCTGTCTTGCATTAACTTATAGCAAGCACTTTATTCTCACATTTTACCACAAATTTGAATTCAAATACATAAACCCAACCCTTTCAGAGAAATTGAGTCAAAATGGGTAAATCTAGAGCTCGTAAACAGATTAAATGCTCCAATTGTCAAACTGTTGGACATAATAAGTCTAGCTGTCACAAGGATCAGGTACCAAAACCAACAAAGGAAAGTAAGGTTTGAGGTAGAAAAAGGCATTGTGATGGCAGAAGGCAACATGTATTCATTTAATTGCCATTTGTATAACGACTGTTCTAGTGTGTTTACATTCTAGTTGATGTGCAAATGTATTAATTTTGAAGTGGATGGATGAAGAGGATATAAGGAAGACTATGGAACAAGAGTTTTATGATGCTCTTTACAAGCAAGAAGAAGAACACACAAATTTGGAGGAAAATGAAGAGCAGTCCAGGTTGGATGAAGAAGCATTCCAGCAGTTTTTGGAAGAGGAGAGAATGTACAAAAGAATTGAAGAGGAATGGGAGAGGAAAAATTGGCTTGAAGATGCAGAGTATGAGGCAACTTACTATGGAGTGTCTGTGGAAGAGTTATATCCAAGACATCCATATGTGCTGGATAAAATTCACGCTCTGAAAGTCACAAATTCGAGCAGTTTTCTAAGGTTGTAGGCTTCTACTCTTCTAGCCATTTTGTAATATCGACAATATTATGTTTGAACATGTTTTTGTTTTTTTTGTTAACTTTATAAGTTGACTAGCTTGTAAGAATTTATATTGTCTTTACTCCTTATCTACTTGTTCAACAACCACAACTCCCATCTACTTATATAATACATCTTAAGTCAGCAATTGTTTATCATACCACCATATTATCACCATGGATGTAGAATATGGTTGTCAAATGGTATGCATTGACAGTTGGCTTCAAAAGGAAAACAGGGCTGGATTGACCTTTTTTGCAAGGCGTCCACCTTATAGAGCTTTCATGTGGTATGTTTGTCCAGTGTGCCTTGAGATAAGGGGAAACACATCTTATACTGTTAGATATGGTGTTACAAGGGAAAACACAACCACAGGAGATAGTGGTGGATATGTGATGGTCTACATATTTCTGCACCTACTAGTGTTGGTGCATCATTGGGCGGTGATGAAGAACAAAGTGAACCACCTACAACTGAAATAGCAAGTGGAGAGCGCCCAAGCCAAACACCACGTGAAGCACCTGCAACTGAAAGAGCAAATAGAGAACGCCCAAGACAAACACCAGCTGAACCAACTGCAACTGACAGACCAAATGGATCACCTACTAGTCATTTATCGCTGTGAATTCCTAGCAAGAAATGTTATGTTGTCTTTCAGTCTAAATGTAGCTTTAACTGATATGTGTGTGCTTCTTTTGTTATAATAATTGAATTTTGGTTACAATTTGAATCTGTTGACTTTATAAGTCAAACAAGCGAGATTTTAAAAACTAACAATTCGGTTTGGTATCCTCTAATAATTTGGTTTATGTTGACCTTATAAGTCAAAATGGGTTTTCCCAAGCACCCACCTAAACTGGATATGCAAGTGCAAACTACAAAATGAAAACAACATTTCCAAAATATACCTACACCACCACCTAATTACACCATATGAAGTAAAACATACATGTTAACAAGGATCGTTTTCAGTAACCATCATCAGCAAAAAACTATACATCTTCATTACATCAACAACTAAAAATAACAGGTGAACTTCTTGATGGGAGGCTTGTTATTCATGGGGGGAGACTTGAGGTCCTTAGGGGGAGGCACATACCACTCATTCCTATTTGTGCCGGAGCATCCCACAGCCGCTACAAGACCAAGTACAACTTTGGGAGCGGAAGCCTTGGACGCCTTGGAAGCTTGGGAAGTGGAACCTTTCGAATTAGTGGTCTTAGAAGACATGTTCCCACACTCATCATCAGATGTGTCTGAAATAATGATGACATCAACTTCATTTCCCTTCACGTTAGTATCTGGAAAGATAGACAAAACAGAAATAATCAGAGTTGACCCATTACAACTTTCTTAGCTTGTAAACACTCACTCTAAAGTCTAACCTTTCTGAGACTCCTTATTCCCATATTTTTCCCACAAGTCTTCAAGTATCACATCAGCAATGTCATCTCCTATATCCCACTTGTTCCCATAAGTATCCATGGCATAGTCAACCATATCGTCAGATACCTTTAGCTTGCTATAATCCCTCTTTTTGACAGATTCTGACACCGCTCGGATTTCTGTCAAATAAATAGGAGTTATTTATGCTCCTCCCGTAAAATGGCAATAACACAAATACAAAAAAAACCCGACTAACCTTTCATCACTTGAGCTTCTTTCGCAAATCTGCATAAATCATCAAACATTTCATCAGACATTTCATCTTCTTTTAACCAAGTATCCCCATATTTTGCCTTCACATATTTTACCATCTCATCAGTTACATCTGTACAAGTAAGCTCCTTGTCTGCCATTGTTAAAGTGTGTGTGAGGGTTGTGTGAAGAAGGCGGGAAATGATCAAGATGGTATACGGTAAACCGTTTGTTAGAATTAACTAGGTTGAGTTATAAATGTGATTGGACTATATTACCCTCCTGTAACTAACAGAAAAGAGCCGTTGACATAGGTGTTAGTGGTCAAGGGACGAATATGGCATTTAATGACTACTGTTTGGACCCGTGGCGATGAAAAGGGCGAGGTTCGTCCCATCGCGATCCTCCGAGACAAGTTTAGGGACCAACGGTGTATTTTAGTCTTAATAATATAAACCATTATAATAATTCAAATAAAATTAAAAACACTATAATAAAAACAAACTTCAAGGGTTTAAAATGTTTCTTAATGTACCTTATTAATGACAAACGTAACTTATTAGTTATTTAAAATAAAAATAACAATAAAATCAAACTACGATAAGATAAATTGTAAATTATTTATTTATTAAATCATTAAAAAAAATTTGACTTTAGTGGCCTTTGGTCTTCTTCTTTGCATTATGTACCTGCAAATCCGATACACACATTTCTTTCTTTCACGAATTTAATAAAAAAGAAAAAAAAAACAAAAAAACAAAAACAACTAAAAAGTTTAAGATTTTGTGCATATTGTGAAAAAGTAGAGGGGGGTGAATACGTTTCCATTTCAAACTTAAAACTTTTGTATCAAATATAGTATAAACCATTGCATTTGCCAATCTCGACGCGAGGATGCATTTAACGCATTACGGCATGTAAGGTCAACCCCTTAACATCACATAAGATTCCGCAAGATTAATGCTTCATTATAAATCAAGTTTCACCATTATTAGTCCGGTTGCTTTTTCTTGATCAAGCGTGTCATAATATGTAAAGTGTTAAATATAGTTTATGACTATATGAAAGACCAAGTATGTATCACAAACATTGACATCAACCACATAGAAAATAAACAATGTAATGCAAGAATAAAAGTAAAGCGATAAGTAAAAGGATAGACAAACTAACACGAGGATTTATAGTGGTTCGGCTACAAGGACACCTTCCTTGCCCTACTCCACTCTCCGAGTCACCTACTCGAAAGTTTCTTTACTAGATCAACAAACTCCATTCTTGGCGGAGAAAACCTTACACAACGTCGCTTACACTTTTTCCGGTACTAAGCTAAACACCGGGTTCTTTCACACCAAGGTGAACCACACCTACCACAACGTCGCCTACTCTCTATCCGGTACTAGGCTAGATACCGAGTTCCATTACATTGGAGGAACTACTACCCAACACTACACCAACAACTAACCCCAAAGGAGATCTACTCCTTATGACAATATCCTTGTGACCCAATACTAATCTATCTTGTACATCGAATCACACCATATCGAATGTACACCTTAGGCACCTTTCACTAATGCCTTTGACTCGATCTCTAGGCACCCTTCACTAATGCCTTGTGACTTGACTTCTAGGCACCCGTTATGTTTTGTGGCCCACAATAACAAACCTTGTGTTTTATGGCACAAACACATAAACCATCTAGTCTAGTAATAGATGTACGACACATCCATGATACCCATTATGTTTTGTGGCCCAACATAACAAACCTTGTGTTTTATGGCACAAACACATAAACCATCTAGTCTAGTCATAGATACAAGAATATGACACTAGACATTATCCAAGACAATGTGTCTAATGGATATGAAATCCTAAACTAAACATCAAGAACACAAAGCATGATGTAGTTAGTCTTCTATGAATGAAGATGACAAGTTTCTCAAGCTTGTTGTAAAATATCTTCATGTGCTTGTATCTTGTGATGGATGATCACTTCAGTAGGTAAGGATGCAAGATATCTAAGCTTGCTTTGGAGGATCACTTCGGGAGTATGCTTACAACAAATGAAAGTTAGAAGCATTATGATCATATGAGATGAGGGTGGTTTACTTGTTTCCTAATGATCTAAATATCCTAGAAATGGTGGAGAGAAACTATGTGTTAAGGTGTATGAAACAATGAAGAAATGGCTTACTATTTATAGAAGAAAACTAGCCACTGTTCCCCGGATCCCTCAGTGTATTATTGGGGATCCGTGGGACGCTCCCTGTTACCCATGGGTTTTGGGTCATGGGTCATGGGTCATGGGTTATGAGTACCAAGTAGATTCAATGTATCTACAAGATACAATGCATCTAGTCAAATGGGTTATGGGTTGATCCATGGGTATTAGATTAGATACAATGTATCTTATGGATGCAATGTATCTAGTCAAATGGGTTATGGGTTGATACATGGGTATTAGATTAGATACAATGTATCTAATGGATGCAATGCATCTAGTCAAATGGGTTATGAGTGCCCACCAAGGTACAATATTTCTAGACTTTGGGTTTTATCCAACTACATTCAATGTATTTGGTCAATGGGTCAAATACTTAAGTTTCTACCTATTCATATTACCCATTATAATACATACTAGTTATGTATATATTTACCCAATATGTAAACACTAGTTGTTATACATAAACTATTTAACTAAACATGTTTTAATGGTTTGTTGGGGGTTTGATCATAACGCAACATAACAAACATGTACGAACCTGTGTTGTAGCATGCAAGGACTTGAGTCGTCGAGAGGTGTTGAGACAATATATAATTACAAGTAACTTATACACTTAACGTTATGTATTACAAGTTACATGTTTGTCATCAACAAAACAAATGACAATGTATAGATTAAATATCGTAATATTTGCAATAACAATCTCCCCTTTTTGATAATGACAAAATATATGTAAACGTAATAGATAGGTAAAATGTCAAAGTTACTTGTGTCCGTGCTTCCTATACATTACCTTCTTCGTTTACACTCTTCTCCCCCTTTTGTCGAAACAAAAAAGGTGTGTCCTTTAAACTTAATTTCTCCCAAGAATGGCGAGTTTGCATCATCCCTAGTGAAGTTAAAATGAAAACACCTTATTGCTTCAATTGGCACACCACGCCAATACCTTCAACATGAAACACTAATGACGAAGCTTAGCAACTCATGACCTTGAGCTTGCACGTCTTCAAAAGGTGGTGATCTCGCCTTTAAGAGGAACCTAGAGAATCAAACAAAAAAAAAGAAAAAAAAAGAAAGATCCTTTGAATTATAACCATTATTGCCAACGGCTCAATGGATCAAATTTTTGAGACTTAACCTACATCAAGGTTAGTGTTAAGAAGAAAAGAAAAAGGAAAAATATATGATGAGAAAGAAATCTCCCTTTTGTTGAAACATAAAGGAATTTTGAAGAACAAATATGTGCATGCTCCCCCTTGACGGTTGCTCCCCCTTGTTAAACGCGTCAAGTATTTTAGGAAGGCTAAGACGAAATTATTGCAAAATTTTCAATGTTTTTGCTTTGACGAAAAACTCCCCTTTATTGAGAGCGTCAAGTTCTCCTAGTGTGTTTTGAAAATCTACAAAACAAAAGTTAGTGCAAAATTATATTCGTCCTTGGACGAGTAAGTCATATGATGCACTTTATAAATGCTCGGCGGAAGCTCCCCTTAGCTCGAGGGCGTCAAGAAGAACCTACAAAAAAAAAATTAGTGTAAAATTCGTCCATAAATAGACGAGAATCCCATACACATCAAAGTGTATATATATGAACCTACAAAGAAAGG
Organism: Chrysanthemum seticuspe; assembly: GCA_019973895.1. NCBI lineage: Eukaryota > Viridiplantae > Streptophyta > Magnoliopsida > Asterales > Asteraceae > Chrysanthemum > Chrysanthemum seticuspe. The sequence continues at coordinate 27,972,101 of BPTQ01000001.1, forward strand.
ATTAGTGTCAAAAAGAGAATAATCCTACTACTTGCATCATCATGGTTGGTTTAGAGGTTGTGAGGTTTGTTCAAGGTAAGAGAAAAATGTGCTTAGGGATGAGACGCATTTCATTACGAAATTCACTTGGCTATTGACAACATAGATGTTTGTGAAGGATGGTTGAGCGACCATGAATTGTAGTGGTAGTGAGACACTTGTAGGATGGGGTTGACACAAATAGAATGTGGTAGAACATGAGACATACTTCATCACGTAGTTCATGAACTAGACCTTGGACACGGTGATAATGATAGAAATCATCATTATGACTTAGAGGTATGGAAGTTGTGGTAGAGGTGATGAAAGGTATCAAGGTTAATCTTTGATTTGGTTGATGACTCAATAGAGGTGGTAGATATGATGACTTTGTGAGTAGTGATAAAAGTGGAGTAAGATGGTTAGGATGATGCAAGTTTAAAAAGAAATGTGCGAATGAGCACAACTTGACTTGATGATGAAGTCGACCATTGTCAACCTACAAGAATCCAAAAAGGTTAGTACAAAAGGAAAACATTTATACAAATGGATAAATTGTTCACATAAAATCATGAAACAAAAAGAAAGAACACATAAAGAATCATATAAATGCAACTTATTTATAAACATATAAGAAAATGATAATCCTAAGTGTTGAACAAATGCTTGTGTGGAAAAAGGAAATTTGAAATGATTATCTAAAGAGATAATGTACCTACTGTTCCACGGTTCCATCGGTTCCCTCACTAGAGAGATCCGGCTAGCTTCCGGCTAACAGCTTAGGTGAAAAAGAGGTGATTGGGTTCTATCAAGGTCTAGCACCTACATATCCTAAGTTACTCAGTCTCTTAAGTGTCTTACATGAAGATGGACTTAAATGATCAAGAGAAAATGATTGATGGTAACTAATGATTGCCTTTTATGAAAAGAGATGGGGCTTTATGAGCACCAGTGGATGATCAAAGATGACACTAAGAAATTTGAGAGTGTCAAGTGGTGTTAAATGACCCTAGAGATCAGATGATGACTTAAGAGAGATTTGGAAAATTCCTTAAAAATCATAAGAAATTAAAAACTAGTTTTTGGCCTATTTTGAGGTAAGGATGACTAAAATTAATTTGCTAAAATTATGAGAAATATCAAACTAGGTGTTTTGAGATGGGAGGATCAATGTGCTAAAATCAGAAGTCTCTCGCAAATGATGGTCTTGTGCGGCTGTCTCATTTGCACATGTTAATCACCGCAAGTGACCACTAGGATCTGGTTACACCAAAACATGATCGAACATGAAACTCTCCTAGGGGTGAGCAATCCCGACCGACACCCGACTCCTGTCCCGATCCCGACACCCGAATCCCTTCCCGATACCGATCCGACTGTAATCGGGTCGGTAGTCGGTTTGCGTTTTCCTGGTAATCGGGGATTTGGGACGGTCCCGAGAAAACGTAGCCAAAATCAAGATTCGAGACGAGTCGGGAACATTATCAGATCGGGAGTCGGTTTGGATTTTTCCCCATTATCGAAATCGAGATTAGTCGGGACGGGTCAGGACGGGTCGAGATTCGTCCCGATGCTCACCCCTAAACTCTCCACTACACTTATACACTTCTTTTAACAATGGATATACAAATAAAGAAGCTGATAATGAATCTTAAAAAGTGCATGCAAATGAATAGATATGTGTACGGTAGATAGACAAACATCTTTGGTCACACTGACTGATTACCGGCTGTCACCGTTGACAAGTCAAGGCAGTGTTTGGGGTTCCTTCCCACCTCGTCAGGTGTGTTTACCTGCTATTGTCGGTTGTCAGACCACTCACCATTAGCCCTTTACTTTGTTTGCTTCTTCTTTTGGTAATAATTTTTTAACAACCAATAGAATTTTTAATACAGAATAATAGTAACATATACAAACAAATGAAGTTTCTGACTCCAACAAAAGACAAATGTAGTGATCTTACACACGATGGAAGTTAGATTCGGGTATACTTGTACATGTCGCTTCTATGAATATTAGCCGAATGCTAATCGCAACTATAAATAATGCGGTATTTTTTGTCACATTAGTGTTATTTGACATATCAACTTTCTCTCTTCAACACTATATCAAATCATAATTTGCTAATAAGTCGACTGCAACTATAACAAAAAACATACCTCAAAAAAAAAAAAAAAAAAAATCAAGTTGGCAGACCAACCATAACTTTGGAAAGATTGGTGGTGACCGGTCGTTAATTCGGTTGAGCTAATGGAGGAAATGCGGACACTAATTCGGTTGGGGTCAACCAACCAAGCTATTAGCATTGGCCTTATAAGGGGTTATCTGATTGGTACCCCTAGCCCACCATCCTTCACATCATGGCTCACTCTATTTATGGTACAACACATATTTTTATTAAGTTATGTTACGTATTATCTGTCAGTTTAATACTTTTAACTTATTAAACATTATATTTTATGTTCCCTACTTTCAGTTTTATATAAACAAAATTATAAAAATAAAAAATAAATAAAAAACTGAAAAAAAATAGGGGGTGTCACTTGTAAAAAAGAGGGGTACATATAACCTATCATATATTATAGATGCGGCAGATTTCGTCTCAATTATCAGCATCTGGTCGGTTTCTCACCTGTTTTTCATATGCTATACTGCCTTATTGCCGTTAGACATAAATATGTTTTGTTGTAGCATCGTAGGAATTCGTCGATTGGTGGAGTTTCACTTCTATGAATGTATGTCTTTTTTTTTTCCTTGTCAAAACTAGTGTTTAGTGTTGTTACCCTAGAGTCGTGATCATTTTAATGTTGTTTTTGTCAAATTATCAATTATAGTATTGATGTAATCTTTAGGGTTGTAGTTTTTAGGTTAGTTTTAAATTACGAATATGTCATTGTAATATCTTGCATCTTGTTAACTTTGTAACTTTATTATAGCCGAAGCATTATTAGGGCAAGGGTGGGCCTCATACACAAAATGCAAGTATTTTGGTGTAAAATTTGTGTGCATTTAATTAAAGAGCAATGATACATTTACAAAGGATCTTTCACAAAAATAATCCACACGCGGAGGTGTCAGCGAAAGATTGGTTTTTGTGAGATGTGGATCCCACAAAAAACCAATCCTCCGCTGACACTTCAGCGTGTGGATTGTTTTTGTGAGAGATCCTTTTTGGGTCTAGCAAAATTCTTAATTAAACTTTAGTATGGAGTACTATTTCTTTTCTTTTTTTTTTTACTCTCTTTGGTTCACTAAATTTTTTACTCCCCTAACATCCGTCTCATATTAAATGTCCAGTTTGAATTTTTTAAGTCTTTCTTAATTTTGACCATAAATATTTTTGGTTGTGTTATATAATATTTGATGCAAAATATATTAATAAATTGAGTTTTAAATGCATTTCCGCTACGTATTATTATTTATCTAATACTATATAACACAAGCAAAAATATTTAAGGTCAAAGTTGTAAAAGAAAGACTTGAAAAGTCAAACCTAAACATTTAATATGAGATGGAGGGAGTAGTTAGAGCAAGTTCAATGGTAACGGCATAAAGCAGTTAGAGGGCGAAATAACGCCGTTTTTGGCGTTAAACTGTTGGAGGGCTGGCGTTAATGCACCGTTAGTCCCTGCGCGTTATCTCACTTACGCCCGTTATCTCCAATTAAAAAAAAAAAAAAATCAAAAAAGTTTCAAAAACCGCCCCTCAATGGTTAGTAGCCGTTAGATTTTTAAAAAATTTTACATAAAACCCCCTAACGGCTAGTTTTCACAAAAAAAAAATAATAATAATAAAAAATCAAAAACATTTTTTTACCACTATAAATACCCAACTAAAACTCAATTTTTTTCACATTTCCATAATTCAAATTCACAATTTATATTCTTCCTCTCACACTTCCATAATTCAAGAATCAAGTTCGTTCACAATGGATCCGAATCAATTTGATGAATTTCCTTAGCATTGGTCATATGTTGATGACGAAGAGGACTTCCAATTTATGGCGTCCGCGTACGAGTATCACCTTCAGTTGGAACAAGAAGAAGCATCTCAACATCCTACTCGTGCTCGTAGCCATATATATCGTGAACTTGAGATTGTAGAAGAACGTCTGCGCAACGATTATTTCGTTGAAGGTTCTAAGTATTCAAACCGGAATTTTCGTAGAAGATTTCGTATGAGCCGGAAACTATTCCTGCAAATACTTGAAGGTATTGAATCTTATACTTTCGATAATATTCCAGATCATTTTACTTTCTTTAGGCAAACACCCGATTGTACCGGTCGAATGAGTTAAATGTTCTAATGAAGTGTACGTCTGCCATACGCCAATTGGCGTACGGCACCTCACCCGATGCATTTGATGAATACTTGCAAATGGGTGCGAGTACTTCAAAAGTATGTCTTGATAATTTTAACAAATGCATTATTGATTTGTTTATGCCGGAGTATTTAAGAAAACCAACATGGGCCGACATTCAAAAACTTTATCAACAACATGAAGAAAAACATGGTTTTCCGGGAATGCTTGGTAGCATTGACTGTATGCACTGGGAATGAAAAAATTGTCCAGTGGCTTGGCAAGGGCATTTTGCTAGGGGTGATAAAAAAATACCCGACAATTATGCTTGAAGCTGTTGCTTCTCAAGATTTATGGATCTGGCATGCATTTTTTGGGATGGCGGGGGCGAATAACGATATTAATGTTTTAGATAACTCTCCGTTATTCGACGACATTCTTGCTGACATTGCCCCAAGAGTACCTTATATGGTCAATGGAACTAGGTATGAACAGGGGTATTACTTGGCTGATGGAATTTATCCACAGTGGGCAACTTTCGTCAAATCCTTCACGACAACAACTGACGAAAAACATACATAATTTAAAAGGAGACAAGAAAGTGCCCGAAAGGATATTGAACGTACTTTTGGTGTGCTTCAAGGCCGTTGGGGTATACTACAACAACCGACACGTCAATGGGAAATTGCCACGATACGTAGAATCATGTATTCTTGCATTATTTTGCATAACATGATTATAAAAGATCAAAAATTTGCATTACGTGACTATAACAATTGTGGGTGGATCCGTCAGCAAATTTGAGGCAAAGAAGATGGGTTGAAAGATGTGATACTCACAGTCGTAAGGCAAAAGAAATACACGACCGACAAACGCATACCCAACTCCAACAGGACCTTATGGAGCATGTTTGGCAGAAGAATCTTGAACGACATGGACAACAACAAGAGAGCGACGATGATGAATAAGTATTTGCTATGTTTTGTTATTTTTTTTTAGTTGTCATTTCCTTTATATTGTAACGTTTAATTTGCGGTGTGTTTTTTTATTTGTTCTAATTTTTTTTTCGATGTATTTTTTTAATTTCGTATTGTAATATGTTTTCAAATTCAATGTTATGTTTAGTTTAATAAATAGAGTGTTTGTTTTAGTTTAGGGGTTGAAATTGAAAATATGAAATGTTATTGATGTTATTGATGTGGGTGTTTTTTTGGGATGTTAAAGTGAAATGTTAAAGCTGATGTGGCGCTGAGTGGACGGTGTTATTTTATAACTTGGGTTATTGTTGGACATGCTCTTAACACTACACCATTATGTTCAAACTCCGTCCTTAACATTTGCACATGCTCAATTCCCGAACATGTAGAGTAACTTATTGCATTAAGCTTATTTGAACTTAATTATTGTTAGAAATATTCATACAAAGCGAGGATAAGATTTCCACATGAACTTTCTTTTTTCAAAAAGTTTTTGCTTTGCTTTAATTGTTCTTCTGTTATATCTCGCTCAAGTGTGTACCAATAAATGTACAATTTACATGCAAATGGAACTAAAAGTCATAAAGAAATTCCTGATGGGAGAGATCTAATTTTAGATAATCTTGACCATCTTTAACAAAATTCATTTTGTACACCTAAAAAGACATGAAGTAGTTACTGGCTTATTGCATTTTACTCCCTTGAATGTATATATTACTATAACATGTTTCTTCAATTTCTTTAAATATTAATCTTTCATACACTTGCAACAACTATGAAGCTTTACTTGTTCACGTTATACCATACATCTTAAACTTTTTAGGCGCACATGACATTAGAATTTACTGTTAAAATGATATCAAAACAACAACAACTTCTTAATCACCCACCCAACCACCTCTTAGTGATCATTCACTATTATTATAACAATATACACAGATGACTTGTACCCAACACGGATTCAAGCCTACAATACAAAATCAAAAGATGATAGTCCCTCTAATAGGTGCTATCTACAAATACTCACACACTAAACCAGAACCCAATACAAACCCAGAAACTGAAACAAGACAATGAACAAGATCAAGCAAATCTTGGTACATAAACCAAACTTAAACTGTAAACCCAGAAGATCAATATTCACTCAGAGAAACCAGAGAGATAATTTTTGTGTGAAGATGAAGTTATGAAACCCTAGATTCGTCCAAGACCTTTTATACACCTCAAGTTCCATAAAGACCCCTGAGAAATAGAAACATGACAAACAGAACCAAAACATAAAGTTAGGCATAATACATTTACACAATAGACCCTGAAGGTTCATAAGTTGGACAAGTGATGTTACTTTCAACATTTACAGATATAGAGTATGTGTAATCCGAGCTCCATGTCACCATTGATGAGGGACTGGTAGAGTACTCGAGACCAAAACAAGAACAATCGCCATGGCTAGAGATAGACTTATTCTCTTCTCTAGGTATACCAATCACTTGAACACGTTTATTCAGAGTCACCAAAATCACATAAACAACGATTTGAAGTCTAGGGTAAGACTAGCTAGCTGGTTGCTATATTTCGTGTTTATTGTTTCTTATACAATCAAGCATCAAAAACATCAACGTGATCTATGTTTCACAACTATTTAGATCTTAACTACAAAATTTTGTTCCACGTATAAGTTCAATGAAATCCACCCCTACGCAAAGGTTAATGACAGAGTTCAAGATCTACACAATGTGAAACAAATGGTGAGAAATACCTCATGAACACCTTTAATCCTATTTTTGTATGTTCCTTCCTTAATCTCATGAAAAAAAACTAACTCCGTATTGAATTTTATTAATAAAAAATAACAAACAAAGTCACCGAAGCATGTGACAAAATGTAACTTTTTTTTTGGAACTTTGTCTTGTAAGTGTATTTGAACAATTTGTGTGTTGTAATTGTATTTGCCTTAATTATTCAATGTTGAAAAAGTTTGTTGATAACCATTGAAAACATCAACAACGGTTAAAATTCTCTGTAAATCAGTGTCGCAACAAATAATATCGTAAAAAAGTGGAATTTTAGTGGATACCATATCCCTTACTCATACCATACTTGGCTCGACTGAAATTTATATTAACAAAGTCTAACAACTTTCTTTAGCACCAATTGGTATAACGAAATAACAGGAAAATATGTCTTACCCATATTCACAAAAACTCCTAATTCACCGAACGTCTAAATAAGGAGACCGAGGAGAATATAAAATTGGTTGTAATGTATCTTAGAAAAGCATATATATATATATATATATATATAGTTAGGATCAAATAAGAAGAATAATAAAAATAAGAAGGATAGGAAGTAATCACAACCACTCATTCTAGATGCACCTACAAAAATGGATGCATCTTCATTCAAATTTTCCCTCCCATATTAAAATGTGTGGCTAGAATTACTTCTTACCCTTCTCATTTTAATTATTCTTCTTATTGGATCCCTTCCATATATATATATATATATATATATATATATATATATATATATATATATATATATATATATATATATATATATATATATATATATATATATATATATATATATATATATATATTAATTTTATATCTACAAATTTGTTGATATGTTTGTTTCCTCCGATTTAATAAAAAATATTAATAAATCTTTGTAATTCTGTTGTTTCTCTCCATTAGTAATTCGATCCACATATGTTGTATATGTTCTAAGAGTAATTAGACCCACATACCTTGTTGTTGGTAGATTTTAGTTGATTTCAATCAAAAAGCTATATTTTAACTTATTCATAACTCATTCGTAACTCATTCGTATGTAGCAAGCAAACATATTCAACTAGGTAATCAACACCAATTAACACTAGCTGATCTTTTATATCTGTCGCATTACGTTCGTAATATAATGACATTATATCGCTTTCATCGTTTTTAATTCGAAATGATATACGATATGAAAAGGTTTATATTTGGTAACTTATGAGTAGCTGTAGAAGCTACAAACGTAGTTGCAGTTAGGCTTCAGATATTAAACAAACAAAACAGATGTGTGATAAGGATTTAAAAGGTACACTTTTGAGGGGTCATTTAAGCCCTTAATCGACCACTTTTATATCCGTTACTGCTTAATTTCGTTCTTTTTCACTTTTTAGGTCTCTTGAAGGCAAAATGCTAGAATGATGCTTATTTGGACGAAAAGGCATGAATATGTGAAGAAAATGGCTAAAGTCAATATCAAGACACTCAAGCTGCTGGAATTACACCCGACGGCGTCACAGATAAAGGGCAACGCCGTCCCTCTATTTGCGACGGCTCAGAAGTGAAAATGCTATTTTGTACCTGACGGCGTCAGGCTTTAAAGAGTAGGGCGTAACGACTCAGACGACCTAGATCCAGATTCAGACGGCGTCAGAAGTTGAAGCTGATGACGTCACAACCATAAAGTGACGCCGTCCTAAAGTTAACTTGGCCAAGGTTGGGGTTGAGAAAGTTCCTTTTCTCCGAGCAGGTTCGAATTCTATATATAGAGTTACAACTGCGACGGCGTCACTTTTTAAATGTGACGCCGTCGGATCGCCGCCATTAGGGTTTCGTCTTGAGCACGTCAACTTTGTGACGCCATCACCTTGTGGTTGTGACGCCGTCGGCTTCATCTTCTGACGCCGTCAGAATCTGAATCTAGGCCGTCTGAGTTGTGACGCCCTACTCTTTAAAGCCTGACGCCGTCAGGTACAAAATTGCAAATTCGCTACTGAGTTGTCACAATTTTGGAGCATGTTGCGACGGCGTCTCCCTATGACTGTGACGCCGTCACCTTCAATTCCAGCAGCTTGAGCGCCTCGATCTTGACTTTGGCCATTTTCTTCACATATTCACGCCTTTTCGTCCAAATAAGTGTCATTCCAGCAATTTGCCTTTAAGAGACCTAAAAGGTGAAAAGGAACGAAATTAAGCAGTAACGGATATAAAAATGGTCGATTAAGGGCTTAAATGACCCCTCAAATGTGTACATTTTAAATCCTTATCAAATATCCCTACACTTGGTATTTGCTTGTCCTCAAGCAAATGTTCTTTTGGCCAATTAATTTATAAGTTAGGGGTCATGAAGCATTAGTTTAGAACAATTCACAACAAATGTAAGCCCCGCAAAAGTCACAATAAGTGTAAGCCACAGGAAAAACTATCCAAGAGGTCTTTTAAAGGGTTGTAATGTTAGGTTTACGGTAGGGAAACAAAGAGTTTGGTTGGATAGACGATTTAGTGGTGGTAAGTCAAAAATCTTTATGTTACAAGCATGAGAAGAATGGCGTTGCTAAGCTAAAACTCGACACTCTAAACTCTAGATAACTTGAAACAAACAAACATAAATCTAAAGATAAATGTAGGATAATAACCCGTTTTTTTTTTTTTTTTTTTTTTTTTTTTTTTTTTTGAACACACTATTTTTTTTTCTCTTTTTTTTATATTTTTTTTTATTTTTCTTTTTTTTTTGAATTTTTTTTCATACACTTTTACTCGACCATCCTCTACGATAACATCAAAATATAAAGGATTTATAGGCACATCCCTACACTTGAGTTTTTATTACTCTAAAACTAATTTGACCCGAATTGAAAAGATCAAAACACTTGGAGTACATTATTACGTAAATAAAGGGAATTTGAATTTAACGTTCCTTCCCGTCACTTCATAAAATTTAACTTTTACCATGAGTCCCAATCGTCCTAAAACTGTGTACAAAGGATATGACTCGACTTAGCAACTTATGCAAGCAACTAGATAATTGAACTAAGGGTTTAGTATGATAACAATAATGCACTAAAAGTGAGTGCATACAAGGTAGGCTAAGGCGATTTGGGTGTACATTTAGGGGTGGATTGTAAACAATGCTCTTCATTGATATTCCGAAAAACCGAAACATCACGAGAACCGCAAAAAGGATAGGCTCTGAGGGGTTAACTAAGGGTATCGTGTACTAAAGATGAGTACAACGCAAGGGTGTGGGGGAATTACTCAACCGATGTGGAAGAAGTAATTATAATACGGGTATCAAACAAGGGTTATCCTAATGCCTCTTATCATTTAGTTATTCCTAACTACACAAGTGTAGTCTCACTAGCGATCTCGGAATGCATCACAAAATAAGTTGTTAATACAAATAAACCGTAAAAACGTTTATTTATATTTTACGATCTTCTAATGTTTTGTCGATAACAAACGTAAAATCATTTTAACGAAACAAATATAATACGTAAATGGTTTGAGTCAATAGTTTTCTAACACACTTACGTTTTCATATAAAACACAAAAACAAGTATAAGTGATTTTATGATTTAGTAATACATATGTACAACAACTAGTGCTTACATATTGGGCAAATATATACATAACTAGTAAGAATTATAATGGGAAAAAATTACAACCCATGGAGCATATCCATAAACCATGGTATTGACCCATACCCATTTGACTAGATGCATTGCATATATTAGATACATTGTATCTAATGAAATACCCATGGACCAACCCATAACCCATGACCCATAACCAAAAACCCATGGGCAAAGAGGAGCGTCCCACGGATCCCTAGCTTTACACTAGATGGATCCCTTAAGGGAGGGATCCGTGGAACAGTAGACATTTTCTCTCTATAAATAGTGAGCCATTTCCTCATTGTTTCTTACCCCTTTCTCACATACTTTCTCTTTGAGTTAAAAACTCTCTAACCCTAGATCCAAGTGATCTATGTATGTAGTTTTGTTTTTGTGTGATCCTCTAGGTTCCTCTTAAAGGCGAGATCACCACCTTTGAAGTCAAGCAAGCTCAAGTCCATGAGTTTCCATGCTTCCTCATCATCAAGACTACTGAAGTTCTCTTGTTGATGGTTCTTTTCTTTTAAAAAGTGTAGTGTTGAAGACATTTGTGAAAGATGTCTCAAGTGTCAAGACGAAGAGATTAGTGAAAGGTTTTGATCGTCCGTATTATAAGCACTTGTGAAGAGTGCTTAGAAGTCAAGACTAGAGACATTAGTGAAGGGTGCCTAGAAGTCAAGACACAAGACATTAGTGAAGGGTGTCTTGAAGATCGAGTCAAAGGCATTAGTGAAAGGTGCCTAAGGTGTACATTCGATATGGTGTGATTCGATGTACAAGATAGATTAGTATTGGATCAAAGGATATTGTTATCCTTGTTGATATTATTATAAGGAGTAGATCTCCTTAGGGGTTAAGTGATCGGTGTAGTGTTGGGTAGTAGTTCCTCCATTGTAATGGAACTCGGTATCTAGCCTAGTACCGGATAAAGGGTAGGAGACGTTGTGATAGGATTGGTTCTCCTTGGTGAAAAGGACCCGGTATCTAGCCTTGTACCGGATAAAGTGTAGGCAACGTTGTGAAGGTTTCTCCACCATAAGGAGTCGGTGTTGTGTAGTGATTACGAACTCTCAAGTAGGTGACTCGGGGAGTGGAGTAGGGCAAGGAAGGTATCCTTGTAGCCGAACCACTATAAATACTCGTGTTGTGGTTTTGTGCTTCTTACTCTTTATCTTTTCATTACATATTTATATTTCTATATGTTTGCTTATCAACGTCCAACACACAACCAAATAGATTGACATAAGTTGATCTAAATAGTTTAAAACGAGTTTTAATTGGTAAAACTATTCAACCCCCCCTTTTTGTTTTCCACAATTGGCATCAGAGCTTGTTACCAAGTTTCTTAAAGTGTATTGTACTTTAAAAACTTGATACGATCCATGGTTAATTGAAAACTACAAAGAAGGTTTTTCATAAAAACAAACACCATGTCTTTTAAAACTTTTTGTTTGGATGTTGATTAGACGACAACATTTTTTTATTATTTACTATTCATTTAATTGCACTAATCTTCTTTGTCATGTTGCTTAGTTAAAGCTCATACCTACCAAGCCATAGGAATCGCTTGGTAACAAGAATACCTTCCCTAAGAAGGTATCTTAAACACAAAGGATCCGGAATTGTCTACTGACATTTGTTGTGTCATTTGTAAAGACATTCCTAAGTGCATTAGAGGTATGACTTTCCACTTATCTCTAAATAACATTAGCTTGATAAATAAGTATGCTTGCATAGGTATTTGTATGATTATCTTTTGTGCATATTCATGTATTACATGTAGCTTCATTTGGAAGCCTTTCTCACATACGTGTTACTTTTTCATCTAAAGTCGTGGTTTATAAAATTTGTGTTTTATTTCATTTAATCCAAAAATCATATCCTTCTAAATAATAAAACAAAACACAAATCTCAAAAATTCGTCCTTCCCCATAAAAACCCCTCCGTCGTCCACTCTATCAAATCCTCACCTTTTCAAATCTTCCATTTTCAAAAAATTACCTCTCATTCAAAACTTCATCTTCCTCCTCATCTCATCTCATCTCAAACCAAAACCAAGAAGGTTCGTCATCAACATGGTTTACATCGCCCTCGTGCTCATCGCCTTAACGCTCATCGCTCTTGTGTTCCCTATGATGAAGTTCTCATACGGAGACATATACTTTGTGTTGTTAATCTACAATGGGGTTATATACCCAATCCTTTGTATCATTCTTAGCATTGAAATGAAATATTACTAATATTCTAGTTTATCTAGCTTATTATCTTAATGTGTTTTTCCTTTGATTTGTATCTTTCTTATCTTTTCGTGATACATTAGAAACCATTAATGCATGCTAAAATAAAAATTGTAGGCTAATACACATATCTTGGTATAAAACTATAAAAATTATGTTTTTATCAAAAATATCTGTTACTACAGATCCACGGATCCCTGTGGTATACTAGCCGGATCCCTGATAGAAGGGAACCGTATTTCTGGATAACAGATTTTTCATGCAAAAACCACTTTCTTCCTAAAAGAAATGTTCTACTAGAATGTCAAACATTAAGTGAGTTAAATGTCATTGTTAATAAACATCTTGTAAAAACGTTAGGTAATCATTGTTTTACCCGTAATACGTCACATCCTATTAACTTCTCTTTCCTATAGGATTCGCTATGTCGCATGAATATGAGTTTGATTTTTCACTCACTAGCGTCTACACTCCAAACATCTCCCTTGAGCCCAACACACCTAGCAATCATGTCCATGGGTTCAATAATCTCGAAACCCATCACTTCCACGAAAGACGTATTGTCGACACCCCTCTACAATTCGAAGAAGGTATCAATACTTCCTTCCAAGCCATAGGACTAGAATGTCTTCTCGAAATTAACGAGAAAATATGTCCAAGGTTTGTATTGGAATTCTTCCGTCAAGTTGAACTCGTTCGTAACGAAGATCGCTCTCTATCTCTTTGTTTTTGGATCAAAAACCAAAAGTTTGTTTTAACCCTTGGGAAATTTGCTCACATCCTCCGAATTCCAAATCATGGACAATGTGCCTTCACTGAAGATTGGTCTCTTGATTCTCTCTTCAACTTTCATGAAGAAAATAGCCCATATTGTTCACACATACCTTCCCCGGAAGACTTGATTCGCATGACATGCAAACCCCATTACTTCGATCCAAACATTATCCATACATGGGATATCCGAGAAGAGCACAAGCCTCTTGCACTCATCCTACGTGAAATTGTTTGGAGCCTTAGGGGAAACCGAGAAATCCTTCCCGCTTATTGTGCTCACATAATGTATTGTTTGCTAACACAACAACCATACAATCTCGCCTACTTCTTCGCAAGGAGAATTGTAAATCTTCAAGGCTCCAAGAATAAACTAATCCCTTATGGAATGTTCTTGACGCGCCTTTATCACAACATCATGTACTTTCATCCTCAATTTCAAAGTCCGTTGTACGTACTTGTGAACAAGATGATGGAACCTCTAAACGCATCTCTCATGAAGACTTCCTTCATTCCTGAATCGAAAAACACCCATCAACCATTTGATGATCCATCTAACGAAAACGCTCAAGGAACTTAGTCTTCTTTCTAAATAGGGTCAATCCTTAGTATCCATGCTTTATCAATGTAATCCAATTTCTTTCATGAAATAAAACATCTTACATTTGATATGTCAGTGTTAGAACCTCTTAGAAAAACTAACTTTGAAATATGATGCATTGTCAAGATCCTTGCATACCTTTTGTAAAGATTCTGCTTAGCAGAGAGACGGATCCTAAAGTGTGTGCTAGACGGATCCCTACTCTTAGGGAACCGTGGGATCCGGCAAACAAAAAATGCAATTTCAATCATTGTATTTCAAACATGTCTTTAGATCACTTCACAATGAGCTAGACATAGTGCCTTAAGGCAAATTGAGTCCTTATCAAAGTTGAGTAGATTTTTTATACTCACACATAACTTATTTAGATCACACTCAAAGCACTCGTAGATTTATCGTCTCACCAAAACTCATTACTCTTCCGCTATTATACTCATACATGATCCCTCACATGTTAAAAATAAATCTAGCTTTGGAAATCTCTCAAAACTAATTATAATCATCCTTACCTCAAAATTGATCGAAATTGATCAAATTCTAGTTTTTTCCATTTTAAACTCTTAGGACATCTTCAAAGACATTATCCTAAGTTACTATCTGATCTCTAGGATCATTTAGTTCCATTTCACACTCTCAAAATCTTTAGTGTCATCTTTGGTCACCCATTGGTACTCTTAAAAGTTCCAACTTCTTCCATAAAAGGCAATCGTTAGCTATATCTCTCACTATCCTTGAGTATTTAAGTACCTCTTCATTTAAGACACTTAGATGGACTGAAACACTCAAGAAGAAGTAGGCATTAGATCTTACAAACATCATTGTTATCCTATCTTAGCTGCTGAGAGACGGATACCTAGGATTAGCCTAGACAGATCCCTCATTGAAGGGAACCGTGGGATCCGTATGACAGATTCATGTCAACTCTAGCTAAAACAATCATTTCAAGCTCATCTTGCTAACTTGAACACTCCATCTCATCTTAAATAAGTTCATAGATCAGTACAACTCTGAAGTTGACTCTTGTGCATGCTAATCATCACATCAAAGAAGTTTAGTGGCTTAAGTCTTGAATGCACTTGCCAAATCCCTTGCTTTATAAACCACATTGTTAGGACTCCTAAAGTCATCATCTTCATCCTCATTTTCAGCACTTAGAAACATTTACAAACCTCTTTGAATCATTTCATCATGAGGAAAGCTCCAAGTGGTAACTTATCCACCAAAGGACCACCCAAGAAAATTGCTCGTATTGTACACGAAATCTCTTCAACCGAATCATCTCCGGTCAAATCCACAAATGCAAGGATTTCTCCTCAACCAATCAAACCAATCCCTAAAAAGATAGTTACCACAAAACTACCTATGCCAAGCACCACCATACCTCCTAAACCAAACAATCCCATTTCCACTAAACCATCACCATTGGTGCCTAGAGCTATCTCATTCACGACTCCACTCTCATCACCACACCTCTATAATCTAGAGGATTTGCCTCCTAGGCCGTCTCATCCTCCTCCACCGGCAACATTCTCCTCATTAGGAGGAATAATGATACAAAATCAAGGTGTTGAGTCAACACTAGCTCCGGCTTCCTTTTCGCCGTCACCATCAAATAATCCCATTTGGATTATGAGAAATTATCAAAGTCAACCACCCGACCACATGGAAGTTGACACTTCTCTACCACCACCATCATTCTTGGTCGAGCCATCTTCAAATGCGCCTCCACCAATCCCTCCGTCGTTTGAGGCTCCCCAACCCGCTTCACTTGATCCTTCGCATCAGGCAATTTCCTTTCTTCCACCACCACTACCTAGCCAAGACAAAGATTGCTATCATTGTCAACATGTTGAAAGTTTGATACATGAAGTACGGGAAGATCAATGTTTCATGTTCTATCACCTCCTCGAACGTTTCGATGAGATTAAACCTAAACAAACTTGAGCTAGAGGATTTTAGTGGTGTCCTAGTATCAAGCGTTACTTAGATAAGTCTAGTAATTCTAAGTCATGTATCGTTCATTTTCTTAGTTTTTAGAGTCATGTATATCATATCTCTAGTTTTATTAAATGAAATTACATGATACTTGCTATATTTCTGAGTATATGATTATGTTGTATAATACATATCTCACTTTGATGTTAACATTATTTGTTATATCACCATTGCTGAATGTAGTCATCAGCCAGACGGATCCCTGATATTTTCTTAGACGGCTCCCCCCAAGGAGGGAACCGTGGGATCTGTGCAACAGAAACATTTGCAGGAAATTATGCATTATATACTTGTTTTTCTAACCTTTGTTTTGTAGTTGTTCAATTTACACATGAAGACTTTGACACTCTAAGTTAGGGGGAGCTTTGTGACAAAGCAATACATTGCAAAATCACTTGCAATATTAGGATTACATCTCATATCGTCCCTTTACAAAGTTGCAATCATCAAGGGGGAGCATATTCGTCGCATAGACGAAATCTTTTGCAAACTTAGTTGCAAATAAAGCAACTTAGTATTATTTTTTCTTGACGCCTTCACATAGGGATGGACTCGTCAAGGGGGAGTTAAGACGAGATCTTTTCCCATTACTTGCTCTTTATTTTCTTTCTTTTCTTCTTTTCACATGTTTTTCTTAAAACAATGCGTTAGTTTATTTTCGAAGCTCTTTTTGTTTCGACAAAAAGGGGGAGAAGAAAGTAAAAACTACGAATTCAAACTTTTAAGAATTTTAGTTTTTCCTTAAAATAATTCTATGTTTTGTCATCAACAAAAAGGGGGAGATAAAGAAAGTAAAAACTACGAATTCAAACTTTTACGAATTTTAGTTTTTTCTTAAAATAATTCTATGTTTTGTCATCAACAAAAAGGGGGAGATTGTTAATACAAATAAACCGTACAAACGTTTATTTATATTTTATGATCTTCTAATGTTTTGTCGATAACAAACGTAAAATCATTTTAACGAAACAAATAAAATACGTAAATGGTTTGAGCCAATAGTTTTCTAACACACTTACGTTTTCACATAAAACACTAAAACAAGTATAAGTGATTTTATGATTTAGCAATACATATGTACAACAACTAGTGTTTACATATTGGGAAAATATATACATAACTAGTAAGAATTATAATGGGAAAAAATTACAACCCATGAAGCATATCCATAACCCATGGTATTGACCCATACCAATTTGACTAGATGCATTGCATATATTAGATACATTGTATCTAATGAAATACCCATGGACCAACCCATAACCCATGACCCATAACCAAAAACCCATAGGCAAAGAGGAGCATCCCACAGATCCCTAGCTTTACACTAGATGGATCCCTTAAGGGAGGGATCCGTGGAACAGTAGACATTTTCTCTCTATAAATAGTGAGCCATTTCCTCATTGTTTCTTACCCCTTTCTCACATACTTTCTCTTTGAGTTAAAAACTCTCTAACCCTAGATCCAAGTGATCTATGTATGTAGTTTTGTTTTTGTGTGATCCTCTAGGTTCCTCTTAAAGGCGAGATCACCACCTTTGAAGTCAAGCAAGCTCAAGTCCATGAGTTTCCATGCTTCCTCATCATCAAGACTACTGAAGTTCTCTTGTTGATGGTTCTTTTCTTTTAAAAAGTGTAGTGTTGAAGACATTTGTGAAAGATGTCTCAAGTGTAAAGACGAAGACATTAGTGAAAGGTTTTGATCGTCCATATTATAAGCACTTGTGAAGAGTGCTTAGAAGTCAAGACTAGAGGCATTAGTGAAGGGTGCCTAGAAGTCAAGACACAAGACATTAGTGAAGGGTGTCTTGAAGATCGAGTCAAAGGCATTAGTGAAAGGTGCCTAAGGTGTACATTCGATATGGTGTGATTCGATGTACAAGATAGATTAGTATTGGATCAAAGGATATTGTTATCCTTGTTGATATTATTATAAGGAGTAGATCTCCTTAGGGGTTAGGTGATCGGTGTAGTGTTGGGTAGTAGTTCCTCCATTGTAATGGAACTCGGTATCTAGCCTAGTACCGGATAAAGGGTAGGCGACGTTGTGATAGGATTGGTTCTCTTTGGTGAAAAGGACCCGGTATCTAGCCTTGTACCGGATAAAGTGTTGGCAACGTTGTGAAGGTTTCTCCACCATAAGGAGTCGGTGTTGTGTAGTGATTACGAACTCTCGAGTAGGTGACTCAAGGAGTGGAGTAGGGCAAGGAAGGTATCCTTGTAGCCGAAGCACTATAAATACTCGTGTTGTGGTTTTGTGCATCTTACTCTTTATCTTTTCATTACATATTTATATTTCTATATGTTTGCTTATCAACATCCAACACACAACCAAATAGATTGACATAAGTCGATCAAAATAGTTTAAAACGTTTTTTAATTGGTAAAACTATTCAACCCCCCCCCCTTCTAGTTTTCCACACAAGTTCTAGAATCTATTATACTACCTGTACACTATCGAAGCATTAAAGATGAATGCTTTAATTCCTACAAATCTAAGGGCGATCCTCACATTCTTGGGTGGAATTTAAGTGGTAAAGGGTTTTGTGCTAGTCATATAACTTCCTATCCATGAGACGCTTTATTAAGACTAATGGCCCACTCATACATGTCATGAAAATTTTAAATTTGGTGCCAAAATTACCCTAACCGATATTTCTCATGGTTTATTACACAAATGAAATTGGACAAGGCAAATAGTCAAGGATAAGCATAGTTTCAAAGTTCCCGTTTTATTTTCCCTCCCTACACTTAAACTGAACATTGTCCCTAATGTTCCCCGAAAGTATCAAATTATGATAATGGAAGGTAATTAAAAACGAAAGAAACTAATACTCCCCTGATTAGATTGGTAGGATCCGTGTGTGAAGTAGTGGTTAAATTCTTCTTCAAGAAGAATGTATGCGTGAAAAGCTCATTCCAATCTTATGTATCTTCTTCTTTATAAATAAAACCTGCACACTTTAAGAAAACAAATAAAACCTTCGCGTAAAATCGGCGGTAACACTACATATGACTCTACTATACTAGGATATAATGCTTGTGGAATGGATGTTTGTAGGTTTTCTGGAAAATTAAGACCTGAGAAATTCCAAAAAATTATAAGTAGCACATAAAACGAGAAAAAGTTATAAGCTGTTTCTGCTCCTCCTAACGCCGTCAGGTTATCCTGACAGAAACTCGTCTGCGATTTTCTGGAAAAATTTTGGAAAATTTATATCTTTAGAATCTGGAAAAATTTATGCAAAACATTCATTATGACTCGATACAAGCATTTGACTCTAACAAACACACATGTATATCTTTTCAATAATCGTAATTCTCATGTTCACGTTCTTTTTGAAAACGTGTGCAATCTTCCCTACACTTATCCCTTTTGCAAAATACCTTTATATGTAATTAAGACGAGGTTAAAGACAAAATAAAGCATTTTCACAAATTCAAACATGAGAATAAACAACCAATAAAAAGATATACGACACACAAACAAGCAAACAATTAAGCATGGATTGCCTCCCACGAAGCGCTTTTCTTTATTTATGAGTCTTGTAGCTAGACTCGAAGTTGTGCCCCTACGTTCCCTTTATTTTAGAGGCCCATTCAATTTCCTTAACTCTTCTCTCATCACGAATATATTCAGGGCCTAACTCTAGACAAGCTGTGTAGTAAACCTTGTTCTCCCAATCTACATCAAAGGCCGGAATGTTGTCTACATCTAGATCATCAATACCCTCAAACTTATTATTTTTGTAGGGCATTATATATTTGACACACTCGGTCCCGTTTGAAAACTTGGCTATTCCTTCCTCTTGATCATAAACCATCTTAGATTCCTCAATAAATGGTCTCCAAAGTATCACATCTCGTAAAAACCCATCGATTATGCCCTTAACATTTTCCAAAATCATGAAATCACACCTATATGTGAAGTTACCTACGAAGACATGCAATCCTTTGACCCTCTCGACATAGTTACTCACTTTCCTAGGGTGAAAGGGGTCCCTCATAGGTCCTAACTTCTTGCTCATGATCCAATTGTAGTAGAGCCTAGACATTATGTTCATGGGTGCCTTATAGTCGATGTAAGTGTGATCCCTATATAAGTATCCAATCATGCACGGTATCTTAATGTTTTTAGGGTCACCACTTTTTATGCAAGGCTCAAAAGGTAGTTGCGAGAAGTTAACTACGTTATAGTGATAGGCAGTTTCCTTTCCATTAGGGTATGAATAGAAATACTCCCTAAGTTCCTCCTCCTCCTTACATCCTTCCATGACTTCTAATACCTTATAATCTCCTTCTTCTAATTCATCATCTGAATTACTTGAGGTCGAATTACTATTTAAAGCACCAGTAGATTCCCTAAGGGCTTCCTCAAGTGCACTTTCAATTATCCTATTCAATTTCTTAAGCTCTCCAATTTCACTAACAATACGAGCTCGGAGTTGGTTGGCAAAAGTTGGATCAAGTGGTAGGTTGTTGTTTGGTGGGTTATCACCTTCCATGATGAAAAGTGATGAGTTACTTACAAAGGTCACGAAGAAGGGGGATAGACTAAGAGGAAGCTAAAAATGAGAAAAAAAACTTACTTGATAGGAATCAAGCAAGGGAACCTAAACGAGGTAGACTCCTAACTAGCTATTCTATTCCCCGGCAGCGGCGCCAAAAACTTGATACGCGTACAACGCGCGTTCGGGGTCAAAGGAAACTTCCTTTTCTTCGAACAAGTTTTTCAACCACCTAGGCAGTGAACCTAATCGTTGTAGTGTAGTATTAGGGTAAGCCTCGGGATTGATATCGTTCTCTAGGGAAATAGGAATGCTAGTGAGAAATTACTACGCTAAGGTTGGGGTTGAGGAAGATTATTTTTTTATCTTTTTTATATTTTTTTAGGAAATTGAAAGGTACGAATCTCGAGGTATTGGATTTGGGGGGTGGTATTTCTACTGATTACTCTACTATTCTAATTATCTAATTAACTAAGCTAAGGGGTAGTCTATGTCTAATTGATGTGTGCTCGTATGATGATTAAAGATGTGTTTACCTAGATACTATTACTCCCTAGTTATCTCCTATTGATGGTTGAATTGTCACGTCCTTATTCTTAACGCGTTGTGTCTTCTAAGGTCGCAGGGTATGCTTTCTTCCCTAACTCTTTGAGACTACCTTAAGGTTATTGCCTACAAAATCTCTAGGATTCATAAACTAACTCTAAGGTTATCTTTGGATTTTTAGCCTAAAACAACTCTAGGCGATTATAAACTAATGTTCAAAAAGATTACTCAAGCATTAAAAACACAACGATGACCTATTGCAATCCTAGGCCAATTACAATTAAGATAAGAGACAACCAATCAATATTCAATACCTAGGTTTCATAGATCTAAGTATACACACAAGTAAATTAGCCGGACATGGTGAACATGCAAGCATACACACATACAATTGAAGACATAATTGAATCAATGAAGTAAATTACTTATCTTGTTGTAAAATAGGGTATGAGAACCCTAAGATACTGCCCAAGACAGCCAAAAATCGTTATTAGGTTTTACTCCACAAAACTACCTCCCTAAAAGTCTGAAAATTCGAATTCTATATATAGAGTTACAACTGCGACGGCGTCACTCTTTAAATGTGATGCCGTTGGATCGCCGCCATTAGGGTTTCGTCTTGACAATGTCAACTTTGTGACGGCGTCACCTTGTGGTTGTGACGTCGTCGGCTGCATCTTCTGACGCCGTCGGAATCTAAATCTAGGTCGTCTGAGTTGTGACGCCCTACTCTTTAAAGCCTGACGCCGTCAGGTACAAAATAGCAAATTCGCTACTGAGTCTTCACAATTTTGGAGCATGTTGCGACGACGTCGCCCTCTGACTGTGACGCCGTCACCTTCAATTCCAGCAGCTTGAGCGCCTCGATCTTGACTTTGGCCATTTTCTTCACATATTCACGCCTTTTCGTCCAAACAAGTGTCATTCCAGCAATTTGCCTTCAAGAGACCTAAAAAGTGAAAAGGAACGAAATTAAGCAGTAACGGATATAAAAGTGGTCGATTAAGGGCTTAAACGACCCCTCAAAAGTGTACCTTTTAAATCCTTATCAAATACCACCCCCCAAACCAATTGCCCCTATATTTTACTCTTAGCTTTCTAAAAAAACATATAAAAGATAAAAAAGAATCATCCTCAACCCCACCTTAGCGTAATACACTTCTTGCTAGCATTCTTATTCTCCTAGAGAACGATATCTATACCCGAGGCTTACCCAATACTACAATACAATGATTAGGTTCACTGCCTAGGGTGTTGAAAAACTTGCTCAACTAAAAGGAAGTTCCTTTGACCCCGAACGCGCTTTGTATGTGCATCAAGTTTTTGGCGCCGTTGTCGGGGAATAGAATAGCTACTTAGCTTTCCACCTCGTTTAGGTTCCCTTGCTTGATTCCTATCAAGTAAGATTTTTTCTCATTTTTAGCTTCCTCGTAGTCTATCCCCCTTCTTCGTGACCTTTGTTCGTAATCCTATCACTTTTCATCATGGAAGGTGATAATCAACCACCACTCATCAACCCACCACCAAATGACCCACTAAGAGGCCGTACTCTTGGTGAATACTCAAGACCAAGCAACATAGGCTATAGGAACACCATTGAGCTCCCCGATCAAGCTCAAACTGCGGCCCTTCGATCCGACACCATCCGGTTGGTGCAAAACGGATGTGCATTCCATGGACTTCATTCCGAATATCCTAATCAGCATATTAAGGATTTCATTAAAATCGTCGATTCCATCGACCTCGATGCTACTACTCGGGAGACCACGCGCTTGCGTCTCTTCCAATTCTCTCTACAGGACCAAGCTAGTAATTGGCTTGAGCGACTTCCCGCCGGCTCCATCTCAAGTTGGGATGATCTCACCACTCGTTTCCTTGCCCAATTTTTCCCACCGGGGAGAACTACTAAGCTTAGGAATGAAATCTTGATGTTCCAACAACGTCAAGGTGAATCTCTCTACGAAGCATGGACTCGATTCAAGGACTTAATCCATAGAGTCCCTCATCACGGCATTAATCTTTGGCTCCAAGTCCAAATCTTCTATGATCATGTCAACTTCGCAACTAAGCAATCCATCGAACCAAGCGGCCGGTGGTAAACTTAGTAATCTCACCGCGGAAGAATCGTGGGGTATAATAGAGGACCTTGCTCTCTATGACAACGAAAGTTGGAATGACCCCCGTGAGCTGCCCAAAACCGTCAAGGCAATCTCCTTGCCTCCCATTAACTCACAAACTTCCGATCGTAGGATGCTCAAACTTGAAGATCAAGTCAAATTCCTAATGAGATCCTACGAAAATCTTATGTCTTCACGCCAAGTGAACAAAGTCTCTTCCTTGTGTGAGCTATGTAGTGGTCCTCATGACACTCGTACTTGCACAAGACTCCCCAAAAAAGCCTCCGTTGACTACGCATCCTCGCGTACCAATGGAACGGGAGGAATATTCCCTACAACACCCGGACTTAGGACTTTCAATGATGCCCGAGAAGCATGGAAGGGCAAACTCGACTTCTATTGGGGACAAACCAAAGAATTCACCTCTAATGATTTCTCATGGCCCCCCTCTCACGGCCCTAGCCAACAAAACATAGAAGGGATGTTGCAACACCTAGTTACATCCCAAGAATCTTAAATGGCCAAGCTTTCGGACCGCTTTAACCAACAACAAGCCGAGATGGATAGGAAGATAGATAACCTTTTGAAAGCTATGACAAATAGTGATAGGAAGACCACCAAAAAGGTTAATGCCATCTCGACTCATTCTCCCGAAGCTTCCGGTGTGAAAATTACGGACCTAAGTAAGTTAGCCAAGCACGTTCAATTCGTCAATACCATCACTGATGAGTGTCTAAATACTCATCATTTTTGTACCGTTTAAACTGCAAAAGCATCTGAAAACACTCAGAAATGTATCAAAATGATAAAAATATCACAAATAAGTGTTTTATGTGTTTTAAATGCAAAAATATCAAAATCAGATGAAAAACGTATCAAGTTTACATAATTGGCAGTTTTAGTCCCCCAAGTTTCAAAAGTTGTCAAAATTAGTCCCTGGTAAATCAAAATAAAGTAAAAATATCATTTCAGGTCCATGGGATTCAAAAGTTGTCAAAACAAACCCTTCAAAGTTTAAAAATTGCAAAATTACAACTTTGGTCCCTAAACTTTGAGAAATGTCAAAAATAGTCCTTGGATATTTTAAAAAATGAAAATTATCAAATATTATCCTTGTACTATTAAAGTTATATCAAGTTTGGTCCTTTTGATAAATTTGGAGAAATTACAGGTTCAGTCCCTCACTTTGGATAAATTGCATGAATGGTCCTTGTATATTAAATAAACCAAACGGACCCCTTCTTATTATTGAGCCCAGCCAAAACCTTTTGACCCCTGCCAATACCCCAAATGAACCCCCCGCTTATTAAATATCCAGCGGTCAAAACCTGGTCAAACCCACCCCACCCGCCTTTCTCCCTTCTCCCTCACAAGCAAAACCAGACACGTTCCCCTATACCACCTCTGCAAAACCATGGTGGTTTCCCGCCCAACTCATCATCACATCTACCAACTAAACACACCACAATTAATGCCACCACCCCCAGTTGCAATTTCACAGCCCACAAAAGTCAAAACAGTTTTTCCCGCCAAAACACTTGGAAGGCTTAGATCACTCAAAACTCATCCAATGGCCAAGATAGCAAGTGGGATATGTTCAGAGGCATATGGGGAGTCTCAAAGTGCTATAAAAGAGAGAGGAGATGCAGAGGAGAGAATTATCTAGTGTAATTTTATTTTATGTATGTCGTTTTAAATATTTTAAGTCTTCCAGTGTATGTCTAAGCTTTTAAGCTCTGTAATTCAGGTCATTAGTGTGTAATAAAGCTTTTGTTAACATCAATTTTAGTTTTAAGTTTCATTTCAAGATTATGCAATTTTCCAATTCGAATTCTCAAAATATTTGAAGGTTGATATCAGTTGTTGTCAGAGACTTATAAGCTCATATAAGCTCTTATAAAAGCTTTTCTAAGCTTTAGAATCCTTAAAACTCAGTTTAGATTCAAAATAGAAAAATTCCCAAAAATATCAAGAAATTAGTGAAAAATAAAAAAAGTCTATGGATAAATGATCAAGACAGTGGAGCAGAGCTGATTTTGGATTGCATTTTGGTTTAGAGCTTCTTGGGAAGCCATAGGGTGTGATTTCAGACCTTGATTCTCTGTCTTGTGCATGAACTCATCTTGTAAGCAATTTCTTTGAAATTTGCATTTCCTAGTAATAGTAATTAAATCTTATTAATTCTAGCTTAAATCTGTTTAAATATAGTTAATGTAAGTTATTAAATAGCTTTCTTGCTTTAAAAACTTGTTTTAGAGTTAAAAGCTTCATAACAGTCCACATAAGGGGTGTTTGGATCTGCTTATTAACTTGTATTAGAGGTTAACTGTGGTATTGTGCTTGTCTGGTATATGTCACAATAGCATCTATTAGCTCAGTCAAACCAATAAATATAGTCCTTGTTTAACAAAAAGTCAAAATAATTTTAAAATCATTATTGCTTAAAATCTGTTAATGTGCAGTTGGTAAAATGGCTTAGGACCTGTCTCTTATAC
>BPTQ01000001.1:27998858-28033803 GCA_019973895.1 Chrysanthemum seticuspe
CTTTACCGAAGAAACTTTTTCCATGTGGTTTAGTGTTGCTGTGTTTCCGTTCAAAATTTAGACAACAAGCCCTTGAATAATTACAAGTGTGGGGGTCAACCATCCACATGACGGAACCAAACGCCACCAACAAAAAATACATAAATAATTCATGGTGACTTTTTTGCATCCATACCTATACACGACTCCCAAATTTTTGAAAACCTGTTATAAAAACCATAGCAGAGCAAATTGGTTTAGCATAGAGAAATTCTTAGTGGAATTTCCTTTGTGTTCGATCTTTTGCAATGCTAACAAAACAACAAAATATAAAACAAACCACAACAATTGTGAAATCCTTTTCACAATTACTTGAAAAACTCAAACTAATTGAAATGTTTTTAGACAAATGTTTTTCACCATATACACGTTCTTACCTAGACCTTTACGAATCTTGTGCGAATGTCGGAGGGGCCGTCGCCGCACTGATCACTATCCTTAGTGATTATTCGACATCTGAATTTGTTCAAACACCATTAAGTCTCCGTGGGACTTAACGACCTATGGAAACACTATACTCTCCAGATCTTAATTGCATTTGCTTCTGAGCTGTTTGAAGTTTATTACGGTTGACCATTCACAAGTGGTTAGCTTGTGTGATAAACTTGACTGTTTGGGAGCGAATCAAATTTTGGCGCCGCTGCCGGGGAGGCTGTAAGCGTGTTCTAAGCATTTCCAGATCCATTCTTGCACATATACCACTTTTTGTAAACAGATTTTTGTAAAGTTAATCAAACTCAAAAAGTTCATTAACACTTTTCCTAAAGTGTTAACAACACCAAACAAAATATAAAACAACAAAACAATCGTAACGTTTTCTAGCTTGTGTTTCCTTTAAGGTGATTCTTAAAGAGATACGATTTGGTTAAACGAGACGATACCAAAAATATTGTCCAAAAGTTTTTAAACCCTCAGCACATATCCATACCTACGTTTTTTCAGTGGTACTTAATAAATACATAAAAAACAACCACCGCAAACCAAGGCAGTACACCTACCAACTGGGGGTGTGAACATTAATAAGTTCCCGAACAACAGATTTAAAACTTGCCTTTGTGTCGTTGTGATTTGGTGTACCTTTTTCAAAGAAGCCATTTCATTTGTGATTATTGGTTTAAGTTCACTTGTCGTTTTGCCTCGCATTTGTTTTGAAAACTGATTTTTATACTTAGTGCATGCGCACTCGTTCTTCCAGCTCTACAAGTCCACTTTCAGAACTTGCACATATTCCTCGTAGACGTAGAGGACGTTCTGCTCCTTCAGCCGTGACTGAGGAACGTCTAGCATCACTACCCCCTGTCGTAATGGCAGAAGACAAACCGATGAATGAGCTTCTCCAAGCACCCATCGAGGGTTACGGAGATGCCATTATTGTCCCAACCATCGTGGCTGATACCTTCGAGCTCAAAACCGGGTTGCTTAATCTTGTAACCCAAAGCCAATTTTATGGTTTTGAGCGGGATGATCCTCATGCACATATTCGATGGTTTAACAAGATTGCATCTACCATCAAATACAAGAATGTCCCACATGAAGCAATTAAGCTTCTTCTGTTCCCATTTTCTCTAGAGGGACAAGCCCAGAATTGGCTTGAGAAACAACCCCCTCGTTCCATTGAGACATGGGAGGATCTAGTCACTAAGTTTGTTAATGAATTCTATCCTCCATCCCGAACTACAAGTCTTAAGAATGAGATAATGAAATTTTCTCAAAGATTTGATGAATCATTCGGGGAGGCATGGGATCATTACAAAGAGTTGCTCCGAAAGTGTCCACATCATGGTTTTACCGAATTAATGCAAATGGATACTTTCTACAATGGTCTGAACCAGACTAACCAAGACTCTTTAAATGCCTCCGCGAATGGTAATTTCCTGAGCAAGACCACAAAAGAAGCCTTACAAATCATTGAAAACAAGTCCCAGGTCCGGCCTTTCCGAACAAAGACATATCAGTCTCAGTCGAATGCAGGACCTTCTACTTCATCTCCCGTGAGTACATCTAGCACCGATGCTAAGATTGACAAACTCACAGATATTGTTCAGGCTTTGGTTCTTGCTAACCAAAAGAAAGTCACTTTCACACAGACAACATCACATGGTGAAGTGAAGAAAGTCGAAGTTTGTGTTACTTGTGGTGGCCCTCATGCATACTACAACTGTACTGCCACCGATGGTAGTCCATTTGAAGCCAATGCTATAGCCGGTACTTCAAATCAGGGAGGTAATCAATACCGTCCTCAAAATGAACCAAACTACCGTGTTAACACTTATCAGGGACCACCCGGTTTTAGCCAGAATCCTAACATACAAAACCGGAATCAAAACCAACCTAGAATGAACCAAAGTTATCAAAACCAAGGTAATTTCTATCCCGGACCCAATCAAGGTTTCCAACATCAAGGAAACCTTAATCAAAACAATTTCGATCGAGGGAATCAATTTCAAGGGAATTTTCAACAAGAAGGTCATAATCAAAACATACGACCTCAAAATTTCCCTCCACAGCCTCCAGTACCATCATCTGATGAGTTATTGAAGCAATTCATGAAATCCCAAGATGAAATGAACAGGTTGTTGGTCAGTCAGATCGCTGATCTTAAGAAGTCTTTAAATGATCAACCCTCGGGCTCAGGAAAACTTTCGAGCAACACGATCGCTAACCCGAGGGGCGATGCAAAGGCGATCACAACCAGAAGTGGTCTTTCATACAATGGACCCGCTATTCCTACTACCTCTTCTTCTTCTCTCCCGAAGGTAGTGGAAAGTGAACCTGAGGCTACAAAGGACAAGGAACTTCCTACTAATAACGGAGGTACCAAAAATGTCCAACCTCAAGTTGTCCCGAAACCCAAATCCAATCCAGGAGTTGTTTTTGAACCTCCTGTAGCTCCCGTTGAAAATACCAAATCCAAAACTTCTATTCCTTACCCATCACGTTTGAATGAGCAAAAGCTCCGCGAAAAAGCCAGTCATCAAATGAAAATTTTTTTTCAAATTTTCCAAGAACTACATTTTGACATAAGCTTTGCGGATGCTATCATGCCGATGCCCAAGTTTGCATCAACTCTCAAACACATGTTAAGCAACAAGGAAAAACTGTTTGAAATGGCAAAAACTCCTCTGAACGAGAACTGCTCTGCAGTTATCCTGAAAAAGCTTCCCGAAAAGCTTGGAGATCCTGGAAAATTTCTCTTACCTTGTGTATTTCCAGGAATGGTTGAATGCTTTGCCTTAGCCGATCTTGGTGCAAGCATAAACCTGATGCCTCATTCAGTATGGAAGAAACTTTCTCTTCCGGACCTTACTTCTACATGCATGACTCTCGAGCTTGCAGATCATACAATATCCCGTCCACTTGGAATTGCCGAGGACGTATTTGTGAAAGTAGGAAAGTTTCATTTTCCAGCTGACTTTGTGGTTGTAGATTTCGATGCTGATCCACGGGTTCCTCTCATTGTTGGACGAGGATTCCTGAGAACGGGCCGTGCTCTCATTGATGTATTTGAGCAAGATATCACATTACGTGTTGGTAATGAAGCTGTCACCTTTAACCTTGATCAAACTTCGAGGTACTCCGCAAACTATGATTCTGAGTCGGTTAACCGAATAGATATCATTGATGTTGCTTCTGAAGAGTACTCTCAAGAAGTTCTTGGTTATGATCATAATTCTTCGAGTGATAATCTCACTCATTCATCTCAACCCATCATTGCCAATTCTACTCCTTCTCTCACTCCGTTTGAGGAAAGTGACTTCATCTTGGAAGAGATTGAAGCATACTTGTCTAGTGATTCTATTCCATGGGAAATTGATCACGCTCCCATCGACATCGAGGGGGACATACTTCTCATTGAGAAGTTGCTTAATGATGATCCATCATCACTCCCTCCCGTCGAGCTTCATAACAAGGAAGTCAAGTCAGTTGAGAAAACTGAAGAATTTCCTGAAGTCGAACTTAAGGACTTACCACCTCATCTCGAGTATGCATTTCTTGAGGGTGATGATAAATTACCCGTCATTATTGCTCGAGATTTGAGTAAATATGAAAAGACTGCTCTCATAAAGGTCTTGAAGTCACACAAGCAAGCAATTGCTTGGAAACTCTCCGACATTAAGGGTATCAACCCTGAGTTTTGTACTCACAAAATCTTGATGGAGGATGACTTCAAACCAGCAGTTCAACATCAGAGAAGAGTAAATCCAAAAATCCATGATGTTATCAAACAGGAAGTTATCAAACTTCTTGATGCAGGATTAATTTACCCGATCTCTGATAGTCCCTGGGTTAGCCCAATTCACTGTGTTCCTAAAAAGGGTGGCATTACTGTTGTCACAAATGAAGAAAACGAGTTAATTCCAACTCGGCTGGTAACGGGATGGCATGTTTGCATTGACTATCGTAAGTTGAATGACGCTACCCGTAAAGACCATTTTCCTCTACCCTTCATGGACCAAATGCTTGAGAGATTAGCAAGGAACGAATACTATTGTTTCCTTGATGGTTTCTCGGGTTATTTTCAGATTCCCATTGATCCACAGGATCAAGAAAAGACTACATTCACCTGCCCATACGGAACTTTTGCCTACAAACGTATGCCTTTCGGCTTATGTAATGCTCCTGGCACGTTCCAACGATGTATGATGGCCATATTCCACGACATGATCGGGGAAACAATGGAGGTGTTTATGGATGACTTCTCGGTTATTGGGGAATCATTTCAAACATGTCTCTCTCATCTAGAT
Source organism: Chrysanthemum seticuspe (assembly GCA_019973895.1). Taxonomy (NCBI): domain Eukaryota; kingdom Viridiplantae; phylum Streptophyta; class Magnoliopsida; order Asterales; family Asteraceae; genus Chrysanthemum; species Chrysanthemum seticuspe. The sequence continues at coordinate 28,003,643 of BPTQ01000001.1, forward strand.
AAAATGCTAAAACGGTGTGAAGACACCAATCTTTGTCTAAATTGGGAGAAAAGCCACTTTATGGTCAAAGAAGGCATAGTCCTTGGCCATAAGATTTCCAAAAATGGGATTGAGGTCGATAAAGCAAAAGTCGATGTTATTGCTAAATTGCCTCATCCTACTACCGTCAAAGGTATTAGGAGTTTTTTAGGTCATGCCGGTTTCTATCGCAGATTCATACAAGATTTTTCTAAAATCGCCCGGCCTATGACTCATCTTCTTGAAAAAGATGCTCCTTTTATCTTTTCACCTGAGTGCATCGAAGCTTTTGAAACATTAAAGAAAAAGCTTACTGAAGCACCCATTCTCGTTGCTCCCGACTGGGACTTGCCTTTTGAGCTCATGTGCGATGCAAGTGATTTTGCTATCGGTGCAGTCTTAGGGCAACGTAGATCCAAGCATTTTCAGCCTATTCACTACGCAAGTAAAACTATGACTGAAGCTCAAACCCATTATACCACCACAGAAAAAGAGCTACTAGCCGTGGTGTATGCGTTTGAGAAGTTTCGGCCATACTTAATCTTGACCAAATGTGTGGTGTATACGGATCACTCGGCTCTCAAATATCTCTTTGCAAAACAAGATGCAAAGCCGAGATTGCTCCGTTGGGTTCTCCTCCTCCAGGAATTTGATATCATTATACGTGATAAAAAAGGAATTGAGAACCTGGCTGCTGATCATCTGTCCCGATTAGAGAACCCTCACCAAGATGTTTTCGAGAAAAAGGAAATAAATGAAACATTTCCTCTCGAGACACTCAATGCGATTTCTTTTCGTGGAAACTCTACTACCCCATGGTTTGCTGACTTTGCAAATTACCATGCAGGTAACTTCATAGTGAAAGGGATGTCGACCCAACAGAAGAACAAATTCTTCAAAGATGTTAAACATTACTTCTGGGACGACCCCTACTTATTCAAAATTTGCGCGGATCAAGGCATCCGGCGATGTGTGTATGGTCAGGAAGCCAATGACATTCTCAAGGCTTGCCATTCTGGACCTACTGGGGGACATCATAGCCCCAACTACACCGCCAAGAAGGTGTTTGATTCCGGATTCTATTGGCCCACGATTTACAAGGATGCCCACGATTTTGTCAAAGCATGTGACGCTTGTCAACGTCACGGAAATATCTCTCAAAGAAATGAAATGCCGCAAAACGCCATTCAATTTGTGAGATCTTTGACATCTGGGGCATTGACTTTATGGGGCAATTTCCATCTTCTCGAGGAAACAAATACATACTTGTGGCTGTTGACTATTTGTCAAAATGGGTTGAAGCGAAAGCTTTACCTACCAATAATGCCCGAGTTGTTGTAAAATTCTTAAAATCTCTTTTTGCTAGGTTTGGAACTCCACGAGCTATAATCAGTGATCGTGGTACACATTTCTGCAATGACTAATTTGATCGTGTCATGCAAAAGTATGGTGTAACACACCGTCTCTCGACTGCATACCACCCACAAACAAGTAGGCAAGTGGAAGTTTCCAACCGTGGTATTAAAAGAATTTTGGAAAGGACAGTAGGCGAAAATCGTGCATCCTGGTCGGATAAACTAGATGATACACTCTGGGCCTTCCGTACAGCTTACAAAACACCCATCGGGTGTACTCCATACAAGCTAGTGTACGGAAAGGCATGTCATCTGCCGATTGAGCTTGAGCACAAAGCATAATGGGCCTTAAAACATGCAAACTTCGATATTCAGACAGCTGGTGATCATAGAAAAGTTCAAATGAATGAATTAAATGAACTTCGTGATCAAGCATACGAGAACTCTTTGATCTACAAACAAAAGACAAAGAAGATTCATGACTCTAAAATCAAGAACCGCGTTTTCAACATTGGTGATCGAGTCCTTCTTTTCAATTCAAGATTGAAGATTTTCTCGGGAAAGCTCAAGTCCCGTTGGTCTGGTCCATTTACTATTGCTAAGGTTTATCCTTATGGTACCATTGAGTTATCTCAACCTGATGGTCCAAATTTTAAAGTAAATGGTCGTCGATTGAAGCACTACTTTGGAGAGGACATTCCTCCTGTGGTTGTCCCGGATCTACAAACTTTCCCCATGAACCAATGAATGCGGGGATCGAGTCAAGCTAGCGACTCGGGAATAAAAAACAGTAGCACACCATATGGGTTTTCATCCATATTTCTGACTTCTTTCTACTTTCTACCACCCTATTGTGGGGGAGTTGCCCCCCGCTGTTGTATATAAGTTTTCTAACATCAAAAAATAAAAATAAAAAAAATAAAAAATAAAAAAATCACAAAAATAAAATAATGGCCGTAATATTTCCCTTTTACGTTCTCTGTTTCGGCATAACCGCCGGTACTTTGAATATTGAGGGCAATATTCATTTCTAGTGTGGGGGGAATTCTCACAAATTTTATCATGTAATTATCCCACCCAATTCCCCCGTTTTTGGCCAAAATTGTTTTTGGAGTAAGTGTTTTTCACTTACTCAGCAAATGGTAATCAGTCCGCCATGTCTAACCCACATAAGGATTGGCTAATCCAGGAGCAAACGGCTCTTGGTAAAGATATCTCAAATCCGTTTATGGCTTGCAATTTGCCCAAAATTGTATGGTGTTCAGCTCACCATATCTTTAATTAGTGAAAAGTTGGCTAGCCCGCAAGTTTATGGCTTGTGGTAAAGGTAGTTGGAAAGCCATAATTGGTAATCAACTCACCAAAGATAATATTGATAATTTATCTAAGAGTTGGCTAGTCCAGAAGCAAACGGCTTTTGGTAAAGACAAATCAAAACCGTTGAAAGCTGGTGATTTGCTCAAAATCATTTGGTTATCATTGTGCCAAGGTTCTTACTTGAACTGAAACAATTGGCTACTCCAGAAGTAATGGCTTTTGGTAAAGAGATGAAATCCATTAATTTTTCTCAAAACATTGCTAGGGACTAGCAATCTCTTAGTGTGGGGGATTGATGAGTGTCTAAATACTCATCATTTTTGTACCGTTTAAACTGCAAAAGCATCTGAAAACACTCAGAAATGTATCAAAATGATAAAAATATCACAAATAAGTGTTTTATGTGTTTTAAATGCAAAAATATCAAAATCAGATGAAAAACGTATCAAGTTTACATAATTGGCAGTTTTAGTCCCCCAAGTTTCAAAAGTTGTCAAAATTAGTCCCTGGTAAATCAAAATAAAGTAAAAATATCATTTCAGGTCCATGGGATTCAAAAGTTGTCAAAACAAACCCTTCAAAGTTTAAAAATTGCAAAATTACAACTTTGGTCCCTAAACTTTGAGAAATGTCAAAAATAGTCCTTGGATATTTTAAAAAATGAAAATTATCAAATATTATCCTTGTACTATTAAAGTTATATCAAGTTTGGTCCTTTTGATAAATTTGGAGAAATTACAGGTTCAGTCCCTCACTTTGGATAAATTGCATGAATGGTCCTTGTATATTAAATAAACCAAACGGACCCCTTCTTATTATTGAGCCCAGCCAAAACCTTTTGACCCCTGCCAATACCCCAAATGAACCCCCCGCTTATTAAATATCCAGCGGTCAAAACCTGGTCAAACCCACCCCACCCGCCTTTCTCCCTTCTCCCTCACAAGCAAAACCAGACACGTTCCCCTATACCACCTCTGCAAAACCATGGTGGTTTCCCGCCCAACTCATCATCACATCTACCAACTAAACACACCACAATTAATGCCACCACCCCCAGTTGCAATTTCACAGCCCACAAAAGTCAAAACAGTTTTTCCCGCCAAAACACTTGGAAGGCTTAGATCACTCAAAACTCATCCAATGGCCAAGATAGCAAGTGGGATATGTTCAGAGGCATATGGGGAGTCTCAAAGTGCTATAAAAGAGAGAGGAGATGCAGAGGAGAGAATTATCTAGTGTAATTTTATTTTATGTATGTCGTTTTAAATATTTTAAGTCTTCCAGTGTATGTCTAAGCTTTTAAGCTCTGTAATTCAGGTCATTAGTGTGTAATAAAGCTTTTGTTAACATCAATTTTAGTTTTAAGTTTCATTTCAAGATTATGCAATTTTCCAATTCGAATTCTCAAAATATTTGAAGGTTGATATCAGTTGTTGTCAGAGACTTATAAGCTCATATAAGCTCTTATAAAAGCTTTTCTAAGCTTTAGAATCCTTAAAACTCAGTTTAGATTCAAAATAGAAAAATTCCCAAAAATATCAAGAAATTAGTGAAAAATAAAAAAAGTCTATGGATAAATGATCAAGACAGTGGAGCAGAGCTGATTTTGGATTGCATTTTGGTTTAGAGCTTCTTGGGAAGCCATAGGGTGTGATTTCAGACCTTGATTCTCTGTCTTGTGCATGAACTCATCTTGTAAGCAATTTCTTTGAAATTTGCATTTCCTAGTAATAGTAATTAAATCTTATTAATTCTAGCTTAAATCTGTTTAAATATAGTTAATGTAAGTTATTAAATAGCTTTCTTGCTTTAAAAACTTGTTTTAGAGTTAAAAGCTTCATAACAGTCCACATAAGGGGTGTTTGGATCTGCTTATTAACTTGTATTAGAGGTTAACTGTGGTATTGTGCTTGTCTGGTATATGTCACAATAGCATCTATTAGCTCAGTCAAACCAATAAATATAGTCCTTGTTTAACAAAAAGTCAAAATAATTTTAAAATCATTATTGCTTAAAATCTGTTAATGTGCAGTTGGTAAAATGGCTTAGGACAGGATTAGAAATAGTTGATTTAGCTTATTTAGGTCTTATCACATCTCATTTCATAAAAATCAGTCCTAGAATTGCAATTGAATCTCACAAAAGTCAACTTTCCAAATCTGTCCTACATAGTCAAAAAGTGATAATTGCAGTTTTTGCAAATCTTTCTTGATGTTTCATGGATTCATGTGAGGTTTAAATCAAGTGATATTTTGTATTTTACAAGTTCAGTTGGTCTAGTTTAGAAATCTCATCTTTGTTGAATTTTATCAAGTTTCTATAAGCTCTTAATCAGCTTCCAATAAGCCCCCATTTGCCCTGTGTCAGCACTCAGCATACACTGAGTGTGAGACAGGCACCTTGCAGACCTTGCATAGGTTTGGTTTTAGATCCTTAGGGTTTGAAACTCAGTTTGGAGATAGTTAAGCTGGTGGTCTTGAGGTCTCCAGTTTTGGCTTTCACATTGGCTTATTAAATAAGCTTTTGCTTTAGCTCAAAAGTAGACAGAAAACTGGTTTGGTACTTGAGTTTTTAAATCATTAAATCATGGCAGTTTGCATTACAGAGGTTCTGACTACTTGAGTTTTTATATTTTTCTTAGACTTAGAATACTATTTTAGACTTTTCCTGAATTTTTCGTAATTTCTCATTTCTGTTTGCTATTTTTCTTATTTTAAATAAGTTTTTAGGACTTTTTGATTAGCTTTTATTACAAATAAATCAGAAAAAGTTTAAAAAAATATGTTTTCAATTTTCCTAGGTTAAGATAAATATAAAAATCATAAAAAGTATTTTTTCAGAATTTGCTTAGTTTAAATAGTATTTTCTAGCATTTTAATTAGTTTTAAATAGTTTTAAATTCATAATAAATAGATAAAAAGTGTAAAAAATATATTTTCAATTTTAAAATAAGTTTTATAATATTTTAGATTTTTCTAAGTCATAATTTTATTTTTCTAGCTTTATTTCATATTTTATCATATTTTAGAGTATTATTAAATAGTTTAAAATAGTTTTTAATTAATAACAATTAAATAAATAGTTTTAAAAATAATTTTCTTTTTCTAATAATTTTCTTTTATTTTTAGGATTCCAAAAATATCATTTTCATATTTGTAAGTCTTTTATTTCTTAAAACTCACGTTTTATTTGGTACGTTTACGTAGTTTATTAATCGTACGTATTTACGTTTGTCTTATCTGATTGTTGTGTTTATCAATTCTGTATCCAAATACATTCCAATCAATCAGTAGTGTAATTATATTCCAAAATCCTTACTGATCACTATCCTTAGTGATTATTCGACATCTGAATTTGTTCAAACACCATTAAGTCTCCGTGGGACTTAACGACCTATGGAAACACTATACTCTCCAGATCTTAATTGCATTTGCTTCTGAGCTGTTTGAAGTTTATTACGGTTGACCATTCACAAGTGGTTAGCTTGTGTGATAAACTTGACTGTTTGGGAGCGAATCAATCACCTTAGTGAAATCTAATAGGACTAATGACGAAGCAAACCATGAGACGGTACTTGAAGTTAGTGAGACTCCTAAGAATGAATCGACCGATGAAGTAGATGAAGTAGGCGATGACTATTTCAATAAGTTTACTACAGAAGAGGAACTCTCTCGCCACCCACACTTAGTGCGCGACCTCCGTCACATGTATGTTAGGAAAAGCCCTAGGATCAATTTTGGGAACCCTTGGAATCTCAACATACCATGTTGCATAGGACATCTATTTGTGGCAAATGCCTATATTAACCGCAAGTCCCCAATAAACATCATGACTAGCACGTACTATAATTGGGTGATGAAGAAGCCTATCCCAACTAGGCAAGATCCCGATAATCCTAGAGTTATATGTAATTTCCTTGGTAGAGTTAGGGGATTGCCCGTCTATGTAGGTAGTTATTAGGATTTAGAAAATCCATGACTTAAAGAGTCGGTCACCTCAAGAATATGTATTCTTTAGAAAGCTCGTAGTCGTAGTTATGTTATGTTAATAAATAGTCTAATATGTAACACCGTGGAGGACGGACAGGTCTTTACCCACTGTATGCCTGATCCACAGCCCGTAGGAGGCGTATCTTGTAAGACACTATAAATACCCTCTACCTCCCAAGGTAGAGGGTTGAAGCTTCAATACCATTTTTCTTTGTTTCACATAGTTCCCAACTCTCTTCTCTTTCTCTCTCTAAAACTTTCTCTCTCCAAACACTTTCATAAGCCTCTTATATGATTTGTGTAATGTGTTTATGAAATCCAATATCTAACAATTGGTATCAAGAGCCATGGTTTGATCACTCATCTTTCATGTTCTTGGTTTTAGTGGATTTCATAAGTTTTTTGGGGTTAAAAGTGTTTAGAAGAGTTTGAATCATTTGGATCATTTCTAGTGTTAAAGTTTGGATTTTGGTTGTACTTTTGTGTCTTGAATCATCATATGTGCTTAGGTTTTGAATTGAAAGGCTTGAATCATCGTGGTTGGGTTGTTTTTGGATTGTAAAGTGGTTGTTTTTGAAAGTTGTACTAAGCAAGTTGAGTCTCGTATAACGTTTCTTCGAAGCGAGTTGGGGTGTTGCTTGAAGCAAGTTGCCTCTTCTGCGAGTTGTTACTTAAGCGAGTTTTCGCCTAAACTAGTTGCTTTGAAAGCGAGTTGTTTATTTCAGCGAGCTATCTCTTGTGCTAGTTGTGCTCTAAGCGAGTTGGTTTTATGTGACTTGGCTATTAAGCGAGTTGTCTCTTTATGCGACTTGTGTTCTATGCGACTTGTCTTTTAAGCGAGTTGACCTCAAAGCGTGTTGTCCACTAAGCGAGTTGATTAAGCGAGTTGACCTCAAAGCGAGTTGGTTAGGGTGCGACTTGTCAAGTTCACTACTTGTCTATTGAGACTTGTCACTTCTTCGTGCTACATTTTGCGGTTGTTCTTTTGATTTTGTAAAATCCCGTGAAAGAATCAATTTTTCGGTTTAATCAAAGAATAGTAAAATCTCGTAGAATCTGTAATCATGTCTAACAACGTATCTACTATCGTCTCTTCTGTTGCTGATGACGTTCAAGCTGCTGGATCCGACACTCGTCCTCCTATGCTTGACAGAACTGATTATGACTCATGGGCTCAATGAATTAGGTTGTACTGTTTGGGAAAGGAAAATGGGGTTAACATTCTCAAATCAATTGATAAAGGACCTTATCATATTGAGACTACCAGAGACATACTTGAAACTGCTGCGGATGGTTCAGTGATCTTAGGTTTGGACAGACCAAAGACGTATGATGAGCTCAATGATAAGGAGAAAAAGAGATACGATGCTGATATCAGGGCTTCAAACATTATACTTCAGGGTCTACCAAAAGACATCTACAAGTTAATCAATCACAACACTGAAGCCAAGGCAGTTTGGGACAATGTTAAGATGCTTCTCTCTGGTTCTGAATTGACCAAAGAAGACAGGGAATCTCAATTGTATGATGATTTTGAGAACTTTAAGATGAACCCTGGAGAAAGTGTGTTTGAATACTATGTGAGGTTCCACAAACTTGTGAATCATATAAGAAATATCAAAATGACAATGCCAAATATTCAGCTCAATTCAAAGTTTGTGAACAACATGAATCCCGAATGGCACAAATTTGTCACCTCAGTTAAGCTAACCAAAGGATTAAGGCACACCAACTATGTGCAATTGTATGCCTTCCTACTTCATAATGAGAAGCATGCTATGTTTAAACGAATGATTCTTGAAAAGTTCAAATCTAATCATGGAGATGCAAGCTCATCAAATGACTCAACATCATTCTACACAAATGTAGGAATTACCACCAAAGCTTCTCAAGTCATACCAACGGGTAACGGTAACCACAAGCTCATTCCAGATCCATCATATAAGCCTCCAGACCCAAACACAATCATGGAACATTTCATCAATCAACTGGCTCTTATGGTTAAGCAAAATCTGAACCTCACTCCATACACTAACAATGATATCAGAACTGCATCCAATCTACACAATCATGCTATTGCCAGAAATGGTAAGATCATGGTGCAGCCAGTGTAAGGAAGACAATATGAACAAGGAAAGAGTGGAGTAGGTGTAGGGTATGTGGCTAATCAGAATTATGGAAGGAATGCAAATCAAGGACAAGGAAAGCCAATCAAGTGCTACAACTATGGTGGTGAAGGACATATTGTGTAACGCCCCGACCCCACAAGGGTAAAGGAATCACAAGTAATGGTGTCATACCAAAGCAAACATATAAACCAAAAGAAATCTTCAACATAAATATGGAAATAATCCAAGTCAAAAGACTTCAATACATAGGTCCCAGCGGAAAATAAACTCCAAATGAAATGTCTAAAACATAAAGTCTAAAGGGCATCATAAGATCAAAGCTAAATCTCTAAGGTAAGTCCACTCAGCACTCATCCCAAAGCAATACCCAGCTCCAATGCTTAGATACCTGCCGCGGAAGAAAAGAAAAGTGCGGCTGAGCTTCAAAAGCCCAGTGAACAGATATACAAGCAAAACGAATACGAAACGAGAACGAATACAAAATACAGTGAAAGAAAAACAGTGAAGTCATATTCATTTCAAAAGATAATTCAGAATATACGAATAAGTTTTATAGCTAACTACCTCGAGCCCAGACACATATGCCATATCAGAAACATATCATAATCACATAAGGCAACAATTTTGTAGGGGAGACCTACCAGAGTTATGAAGGACGTGCATGCACGCAGCATCAATCATAAGATAACATATAACAGATAACAGATAATATATGGCATATAACAGATCTAGGATGCATCCATACGCCCCACAGACAGATATTAATAATATAATTCAAATTGAGCTCATACAGATAACAGATAAGGGACGTGGCAGAACATCACTCTACTGCCCTAGAGTCATGTCAGAAGTGCATTTGCTGACACGGACATGGAACCCCCATGACTAGTTAATAATTGGCTCGGGTGTCAAACTATCAGAGGTCAAATAAGAATGTCATAACTGACATAGATCATATTTTATCAAATGTTTAATCATGTTTTCAAAATCAAAGTCTTCATATCATATAGTTCAAAATCAAATGGTTTATGATTCAAAAATCAAAGTTCAGATAAGCAACAGCTCAAATAGACACATTAGGGTTCATAGCAAAGGCTTAGGAAATCCTAATATGAAAACGAAAAGAAAACGTATACGAAACCTTTACTGAAAAGGTCAGAATATCCGTACCTTATTCGAAAACAAAAGATCAAAAGTCGAAACAGGGAAACAAAGAATTCCTCCTTCTTCACAGAACCTATATACATTAATGTCATATATTATTAATGATTCCATAATCGTCAAAATGATCCTTTAATATTTTAGGGTTTCCATAATTAAATGAGACTTAAATGTTTTAATATTAATATCGTAAATTAAGGTTTATATGTCTTTTATTAAAGTTTAGGGTTTCTCATTCTTTAATGTCTCATTAATATGCATTAACTTACATGTTACGTCTTTTAATGACTAGTTACTTAACCTAACACGTCACATAATACTCTTTCCTTTTTATGTTTCACCATACACGTTTATGATTTTATGTGACATATAAGTTACTTATTACTCATATTACTTACGCATTTACTCTATTAGGGTTTAGCATAACTTACTAAATTAACATGTCAAAACTAGGGTTTACGTTAATATAACCTTTACTTAATTAATGTATCTTCAAATCTTATATGTAACTCGATTCAAATTAGGGTTTAACACTAGTCTTAGCTCATCTTCTTACTTTACATATTCAAGTTATTAAGTTATATTCATTATTCGAAAACTAAACATGGTTCGGTCCAAAACTCATATGGTTCGGCCGTTATTAAAACGACACAAACATAACTCGATTCATTATTACATCGTACATATCCAACTCTTAATTAGTCACTAGGTTAACTTAGTTAGGGTTTCTCTTGTTTCGGTTCACACCTCTCGGCCACAAAAGAAAAGAAACAAAACGCGACGAAACAAAATACAACTTGACATATACATGCAAAGTACGTTAAAGGAAGACAAATAAACGATATACCTTCACTTGATTGAGCAAAATCGACACCAAGGGTGTTTGTCTATGCTCGACCGAATAGGGAGTAAAAGAAAAAGAAAAGCAAAATAACTAGGGTTCCAAACTTATGATTATGTATGGTATATATAGTTGTAGTATTTGAGTTAAACTAGGAAAGTAATTGGGTTTGGGTTTTGGGTCCAACCGAATCACCATCACCACGCCACCATTGGGCTTCGGCCCTTGGCTCACGAACACAAAAATCACGGCCCAAATCATTTACGAAACTTTAATTCTTCGTCGTACCAAAATCAATTACGTAATATATTTTAGTTAGGGTTTTTAAATATTCGCAAGTTAATCTTTTAATTTCTTTAAGTGTTATTAATATATTTTACGTATTTTATAATTTTTAATTCCAAGGGTATTTTAGTCTTTATTCAGATTTTATATTTTCAGGTTTTACAATTCTTCCCCTCTAAAGAAAAATTTTCGTCCTCGAAAATTGAATGAAACGAAATGAAAAAGAAAACGAAAACGAAAACGAAATGAGAACATACCAAACTATTCAAAGAAATGAGGGTAACTAGCACGCATCGACTCCTCGGTTTCCCAAGTAGCCTCACGTTCAGGATGATTTTTCCACAAAATCTTAACGAATGGAATAACTTTATTCCTCATAACTCTTTCTTGTCTTTCCAGAATAGCTTCTGGTTCTTCAGATAAAGACATATCGGATTGAATTTGATCAAACGGATAAGAAGCAACGTGTAACGGATGATAGTTGTATCCCCTTAGGAGTGATACATGGAAAACGTCATGAACATGCGATAACTGAGGCGGAAGTGCTAAACGATACGAAACTTCTCCTATTCGTTCTAGAATCTCAAATGGTCCAATAAATCGAGGACTAAGCTTACTCTTGATTCCAAAACGTTTCACACCTCTAAACGGCGAAACTTTCAAAAACACACGATCTCCAACCCGAAATTCTAAATCACGACGATGCTTATCAGCATAACTTTTCTGACGAGACATAGCTTCCTTCAATTTCTCTCTAGCCACAGCTACTTTCTCATTAGTGATCTCGATCATTTCCGGTCCTTCAATCAAACGCTCACCTACTTCATCCCAACAAATAGGTGCTCTACATTTCCTTCCATAAAGAAGTTCAAACGGCGCCGCCTTAATGCTAGCATGCCAACTGTTGTTATAAGCAAACTCTACTAAACACAAATATTCATCCCAACTGCCAGTCCATTCTAAAGCACAAGCCCTTAGCATATCCTCTAAGGTCTGTATAGTCCTCTCTGACTGACCATCTGTTTGAGGATGAAATGCCGTACTAAAGTTAAGTCGAGTACCCCAAGCTTTCTGCAAACCCTTCCAGAAACGAGAAGTAAAACGCGGATCTCTATCGGACACAATAGATGTCGGAGTACCATGAAGTCTAACGATCTCTTGCTGAAAAATCTCCGCCAATTTACCAATACCATAATCCTTCCTGATTGGAAAGAAATGAGCAGACTTGGTTAGCCGATCAACAACCACCCAAATCGCATCATGTTTCTTCCTAGTAAGAGGTAATCCAGTCACAAAATCCATAGATATCTTATCCCACTTCCATGTTGGAATATCCAATGGCTGTAACAATCCACTAGCCCTCTGATGTTCAATCTTAACCTGCTGACAAATCATACACTTCGACACAAACGTCGCCACATCTTGCTTCATGTCGTTCCACCAAAAGTACTATTTCAAATCCCTATACATCTTGGTAGAACCAGGATGAATAGTGAAAGGAGAACTATGAGCTTCAGTCATAACTTTCTCACGAAGTACCTGATCATTGGGAACACAAAGCCTATCTCCATACCATAGAATACCGTCATTATCAACCTTAAACTCTGTCTGCTTACCTTCTTCAACATTTTGCACCACGGCCCACAGCTCACCGTCATCTTTCTGAGCTTCTTTAATTTGCAGCATAAGGTTCGACTCCACCTTCATACTAGCCCAGTATCCATCAAAACCTCGTACACACATCTCAACATCCAAACTCTCTAAGTCACGAATAATCCTAGGCTCAATCTTGATACTCGCAAGAATGCCTGATTTCCGGCTAAGTGCGTCAGCAACTACGTTAGCCTTACCTGGATGGTACTGAATGTTGGTGTCATAATCCTTAAGAAGTTCTAACCATCTTCTTTGTCTCATGTTAAGTTCCTTTTGAGTGAAAATATACTTGAGACTCTTATGATCAGTGAATATATCACACGTCTCTCCATACAAGTAATGTCTCCAGATCTTCAACGCAAACACCACCGCAGCTAACTCAAGATCATGAGTTGGGTAATTCTCCTCATAAGGTTTTAGCTGCCTCGAAGCATAAGCTATTACCTTCCCATGTTGCATCAAAACACAGCCTAATCCTTTCTTAGATGCATCGCTGTAGATTTGAAATCCTCCTGAACCAGTTGGAAGAGTCAAAATAGGAGCCGACACCAATCTTCGCTTCAACTCTTCAAAACTCTTCTCTCGTTCATCCGTCCATACAAACTTTTCACCTTTTCTCATCAGTTGGGTTAGGGGTAGAGCTAAACGAGAGAAACCTTCAACAAAACGTCTATAGTAACCAGCAAGTCCAAGAAAACTCCTGACCTCAGTTACTGTCGTAGGTCTTGGCCATTTAGTGATAGCCTCAACTTTAGACGGATCCATGGTAATACCATCAGCTGATACGATATGACCAAGGAAAGCAACTTGTCTCAACCAAAATTCGCACTTCGAAAATTTGGCGTACAACTTCTTCTTCCTCAAAATCTCCAAAACTATACGGAGATGTTCTTCATGCTCTTCTTCAGACTTAGAGTAAACCAAAATGTCATCGATGAAAACAATAACGAACTTGTCGAGAAACTCATGGAAAACACGATTCATCAGGTCCATAAACACAGCAGGCGCATTGGTCAAACCAAAAGGCATAACTAGAAATTCGTAATGACCATATCTGGTACGAAACGCGGTCTTAGGAACATCTTGCTCCTTCACACGTAACTGATGGTAGCCAGACCTCAGGTCAATCTTCGAAAAGAACTTAGCTCCTTGCAGTTGATCAAACAAATCGTCTATACGCGGCAAAGGATAACGGTTACGAATAGTAATACGATTGAGTTCACGATAGTCGATACATAGGCGCATGCTTCCATCCTTCTTCTTCACAAACAAGACAGGTGCACCCCATGGAGAAACACTGGGGCGAATAAATCCACTTTCTATCATCTCTTGCAGCTGTTCCTTCAACTCTTTCAGTTCTACAGGTGCCATACGATACGGAGCCTTCGAAATCGGTTCAGCACCAGGAATTAACTCAATGCTAAACTCAACTTCTCGAGCTGGGGGAAGTCCAGGGAGTTCATCCGGAAAAACGTCAGCAAATTCGCAAACAACCGAAAGACTATCAATGTTAGGACTCTCCAAAGATGTGTCCTTAACAGATGCTAGAAAACCTTGGCACCCATGAGCAATCATGATCCGTGCCTTCATAGCGGAAATGAGCTTAACAGATTTAAGGGGTTGAGAACCATGATAAACGAATTCAGGATGTTTTACGTCTCCAAAGATCACCGTTCTAGCATGGCAGTTGATTGAAGCTCTATGGTAAGCCAACCAATCCATGCCTAGAATGATATCAAAGTCGACCATATTGAGAGGATACAGATTTGCAAAGCGAATACGATCATCAAAACGAAGAGGACACTTAACATATTTACGATCAATGATCACATGATTTTCATAGGCGTAGAAATCGATAAGTGATTTGTTAACGGTTTGGGCTTCATATTAAGTTTCTTAGCAGATGTGATAGATATAATGGAGTGTGTGGCGCCAGTATCAAATAAAACGAAGACAGCAAAATCATCAATGAAAAGAGTGCCCGTAATGGTACCTGAAGTTCGCTCCGCCTGGTTACGAGTAGTAGCATAAACACGTCCAGTAGTAGTCGGCGGCTTGATATAGTTTCCAGGAACTGCCGGATTCTTCTTAGGGCAATCCTTAATCTTGTGAGTAGTGGAACCACAACCAAAACATCCACCAGTGGCCTTGAAACACTGCCCTGGATGAGCCTTTCCACAAGTAGTACAAATAGGTGGGGGTGGCAAAACCTTAGCTGTCCTCTGCTGACTAGAAGATCCTGACGCACGACCCTGATTTGTTCCTCTAGCTGGCTGATCCCTGTTATAACGCTGGTTATTGTTACCTTGGTTCTGACGATCACTTCCATTCCTACCAGCATTTCTATTATCTTGACCCCTCGTCTCAGAACGCCCAGTGTCAACATTCCTTCCCGACTGACCCCGCTGATCATAACTCCTATCCACTTGACCTCTCGAATCATAACTCCTACCAGAGTTTCCCTTATAGTCATTACCTTGAGTCCTACCTTGAATCCGATCACCATCGCGATTACGCTTGTTAGAACCCGAAACCTCATGAAAGATCTCAATGTTACGAGCTGCGTCATTGCAGGCCGACACATTTTCATACTCAATATTAAGCAATCGGTCCAACACCCACTTCTTCAGTCCCCACTTGAAGTGCTTAGCTTGACGCCTACCATCTCCAGCAATCACTCCAACAA
The DNA here is from genome assembly GCA_019973895.1 of Chrysanthemum seticuspe. NCBI lineage: Eukaryota > Viridiplantae > Streptophyta > Magnoliopsida > Asterales > Asteraceae > Chrysanthemum > Chrysanthemum seticuspe. The sequence continues at coordinate 28,019,077 of BPTQ01000001.1, forward strand.
AACTCACCAACCTCATAAACCTACTCATGTACTCATTAGAGTTCTCATGATCAAACTGGTAAATCGCCTGATAATCCCTCTCATACCTTTGCTGCTCAGCATCAGGGAAGTAACGGTTATAGAAGATAGTCCGAAACTCAGTCCAAGTACAAGTCACAGCAAAAGCGTCTCCTCCTCTTGCTTGTTTGAGCGCCTTCCACCAACTCAAAGCATCACCTTCCAATTTGAATGAAGCCAAACGAGTCTTAAACTCGTCTCCACAACCCAGTACTTCAAACAGCTTCTCAATATGAGTGATCCAGTCCTCGGCCTCAGTAGGAGTAGCAGCAGTGCTAAACGAAAGAGGCTTCAGCTTACCGAAACGCTCGAGCCAAGTATGAATACCGACGGGTTGATTTCCTCCACCACTACCCGAAGCACCATTCTGATTACGAATGTTGTTGATCACCTGCTCCATCATCTCAGGTGTAGTCAAACCAGGGAAAAGAGAGTTGAGAGCATTCGCAATCGCAGCATCCATGTTAACAGCATCATCGTCTCCATCCGCGCCACCAGTAGTACGAGTTCGAACCATCTAAACGATTAGCAAAATGAACAAAGGTAAGATACGAAATGGAAGTACGAAGGAATCCTAAAGTCTACCCAAATCCTCACAGGTCAAATCCTAAACTCTAAGGTCTCGAAACCTAGGCTCCATATGTCACAGGTCCTGACTACAAGTCGTAAACCTGGGCTCTGATGCCATAAATTGTAACGCCCCGACCCCACAAGGGTAAAGGATTCACAAGTAATGGTGTCATATCAAAGCAAACATATAAACCAAAAGAAATCTTCAACATAAATATGGAAATAATCCAAGTCAAAAGACTTCAATACATAGGTCCCAGCGAAAAATAAACTCCAAATGAAATGTCTAAAACATAAAGTCTAAAGGGCATCATAAGATCAAAGCTAAATCTCTAAGGTAAGTCCACTCAGCACTCATCCCAAAGCAATACCCAGCTCCAATGCTTAGATACCTGCCGCGGAAGAAAAGAAAAGTGCGGCTGAGCTTCAAAATCCCAGTGAACAGATATACAAGCAAAACGAATACGAAACGAGAACGAATACAAAATAAACTGAAAGAAAAACAGTGAAGTCATATTCATTTCAAAAGATAATTCAGAATATACGAATAAGTTTTATAGCTAACTACCTCGAGCCCAGACACATATGCCATATCAGAAACATATCATAATCACATAAGGCAACAATTTTGTAGGGGAGACCTACCAGAGTTATGAAGGACGTGCATGCACGCAGCATCAATCATCATATAACATATAACAGATAACAGATAATATATGGCATATAACAGATCTAGGATGCATCCATACGCCCCACAGACAGATATTAATAATATAATTCAAATTGAGCTCATACAGATAACAGATAAGGGACGTGGCAGAACATCACTCTACTGCCCTAGAGTCATGTCAGAAGTGCATTTGCTGACACGGACATGGAACCCCCATGACTAGTTAATAATTGGCTCGGGTGTCAAACTATCAGAGGTCAAATAAGAATGTCATAACTGACATAGATCATATTTTATCAAATGTTTAATCATGTTTTCAAAATCAAAGTCTTCATATCATATAGTTCAAAATCAAATGGTTTATGATTCAAAAATCAAAGTTCAGATAAGCAACAGCTCAAATAGACACATTAGGGTTCATAGCAAAGGCTTAGGAAATCCTAATATGAAAACGAAAAGAAAACGTATACGAAACCTTTATTGAAAAGGTCAGAATATCCGTACCTTATTCGAAAACAAAAGATCAAAAGTCGAAACAGGGAAACAAAGAATTACTCCTTCTTCACAGAACCTATATACATTAATGTCATATATTATTAATGATTCCATAATCGTCAAAATGATCCTTTAATATTTTAGGGTTTCCATAATTAAATGAGACTTAAATGTTTTAATATTAATATCGTAAATTAAGGTTTATATGTCTTTTATTAAAGTTTAGGGTTTCTCATTCTTTAATGTCTCATTAATATGCATTAACTTACATGTTACGTCTTTTAATGACTAGTTACTTAACCTAACACGTCACATAATACTCTTTCCTTTTTATGTTTCACCATACACGTTTATGATTTTATGTGACATATAAGTTACTTATTACTCATATTACTTACGCATTTACTCTATTAGGGTTTAGCATAACTTACTAAATTAACATGTCAAAACTAGGGTTTACGTTAATATAACCTTTACTTAATTAATGTATCTTCAAATCTTATATGTAACTCGATTCAAATTAGGGTTTAACACTAGTCTTAGCTCATCTTCTTACTTTACATATTCAAGTTATTAAGTTATATTCATTATTCGAAAACTAAACATGGTTCGGTCCAAAACTCATATGGTTCGGCCATTATTAAAACGACACAAACATAACTCGATTCATTATTACATCTTACATATCCAACTCTTAATTAGTCACTAGGTTAACTTAGTTAGGGTTTCTCTTGTTTCGGTTCACACCTCTCGGCCACAAAAGAAAAGAAACAAAACGCGACGAAACAAAATACAACTTGACATATACATGCAAAGTACGTTAAAGGAAGACAAATAAACGATATACCTTCACTTGATTGAGCAAAATCAACACCAAGGGTGTTTGTCTATGCTCGGCCGAATAGGGAGAAAAAGAAAAAGAAAAGCAAAATAACTAGGGTTCCAAACTTATGATTATGTATGGTATATATAGTTGTAGTATTTGAGTTAAACTAGGAAAGTAATTGGGTTTGGGTTTTGGGTCCAACCGAATCACCATCACCACGCCACCATTGGGCTTCGGCCCTTGGCTCACGAACACAAAAATCACGGCCCAAATCATTTACGAAACTTTAATTCTTCGTCGTACCAAAATCAATTACGTAATATATTTTAGTTAGGGTTTTTAAATATTCGCAAGTTAATCTTTTAATTTCTTTAAGTGTTATTAATATATTTTACGTATTTTATAATTTTTAATTCCAAGGGTATTTTAGTCTTTATTCAGATTTTATATTTTCAGGTTTTACATATTGTAAGGAAGTGCACATCTCCAAAACGCCCTCAAAATGCAGAGTATTTCAGGGACAAGATGCTGATGGTGAAAGCTCAGGGCAATGGAGCGGGTTTGGATGAAGAAGAGTTGTTGTTTCTTGCTGAGGGTAATGCCAAAACATATGATGCTGATGTGGATGAGCAGCCAATTCAGGAAATAGGTCACAATCATCAAAATGCCTTTCAAGTTGCTGACTGTGATGCATTTGACTCTGATGTCGATGATGAACCTACTGCCCAGACAATCTTCATGGCTAGCATTTCACCAATGGTCTCTCCAAAGGTCTCATCACCACAACAGACTAGTCCATCCAAAGATTCAATCATTTCAGAGGTATTAAAATTATACGATGAAGTTGATGAGCAAAAGATGCATAACAAAGTACAATCACATGAAACTAATGAATCATATATAGATAATGTGGGTAATAGTAATATTTTCCCATATGATCAATATGTGATACGAAGTGAAAGTGAGATCGTACCAAGTGATGCATCTTCTGCAGTCAATGATGACTATGTTTTTGATGAATACACTGCATGTGCCCCTGATGATTCTGTTATCTCTGAACTAAATACCTATAAAGAACAAGTTGCCATTTATGAACAACGTGTTAAGTTTGAGCTAACTACCCGTGAGCAGGAAATGGATGACCAAATGCGTACAATTATTAGAAAAAGTAATTTTAGGGAAGAAATATTAAAACAAGAGCTAGATTCCTTAAAAGACAAACTAAACAAAACTGTTAAGCAAAAGCAAGAACTTCAAGAAAATGTTAAAGTGCTTAAACAGGAATTTAATGCTAAGGAATCAAAACTTTTAACTGATTTTTCCAACCTGAGAACTTTGAAAAACAAGCTTGAAAATAAGTTATACGTACAAGGGAATACCATTCAGACTGCTCACATGATCACTAAGCACAGAGTCTTAACCGATAAGCATAGTATTCCCCTAGTAGAGGAGCCAAATCCCGAGTACTATAAAAAGGCTAAAGCTTTCCATACGATTGTATATGATGGTAATGAGATCCTCAAGCCTAGGCAAACACCATCATGTATTGGAAGCACGGAAGAGGATAGAAAATTAGAAGATGCCTCTAGGGAGAAAATTGATAAGAAGCTAAAAGATCCTCAGTGTAAAAAGCAAAACATAATGATCAAACCCCATGAATACACTAAAGAAAATTGGATTTCCCTGAACATGTTTAAGCCTCAAACTCAATAAACCCCGGAACAAGTTTTTTGGAAAAAGGACATAGATATGCAAAAAGCAAATGTACTTGTTGAAACAAACACTCCCCTTAGGAAAATGCCTCCAGCTACTGTGTATCCTCCGAATACACCAATGCATTTAGTTCCTAGAACCCTTCCCACTAAAGAAAGACCTTAATCAGCTTGTATGTTGTTTATCAATTATTCGTTGATTTTGAGAAGACATGTAAGAAAAGAATCACACCTACAGGGATAACTGAAGGGGAGAGGGGTTTTGAGAAAACTAAAGAATGTTATTTAACTGAAGTCATGCCTTTCTTTAAACAATTAAAAAATCAATTTGAGAGTCTTCAAAAGGGGATAGACTCAGAGATTAAAGAAATAGAAAAAGAATTTGATGCAATGATAGTTGAGGTCAATAATTATGAACGGGAACTCAAATATAATGAAATTGAAAGGAAGAATCTGCATATCTTAAATGAGAACTTGATATCGAGTTGTGTGGCTCAAGATGTGTTCTATACTGTTACTAAGTATTCTATTACAGCCTCTCAATTTCATGAATTATCTGTTGATTTGAAAGTTTCCCATGATCGTGTCATTGAGCTTGAAAACAAAAACTCAAAACTAAATGAGAAAATTAACCAGGATGATCACGATTATTTGGTAAAACACTTTTCTAAGCTGGAAGTTGAACATTTTAATTTGCAACTAAAATATCAACATCTCAAAGAAAATGTTAAAACATCAAACATCAAGATATCCTCGGATGTTCCAGAGTTTGATGCAGTTTTTGAAATAAACAAACGTGACGAACTGATTCGAGCTCACTGTAACACGATCAGAAAGTTGAAAACCCAGATTTCACAATTAAAGGGTGAAAAGAACAATGTGACTGGCTCCCAAATGCCTCCTCCTTTAGATTCTCAATTTTCTCAAAACTTTCATCTTCAAAACATCATTAACGTATTACAACAAGAAAATGAGAGTTTTCTAGAAGAAAATGAAAAGGTCAAACGACACTTCAAAGAGTTATACGATTCAATGAAAGTCACTCATGACAAAAACAATGAAAAAATAACTTCATTACAAAAGGAAATTGAGAATCTGAAGAGTCAGGTAAAAGGGAAAATGCCACTTGTCTTTAATGAGAATGTTGCATCAAAGGCATCTGTAGATTCTAAATATATTGTGACTGTTAAATACATTCCTCGTCATCTTAGAAACAATGATCTTGTGTTTCATGATTACTTTTATCATCTTAAGGATAGTCTAGAATGCCTTCGTGAGATTGTAGAAGAAGATCGCATAAATAAACCACTTGATAGTGAAGTTAGCTATGCTTGCTTATATGCCAAACGATCTCAGGAGCTTTTAGAATGTTTAAGAGCAACATGCCAAAATAGTCTAGAATGCCTTCGTGAGATTGTAGAAGAAGATCGCATAAATAAACCACTTGATAGTGAAGTTAGGTATGCTTGCTTATATGCCAAACGATCTCAGGAGCTTTTAGAATGTTTAAGAGCAACATGCCCAAGATCCTTTTGTAAGAATGATAAAGTTATTATGCCTTGCTATATGCCAATGTTAAGAAAGTGAACTTTAATGTGCATTCAAGTAGTTCAGATCCCAGCACTTCTAAACCTGAAATGCAAAAAGTAGCAAAACCAACTAATGTTCCCATTCCCTCTACAGGAGTAAAAAGTGACACCAAAGCAAGCAGGTCAAAGCCTCAAGGCAACACAAAGAATGATAGGACCTTGCAAGCTAGGAATGTTCAATGGAAGAGAGTAGAAGATCATCTTAGGAAGAATGAAACTATGTTGAATAAAACGAATCGTGTTGATTCTAGTGTTAGCTCTAAGCATGCTGTAATTAATGCGAATTCAACTACTTTTGGCAAAACATGTAATGATGATTGCTTGGTTTCTGTTGCTAATCATGTATGTGGTGTGAATGATTTGATTAATGCTGTTAAATACCCAGTTAAAATTGTAAATGCCAACAATCAAGTTAAGAAGGCTAGAAAGTAAAGGTGGAAGAAGGTTAGAAAACATTGGAAACCCACAGGATGAAAATTTAGTAATGCAGGTTATCAGTAGATACCTACTGGCCACAAATTTAATCTTAATGAGTTGTGCCCTAAATTATCTAAGTCAATGCCCATTAGGAGATGGATGCCTACCGGTAGAACTATTCCTTTAAGAAGTGAACATACTTTGAATAGGTCTACTGCGTACACTAGCACTGCATCTATAGAATGCCTTCGTGAGATTGTAGAAGAAGATCGCATAAATAAAACACTTGATAGTGAAGTTAGGTATGCTTGCTTATATGCCAAACGATCTCAGGAGCTTTTAGAATGTTTAAGAGCAACATGCCCAAGATCCTTTTGTAAGAATGATAAAGTTATTATGCCTTGCTCTATGCCCAATGTTAAGAAAGTGAACTTTAATGTGCATTCAAGTAGTTCAGATCCCAGCACTTCTAAACCTGAAATGCAAAAAGTAGCAAAACCAACTAATGTTCCCATTCTCTCTACAGGAGTAAAAAGTGACACCAAAGCAAGCAGGTCAAAGCCTCAAGGCAACACAAAGAATGATAGGACCTTGAAAGCTAGGAATGTTCAGTGGAAGAGAGTAGAAGATCACCTTAGGAAGAATGAAACTATGTTGAATAAAACGAATCGTGTTAATTCTAGTGTTAGCTCTAAGCATGTTGTAATTAATGCGAATTCTGCTACTTTTGGCAAAACATGTAATGATGATTGCTTGGTTTCTGTTACTAATAATGTATGTGGTGTGAATGATTTGATTAATGCTGTTAAATACCCAGTTAAAATTGTTAATGCCAACATTCAAGTTAAGAAGGCTAGAAAGCAAAGGTGGAAGAAGGTTAGAAAACATTGAAAACCCACAGGAAGAAAATTTAGTAATGTAGGTTATCAGTGGATACCTACTGGCCACAAATTTAATCTTAATGAGTTGTGCCCTAAATTATCTAAGTCAATGCCCATTAGGAGATGGATGCCTACCGGTAGAACTATTCCTTTAAGAAGTGAACATAATTTGAATAGGTCTACTGCGTACACTAGCACTGCATCTATCCCTAATGATTCCATTGATTCTGCTTCTGATGTGGGTGTTCCAATCACTGTTACTAACCAAATGGAACCCATTCTTGAATGGGGATCCCAATTATCCAGTTATCCATTCTTGTCTGTGTTCAACTGCAGGTCGTTCAAATCGTTCTGTGGTACTTGGACTCAGGCTGTTCCAAGCATATGACTGGAGACAACTCGCGGCTCATGAACTTCGTGAGTAAATTTATTGGGACTTTTAGATTCGGGAACGACCATTTTGGTGCAATTATGGGTTATGGAGATTATGTTGTTGGTGATAGTGTAATCTCTAGGGTATATTATGTTGAAGGTCTTGGTCATAACATGTTTTCTGTTGGTCAATTCTGTGACTCCAATCTAGAGGTGGATTTTAGAAAACATACTTGTTTCGTCAGAGAACTTGATGGTGTGGAACTTTTAAAAGGAACACGTGGTACAAACCTATACACCATCTCTATCGAAGATATGATGAAGTCTTCTCCAATCTGCGTGTTGTCAAAGGCTTCGAAAACAAAGTCATGGTTATGGCATCGTCGTCTCAATCACTTGAACTTCGCCACCATTAATGATCTTTCCAGAAAGGACCTAGTAAGAGGCTTACCCAGATTAAAGTATGAAAAGGATCATCTTTGTTCAGCATGCCAATTGGGAAAAAGCAGGAAATATGCCTACAAACCCAAACCCGCAAACTCAGTTATGGAAGTTCTTCATACTCTTTATATGGATTTGTGCGGACCTATAAGAGTGCAAACAATTAACGGGAAGAAATATGTGTTAGTCGTGGTTGATGACTACTCTCGATTCACTTGGGTTAAGTTCTTGAGGACAAAGGATGAAACTCCAGATGTCATCATTAAACTTATCAAACAGCTGCAGGTTCGACTTAACAAGACTGTTAGAATCATCCGAACAGACAATGGAACTGAGTTTGTTAATAAAGAACTTAGTGAGTTTTATGAAAGTGTTGGAATCAGCCATCAAAGAAGTGTTCCACAAACTCCTCAACAGAACGGTGTAGTTGAAAGACGAAATTGAACTCTTGAGGAAGCCGCAAGAACAATGCTGATTTATTCAAAGGTTCTAACATTTCTCTGGGTTGAAGCCATTGCCACTGCATGCTACACCCAAAATCGATCCCTAATTCACACAACTCATGAAAAAACTCCATATGAAGTTGTCCACAATCGAAAACCTGATCTATCCTTCCTTCGTGTGTTTGGTGCTTTGTGTTATCCAACTAATGAGGGTCAAGATTTAGGTAAACTGAAAGCTAAAGCGGACATTGGAATGTTTGTAGGATATGCACCAAACAGAAAAGGATACCGAATCTACAACAAAATAACCCGAAATATCATGGAAACAATTCACGTTACGTTCGACGAGCTGACCGGGCAAATGGCTCTAGGACAATCCAGTTCCGGACCCGCCTCTCAACTTTCATTAAGTAGTCCCATTAGTTTCTCTCTTGTACATAATCCCTCATCTGCAGTTCCATATGTACCACCTTCGGAAGAAGATGTGAAGAAATTGTTTAATCCAATGTTTGATGAATACTTTGAATCTCAGGACAACTCCTAATCCATCCAACACATTCAATCCATCCATCTCTATGTCGTTATCTCACGAAGTGCCTACTGCAGATCATTCTTCATCATCCTCAACTCTTCAATCTTCAAGCGTACATAATGGGAATGTTGCTGCAGTCACAGATGAAGAAAACCCTTTTGCCTCTCCAGAAGATGCACCGTTTGAAAATATTTTTGCCCCTGATCCATCATCAGAACCATCTTCATCAAGGGAAAACAACTCTGCTACCTCAGTTCTTCAACCACAACCACACGATCATCCGTTGGATAATATCATAGGGAATCCCTCTCGTCCGGTATCCACCCGTAAACAGCTTGCAACAGATGCCTTATGGTGCTTCTTCAATTCCATATTGTCAAAAGTCGAACCAAAAGATGTCAAAACCGCTATGTTAGAGGACAGTTGGTTCAATGCAATGCAGGAAGAAATTCATGAGTTTGACCGACTTGATGTTTGGGAATTAGTACCAGCTCCAGAGTGTGCTATGATCATTGCTCTCAAATGGATCTTCAAAGTGAAACTTGATGAGCATGGGGATGTATTAAAGAACAAGGCAAGACTTGTTGCAAAAGGATATTGTCAAGAGGAGGGTATTGACTTTGAGGAATCATTTGCTCCAGTTGCACGTATTAAGGCAATCAGAATCTTCTTAGCTAATGCTGCTAGTAAGAACATGGTGGTTTATCAAATGGATGTAAAGACTGCCTTTCTTTATGGAGATCTGAAAGAAATCGTGTACGTCAATCAACCAGAAGGTTTTGTGGATCCTGAACGTCCTACTCATGTCTATTGCTTAAAGAAGGCTCTCTATGGTCTGAAACAAGCTCCAAGGGCGTGGTATGATACTATGTCAAAGTTCCTCTTATCTACTGGATTCAACAAAGGAGCAGTGGATCCCACATTGTTCACCAGAAAGTTGGGCAAACACTTAATTCACGTTAAATCTATGTAGATGATATTATTTTTGCCTCGAACGACCCTACTGAATGTGACCGTTTTTCAAATGAAATAGGCTTCAAATTTCAAATGTCTATGATGGGACAAATGTCAATTTTCATGGGATTACAAATTTGACAAAGTCCCGGAGGCATTTTTATCAATCAATCTAAATATGCTAATAAAATTTTAAAGAAATTTGGATTTGACATCGTTGACACCCCCATGGTGGAGCGTGCCAAACTGGATGAGGACCACTCAGGGATCATGGTAGATCAAATGAAATATCGTAGTATGATTGGATCCCTGATGTACCTCACAGCCAGTAGACCTGATATTCTGTTCGCTGTATGCATGTGTGCTAGATAGCAGGCTAAGCCTACCAAAAAGCACCTTGAAGCGGTTAAACGGGTCTTTCGGTATCTCCAAGGTACCATCAACATGGGACTTTGGTATCCGAAGGACACCAACTTGTCACTAACAGCATATGCAGATGTAGACCATGCAGGGTGTCAAGATACACGTCGAAGCACATCAGGTGGTGCTCAATTCTTGGGAGAAAAACTTGTAAGCTGGTCTTCTAAGAAACAAATGAGTATGTCGATATCCTCTACAAAGGCTGAATACATCGCCATGTCATCTTGTTGTGCTCAAATCCTATGGATGAGATCCCAACTATCTGACTATGGCTTTGACTTTAACAAAATTCCTCTGTATTGTGATAACAAAAGTGCTATTGCTCTCTCCTGCAACAACGTTCAACATTCAAGAGCAAAGCACATCGACATTTGACATCATTTCATTCGGAAACAAGTGGAAAAAGGTGTGGTAGAACTCTACTTTGTGAGAACAGAATATCAGCTAGCAGACATCTTCACTAAAGCACTCCTCGAGAACGTTTCGAGTTTATTCTTCCACGTCTTGGACTCAAGAGTCTTCAACCTGAAACACTCAAACGTCTTCAAGAGGAAGAATAGGTGTAAAGGCATCTATTCATCTATTCTTTGTACATATTTTCGTCAAAAACAAAATACAAAAAAAAAAAAAAAAAAAAAAAAAAATTAAAAATCTGAAAAATTTTCAAAAAATTATTTTCATTTTTTTCTTGTTCTTTTTATTCGATTTCATCTACGGTCTTTGTGTTGTCATTCAAAGAGTGACACGGGTCTTTAGATAAAGTTCGAATGTACATAAATTGTTTTTAAAAAAATGATATGGAGAAAAAATGGTGGCTTACTGTTATTTCAGACAGTAACCTGTGTTTAAAAAGAAAGAACAGAGTCATGCTTTATCTAATTTTTAAAATCTCATGCTCTGATTCTAAAAATCAAATGTTTGTCGGCAAAAAGACAAATGTTTCCTTCACAAATATTTTTCCTTCTAAATATTCTTCTGAAAAATATTTATCATCTAATGAAAACAAATTGCTTTGAAAATAACTTGGACCATATTTTTGAAAATCATCTGGGCTTATTCTTTGACAAAATCTCTAACACTCAATCAACAACTCATATCATTGATTGAGGGGGAGAATGATTTCATTAACACAAAAAGTTATTTTTTAATCAATTGGCACGTACTCATGCAGGGTCTAAGTTTGAATAATCAAAATGAACATTGTTCTTTATCAAATGGATCTAGACCAAGGCTAATGTCATATTTTCAAAAGATACTCAAGCATGTTGAATCATTGGAGTTTAAAGTCTCAGATTTGATCCTTATCGGTTAAATGTTTTCATAAGCAAGTCACAACTCTCCTCACAAGCTTTCAAAAACAATTTAAATCAATAGAGATCACAAATCTCAAATTACTTGAAAATTGTGATCGGGGGAGAATTTGTGATTTAAATTGGATTTAAACTGATAACTCAATAAATGGTTGTGAAAAGTGTTTAACAAGGCGTCCCTTCTACATATGTCAAACGATTTCAAATTTTCCATGCATATGTTAAGGGGGAGCATCTTTCTTATACCATAAAGGGATAAAACGTGATGATTTGTCTCAAAGTGCAAGCTCCATCTAATATGTGATAAACTCTTTTTGAATCTCGAAGCACATATTGAGGAGGAGCATTTTAAAAGGAAAATAAACCTTCAAGGTACAAATATTCATATGTTTCAACATAATGTACCTTGATTGATTTTTTAATGGTTTCCATATGGCTATATGATCGTGAAAAGTGCTTCTAAGAACTCTTTCCTCTTTGTGCAAAACAATTTCAGAATTATATGCACATGTTGAGGGGGAGAAATTCTTTTGAAAACCACATCCTTTTCTAAAAATATCTTTAACTAAGTATGAAAAATACTAATTTTGATAGGGAAAGTGATGTTGATATCTTTTAGAAATTGTTGATCAAAGAATCAAATTTTTCGTTCTTAAATCTGAGATTTTCAAGTCCTCTTGCCTTCATGTGCTAAAACCAGTTCAAATATATATGATGCACATGTTGAGGGGGAGCCTTTTCTAAAAATATCATAAACAATTCAGGTACAAAATGTTTTGATCATATATCACAAGTACTTGGATTGATTTTCAAATTGTTTTCAATTGGTTCCAATGGAAGAAGAACAATACCAAAAGACTGACCAAATTTACTTTATGTATGGAGTTATAAGGATGGTTAGGTTAGGTATTCGTTCCTACGATCCCGCCAGTGCCGGAGGGATCTACCCAGGGACAATCCACTAGATAGTGTAGAACTCCTTAGGTGTGATGAAAAAAAGGAGATAAATGAGAAAGGGGAAGAGTGCGGACTGAGACAGAGCTAGTACTGGAATAAACCCAACAAGGTTCTAGTTATGAAGTCTCGGTAAGCACTGGAGGGGTTGAAGAATGAAAAAGAAATGAAATGAGAAAAGGGTGAAAAGAAATAGCCCTCCAATAATTAAACCTTAGGGCAGTAACCGGGTTCAATTCATATGCTACTGGTGGTTACCAAGGTAACACTGGTATTGAAGACAAGACGTCATGGACCCAGTGACGCACTGCACTAAACTTCCTAAGCTACTCAAGTTCCTCTTAAAAGGACTTGTTTCATTCTTACGGGGAACCTACATTATCTATCGACTTTCTTTTAGAGATTGTTGATATTGAAGAAGGAGACCCTCTCCCTAGTCTCCGGCATAGGAACCAAATGTGCACAATTGAGTCTAGAGCCACGAGATCATCAATAAATCTCATTGGGACACTTTCAATGAAGACTCTCTGTTTCACACAATGTGGAAAGAGAGAATATATTTTAAGAGTCCTACGTATTATCCTTGTGGTATTGCCAGAACATCTGAGTGATATGCAAACATATTCACAATGAAGATGGAAAGTCTTCTAGAGCCAACATCAAACAAGCTCTTGGTAGGTGGCATGTGATATCTATCCAATAGATCAACCATGTGACAACTGAACAGAAACAATGGGGCGATTCAAAATTATGATTCAATCCTGGTTCAGGTAATGGATTGACGGATACCTTTGAAAAACCAGTCGTTGTGCGCAAAAATCATTTTTCTATGACACATCGACTGTATATCACATTTTCAAATATCAAAAGGTGTTTATGATTGAAAATTGATTTTTCATATAAAACCTTCGTTGTATTGCGAAAATTCTTTCTGATATGCAATACACGATTGTTGTTCAAATCATTTTTAATCAATCAGTAAATCTCAATTTGCTAATTCACTCACTCCGTGTTGTCTTCTTTGAGACGTTCCGGTTTGAGAATGGCTAGAGCAGCTGCGAAACCCTGTCAAGGAGATTCTTAGGAATTCTACCTGATCACAGACAGTAATTGCACTGATAAACGGGGAACCATGAGCCGTGTACCTCAATTCACCGAAAGTGATCAAAGACACTTTCTTGCAATTTTATTGCTAACTGTTGTATGCAGGAACACCCCGACGAATGCAGCTTTTCACAATTGAGGTGTCAATCTATTGCCGCATGCTCACACAACACATTCACATTGATGTGCTCCGGTTGGTGCAAGTTTTAAAAATTTATAATCACGAATTAACCGTATAACCTTTTAACACATACGAGCAAGTATACTCGTCCGCAATAGTAACGTTTTGGTAAGTCGAGATCGTCCCAAGGGATTTTTGTTTTGAAATAGATTTTATTAAAAAGTTTCTAACAAGAAAGCTTGTCAAGGCTCTCTCGAATAAGTGTTCTAGTGAAAATACGAATCAATAATAAAAATATATACTTGTGTGAAGTCTCATAATCAACCATAGATAATGTTCATAAAGGTTTGGTGTATACTCTTATTATGATGCACAAATCATAAGCAAATGATTCCCCAACCATGGTATTTGTTTGTAAAAATCATTCTAAGAACAAAAACATTTAGGTAATCCTTTCGGTCCTTATCCCAATGATTATCCTATAAAAATTCCATTTGTTTGCAACATGCTCTCATTAAATTTGTTCTTACGAATCTTTCGACCCTTCGTGATGAAAACGTTCCTAGTCTTGTTTTAATAAGCAAAACATGGTGGATGTCAATCACCATATCCCCATACTAGTTTGTCACAACACTTTTTGGAATAAAACACAAGAGAAATCCTTTCGGTCCTTTTTCTTAAAACATGTTTTATTGACAAATCAATCCAAGACTAGTATTTTTCCAACAAACTCATTTAAACAAGATCATATATACATGCATCACATTTTGAGAACATTATTATGATTAATCACATTCCAACACACAAGTATAACACAAACTACTCCATGAAAACAATCATATCTAAACACAAGTCATAA
>BPTQ01000001.1:28050301-28200709 GCA_019973895.1 Chrysanthemum seticuspe
TCTACCAAACCCGGAAAGTGTCAATTCCTCTGGTTAAATTTTCTATTTTGGCAGTGGTATTAACTGTCTCAACCGTTCCTTAGGTGCCACTCGTATGTCGCAGATGTGGGAAAGCTACTTCCCTTTTGTTTCCCACTTCTCTCGCCATTGTGTCATTGCATCCTCGTACTGATGCTCAGATCGATGTTCTGAGAATTTATTTCTTTTCGCGAAGCCCCCTCCGTTGGGTACGAATTAACAAACGAACAATCACAGTATATAGAAAATAATTAACAAATAGGAGTACAAATTTAAACATTTTCACGAAATAAAACAAAAATTGGGGCAGAATTAACGTATATTTCCATAAAATGTATTCCCTATTCACATCCCTCCTAATGTGTGCAAAAGTTTTCTTTGCATTTGTACTCTTATTGTTAATTGATTTTCTATACATACAAACAAACACGCTCAGTTTACGAACATAGCTCAGTATTACCTACAAAAACGTCTTTAAAAAGGTCTAAGATTTCTACATTTAAAAGGTCTTAAAAAGGTCTTTTAGCGTCTTGTCAAAAACAGTCCTATTGGACTGCCACAGTCCTAACGTTGGACTACCGCAGTCCATCCTCATTTTTGTAGTCTAGTGAAAAAGAGCAAAAGACTCGATAAATATTTAAAAACCTTAAAGGGTCCAGAATTAAAAGAATCTTTAAGACATCGGAATGCATCACAAAACAAGTTCTAGAATCTAATATACTACCGGTTCACACTCTAAGCATTGAAGATGAATGCTTTTAATTCCTACTAATCTAAGGGCGATCCTCACATTTTGGGTGGAATTTGGGTGGTAAAGGGTTTTTGTGCTAGTCATGCAACTTCCTATCTGTGAGACGCTTTTGTTAAGACTAATGGCCCACTCCTACATGTCATGAAAAATTTTAAATTTGGTGCCAAAATTACCCTAACCGACATTTTCTCATGGTTTATTACAAAAGTGCAATTGGACAAAGCAAATAATCAAGGATAAGCATAGTTTCAAAGTTCCCGTTTTATTTTCCCTCCCTACACTTAAACTGAACATTGTCCCCAATGTTCCCCGAAAGTATCAAAGTTATGATAAAAGAAGGTAATCAAAAACGAAAGAAACTAATACTCCCCTGATTAGCTCGGTAGGATCCTGTGTAAAGTGGTGGTTAAATCCTTTCCAAGAAGAATTATTGCGTGAAAAGCTCCTTCCAATCTTGTGTAACTTCTTCTTGACAAACTAAACCTGCACACTTGAACAAAACAAACGAAACCTTCGCGCAAAATCGGCGGTAATAATATATATAAGACTCTATTTAAACTAGGATATAATGCTTGTGGAATGGGTGTTTACAGAATTTCTAAGAAAATTAAGACCTGGGAAATTCCAAAAATTTATAAATAGCTCAGAAAACGAGAAAAAGTGATCTGATGTTTTTACTCCTACCTGACGCCATCAGGTTGCAATCCTGACACCGTCAGGTTATCCTGACAAAAACTGTTCTGCGATTTTCTGGAAAAATTCTGGAAAATTTACATCTTTAGAATCTGGAAAAATTTCTGCAAAAACATCCATTATGACTCGATACAAGCATTTGACTCGCACAAACAAACATACATATCTTTTAGTTAATTGTTATTCTCATGTTTACGTTTCTTTTGAAAACGTGTGTAATCCTCCCTACACTTATCCCTTATGTAAAATACCTTTATATGCAATTAAGACGGGGTTAAAAACAAAATAAAGCACTTTTACAAATTTAAACATGAGGATAAACAATTAATAAAAGATATATGACACTAACAAGCAAACAATTAAGCATGGGTTGCCTCCCCCGAAGCGCTTTTCTTTATTTAAGAGTCTTGTAGCTAGACTCGTAGTCATGCTCCTACGTTACTGTGTTACCGCTCTCTTCACCCTTTGTTTTCCCTTCATCGAAAGGGTGTAGACGCTGTATGCTCACCGTGGATTCCTTGCCAACTCTGTCAATTATGGTGACGGTTTTATCTTTTAAATTGGTCTCCTTAACTGTGAAAGGCCCAAACCATCTTGGTTTGTTTCTTCCTCGTAATGCCCTTATCCGAGATCTATACAAGAGCACTTTTTCTCCCTTTAAAAATTCCTTAGGGTCCTTTTGTACCTTAGGTATTGAGGTGGGATTGCTTCCTAACTTTTTATTGGGTTTCCACAACGTCGCATTCAATCCTTGAACCATAAAGTCTCTAAGCCCTTTTTCCCAGTCATTCATCTTCTTCTTAACATTGTTGCTCGGGGCTTTTCGATTTCCACCCGTAATCATTTCCATGATCTTAAGAGGGTATCTTGGGATGATGGGTATCCTAGCGTACCCCTTCTCGCTTTTGAGTATCATGATGCCTTCTCCGCATTTGATGGTTGCCTTGACGGTGGCCAGGAACGGTGTCCCAAGAATGAGGGGTACATTTTTATCTTCCTCAACATCAATGATCACGAAATCCACCGGATAAACGATGTTAGCCACCTCAATTAGAACATCTACAGCGATTCCTACGGGGTGGACATAAGTATGATTAGCAAAGGAAAGTCTAAGGTCGGTCTTGGCTGGTTTCTCCTTAGTTAACTTATTATAGATTGACAATGGCATTATGTTCACATCAGTCCCTTGATCGGCCAAGGCATTTATATTATCAATGTCACCGATGCTAACTGGTATCACGAAATTCCCTGTGGTGTCTCGTTTTCTTGTTAACGATTTTTTTTATAACCAACTCATACAGAGGTTCCATAGGTAAGGCGTCATATTCTTCTTCCGTCATTTTTCCTTCAAGAGCTTCCCTAAGAACTTCATTGTACCTAAAGTTGTTTACTTGGTTTGCAATGGTTTTCTTGTTAATTTCGTGCTTAAGGTAGTACTCAATGGTCTCAGGTTCATCATTAGGCACAGACTCCTCCTTCTTGCTTTCCTTAGTTTTCCACATCTCAACCCTTGCATTCTCGGGCATAATGGAAACGGCGTTAACAAATGAAGTGGGAGGGCAATCGTTGCTTCTTACGAGCACCTTTTCGGGAACTTTTGTTTTGGTAAATTCAATTACCAAATTCATCATTTCTGTCATTTTTGCTTGCATTTCCTCTCTCTGCCTATAAACCTCCTCTTCAAATCTGGCTAATCTCTCCGTATGAGCTGCCATGTACTCCCTCATTTGATCCTTGAAGCATGGTGAAAGTGGTATTGGGGAAGTAGAATGGAAGCACCTTTCGGAACTTGGGTTTTACTCATGACTTGGGGACTCCGAAGAAGGTGTGGGGTGGTTGCTGGAGTTGGCGGATTTGACAGCTTCTCGAGGAATTTGTACGGGGGCTCTTTTCTGCCTTTCCATAAGATAATCAATTCCTCTCTCAATGGCACTCAATTGCTCCTCGAGGGTATCGAAGGATTCAGAAGGAGTTGATATGGCATTAACCACGTTAATCGGAGTTTCGGGAGATTCATTCCAATCTTCGTAGCTTTGATCGGCAAGCTCCTCTATAATATCCCAAGATTTCTCTGCGTTAAAGTCGCTGAGCCTTCCACCGGCGGCTCGATCAATGGATCGTCGAGTGATGAAATCGGTATGATCATAGAAGATTTGGATTTGAAGCCAAATATCAATGCCATGGTGAGGGAGTCTACGGAGTAGTTCCTTGAATCGAGTCCACGCTTTGTAGAGAGATTCACCTTGGAGTTGCTGAAACGTCAAGATGTCTCGCCTAAGTTTAGTGGTTCTCCCCGGTGGGAAAAATTGAGCAAGGAAGCGAAAGGTAAGATCATCCCAACTTGAGATGGAGCCGGCGGGAAGTCGCTCAAGCCAATTACTAGCTTGGTCCCGTAGAGAGAATTGGAAGAGACGCAGGCGCGTGGTCTCCCGAGTAGTAGCATCAAGGTCGATGGAATCGACAATTTTGAGGAAATCCCTCAGATGCTGATTTGGATCTTCGGAACGAAGTCCATGGAATGCACATCCGTTTTGCACCAACCGGATGGTATCGGATCGCAGGGCCGTAGTTTGGGCTTGGTCGGGAAGCTCAATGGTGTTCCTATATCCTAGGTGGCTTGGTCTTGAGTATTCTCCAAAAGTACGGGCTCTTGGCGGGTCATTTGGTGGTGGGTTGATGAGTGGTGGTTGGTTATTACCTTTCATGATGAAAAGTGATGGGGTTACGAACAAAGGTCATGAAGAAGGGGGATAGACTAAGAGGAAGCTAAAAATGAGAAAAAATTTACTTGATAGGAATCAAGCAAAGAACCTAAACGAGGTGGACTACTAACTAGCTATTCTATTCCCCGGCAGCGGCGCCAAAAACTTGATAACGCTTACGCAGCGCGTTCGGGGTCAAATGAACTTCCTTTTCATCGAGCAAGTTTTTCAACACCCTAGGCAGTGAACCTAATCGTTGTAGTGTAGTATTAGGGTAAGCCACGGGTATTGATATCGTTCTCTAGGGGAATAGGAATGCTAGTGAGAAGTTACTACGCTAAGGTTAAGGTTGAGGAAGATTATTTTTTATCTTTTTTATGTTTTTTAGGAAATTGAAAGGTACGAATCTCGGGCATTGGATTTGGGGGTTTGGTATTTCTACCGATTACTCTACTATTTTCTAATTATCTAAACTAAGGTGGTGGTAGTCTATGTCTAATTAATGTGTGCTCGTATGATAGTTTAAAGATGTGTTTACTTAAGTTTTACTACTCCTTAATTATCTCCTATTGATGGTTGAGTTGTCACGTCCTTATTCTTAGTTGCGTTGTGTGTCTAAAGTTGTAGGGTATGCGTTTCTCCCTAACTCTTTGAACTTACCAAAGGGTCTCGTCTACAAAACCCACTAGGGATAATAAACTCTTACTCTAAGGCACTCGTTGGATGGTTTAGCTTACAACTACTCAGGTAATTATATTCTAAGGTTCACAAAGATGAATCAAGCATGAAGTACACAACGAATGACCTATCGCATTACTAGATCATTAATCAACTAAGATAAGAAACAACCAATCAATATTCAATAATTAAGTTTCACACTCCCTAAGCAAACACACAAATAAATTAGCCGGACATGGAGAACATGCAAGCATACACACAAATAATCAAAGACATAATTGAATTGATGAAGTAAATACTTATCTTGATGTAAGATAGGGTTTGGAACCCTAAAATACTGTACAAGACACCCTTGGTTCGGTTTTAGGTTTTCACTCCAAAAAGACTCTCTAAAACTGAAAAATTCGGATTCTATATATAATATTACATATGCGACGGCGTCACTTTATGTTTTGTGACACCGTCGTGTCGCCGTCATTAGGGTTTCGTCTTGGCCACGTTAACCTTGCGACGGCGTCACCTTATGTCTGTGACGCCGTCCTCTTCAGCTTCTGACGTCGTCTGGGTCGCATCTAGGCCGTCTGAGTTGCGACGGTCTACTCCTTTAAAGCCCGACGCCGTCCTTCAATACAAGCCATTTTCTCTTCTGAGTCGTCACAAATTCCTCCGACGGCGTCGCAGTTAAGCAGTGACGCCGTCGCCTTCTGTTTTCAGCAGCTTTGAGTGTCTTGATTCTGACTTTGGCCATTTTCTTTGTATATTCGCGCCTTTTCGTCCAAATAAGTGTCATTCCAGCATTTTGCCTTCAAGAGACCTAAAAAGTGAAAAGGAACGATATTAAGCAATAACCGATACAAAAGTGATCAAATAAGGGCTTAAACGACCCCTCAAAATGGTACCTTTTAAAACCTTATCACATACCCTATGACCTTAAAAGACACAACGCGTTAATAATAAGGACGTGACAATTCAACCATCAATAAAAGATCATCATACGAGCACACATCAAATAAACATAACTACCCGTAGTAATAGATAATTAGAATAGTAGAGTAATCGGAAGAGAATACCACCCCCCAAACCAATTGCCCCGATATTTTACCCTTAGCTTTCTAAAAAAACATATAAAAGATAAAAAAAGAATCATCCTCAACCCCACCTTAGCGTAATACACTTCTTGCTAGCATTCCTATTCCCTTAGAGAACGATATCAATACCCGAGGCTTACCCAATACTACACTACAACGACTAGGTTCACTGCCTAAGGTGTTGAAAAACTTGCTCGACAAAAAGAAAGTTCCTTTGACCCCGAACGCGCTTCGTACGCGTATCAATGTGTTTAACATATTAAAGTACACAATAATACGGGCAATCTCAGAATATTTAAAAAAAAATTATAGTTTTAGCAATATGACATAAAGTTGAGTCAAGTTATAAATAAATGACATATTGGCGTTAGTTACGCATATATATCTCTTCATATATTCTTAACTCATATCTCTTTTGGTCATTTACGAACATAACCTAAATTAAATACTTGAATTAATCAACTTATTAAATATAAGCTAACACAGATGCTTATCATAGGCTTATAAGTTTATGTTATATAAGTCATAAGCCGTTTATATAAGATAGAAAGGTACCCGCGCAATGCGACGGTGGGTACCTGGTGACTATTTTTGTGGCGAGCAAATATTTTTCAGGGGTCCGGTGGTGGAGGGGTCTTGTGGTGGCGGCAATGACGGTGGTAGCGAAAGTAAGTGAGCCGAGGAAGAACATGTCAGTGGTTGTGTGTGTTTTTTATGTGTTTGGTGTGTGATAGACTTAGCGGGATTGGGTTTGTTGTTGTTGTTGTTGTTGTTGGTGTGTGATAGACTTATGTGCAATATGTATACTTAAGGTTGGGGCAATGCTCGATTTTAATGGGCTTTTACAAGTTTTTAATGGGTTGTTACAAGTCTTCATATGGTTTAAATAAGATGCATCAGTATTGGAGGATGTTATAAATGAGAATTTAAGACATTAATTATGTGTTTGATGAATTTTTATGCTTAGCAAAAGTAAATTCCTTTTTATAAAAATGTTTTTGGTCTTAAAAATTTTAAGACTACTATATTTAGATATAAAGGAGTAAAGATAAGCATAACTAATTTATAAGGCTAGCCAAACACCTCTTAAATTGACATTATTGATGGTTCATGATAACTAATTTCAAAACATAATTTAGAGGTTGGTTTGAAGTAAAAGTGACAAGTTGAAGGTAATTATGAGAAAAGCTTTTCCTTTAGATTTATTTAACAACAAAAGTATACTCAAAGTACAAAGTCACACCGTCTCAGGTGATACTGATTTAAGGGACTATTATATTCAATTTTGAATCCTAGCATTTCTTATTTATTTTTTGGTAAAACAAGCAAGTGAGTTTAAGAAACATATACAAATAACCTCAAGCCTACACATTATTTAAGAAGGATAATAGGATTTTGCTATAAAGAGTTATATTTAATAGTTAAAATCATGAAATGAGTAGTGATATATTTAGTTTGTTGGGCTAAGTTAAGGTGAGCGGTTGTACAAACAATTTTTGCATGTCAAAATTAGAAAGTATTTTCTTTTTATATAAACTCAAGCGAGTATTAAAGTTTTAGGTTTTGCTAAAGACAACTATAAAGATTGTGGTTAAGAGACATTATTTTGTTACAATTGTTTGTAAGATTACAATTCAACCGATCATGATCAAGTGTCAGTTGTGTACGTATTCACTATTTTCTGAATTGTCTTCACTGTTTTCAGGAGTATCATCCAATCAGAAGCATTCATATATGTAGTATTGTAATAAGAAAAGATTGCTTAACCACAAGTATTAAAACTGTTGTTAGCAAAACCTTAAATTTTTTGAGAAAAGTGATAATTTACAATAAAATTGGAAAAAGTAGCAACGTTGTAGAATAAAAGGAGTACAAGTCACACATTAGCACTACAATTAGCTAGCAATAATTGTTCTGAAAAAAAGATGTAATTTATGTCAATTCATAATCTTTACTACTATCTGTCTCTTGTCCTCGTTTTTTATAGGTCTATAGTGTATGTCCAACCTTTAACTTATTAAGCTTACAAACTTATATGCATCGACATATAAATTGCAAAAAGGATACAATAGCTAAATGACTGATGAAATCGCGAAATGTAAGAGTATCTTATAAAGAGGATCGTTTGATACGAATTAGTTTAATTAGGAATGTTATAATGAAGGATGCACGAGGTTTGATTTTCTGAACAATTGGTTTTGGTTACAATATTAATCGACTATGCAATAGTTGGTGATGGTATTCGTTCGTAGGTATAAATGGAAAATTACTTAAGTTTCAATGCTATGTTCTAATCCCTTATGCATCCATACTTATCGTTCGTGTTTATTACTCCGTAGTATGCATAATGGTTACTAATTCAATCGTCGGAGCTTCATATCTACGGTCTTCTACAATTCTACAAAGTTGATAACGAGTTTTCTTTTGCATTTAGGGTCAGTTGATGAAGCACCACCTACATATCTAGGAAATATATATATATATATAGAGAGTTAAGATCAAATAAGAATATTACTTAAAATAAGAAGGAATAAGAAGAACTATAACCGCAAATCCGAGATGCACCGATCTAAATTAGATGCATCCCTATAATGTTAGATGCATTATAACGCACCATAGTGTGTTTTCTAGCTTTCATGTATATATATATGTATATCTATATATATATATATGTATATATATATATATATATATATATATATGTATATATATATATGTATATATATATATGTATATATATGTATATGTATATATATATATATGTGTGTGTGTGTGTGTGTGTGCGTGTGTTAGAAAGTCAACAATTATTATAAAAGCCACAGAAATGGATTTTATAATAATTGTTGTCTTTCTAAAAAAGAATATTTCCTAGATACATAGGTGCATGATAAAGATAAGTTATTGATATCCCTAAAATGATCGTAATACTCTCTCTTAATAAAAGTTTTATTTTTAGTTTTTTTTATATTATAAAACTACGAAAAAGAAAGTACGAAACATAAAGTTTGACAACATATACGGAATATAAACTGAGTACCAAATAATAATTAACTAAATCTGATGTTCGTTTGATTAAAACATCAAGAATGTTCAATCAAATCAAGTGTGTTTGTAACACTTTAATTTAAATTTATTCATTGGTGTTCTTATAAAAGGCAATCCTAAGATTATGGGATAAGAAAATAGAAACAAAAAGGATACTGAAAGATTATGAAAGTTCTAATTGGCCATAAACGTGATGTATGTCAAGTACCAAATCTTACTCAACTTCCAATGTAAATCTTTGATTATATGCTCTTGTCTCTCACTTTTGTGCATGTTTTTTTAAAGATTATAAACCCACCAAAAAAATCTTTTTAAAAGAAGAGACCAACTAAGCCAGGTAAACCATGTGAGAAGACTGCTTTAATCCTAATACAAAAAACAACGTAACTAGTTCAATCTGCATTGTGATTTGCACCATCAAATAATGTATGTACATTACACTGACTGAGCTAGTAAGATGACTAATGCGTGTTGAGTTCCCCTTAATCTACTCACTTCATTTATTAGTTATTTAGATTACAAGCCGTTTTTCTACTAGTTTTTACATCCAGCCCCTTATTCTATAAGCACCCCCTTATTCTATAAACATGCCTACAAAATTTATAAATGAATAACTTAAACAACACAAGACAACACTATAGATTAATGTTTGAAGCGATATTTATCACTATGACTTTTTGCTTTAAGCACAATCAACCCCCTTAACTAAAAATCCTTGCCCCGCCCCTGTTTGTACATTCCATCTTTTAATCAACATTTTGGTTCGAAAGAACACATTTTGAATTCTCAATGAAAGTTAATAAGAAAAAGAAGAATAGGAAGGTCTTTTCTAGATAAAAGTAAAACATACTTATTAGTTTACACAAACTATAAAACTATAACTACACAGTTATTAAACCATTTAAGATATCGTACATTTGAGTTAAAACTTACCCTCCATGAGTAACCTGAAAAAGGAAAAATCTCGTATGTTTATGTGAACAATTACAATCTTGATGAAACATTTTATAAGAGAAAAAGAAATTCGAGATTAATTATCAATATTTGACTCGATCGATGGCACTTATACATATTGTGTAATCAAATGTGTATATATGTATGTATGCATACATTGCTTTTTAGTTTCCTTTAGAAAGAATATGCATTGGGACTAAAGCTTGTTTGAATGCAATGAAATGTGAATAGTAGTGATCAATAACTTGTTACAAAAACTCTCTTTGGTTGTGTAAGCTTTTTAGCTTTAAAGATCAAGCATCAAACTTTATGGCTTTATGCTATACTTGTGACGGATGCCTAAAGGCCCATAGGCTAATACCTACAATAACAACACTATGCAACAAGCCCATTTCGTATATTGTACCTTAACCTAACATCAAGCTACACAACCTAACATATTCCTTTAGCATCTATAAAAGTTAGAACTTGGTTTATTACTATTGAGTATGTACTTTTTTCCCATATCATGGATGAAACTTTATTGGTATTAGTATAATTTTTTAGATTGTAGGATTACTTAAGCTTGTAATCTATAGTTTATAAAGTGTATCATAAAATATTAGAGAATGTGTAAATAGAAGGTATCAAAATGTTTTACTTCCCTGGTTTACTAGATTTAACATATGGGTTTTTGAGTTTGATGAGTGTTTGTTTGCATGACATATCGAAGATACAAAGATGTTCGTTGTAGTTTAGTTTTCGGAACTGCAGTATTACTTGGACAATACAGAATAAGGCAATATATGAGTATGCAATAGTTGAACAAAAATTTCAACAATGTGATACCTCCTCAAAGTTAAAAGCAAAAGACACCCCGTAATATATGTTCATTAAGAACATACAAGTATAAGGATACATCTATGTATAAAGAATATTTGCAACGATTTACATATACCAAAACTTTAGTGATAAGTTGCGGTATTATTTTCAAATGGTGATTGGAATGTCATATGAAACTAGTTGTATCAGAAACCGTTTGAAAGCCATACTTTAGAAGAATTAGAAAGCGTTGATAACAAGAAATTAACGAGGTCGCTCAAAAGCATACCCCTACAACAAATTATGACATAGTTTCAACCACTTGGGCTGACCTTAGAGCACAAGGTATGCAAGGAAACACGTTATTAGTATGTCACCTCAACGTCACACCATACACTTCTCAATAACACATCAATAACTCAAACAACACTCCCTCATAACATATCACTAACATCACCTGTAGGTCCCGCAAAATACCCCAGCAAATATAATACTCACTCGCAATAAAAAAAAAAAAAAAAAAAAAAAAAAAAAAAAAAAAAAAAAAAAAAACGCACGCACACACAAAAAGATGCATTTGACGTGAGTTAGTGCATTGGCTCAACACACAAAAGGGTGCATTTGGTATAAGTTTGGCATGTTAGCCGGTAAGATTGGTACACCAATGGCTCACCAATGAGCCCCTATACCTTGTGCTCTTAGGCGGTAGAGCACCTAGATGCAATGGTGCTCACCAACCTAGGCCATGGACCCTCTTGATCATCATTGACCCTGTCCAAGTGTCCAAGTAAGTGATTATTCTGTTTGCATTCTTCCCTATTTATAGATGATACCAAATCTAATCTCACCTTCCAACCGATGTGGGACAAAATCCTTTAAAACATACATATACAATAGTATAAGACTTGGCGACTGCATGGGTTGAGTATGTGAAAAGTAAATCGGCTGTTTGTTAGCACATCAGAACCAGAACCAAACATATAAGTTTCACGTTATACACTAATCCATTATTAAACAATTAGCCCATTTGTAAAAACGTTTGATAAGCACAGTTTAGGTGAATTAGAAAACGTTTGATACTATTAATTAACGGGGCCGCGCGAACGCATGCCCCTACAACAAATTATGACATAGGTTCAACCACTTGGGCTGACCTTAGGCGGCACCGCACCAAAGTGCAATGGTGCTCACCAACCTAGGCCATGGACCTTCTTGATCGCCCATTGACCCTGTCCAGGTAAGTGGTTATTCGATTAGCATCGTTCCCTATTTATAGATAATATCATATCTAATAATCACCTTCCAAACCGATGTGGGACAATATTCTTTGAAACAAACCTACCTAATAGCAACAGATGTGGGACAAAATTCCAAAACAGGTGTTGTTTAGGATCAGAGCTGGAACCAAACAGATTGCGTTTTACATTTCATACTAATCCCTTGTCACATTTAAACATTTTTCTATCAACAAAGTGTTACATCATTTGAATGTACAGTTATAATTCTGTGATAAAATTCTGCTTATTTATAGTGGATAACTAGTATCGAATAATTGCAAATACTAGATCAAAATAAAGCTGCATTACCTCCGGTGCCTCAAATAACTCTTCCCGGTAGATAATTCCTGGAAAAACATAATGTGGCAACCGTGGTCAATGGATCACTTTCTGATGTATTAGTATGTAAATGTATTCTAGAAGCCAAATATAGGTAACAAATAGTACGTGAAATCAAGTCTAGTTAAATAAATTTCTCACCTGATCAATCCTTAAAGCTACGATCAAGTTGATGCAGCTACATAATGGGTCCTTAGTGTATCAATGGCTTTCTCCACTGATTGCTTAAGTTCAGGAATGGTTGTTTTGCACACTGGATTTTAGCGTCGACAAGAAGCTTGAATAAGTTAGGGGGTGTTTGGGTGTGCCTTTTAATATTGATTGCAATATTGACACTCACATAATCAGGAGCATATCTACTGATTATAGAAATTTACAGTTGCAATAGCTGGATAATAAGGGAAGCTTGGATTGATTTAAATCAACATGCTTCTACTTTATATTAGCAGATCATATCATTAAAATTTAGACACAAATGAGATTTAGACCATAAAACATACATCGAGTAGCTCGAGCTTGTGCTTCTGCTATCACATCCATATACGATGCCTGGAAGAAACAATATCATGAGACATGTAACATTGAATACTACGGAGGTTGTTAAGTGACTTCAAAACTAACCTCCATCATGTCATGAGTTTCACTGATGTGGTCAATCATCTTATTGAAATCCTTTTCAGCTTCAACCATTGATTGTTCGCATGCTTGGTTTTGAGCCTGCAAAAATAGCAACAGGGGAGACAGATTTTAAGACAAGTAGATACTAGAACGCTAGAAGTCATGGATGGTAACTAAAATTCTGCTCATTACTTGTACTTCTGGCGATTAGGGACCAGTTAGTATGTATAATCTGACCAAAAGTACAGGGAAGAAACTAGTTCTGATTCTGAAGTTTCCTACAGAATATCATACTACAATCATTTACGATACTTTTCAAAATCTATGGTAAAATATGCAGAGGTTCAGTTACTACTTATTAGGATGTAAAAAGGATAGATCGCAAGTTCATAACTTAAATTGGTACAAAATGGCAATATTAAAAACATGTGGTCTACAGACGGACATGAATCATCATATAAGTACAGAAAATCATTCTTTCTTGTAACATGTCAAGTACAATGTTTACTTGTGTTTCCTCATTCAAATCGAAGCTTTAATAACAAACATGTCGCAAATCCACTTAAAGCCTACATCAAGTAGAGAACAAATCAACACAATTTTATGTATATGTAGTGCCTAAATCAAGCTACAAAAAATCACATGAATGACTCTTTTGCATTCAGATATCACATCGAAAATAAGTTTCTTTTGTTCTTCAGACAGAAATACATGATTCACATAAAAACGTTGTTCACGATTTCTTTAGAACACTATATCAATTAACCTATATATTTATTTACACATGAATACATTAAAAAAGAAAGATCAAGAGCTCATATAACGAAAAAGAAATTACAATCTCTAACTGCATATAAACATCAGGATTCAAATTCCCTACAAGTAAATCACAAAATGAAAATACTTTTGATAAATGAGAAACTTTACAGGTATAAACCACCTTTTCTACTGCAAATTACGTCAGAAGCAATCTACAACACGAATATACATCGATAAGCAATATGAAGCTTTTATAGAGCTTAGTTTGCATCAATAAGCAGATGATTGACTTTTTCACTACTACGATCTATATGAGAAAATATCTACCAGCATAAACAAAAATTCCGGTGCCTGTTTTATACAAAGACAAAGAACAGCAGGTACTTGACTCACTTGTACTATTTGAATGTATATATACAAGATTACATCAAAGAACACTCACTTAATCACTTAAAGAAACAGCATAGGCACTGCTTGCATATAAACAACTAATTTCCCACACGTGGTCAAGTGAGACAAACCAAAAAACTACAAGCAGAAATCACCTAATCTACAGCTAAACTGATCATAACTATATGTGATTATACAAGCATAGTTAACATTTCCTAAAACCTAATCTATATCAGCAATCTGATTATCAGGCATTTAGACAACTAAAATTGATACCACAAAATCATCTACAAACAGAAACTTAACATTTTCCGCGCACCTACACATATAACAATAAACATCCAATTCTGTAAACAACAATAAGTATGTAAACCTAACTTTATAGTATCCAGATCAGATCAATACGATTAACAATATCCACAAATATAAATTAACATTTTCCGCACATATTCTGTTCATTCATATTTCCTATAAGTCTATAAGTATATTGATCATAACTAACTCTCAGTGTGAATGTACAACAATTAACATTTGCACAACCAAATCGATACGACAAGCTTATCTACAGCCACAAACTAACATTTTCCTCGCAAAGATTATAAAAACATAAATATTACACTGATTGTATAAAGATAAGCAGCGCTGAATTTTTATAAACCTAAACTTAAACAACATCGAGATCATTTCAATACAGTAAACTACATCTACATGCAGAAACTAAGATATTCTGTACTAATTCTAAAAGCATCAAATTGTATAACAATAAGTAACTAAAAATTATACCGAAATCATGTCGATACGATACACAATACATCTACTATCAGAGTTCAAATTATATAACAATCAATACATTTAATCACTCACTTTAAACCGTTTTTGTAAACGAATGTGTGAAGCATCAATATCCTTAAGTAAATCAGCATAACAGCTATCGATGTTTCGCTTAATCGAGTCGATATGTAACGACGTCGTTTTCTTCAGATCTGTGATTGTGGCGCGTGTTTTGTTGAGTGAAGGTAATGATGATGATGACGTCAGCGGTTTCGTTTTGATGATTGGTGATGATTTTCGGTTTGATTTCTTCTTCATCTTTTTTTAAGTTTGTTGCTTCGGAGGTGAATGTGAGAGTGTGGATGGATCTTTTGTGTGATTTGAATTTTTGGTGTGTTTATTGGCGGCAATGGGAGATATATTATCCTTTTTTTTTTTTTCTTTTTTTTTTTTTATTATTTTTTTTCTAAATAGACGGTTTTACAAATAGGGGTGAGCAAACGGAGAGGATGGACCGGACCGACCGACAAAACCGACCGGACCGAAACGAAACCGACTGCACCGAATGATCGACGATCCGGTCTCGGTCTACCATTTTTGGCAAATTTGGTCTCGGTCCTGTCCGGTCCGGACCACAAATCGAAAATTTAGCCTTGTTGGACCGGACCGACCGAGACCAGACCGGACCGGACCGACCACATTCGGTCTCGGTCTCGGTCTAGGATTTTTGCTGGATTCGGTCTCGGTCCGATCCGGTCCGGTTTTCACCCGATGATCAGCCTTAGTTACAAATTATAACTGGAAGCAATGGACCCCATAAATTTATGAATAATGCTAGAGATAGCTCTTAGATTACCGGTAATATGGGGATGTAAGATGCATCTTGCGTTTAGGTGCCAAAAATTCAACGTGTGCTCCTTATTAACCTGTACCTATGAAGGACGCGTCTGTGTGAAAATGAGAAATATCAACAAATTAGAAATTGGAAGCAACCAGAACCAAAGCTTGTACAAATTTATGACAAAATGCTAAACATAGCTCCATTTATAAGGGACAAAAGACGCGTCTTGCGGCTGCACTTGGAGGACTCGGTCGTCTGAGGCGAAACTCTTTGGGGGCAGGGGAGGGTCCCGGCCCTCTCAAAATTTGCGACACCTAGTGTAAATATTATAAGTTTTAGAGGTAATTTAGTTGATAAACAAATATCCGATTCGGCCCCCAAAATAAATTCCCCCCCCCCCCCCCCAATTAAATGGTCATGTTCCGGCAGTGTCAGTCGTCCCAAAGACCGAGTCACGGAGGAGTCTTTTGTGAGCCAAATGTGAGTTGTGTGAGTTGTTTAATTTGTTTATGTCGGATATGTATTTGTATTTAAGTGGTGTATATTTGAGTGGTGAAGTTCGTTATCTTATTACGCTTATTTGGTGGTAAAGTTCGTTATCTTATTATGCTTATTTGGTGGTAAAGTTCGTTATGTCGAACACACTCATAAAAGGTGTATTGGCCGATAGATGAACATGACCGGATCATCGAGACACGGCCCATTAAAAAGCAATTCTACAATATGACCCTGGTACTCGTAAATTTATCAAGCAACTCAAGCTCAAGCTTATATCAAGTTTTAGTCCAAGTTAAGCTAATAAAAGTTCAACATTGAGCCCATATCAGCAGTTTCAACCCTTTTATAAAAAGAGGTAATTCCCAAAAGGGGACAAAAACTCAACCATGGTCCCTTTTTTGGTCACTTTCATGTGCCTTTTCCCATTTTGATCATGCTCGACTGCTCAACTCCACTATTTTTTTTACATGTGTCATTGCAAGTAGAGTGGTAGGTAGAGATATTTTTATGCATTTGACTTAAATGACAATTATACCCTTTAACACTTATATAAATACACATCACATATTTTATATTTCTCATTTCTTTTTTTCTCTCTCATGTACTAGTACATAAATCCGGCCAATAAATCCGGCCAACACATAAATCCGGTATTAACCATCACATAAATACACATCTTTAAAGATCCGGCCAGATCCGCCCACCAAATGCAATCCGGCGAGCAGATCCGACACCATTCAATCCACCAGATCTGCAAGATGTTAGTTCACCTCGAAACCTCTAAAGATCACGAATGTTAGTTGATCTATCAGATCAGAAAGCGTAGATCTGAGTGGTCGCCAGATTTATCGTCGCCGGATTTATTTTTGCCGGATTTATTTTTGCCGATGTTAGTTGACCGTTTCTCGTGTAAGGCTTTGTTTTTTTTTTTTTTTGTTAAAGATCTGTGATGAGTTGTTGTAAATGGCCTTCAAAGATCATTGCTTGAAAAAGATAACAACCTGAGATTTTTTAATATTTATTCTTCTTAGTTGTTTGAGAAACGGACCACATATGGATATTTGACCAAGTTTTTTGTGATAAAATTGTAACATATGCATGTTAAGTGATGTTTTAGTTGTGCACTGAGAAATTTGTAACAAGTACTTGTTTGGAAAAGGTATAATTTGTGGTTCTGAGTCTAATTTTGAATTATGATTGATAATAGATAAAATAGCAAATTGGACGGACATGATTTTTTAACAAGATTTTTTTAACATACATTTATAAAAATGAGTGGCTGATGGTGGTGGTGATGATGGACGGTTGAGTAGTGACGGTTGAGCAGTGGTGGTTGAGCGGTGGTGATTGACTGGTGGTGACGGTTGAGCAGTGGTGATTGGCCAGTGATAGGTGGTGGTGGTGATGGATTAGTAAAGAGATAATAATATAATTTAGAGGGGTATATTTGTAATTTATAATAAAACAATAAAATATTCTACCTAACTCTTGTACTTGCCAGTGACACGTGTCAAAAAATTGATGGAGTTGAGCAGTCGAGCATGACCAAAATGAGAAAAGACACATGAAAGTGACCAAAAAAGGGACCATAGTTGAGTTTTTGTCCCCTTTTGGGAATTACCTCTTATAAAAATTGGTTTTTATCTTATGGTAGAACTCATGTAAGTTTCACTGATTACTTTATCAGAATTCGTCTATCAAATAGACTATCATTTTAATTGACCCAGTGGATCATATAAATGGGTCAGATATGATCAGATCTACTATATCAAGACTCGGTACATTCATATTCAGATGAAAAAACATTAACCATTGGGGGTTTAATTGCGAGCCAATTAAAGCTTCTTAGATGTACCGGTGTTTTAACTTTAAATTGGATAGTCTTTCATTAAGCTGTCCGAGTGACACAACCTATATCATTCTTCCAAACAGACTTTACATAAGGATCATGCAAGTCTTCATGTCATGGTTGCTGATTCATGAACCAGATTGTTGTATAATTTTGTTTTTTCTTCCTTCTAAAGTAAGCTATATAATATACTAACGATATAGAACATTAAGGGAAAAAAAAAACTACACATTCAAGCGAGTCTGATCATTGCACATGAAAAGATTTTAAGTGCATCCTGTGCATCCAAAAACATAGCAAAGTGGCTCAACTTCTAGACGAAACAAAAACATAATATACCTTTTCTATTAATCAACCCAATAGTCCAAAGTCCAAACTTACTTCCAGCATTCTTAACCCATTTCCCACTAACTTTCCGGCTTCAAATGCAACCAACGTTTCCTATAAGCAGCACTTTCAGCAGAAAGCGAAAGTTCAGGGACTCATTTGTATTTTCTCTCTAGCAGTACAGGGACCAAAAGTGTCATTTCTTTGTTAATTTTAATAAGTCAGCAAGTATCATCAGGAATTCAGGATCATATATAAAGAAGGAATAGAGCCCAAATCGTGTATCTTGTGATCATTTGAATATATTGTTGTTGACAAGCAAATTTAAACCACAATTGTGGACACCCACAACGCCTCGCACATAAAAAACCCGCTAATCAAGACTCCAGTTGGGCTCAACTTCTATTAAAGTTTGAGCATAAAAGACGAGCTGGTTCAACTTGAGCTCTGATCAACCATTTCGAGCCTTATGTAACTACTACATGTGGAAGAATGTTATTACATTTACTATTTCTATATGAATCTGATAATCGACTATAATAGATTTGATTGTCAGCATTGTTGTGTCACTCGCTCAGATTTGATGAAATTCTATATTGACACCCGAGCGATTGATATGCTCATTATACAACATGACCCTAGTTTCAGTGTTTGGTCCACAGAATCCCCTAATGTTTCAACATCAACTTGGGATGTAGTCTTTCATTAATCTGTTATGGTGACCAAACCCCCAGACATAGATCAGGAAAAGAGCATTCCTCCAAACAGCTAGCTCAAAACACTGATCCCTAATGAGTTCATTTTAATACCATAGCAAATGAACCAGGAATTCACTAGAGCCAGACACAATTTAAAGTGTCTGACCTTCTACAATGAAACAGTTGCCCCATAAAGTCAATACAATTATACTTCCAAGCATGTCCTTTAATATTAAGAATCTGTTTTAGCGTATCACCACGATTCACCCTAGTAATTAAGGAATAAGGATGACAGGGTGATATCAGAAAACAAAACAATAACATCCAAAAAGTCGAACTGCTGATGTGAAATTGAAGTAAATTGCATAATTGCCAATTCACAAATCAAACAGTAGAATAGCTTCTGATTTTTCCTCTACAAAAATTAGCAGTACGCATTTTACTTCACGTAGACAACTAGACATATAAAAATAGTTCTGCACAGCTTCCTAACGCAAAACATAACAACCTGGTTTACCTACCTTCTATAGACAAAACAGAAACATAACATCCAATGACACAAACATAAACTATACCTTTTGTTTTCATCAATCCAATAATCCAAACATACTTCCAGCATTCGTAACCCAATTTCCACAACTCTCGGGCTTCAAATGCAACCAAAGTTTCCTATAATCGGCACTTTGACCAAACAACAAAAGTGCAGTGTCGTACATTGGGTCTTGTGCCACCCATCCAATTTTGTCCAACTTTTCAATGCAAGCGCCCATATCATCTTCTTTATTTTTCTCCATCATCATTCTCGTCAATTTAGAAACATTTTCTTCAAGTGTCTCCAACTTTTTATAGCAAACACCAACATCATCTTCTTTATTTTTCTCCATCATTTTCGTCATTTTAGAAACATCCTCTTCAAGTGTCTCCAACCTTTTGAAGCCCACAACATCTTCTTTATTTTTCTCCATCATCATTTTCGTCATTCTAGAAACATCTTCTTCAAGTGTCTCCAACTTTTTATAGCCCACATCAACTTCTTTGTTTTTCTCCATCATCATTCTCGTCATTTTAGAAACATCTTCTTCAAGTTTCTCCAACTTTTTATAGCCAACATCAACTTCTTTATTTTTCTCCATCATCATTCTCGTCATTTTAGAAACATCTTCTTCAAGTGTCTCCAACTTTTTATAGCCAACATCAACTTCTTTATTTGTCTCCATCATCATTCTCGTCATTTTAGAAACATCTTCTTCAAGTGTCTCCAACTTTTTGAAGCAAGCCCCAACATCATCTTTTTTATTTTTCTCCATCATTTTCGCCATTTTAGAAACATCTTCTTCAAGTGTCTCCAACCTTTTAAATCCCACCTCAACTGTTTCAATTTTCTCCATCGTCAATTTAGTCATCTTAGAAACATCTTCTACAACTTTTGAGATGTTATCATTGCTTGATCGACGTTTTCGTTTTTTGCTTTGATTTAGGGAATGAGAAGAGCACTTTTGTGTTGTAGCTGAGGGTTCTTCTGCAGGATGGCTATTATCAACATCTTCATTAGTATCAGACTCAGAATGATCGTGATCCATAATTGTAGGTTTAGATCTATCAAGTACAGGCGTCTCATTACTTGATTGATGCTTTCTTTTTCTGCTTTGAGTTTCGGAACACTTTTCTGTTGAAGTCGCAGATTCTTGTGCATGACTAACATCAACATGATCCTCATCTGGAATTGGGGGTGTAGATCTTTCAACTAAAGGGATATCATTACGAGGGAATGGCTCTTGAGTAACAATGATATCACATTTGCTATGAATCACATTCAAGTCATTAATTAAAAGAAACCTGCACAAAATAACTGGACATCACTATTGTTTGGATTTACTTATTTTGTAAAAGATGCAATAATACTAAAAAAAATGATAATTTGATAAAGAAATCTCAATTATATGCACTTATTAGAGATTTTAGGTTGAATTTAATAGTAAAAACACATATTAATTAAATATTTTATAAGTGATATGAAATAATCAACTCTTAATTGCTTATGAAAAATTGTTTATCTCATTAAAAATAAGTAGAAATCACTATGTGAATGACCACGGCACAAAAGTGCACACAAAACCAAAAATTTATCTCATAGGAGTATATCTAAGCAAGTAAAAACAACCAAATAACGTGGTGGTAAGACACCTAACCTCCCAACACGAGGTCTAGGGTCAAACCTCATTTGGTACACATGACGGCCAAAACACCCTTTTATAATATTTAAATAATTAAAAAGAAGATATAAACATAATAAGACGTAATACCTGATATTACCATAAGTAGAAAACTTAATGAATTGAAACTTGGTCAATTGAACAATGGAACCTTTCTGCAACTTCTTTGATATAAAAATGTCATCAGCAATGCATCCAAAGTGGCTAGAAGAACCATCAGATAACACAATCTTTCTGTAACATTGCTCGTCATTTGTAGAACTTATTCGACCACTTAAGATATTAGTCACTTGAACCACCGGTTTCAGATCAATTGAGCTACATTTATCTGTCATTATCTTGGTTATTGCTCCCGGAGTAAGATTAACACCCATTATTGTGTTCGTATTATTTTGAGTTATAGAATGAAAAGAGCACCTTTGTTTTGACGTTGGGGGTTCTTCTACATGACGACAATCATCAATATTTTCATTTAGATGAGAATAGACACGATCCTCGTCTGGACTTGTGGGTGTAGATCTTTCAACTAAAGGGGTCTCATTACGAGGATATAGTTTTGGATCACCAATGATGTCACATTTGCTACGAAGCAAATTACAGTCCGAAACCCATATTGCACTCCACAAACTGATTACAAGATAAGCATACATCACTATCCGAATGACAACGAAACACCAAAAAAGTACATAGAACATTTTATGGTGTACTTATTAAATGAGGTTATATAAGTCTTTTTATATATTATTGTTATATAAGCCTACCCCTCCACATATAAGCCACAAAATTTGAGCTTATCAAAACCCCCTTATATAAGCTTATAAGCCCACTCATATAAGCTTAGTCAAACACTTACTTTATGCTTTTTAATTTATATGTGACTTATGAGCTTATTTATGTTTCGGCTTATATAACATAAGCCTTAATTTTGTGGCTTATATTGACACTTATAGGCTTATATAACATTGTTGTAATCCAA
Organism: Chrysanthemum seticuspe; assembly: GCA_019973895.1. Classification (NCBI taxonomy): domain Eukaryota; kingdom Viridiplantae; phylum Streptophyta; class Magnoliopsida; order Asterales; family Asteraceae; genus Chrysanthemum; species Chrysanthemum seticuspe. The sequence continues at coordinate 28,072,588 of BPTQ01000001.1, forward strand.
CAATCTTCGCCGATAAATCTCAAAATAACCCACAAATTGAGGCTTATGTTATATAAGCCGAAATCACATAAGCTCATAAGCCCACATATAAGCTTAAATAAACACCCCCTTATTTAACATATATAAGCTAATAAGCCCACATATAAGCTTAAATAAACACCCCCTTATTTAACATTATATAAGCTAATAAGCCCATCATATAAGCTTAGCTGAAACAAACACACTCTCGAATATTTTGTGCTTTGATGTGAAGGGCCGAGAAGTTATACCCGCCTTTAAAGATATCATATTTGGTTAATTGTATAATGGAACCTTGCTGCAACTTGCTTGATAAAAGAATCTCATAAGCAATATCAAAATACTCCTCAAAAGAACCATCTGATAACCCAACCAAAACCCATTGCTTGTCATCTATAGAAAGAGGACTATCGATGAATCACAACCAAAACCATCTGATAAAGTGTTTTACGCCTTTAAAGATATACCATAGCAATATGAATCACTTGAAGCACCGGTTTCAGATCATTCTCTGTACATTTACCGGTCAATATCTTTGATAATGCTCCTGAAGTAAGATTTACACCCATTATTATTTTGTCAAGGGTAAAGTGTGAATTGTGGTAATTTAATTTGGGGGTTTTTTGCCCTAGAAGAAATGAAATTTAAAAGTGAGGGAAATAAAAGGAGAGACGGTGCCAAAAATTACAATTGTTAATATTAACTACCTAATGTATATGGACCTGTTATAATACACCCTTTTATTTATCTTTCAGTAAATTACACTCTTGGTCCTTGAATTCGTATTTTCATTTCATAACACAGCAGGTAGTCCCTAAAACCATAAGCATTATATTTATGACCGTTTCACCTCTGAATTTATATCCAAATACCTTTTATTCTACACTTCAACTTACTACTTCAAAATTTCAAACACCTCTCTTCTTTAACATTTTTATAATCATACTACAACACACACTGATAAACCAAAATTCATCATCTTCATTCTTCTAAACCATCTCCATTCAATCGTTTTTAAAAACTCATCAACACTCACCTTTATTGCTCAAACCACATCATCTCTAATCTATCACCTTCAAACCAACGTGGGACAAAATTCTTTAAAACATACATATATGATAGTAACAGTCTAACAGACTTGGCGACTGCATGGGTTGAGTATGTGAATAGTAAACCGGCTGTTATAGGATCAGAACCGGAACGAAACATATAAGTTTCACATTATACACCAATCCCTTGTAACACTTGAAACATATTTCTTTCTACCAAGTGTTACATCATTTAAATGTACATTTATAATCCTGTGATAAAACTCTGCTTATTTATACTGGACAAATACTATATCAATATAAAGCTGCTATACCTCCAGGCTCCAGTGCCTCAAATAAACTCTTCCCAGTAGAAAATTCCTGAAAGCGCTAAGAAGTGACAATCGGGATCAATGTATCAATTTTCGTTGTATTAGAATACATAATTGTATTCTAAAAGCTAAATTTGATAATAAATAGGATGCGTATTCAAGTATAGTAAAAAATCTTCTCACCTGATCAGTCGTTAAGGCTACGGTCAAGTTGATGCAGCCCCATAATGGGTCCTTACTGTATCAATGGCTTTCTCCGCAGATTGCTTAAGTTCAGGAATGGTTGTTTTGCACACTGGATTTTAGCATCGGCAAAAAAGTTAAACAAGTTAGGGGGTGTTTGGGTGTCCCTTTTGATACTGATTGCAATATTGACGCTCAAATAATCAGAAGCATATCTACTGATTATAGAAATTCAGGTGGCAATATAACTGGATAATAAGGGAAGCTTGGATTGTTTTGAATCCACGTGCTTCTACTTTATATTATAGCAGATCATATCATTAAAATTTAGAAACAAATGAGATTTAGGCCATAAAACATACATCGAGTAGCTCGAGCTTGTGCTTCTGCTATCACATCCGTATACGATGCCTGGAACAAACAATCTCGTGAGACATGCAACTTTAAATACTAACGAAAGGTTGTTAAGTGACTTCAAAACTAACCTCCATCATGTCATGAGTTTCACTGATGTGGTCAATCATCTTCTTGAAATCCTTTTCAGCTTCAACCATTGATTGTTTGCATGCTTGTCTTTGAGCCTAAAATAATAGCAACAGTGGAGATAAATTTAAGACAAATAGTTACTAGAATGCTAGAGTCATGGATCTAACTAAATTTAAGACAACAGGGGAGATAAATCATTCTTTCTTTCAGCATGTCAAGTACAATGGTTACATGTGTTTCCTCATTCAAATCAAAGCTTTAATAACAAACAACATGTCGCAAATCCACTTAAAGCCTACATCATGTAGAGAACAAATCAACATAACTTTATGTATATGTAGTGCCTATATCAAGCTACAAAAAATCGCATGAATGACTCTTTTGCATTCAGATATCACATCGAAAATATGTTTGTTTTATTCTTCAGACAAAAATACATGATCCAAAGAAGCTTTTGAACATGATCTCTGGTTGTATATACAAGAACTCACATAAAAACATTGTTCGCGATTTCTTAAAAAGGATCAACAGCTCTTATAACGAAAAAGAAATTACAATCTCACATAAAAATGTTGTTCGCATATAAACATCAGGAATCAAATTCCCTATGAGTACATTACAAAATGGAAACACTTTTTTATAAATGAGAAACTTTACAGGTATAAACCACCTTTTCTACTGCAAATTACATCAGAAGCAATCGACAATACAAAATTACATAAAACTTGATCCCATTTTGCTTATCGATATACAGTATCATCATTCAACAAAGAACACTCAATCACTTTTAGAAACAGCATTTGCAGTTCACTGCTTGCATATAAACAAGGGCAAATGATTGAAAAAAGTATCATACTTGCCACAATTTCTTTTTGTGGGTAGCGAACAAATAATTTTGCTTTTGTGGGTACTCTTCTTTCAAATTCATCCTTTTTAGGGTAGTATGTGACATTTTTGCCCTTCGGGGAAAAAAATTCTATTAGCTAAGAGGGGCAAAAATGTCCAAAAATTTCGTAAAATACCCTAAAAAAGATAAATTTGAAAGAAAAGTACCCACAAAAGCAAAAAAATTTGTTCGCTACCCACAAAAAAAAATGATGGCAAGTATGATACTTTTTTCAATCATTTGCCCTATAAACAACTAATTTCCTACATGTGGTCAAGTGAAACAAACCAACAACAACAACAACAACAACAACAACAACAGACCCAATCCCGCCGGAGCAGGGTATGGGGGAGGTAAAAATGTAGACAGATCCTACCCCTACCCCAGGAAAAAACCTGGGAGTAGAGACTGCTTCCAACGAGACCTCCGGCAAGTGCGAGTGTGCGGGTGAGAAAGAAGAGGAGAGAAAGCGGAAGACAGATAACAAAAAGCACAGGCAGGAAAATGTCAGACAGGCAAACAAGTAAGAAAACACATAAGAGACCACAAACAAGAACAAAGAAACAAAGCACAAAGGAAAGCAGGCATACCAAAAGGGACAACAAAGAGCAAGGCAAAAACAACGCACGGGGCCTAAAGCTAAGGCAAAGCAAAACAAAGCACCAAAACAAAAGCAGGGCTCACACAGAGTAGAGCAGAGCAACGCACGGGGCCTAGAGCTACGGCACAAGCAAAAGGGAGCACCAAAACCAAAAAACGCCGAGGACAGGAAAATAAAGAGACGCCTAAAAGCTTAACCCACCAAAACCCTTAAACCCAAAAGCCCCTAGCCAAAAAACTAACCGCAAATCCTAATCCTATCTCTCCACCTCTTCCTATCTGAGATCATGTCCTCCGACAAGAGAAGCTCCGCCATGTCTAGCTTAATTCTATCTCCCCACCTGAGATTGGGTCTGCCCCTTCTTCTCACGCCATCTACAACAAGCGCCTCTACCCTTCTAACCGGTGCTGTTTGAGGCCTTCTCCTGACATGACCGAACCACCTCAACCTACCTTCTCTCATCTTCGAAATAATGTTTCCGACCTCAAGTTTTGCTCTGAAAACTCCGTTCGGTATCATGTCAAGCAAGGTTTTACCACAAGTCATATGCCTTTTCAAGGTCCAGGAACGCCATATGCAGGTCCTTTTGTCTCTCTCTATACTTCTCCATGAGGCTTCTGAGAAGGTGAATAGCCTCAATCGAAGACCTTCCTGGCATAAAACCAAATTGGTTCTCAGACACCCTCGTCTCCCTTCTCAGCCTCCTTTCAATGACTTTTTCCCAAAGCTTCATGGTGTGGCTAAGGAGCTTGATGCCCCTATAATTGCAACACACTTGCACATCTCCCTTGTTCTTGTAGATTGGGATGACTTCACTGAGTCTCCATTCTTCCGGCATCTTAGCACCGGAAAAGATCTTGTTGAATAGGCAAGTCAACCATTTTACCCCTTCCTGCCCCAAGCACCTCCAAGCTTCTATGGGGATTTGGTCCGGCCCTACCGCTTTGTTTCTACCCATCTTCTGTAGTGCAACCTTCACTTCTGATTGACTAATATTCGAATAGTAGCATTCAGGTCGTTGGGTATAGTTCTCTTCTTCCCCTCTTCCTTCAGTGCTTCCTCCGTTGAAAAGGGAGGAGAAATACTCTCCCCATCTTTTCCTAATATCTTCTTCGTATACAATGGCCCGATCTTAGTATTCTTAGTTCTGCCACCTCTACCCTGTTAGCATGGGCCTTGGAGGTGGGCCAACACTCGGACCCGTACAGCATAGCCGGTCTAATCGCCACTCTATAAAATTTCCCCTTTAACTTTAAGGGGACATTCCTGTCGCAGAGGACTCCCGACGCCGCCCTCCATTTCGCCCAACCAACTTTGATCTGATGGGTTACGTCCTCATCTATCCTCCCTGATTTGTGAATCATCGATCCCAGGTATCTAAAAGACTCTTTAGGTGGCAGGATCTGGTCGCCGATACGAATATCCTCGTGGTTACTTGACTCGCTCCTCCCAAAAACACATCTCATGTATTCAGTCTTCTCTCTGCTCACCCGAAGGCCGTTGTCTTCAAGAGCCTTTCTCAATAGCTCAAGTCTGATGTTTAACCCTTCCGCCGATTCTGCCACCAACACAATGTCGTCAGCAAAAATCATGCTCCACGGAATGCCCTCTTGAATCCCTCGAGATAAGTCATCCATTATCAATACGAAGAGGTAGGGGCTTAAGGCAGATCCTTGGTGGAACCCAACTTTCATCGGGAAAAAATCTGAGAGCCCGACGGTGGACCTAACACGGGTCTTAGCTCCCTCGTACATATCCTCGATCACTCTCATGAATCTCCTTGGGGTTCCCTTGTCAAAGAGAGTTTTCCAAATCAACTCTCGAGGAACACTATCATATGCCTTTTCAAGGTCCAGGAACGCCATATGCAAGTCCTTTTGTCTCTCTCTATACTTCTCCATGAGGCTTTTGAGAAGGTGAATAGCCTCAATCGAAGACCTTCCTAGCATAAAACCAAATTGGTTCTCAGACACCCTCGTCTCCTTTCTCAGCCTCCTTTCAATGACTCTTTCCCAAAGCTTCATGGTGTGGCTAAGGAGGTTGATGCCCCTATAATTGCTACACACTTGCACATCTCCCTTGTTCTTATAGATTGGGATGACTTCACTGAGTCTCCATTCTTCTAGCATCTTAGCACCAGAAAAGATCTTGTTGAACAGGAAAGTCAACCATTTTACCCCTTCCTGCCCCAGGCACCTCCAAGCTTCTATGGGGATTTGGTCCGGCCCTACCGCTTTGTTTCTACCCATCTTCTGTAGTGCAACCTTCACTTCTGATTGACTAATCTTCGAATAGTAGCATTCAGGTCGTTGGGTATAGTTCTCTTCTTCCCCTCTTCCTTCAGTGCTTCCTCCGTTGAAAAGGGAGGAGAAATACTCTCCCCATCTTTTCCTAATATCTTCTTCGTACACAATGGCCCGACCGGCTACATCTTTGATATATTTGACATTTCCTAAATCCCTCCTCTTTCTCTCTCGGGCTTTAGCAATCCTGAATATAACATTTGCCCCCTCTTTGGAGTCCAATTTCTCGTACAAATCTTCGTACGCCTTGTCTTTTGCCAGAGCCACAGCCTTTTTCGCTTCTCTTTTAGCTATTTTATACCTCTCCTCCGCGGTAGTTATGTCGGCTTGGTGGCCCTCTCGACACCGAAGGAGTTCTCTGAACCTGGATTGTTTCACGGCAACTTTGGCTTGCACCTCCTCACTAAACCACCAAGATTCCCTGTTTGGTGGCTGGGTCCTAGAACTCCCGCTAGCCACACCGAGGGACTCTTTTGCTGCGTCTTTAATGATGTCGGCAAGAACGGTCCACAACTGGTCCGCGTCTCCATCAGTCAAGTCCTCCGACCAAGTAGAAAGTCTCTCAAAGACTTTAATTTTAAAAGACTCTGCCGCCCTACCGTTCAAATTCTTCCATAGAATCCTCTCCAACCTGGGCGCTGCTCTCCTTGGTTGATGTCTCACGAAAAGTGTATCCAAAGCTAACAAATTGTGTTGGGATGAGCATGCCTCGCCTGGGAAGACCCTGCAGTCCCTACATGCTCTAAGGTCGCCTCTTCGCACCAGCAGATAGTACTACCAAGTCGTGGGCCAACGCAAACTCTAAAATCGATCGACCTTCCTCATTCCTTACTCCAAAGCCATAACCACCATGCACCCCCGCGTAGCCATCCGAAGCCGCTCCTATGTGGCCATTTAGGTCACCTCCAATAAATAAATGTTGATCTGAGGGGCACTCCCTAACCAGGCCGTCGAGGGAGTCCCATCAGGTCTTTTTCTCTACTTCACTCCGGCCCACTTGTTGTGCATATGCGCTAATTACGTTAACGGTCTCCCCATCAATGACCAACGTAATCGCCATGATCCTATCACTCCTCCGGATCACTTGCACAACATTATCCTTGAGACCCGCCGCCAAAATAACTCCAACTCCGTTTCTTGCTGACTTAGAGCCTGAGTACCAAAGCTTGAAGCCGTTACCCTCCCTCGAGCTGGAGCCTTTCCATTTAGTCTCCTGGAAGCACGCGATGTCAACCTTATGTCTCCTCAACACATCCGCCAGCTCAAAGAGCTTACCGGTCAAGGACCCAACATTCCAACTACCCACCCTAATCCTACGAGAGGACGCTACCCTAGCCAAACCCCTACCCCCCTAAACCCTCCTACACCGCCTACCTTACTCACCCCGCCTACTCCTCCATCCCCGCTAACCCCATCTACCCCGCCAACCCCATCTACCCCGCGTACCCCACCTACCCCGACTACCCCGCCCAAATCGGCAAGACATGACCTCAGAATACCATCGCTAACCAAAGCGTCTATCCTACCCCAACAGGCAACAACAAGGAAACAAAAACAACCCTACTCTAAAACCAGGAAAACCAAACCAACCAAAACAAGGCAACAAACAAACCACGACAAACAAGCCTACCCTAAAACCACAAGCTGTAAAGCCACGGTCAAGAAAGGAAAAAGAAAGCGAAAGAAAAAAGAGTAGAGGAATAAAAGAGAAAAGATTAAAAGAGTGTCAAGAAAACAAACGCTTTGCTGCAACCAGAAAAAAAAAATCCGGTCAGCAGTGGTGGCGGCAGGAGATGGTCAGCGGTGGCAGGAGGCGGTCAACAGCGACAGGCAGCGTTTTCAGGCTCCGAAGAGTGTTGGGGTGCGTCTCTCGCCGGAGGTTAATTCCAAGGAACCTCAATCAACCTGCAAAAGAGACACAAACAGAAAAACCAACTTGCCGGAATTAAACCGGCGCGTGGTCTGAAAAAAATGGGTTAGGGCAGCTCCGGTTAGGCCGGAAAATACACGGTAAACAACAAAGCAGAAAGGTCAAGCTAAATTGCTTTAGATCGCCTGAAAATAAAAATTCCGGCGAAGGAGCGGCGGCGCGTGGCGACGCGTCGGTGGTCCGGCTACCAATCAGGGAGTATCGGTGAGATCGGGGTGAGGAGACGAAGAAGATGGTGATCTTTAATTGTAACACAGACTTGAAGATGTAGATCGATTTGGGAAATTATGTGATGAAGAGAGAGAAAGAAAAGAAGAAAGAAAAGAAGAGAAAGAAAAGAAGAATCACCTAATCTACAGCTAAACTGATCATAACTAACTCTCTATGTGATTATACAGAAGAATCTATATGAAACTTAACATCTTCCGCACCTGACTTATATCAGCAATTTGATTATCAGCATTTTGACAACTAAAACTGATACTACAAAATCATCTACGAACATAAACTTAACATTTTCCGCACAACCTACACATATAACACTAAGCATCCAATTCCGTACACAACAATAAGCAAATAAACATTATGTGAACCTAAATTTAAAGTATCCAGATCAGATCAATACGATTAACAATATCTACAAATATAAATTAACATTTTACGCACATACTCTGTTCATTCATATTTCCTATAAGTCTATAACTATATTGATCATAACTAACTCTCAATGTGAATATACAACACAATAATCAGATCTGATATCCTGACACGTGTTTTGTTGAGTGAAGGCGATGATGATGACATCAGCGGTTTAGTAGTGTTGAGTTTTTTGATGGTTTTGGATTTGACTTTTGATTGGTGATGGTGCGGATGATTTTCGGTTTGATTTTTTCTTCTTCATTTTTTTAAGTTTGCTGCTTCGGTTTGAAATTTTGGTTGGCGGGAATGAGGAATATCTTTTCCTTTAAAGCTTGCACGTGAGATTATGGATCAGGTTTTTAATTGGATCACTTATTTAATCTATAAATTATGGATCAAAGTTTTTTGACCCACTAGATAATATAAATGGACCCAACTAGATTAGAACTATATCAAGACCAGGCCCATGAGAAATCATTAACCACTTGAACATTGATTGTGATCAAATCAAGCTTTACACAAGTCCCTAATGTTTCATATTTATCTTGGGATATAAATACTCTTCCACATATCTCTTTTGGTGACACAATTCTCGGACATAGAGAAGAAGGCACATCGTCCCCAAACACAATTTAAGTTTATGAGCCTCGGGATAATTAAGGTCTATCGACAGCTGGCTCGAGAATACAAACCCCGATGACTTGGCGTTACAATCATATACTAGAGTAGATTTCATAGCAAGAACCGAAAGTCACTAGTGAATAGTTAAAGTTGATTTAGTCTAAAGTAATTAGTATAATGCAATAAATAAATAAATAATGGAAAAAGCTTTCTAGCAAGTTACATCATTACAATTATCTATATATATTATAGCGTGAAGGTGTATTCGCCCAAATCTTATACTTACTTAAAAAAACTATTTGTTGCTGCGTTAAATATTCTTTGTTGAGCGAAGAGAAGTAAAACAGTCGCTGGCCCATAAGCAAGTAAAAAAAATATATTTACAAATCACACACTAAACTTTTAACTATTTATGACTTTTTTATACAACAAACTTTATTTATCAACTATCTAATAGATATCTCGCGATTTATTGAACAAGAAAAATACTGGCAATAAGGTCTCTCAATAACGTACAAAGACATACGTACGATTTTAAAAATATGTTAGGTTCCCATATTAGTAACACAAACATCAATATAAGAAAGATAGATAAAGAGTGATCGGTTGAACACTTAACACACACACACGTAAGAATGAAGACAATTTATGCGTAGAGTGAAATGAGTAAAATGAACAACCAACCCTCAAGTGAGGGTTTACAAGAGTATTTATAGGAGGGAACTAGGGCAACACTCCAAGTTCCCATCCTTTTCTTATTGGGATTGGCCTAGGCTTATGGGCTTTCTACATAAGCTTAGCCTTGATTACTAACATAAAATCCATATTAAGCTAACTATTACATATGAATCACTAACACTTGAAATATAGTTTAGGAGTGATTCCAACAATCTCCCCCTAAGTGTTGGTGATGAATGAAAGAGTGATAAACGTTGTAGGTGCTAATGTAATAGAAGCTTTGACGTCTTCTGACATTCTTCTTTCTTGTGAGAAGAAGTGCCTTGATTCGAACAATCTCCCTAGTGTAGAGAAATTGTTTCCTTTGAAGTATTCTGCTTTGACGTCATCAATTTCTTTGTTCTTTGGTCTTTTTTCTTTGTGATGGTAGTGATAGTATGTTGTAGTTGTCTGCCTCAGGTCCGCTTCGTTGCTCCAGTGTCTCCACGTCATTCTCCAACATACTCACACGCTCTTTAACGTTGGATTTCAGTACTGATGTAGTTCTCTTAGTCTTTAAACTTTGTAGATTCTTTTGACTTTGACGAAGAATCATTCTGACTTTGTGTTGCCTTATGAGAGAACTTCAATTAGTGTTGTTGTTGGTATGAGCATGTGGAGAATTTGCACGATCAGTCCGCTCCAGAGCTTCCATAAGAAGAAAACATAAAACATTGGTTAGTAATAAACGGATTCCGGCACTTACAAGTTTAAATTTCGAGGGTGTTAACAGCATAGTGTGAAAACACATCTCTAATTCTCACAAAGGCCGTTCCTGAACTGGAGTCCCACAAGTGAGATAACGCGATGTACCAAAGTACACCTACAGTTCAGATGAGTCGCTGAGGTACACCGAAGCACCAACTCACGACTGAAGACCATATGAGACACACTAAGCGTAATCCACGGGGAGTTACCGAAGTGACCTGCTGTCAGGGCTGTTTGATGTTGACCCTGGCAGGAGTTTCCATTCAATCACTGAGGATCACATATGTGAACCTCTCATAAATGTTCTCGACAGATTGCTAAGATCTGTGAAGGACACGATAATGTATCACTTGCGTTCTTATTGTTGAACGACAGGTGATAAAATGTCAAGTGTACCTATGAGATCTTTTGATGAATCTCGTAGCTCTAGACTCAATAGTGTGCTTTGGTTTTCCTGAGCGGAGACTAGGGAGAGGGTCTCCTTCTTCAATACCAGCAATCTCTAAGAGAAAGCCGATAGTTTACGTAGGGTTCCCTGTGAGAATAAAACAAGCTTCTGTTGAGAGAAACTTGAGTGGCTAAGAAGGTTTAGTGCATGCGTCACTGGGTCCATGACGACTTTGGTCTTCAATACCGGTGTCAGCAAGTGACAACCAATAGCATATGAATTGAACCCGGTGTCTGCCCTAAGTTGAATAATGTGGAGGGCTATTTCTTTTCACCCTTTTCTTTGCATTTCTTTTTTAATTCTTCAACTCCTTCTTTCTCCGATTCTCGTTTTCTCCTTTTTATAATCATACCTAAGGACTTCTAATTCTAACTATTGGTAGTGTCCTTGGGTAGATTCCTCCGGCTCTGGCGGATCATAGGACGGTTATTCCTAACCTTAATCACCTTATAACTCCATTGCCATAAAATCAATTTCTTGAAAATCTCTCAAAGTGTTTATGAATAAAAACAGTTTGTACCACTGTGAGAGTTTTAAGATTTTGCATAAATACTCCCCCTCCACACATGCTTAAGTATTTTGACAGAAATTTGCACGGTGAGAGAGGAGCGCGCACTTTTGAATTGATCAACTCAAGATAGACAATCCCCTGCGAGACACGGTTACGTTGCTTAGTTAAAGAGTTACATTGTCAGCTTTTAGGTGACAACTAGCTCTAATAACTCCCTTGAAGGTGTAGACAAACCTCGAAAGGTTGTCAAACCCGTCAAAGTTCATGTCTACCAAGAGTTTCTCGAATGGTGCATTCTACTCGGACAAGTCCTTTGCGAGACACGTTTACATCACTAGCGAACTAGCTTGAAATTATTACCCGTCCCGGACAAGTCTTTTCGAGTTACTAACATTTAAGATCTCGTCAATTCATTGGTTAAGTCTGTAGCACAATGATTCATTTGCAATTTCACAACATATTTCTTATCACACAATTTTTCTCCCCCTCAAAAATGGCATATAAATGTTATTTTTGATGAAGTTTTGATATCAAATATGTCCATTTCGAGTTTTGTGGGAAGATTGTCACGAAGAAAAATTTGTGAACAAAGTTTTTGATCAAATACTCCCCCTCAACAAGTGATATAAACTTTTGAGGTTTTGAAAGTCATAAGGGGAAGTACTTGTTCTTTTGAGCAAAACCTTTTAAAAGTGAAAGGTTTGATAGGTTTTAATCAAAAGTAAAAAGCTTTCGCTCCTTTTATAAGGATTGTGGCACTGAAGCGTACCACAGGGTCCTTTCATTACAAGTACGGGTTGTACACTGTTATGTGTGCACAAGCCATCGTCATTAAATAATCACACATCCAGATCAATATGGAAAATGAAACAGTTTAAGGGGTACCAGGTAGTCCAGCAATATATCCAGGAATGCGAACAAGGCGTTGATAGCCTGTGAGAGTAATCCTGGGACGACCACCTACAAAGCTCTCAGAGTTCTGAACTGGTCCCTTCTGTACAACCTTTCATCGATCCGAGTGATGATCCTCTTAACATCCCGTCTCTCCTGAGAATTCCATCGCTATGGTGACCCAATGCCTTCAATGTATCTCCTTCAACCTATAAGCCAAGCCATCCCTGACTTTCTTCAGTGTATGATCCCCAAACTTATGAAGATCCCTACACGCCATCAAGAAATTGCGTTGTAGTTCACTACGGTAAACTACTCCAAACGGTTTGCTGATGAGAGTGTATTGTGGAAGATGGTTGATGTCAGGAAATTCTAGCTGAGGTCTGGTGAGGTTGACACGAGTCTGATACGATTCAACAACAAGTTGTAAATCTTCTACACTTTCCTGGATCACTATGCTTCTGATGAAGATGAGCAAGGACTTGATGTATTCATGTTGAATTTCAGTCGAGAATTGTCTCATTCTTCCCTGTACCTTGGCAAGATACAGATCTTCAATGTCATTGAGAGACAAGTTCTGAAAGTCCGCTTCACAGAATTCATAGTCCCTTTCGTCTTGTCTTTTGACCACGATATTCTTGAGGAAGGTGTAATCGTATTTAGACGAAAGAGCGACATGCTTAACAACAACGATCCCTTTATCACTGTGCACTTCATGTTTAGATTTTCGAACCTGGCAGCTCTTGTAGTAGATTCGTCGGCTTTCCAGCCAATGGTGAATCCCATACATGGCATCAATGTCATACTGTTCCACACGGTTAGAAAACATGCGAGTAGCTTTTCTTCGATGGCTATGCAGTTGGAGTATATGGCTGCCGGGAACGAAAGTGTAAGTGATGTAGCATATTTCTTTGAACCATCGCTACCGTGTAGAAGAAATTCCAAGTCATTGTTAAAGAAGTAGCGGAATGGAATCTTAGGTTGATCTGGTTGGCCAATTGTTGGTAGAGGTCTAGACCAGTCGGTGTAGTATGGAGCCTTGTTTTTGCTGGTGAAGTCAATGTTTGCTTCAGGGTTGAGCCAATCAATGTTGTTAGACATGGCTCGTGCTATGTTTTCAAGATGATATTCAACTTCAATAGCACTTTTCGAGCTATCTTTGAGCATTTGAAAAGCTTCATTCTTGATGCATCTCAACTCTGATTTCGTCATCTTCTTCACTCGGAACTTTTCTTGAAGTAACTTAGCATGCTCCAACGTTCGACCTTCTACCATATCTTGATCATCAGTTAGGGCGGGAGTAGAATCAACAAGTGTAGAGAACCAGTCATATTTGGTGTCATCTTCATCTAGCCATGAGACGACATAAGCCTTAGTCGTGTTCTTCTTCTTCTTTGGCCTAGATGAGGATACTGGTTTCTTTGCTTTGTCGGGTGAGGTGGGTTGTTGTTGGGGCTCAGGGATTTCCTCATCGTCACCACCCGTGTATTCGAAATGATCACCGGTTTTCTATGTCTGTGGTGGTGACTCAGGGCACGTTTGGTACGAGAGAATGCCATAGAATGGAATCGTAATAGAGAATGGAATTGTAGAGAAAGTGAATCAGGTTTGAGAAAGAATAACGATTCTATTGTTTGGTACAAATAAAGAATGCGTGTGATATAAAACATTCTCTTGTTTGGTTATTGTATATAATACATGAATAAAAGTTAATTTTATCATTTAAATTTTCGTTTTAAACATTTGATTACCTAAATTATCATTAAAATAATATGATTATTTAAATTGCTACCTTAAACCTTCAATCGCAAAAGCAATATTGAAGGATCTTTTGTGGGGTGCAATTCGTAATAATGTGCACAATTAAAAATTAATTCTAATAATATTTATTTATAATAATTGTGGCGAATTTTGAAGAAACCCAAACATTAAAAAAAAATGATATTTGCATTTGAATAACTGCTTTTATAAGAAAATGTTAAAATACAAACGTTGATATGAAGATTTGATATCAACCTATCAATTTTTGTATTTCAAAAAAAAAAAAAAAAAAAAAAAAAAAAAAAAAAAAAACATTTGAAGACAATTTCAATTTTTTTTATTATACGAAAGAATCAACCATAGAATGCCTTCCTTTTTGTTCACTAATTCTCTCCTTTCTTCACTATTTTAAGAGAATGGGGAGAATGGAAAGAGAATCAAATATTGATTCACCGATTCCATTCTCAACACAAACAAACACGAGAATGCTTCTTCATTCCGTTTCTCAGCTTTCCATTCCATCGTACCAAACGTCCCCTCAGAGTCTTGAGGTTTGTCAGCAGAAGAGCGTGGAGGAGATCGTTGTGAAGATGGAGTCCTTTGGGGTGGTGGTTGCATGGAAGATGATTCACCAGTCTTCGGGCGTTTAGGCTCTTTATCTTTGTCTTTATCCTTATCAGCATCGTCTCTTGGTGATGGTGCGGATGATTTTGAGTTTGATTTCTTCTTCTTCATTTTTTTAAGTTTGTTGGTTTGGTTTGAAATTTTGGTTGGCGGGAAAGAGGAATATCTTTTCCTTTAAAGCTTGCACGTGAGATTATGGATTAGGTTTTTAATTGGATCACTTATTTAATCTATAAATTATGGATCAAAGTTTTTTGACCCACTAGATAATATAAATGGACCCAACTAGATTAGAACTATATCAAGACCAGGCCCATCAGAAAATATTAACCACTTGAAACATTGATTGTGATCAAATCAAGCTTCACATAAGTCCCTAATGTTTCATATTTATCTTGGGATATATATATACTCTTCCACATATCTCTTTTGGTGACACAATTCTCGGACATAGAGAAGAAGGCACATCTTCCCCAAACACAATTTAAGTTTATGAGCCTCGGGATAATTAAGTTCTATCGACAGCTGGCTCGAGAATACAAACCCCGATAACTTGGCGTTACAATCATATACTAGAGTAGATTTCATAGCAAGAACCGAAAGTCACTAGTGAATAGTTAAAGTTGATTTAGTCTAAAGTAATTAGTATAATGCAATAAATAAATAAATAAATAATGGAAAAAGCTTTCTAGTAAGTTACACCATTACAATTATCTATATATATATTATAGCGTGAAGGTATATTCGCCCAAATCTTATACTTACTTAAAAAACTATTTGTCGTTGCGTTAAATATTCTTTGTTGAGCGAAGAGAAGTAAAACATTCATTGGCCCATAAGCAAGTAAAAAAATATTTACAAATCACACTCTAAACTTCTAACTATTTATGACTTTTTTATACAACAAACTTTATTTATCAACTATCTAATAGATATCTCGCGATTTATTGAACAAGAAAAAAACCGGCTATAAGGTCTCTCGATAACGTACAAAGACATACGTACGATCTAAAAAAATGTTTAAGTTTAATATCTATATAGTTTTTAGACTAAAATACACCGTTGGTCCCTAAACTTGTAGCGGAGGATCGCGATGGGACGAAACCGGGCATAATCATCGCCACGGGTCCAAACAGTAGCGATTAAATGCCAGATTGGTCCCTTGACCAAGTCAAAGTCTAATTTTTGTTTTGTAGTCGAGGGTATTTTAGTCCATACACATTTATACTTTTATAACACATTTATGTTTTACCCCTTCATCTTTCATCATCTTCATCATCTACCCAAATCATTCATCTCCCAAACATCATCATCTCCCCAACAATCATCCTGGAAAAAAACTGTTGATGAATCAAACGTAATTATCATTGATAGTATTCTTGTGTTGGGTTGTTTGTTATGTCAATGGTTACAAACACAATTGCTAATTCTTGAGTGCTCCTTTTTTAAGTTCCATCTAATATATTTGAGTGCCTTGTTCTAAAATATTTGATAATATATTGCATTATTGCCTTCAAAGTTTTAGGCCTTGCATAGCCTATTACAGTATTTACAAGAAATGTTTGAAGTGCAGAGTATAGACAGATAGACCATTGCCAAATCCCAAGCATATGAGAGTATGGTTCTTCATATTGGTTGTTAGTGTAAAGGCCTAATTTTGATGATGTTGTGTTATATTAAATCCTACAATGTTGAACATGCAAGGTATTACATACGATATCAAATATGGAATTGTCTTTCCGTATCAAGGAGAGAACATTTGGTTTATTTGAAACTTTAAACATTAGTCTCAACTCTCAAGTTCCATTAGATGATTCCAAATGCGTAAAGCATGTGGCTGTGCTTGAAAAGATTGCGGATTAACAAAAATTGATTGTGTTAAATAAATATGAAAGAAGATTAGAGAAGGAACGACATTAAAAATCACTGATCGAGTAAAATCATACCATTGAATCCATCAACAGCTGCTGAAACAATATCTTTCGTTCTTGACTCATAAACGTCCACAGTTTTACAATCCTCCCTGAATATCCGGTCTACAGTTCATAAATGAAAAACCAATATGTGAGAATCAGACTAAGTACTAACTCTGTTCCCAAACAAGGGAGTTGAATATTGATTTTTATGTCAACCCCGTAAGCTTCCAACTAGTAAACTGATTTGAAGTTTTTCTCAAATTTACTGCAAACATCATCCAACCTACAGAACTTGTTATTTGTGTTCAATCAAATCAACAACTTTGTATTAAACACCTTGAAAGGAATTACATGCTTCGTTTACGGTAAGCTCAAAATCAATTCAAGATATTGACCAGTACTTTTAATGGATGCTAGAGTTCTTCTTGAGAAAGATTTCAGCTCAACTTAAAAGCTATTGAGCTAAAAAATAACAATGCTTGACAAATAAGCTTGCTTCGAGCTCAGCACAGATATATTCCCTAAAACTTTATTATAAATCTGAAACCAATTTAAGAGAATCTCAGCAGAACATGTATGGCTGAATATAGTCCAATAACCAAGCAAGTCTAAGCCCCTATTAAACTTTATGAACTTAACTCTTTGGTAAATATTTAAAGCTCAGAGATGTACTCAAAGTTGAAGTCGATATAGCTCAAACCTTAACTTCCAATGGTCATAACTACTGCACTTGTTCAGTAAGTAAATGGACTGGTTCACTAATACCAACCCAATTGAAGAAATATTAGATGGAACTTAAAAAAGGAGCACTCAAGAATTAGCAATTTTGTTTGTAACCATTGACATAACAAACAACCCAACACAAGAATACTATCAATGATAATTACGTTTGATTCATCAACAATTTTTTTCCAGGATGATTGTTGGGGAGATGATGATGTTGGGGAGATGAAAGATTTGGGTAGATGATGAAGATGATGAAAGATGAAGGGGTAAAACATAAATGTGTTATAAAAGTATAAATGTGTATGGACTAAAATACCCTCGACTACAAAACAAAAATTAGACTTTGACTTGGTCAAGGGACCAATCTGGTATTTAATCGCTACTGTTTGGACCCGTGGCGATGATTATGCCCGGTTTCGTCCCATCGCGATCCTCCGCTACAAGTTTAGGGACCAACGGTGTATTTTAGTCTAGTTTTTAAATAAAAAAAATATCAAAATAGACCCTTAATCTATCAAATAACTTTAAAAATTATCTTAAAACTTTTTAAAACTACAAGGACCAAAGCCGTACATCTCTATAAAAGTTTATACATAATTCTTTTTTTTACACTACCAAATATTTGACAAATATATAGCGATTTCATTAAGAAAAAATATACCACAAGAAAGGCCACCGCATTACAAACAAAACGAATCCAATATTAATATATTTTTGGCATACGTGCGATTTTATAAAAAAAATGTTAAGTTTAGCATACATTTTTTATAGGAAAAAAGGAAGATATCTAGCAAATTTTTTAATACAAAACATACCTCCGAAAATGCCACAGGATTACGGACAAAACGATCCAGATATTGATATACTTTTGACATACGTACGATTTTGTAAAAAATATTAATGTTTAATAACTTTTAAAAAGGATCAAAATGCACCCCCAATGACAAATAAAAAAAAAAAAAAAAAAAAAAAAAAAAAAAAAAAAAAGCCTGATGCTACATATTTTGTCAAATGTGAAAGCTGCATTTTGTATTCTAATACAAGAACATCATTCACAGGTCTGAATTGTACTACACTATTGCATGTACAATTGGATTACAAAACGACGTTGTAAGGAGCATCCATGAAATATATATTTATATTTTGATGTATGATATTCTGTATCCAACATCTGTATCTGAGCCCTATGGATTGCACTAAATAAAATAACTTTTGAAAACATTTTGTGTTAGCTTTATATACACAAAAACGTTTAAAGAAAAAAGATAGCATTTTTTTCACTCGGCCTTGGAGACACATCTCAAACAAACGGGTTACAATTTAAAACACGTTAGAAAATAATTCCCTGCTGCAATGCGACAAGCGCCAACCTGCTTGTTCACACTATGTCAGAACATTTACAAATAGTTTTCCAGCATTCCTAACTCAATAAACAGCACAAAATGCTTGGTTCAACTTCTAGAAAAATACAAATACATAAGGGACAACAAATGACAAAAGCTTGAACTAGACTTTCTCATCCACTAAATTCAATAACCCAAACATACTTCCAGAATCCCTTACTCATTTCCCACAACTCTCAGGCTTCAAGTGCAACCAAATTTTCCTGTAATCAGCAATTTGACCAAACAACAAAAGTGCAGTGTCGTATATTGGTTCTTCTGCTCCCCATCCTATTTTATCCAACTTTTCAATGCAAGCACCCATATCATGGTTTTTATTTTTCTCCATCATCATTCTCGTCAATTTAGAAACATCTTCTTCTGGTGTCTCCAACTTTTTAAAGCCCACATAACCGACATGTTTACTAAACGGGTTACTAAAAGTCGATCGTCTCCATGACCGACTTGTGCACAAAGTTGGAAATATCAACCGTTACTAACATGCTTACTAAACGGATTACTTGTGTCGACCCGTTGATCGTACTAACCCGTTTAACCTCAATCATAACTTGTTAGTTCCTGAGTTCCCATGTCATTTGAGAATTGTTACCTCTATTTGGTATGATGATGCCAACCAGGAGTATAAGTGAGCCGGCTACCGAGATTGTTTAATAGAGGAGCTTGAGCATGATCAAGAGACAAACTCACTTTTAGAAACTTAAAAAAAAAGGGCTATTTGTGTAATTGTGTTTTTCTAAGAGAACTAAATTTGAATTCACTAGTTTATGTGACATGATGTGAAAAGACGGACTTATTTGTGTAGTCGTATACAACCATATTTTAATTCTAAAATTGAAACAGTTGATAAACAAATAAAAAAAACCCCCAACGGGTGTCTCCTTAAAACAACCCGTACTAAGAGTCCAAAGTGTCGTATTTTTATCAAGCAACTCGAGCTCAAGCTTATAACAAGTTCTAGTTCAAGTCAAGCTTATAAAAGCTAGACATTGAGCTTATATCAGTGGTTTCAAGTTTCAACCCTTATATAAAAATTGGTTTTTACCTCATGGTAGACTTCTGCTGTAATTTTCACAGTACATTTTTGTAACACCCCGATCTTTAGAAGTTTCATAAATAGACTTATATATTTCCTTTAGAAAATTATAAAGGTCTTTATGATTGTATTTTATAAAGATAAGGACTTAGAATGCAAGATAGGAAAAAAAGGACCAACGATGCAAAAGATTTAACGACAGGGACTAACCTTGCCAAATTACGAAACTTATTAGATAAGCTTATATAGCTTTCTTTAAGATGAAGTAAATCCAGATGTTACAAAAACTAAACATGTATGGATATGTGTTTCTGGTACGTGGCTTCATAGAAACAAAGAGGAGGGAAAACTAGTAGTTCTTTCATTTTATCAAGAAATTATACAAGGATTTCTTCATGATTAAGGGTTTGTGTCCTTGATAATTTGGTGTAATTTTAGAAGCCTCCTAAGTATTTGAAGTGATTCTTTATCAAAGGTAAGTAGCTAAACACAAGTTATGATTTCATGATTTATGATAGAAATTGAAGGTTCTAATTGTTTATTCCTTATTGAGGTTATGTAAACCTAGACATGAATGATGATAAATCTTAATATTATAAGACTTTTTATGATTGAATTAAGTCAAGTATTATGTGGTTAAAATATGTGTAGAAGAATTCATGTTGGTGATGTTAACCATGATTGGGTATATTAAGTTAAAGGGTGTTTGGAACAAGCTTATTAAGTGCTTAAACTAGCAAGATAGCTTATGGGCCTGATGAAAAATGATCTTAACATGTTAAATAAGCTGAGATATAAGTTTGGTAAATAGTAGATTAGCTTATTATGATTTTTGGGTCATTTTGGTGATATTTAAATTTGGGACAACAAGGTTTTTCAGAAAATGCGCAGACTTAGAAGGGCCGTGGAGAATAAACTGTTCGTCGGATTAAGATGAGGTCTAAACGGTAGTTGCACCTCTCTGAGTGTAATTTAATTGTTATTCTTTAAGTTTTGGCTCATTTGAAAGTTAAATTAGTGTAAAGTGCAAAATACAGCAGCAACCCAGGAAATTCTGCACTTAAAGTGTTTTTGTAAAAGTGTGTTTAATGATAAAATAACACCTTATATGATCATGTTTAAGTGATTTAGACCCTATACATCTTAGATAAATGTCTTAGAAAATTCTAATAGCATTAGAATGATTATCATGTGAGTAGGTGCTCGTGGAAAGCTTACGGAAGGCTAAACAAGACCTACAAGTGAGTAACGGTTCATTAGTTTCATGTTACTAGATTAAACACGATGATGGAACTTGTGCAAGGTTTCGGAGATAGCCGAAGCAACCCATGAATAGTATTCTCACAAGGATCATGATTTAACAAGTTTAGAGTGCCCAAGAACGCACTAAAAGTCAAGTAGCGTGCCTAAGAAGTGCATGATGTAGAACTCCCATAGTAGCATCCTAAGTGGATGACACGTGCTTTTATAGTAGCATCCTAAGTGGATGACCAAGCATCCTATGTGGATGACCCGTGCTTGAAAAGAACTTACGTCCTAAGTGGACGATCCATATCAGAAAAGCACTTGTAATAAATTTAGAAGCCGTTAGAAGAGTACTCGTTGGCTAGGGAAGTTCTCACTCATAGCAGGACGACTAAGTATCGTCTAGTCATAATGCACATGCTCAGATATCATGTTATGATTAAGAATTCAGAATAATTCTCAGACTCATGTACAAGTAGTAAGACGACTATAAGTCCTACCATTTATAGCATTTGAAATACGTTTATGTTCATAATTGCAAGTGTCAATTCAGATATAGCTCTAGATCCAGAACTATGCTTATACAAACAACATAGCAAAGTGGTTCAACTTTTAGACTAAACATAAACATAACATCGATTCACAAAAAAACGCGATACCTTTTCCTGAATCAACCTAATAGTCCAAGCTTACTTCCAGCATTCTTAACCCATTTGCCACAGCTTTCTGGCTTCAAAAGCAATCAAAGTTTCCTATACTCAGCATTTTCAACAAAAAGCAAAAGTGCAATGTCGTACAATGGATCATCTGTTCCCCAGCCAATATTCTCCAACTTCTTAAAGCAAGCACCTGTGTCATTGTCTTCATTTTTCTCCATTTTTGGAATATCTTTTGCAGCTGCCAACATTTTTGGATTACCTGTTTGACGCTTTCATTTTGTTTGGTGAGTTTGAGAACACTTTTGTGTTGAAATCAGGAATTGTTTAGGATCGACATCAGTATGATCTTCTTTTTGGTTAGAAAGCTCTGTATCAACTAGCGGTGAAGATATTTCAATCGAAGAGGTATTGTTATGAGGGTATGGTTTTGGATCACCAATGATATCACATTTAGTAAGTATCACATGGACATCGTGCACTGAAAGAATACTGCACAATATAAGTGGAAGAAGGCCTATCAAGTATCAATCTTTATACATAAACATAAGATGAAGTTGCAAAGTCAGACTTACAAAACATCCATAATATAATACTAATCATTATCCAAAAATTATATTTGTAAACGAGTTTGAATAATTCAAAAACAAATTTTTTTACAGGTACACACTCATCAATAAACAACCTATATTCAGTTGAAAAAATATGGGTTTTGGTCATCAAATAGTAATGAACTTTTTTAAATCAACTGATTTGGTATGTGAAAAAGTTGTGTAAATGTAATGAACTTTCATGAAGTGCTACAATCTGTACATTTTGATGACGTGTCATACCTGAAATACTAACACGTGGCACCATTTTATAACGTGACGCGTCATCAAAATGTGCAGATTGGAGCACTTAATGAAAGTTCGTTACATTTACACAACTTTTTTAGAATTCATGTACGAAAAAAAAGAAAATCAAGAAAGGTCGTTGATATTCTATGTCCAAAAACCAAAAAATAAAGCCGAACAGATTGTTTTGGTTTGTTTAGAGGCCTAAGTTATACAGTATCATTCTTAAGATAAGCATGTGATAAACAAGTATCAGTATGCACATAACAAATGTAAGAACTAAAGAGATATAAATGTCACGAACATAAATATATACGTACATGCGGGGTATACTAGTGTCATATTCAGTCAATTGAACAATAGAACCTTTCTGCAACTAATTTGATTCAACCAACTTATGAACAGGAGAAACATAACCAATACTCGCTTTCTGGCAAACAGAACCGTTAGATAGCACAAGTGTGTAAACATTCCAATCTTTAACTACCCTACCATCAAGGGTAATCGCGTTAAAACTCAAAATATCAATCACTTGAACTACTGGTTTCAGATCATCAATCTCGTCGCATTCGCCGCTCCTCGATACCATTGATATTGCTCATGGAGTAAGATTTACACCCATTATTTTGATATGATCAAATTTGAATTGGGGGGTTTTCAGAACAAGCCTTCTTAGAATAATAATGAAACCAGAAAGTAAGGGAGATAAAAAGAGCATTACTTCTAACTTGTGATAGAAGACCCTTGTAATTCTCTTTATATTAGTTTACATTAAGAAGTGTGGAATTTTTTTGTAAAACAATAGATTTTTATACTTATGTATAAAAAAAAGTTGACACTTGATATCTTCACACTTCTAAATATAGAAATTAAAGGGGTGCGTGGTTAGTATTGGGGAATCAGAAAGGGAAAGGGAAAGAAAAAGAATGGAATGGACATTATTATTATCTTTGATAGTGCTTAGTTTAAGAAAAACACATTAACCTCCAAAGTGGTAGTTGTGGTGGTGGTGGTGAGTGGTGATGGTGGGTGGCGGTGGTAGGTGGTGGTCGTCGTGAGTGGTGGTGGTAAGTGGCAGTGATGGGTGGCGGTGGTGGGTGGTGGTGGTGGTAGTGGTGAGTAGCAGTGATGGGTGGTGGTGAGAGGTGGTGGTAGGTGGTGGTGGTGGTAGTGGTGGTGGTGGGTAATTATTACCTTTCCTACTTAGTAATGCCCCGTTACCCACTACTAAATAATGATTGTATTCTCTACTCCTAACGGGTCATGTTTATTCATTGTCTTTCTCATTCCCTACCCCCCCCCCCCCCAAAAAAAATACCCCCAAACAAGCACCCCATAAATGTAACATTTAGGGTTGAGCAACGGGTCACATATGAACCGAACCGACCAAAACCGACTCGATCCGAAAACCAATTTTGAGTATAACGTGAACCGAGAACCGAACCAAAGTTAACCCAGCGAAACCGAAACGGAACCGAAATGGTAGTTTAGGTGTACTTCTTGGTTTAAAGACGAACTGAACCAAACCGAGTAAAACCGAAACCAAAAACCATAATAACATGCATTGCACAGGGAAGACAGTGAATGATTTGCATGCAATGCTAATTGACTATGAGAAGGGATTACCGAAAAAAGCACTTTGGAAAACTAGAAGGGGGTTGAATAGTTTACCGATTAAAAACTTTGTTTTGAAACTTATTGAAAGATCAATTGATATTGATCTTAGATGTGTTAGTGAAATATGCAAACAGTATATAAAGAGTAGATAAGGAAAGAAACAATCAAACCACAACAAGTTGTTTATAGTGGTTCGGTCTACAAGGACTCTTTTTCCTTGCCCTACTCCACTCCCCGAGTCTCACACTCGAGAGTTTAACTTCACTAATCAAAAAGCTCCTTTCACCGGCGGAGAAACCTTTACACTTCGCTTACACACTATTTCCGACACTAAGCTAGATGTCGAGTTCTTTTCAAGGGTACAACCACTCCCACACACAATGTATTTTAAGGACTAAAATACTAACAACTCACACTCACAAGATTATGATGGTTTGGTACAACAATGGTGTATGAATCAACACAAGATCATACAACAACAAACAAACAAGACTTTCAACTTCTCGTTGAAGTTTGAATGTGCCTTGATCTTCTTTGCTACAAAAGAGATCACTAATATGATATGAAACTGAGTTAGAAATGTTGGAGAGAAGGAATGTATGAGAATATGATAGAAAGGGATGAAAAACAACTTGGTTTGGCTTTGCTATTTATAGCCAAAAACATCAGCAAGCACCACGGACCACATACCCCTTTAAAGGGTTCCGCCCGTGTATTATTTTGGTGTCGCCGAGGTCTGACAGCAAGATCTCAAAATCTTGCCAAAGTCAACCATATCTATCTAAGATTGTGTAAGATATGTAAAGCTTAAATCTACACAAATAATCTAGTGAAATCTTCTAAGTATTTCAATGATGCACTACATGATGTCATCTGTTTGTTTTCTATTATTCGAAATATGTAAATACATATGTAATGTTTAGTTTAAAGTAACTAAAACATTCTTGAACTAAAAACTACTATCATACATTATGGTTTAGAGACATATCAAGATATGATTTAATCACAATGTAAATGCTTGAGTGATGAATATATTATTTGAAAAAGCTTGTTTTAATATCTATTAAACTTGACAAGCTTTAAGCTTTATAAAAATTAAATTTACTTTTGTCGTTAACAAAACTTAGGTAAAGATCAAAAATATAAATAACGTTTAATGACGATATTTGTATTAACAATCTCCCCCTTTTTGTTGAGGACAAAACATAAATTTTATTTTTATAAAAGTTGTAAATATTGTACAAGAGTTATAAAACTATTAGTTTTAGAACTTGAAGGATAAAAATGATAATGCAAGTATGTCCAATTTAGACATGATGTTGACTTTTTCAGAAAGTCAAAGTCTTCACTAGTTGAAGCATGATGTTGACTGTTTCAAAAAGTCAAAGTGTGTAGTTGACTTTTTCAGAAAGTCAAATATAACCAAATGAAGTATGATGTTGACTTTTTCAGAAAGTCAATGTATGCAGTTGACTTTTTCAGAAAGTCAATGTATGCAGTTGACTTTTTCAGAAAGTCAAATATAACTAAGTTCTAAATATTTCTCCCCCTTTTTGTCTCAACAAAAAGAAGATGGGAGGCGGAATGTGTAATGAGCCCGAGCCATTATCTCCCCCTTGACCAATGCTCCCCTTAAATTGGGTGCCAAAAGAAAGATACATGGATTGTGAAAAAGCTACAAAAAAAAAAAATTGTTAGTAATAAGCATCATCACAAGTATTTCCAAACACCATGTAACAAGCAACAACAATATAAGAAACACCATTCATTCGTTAAAATTTTTCATGATTTAAGAATCATGAAAGGAGAAAACAATGAAGTGTTGAATACAATGATAAAATTTTAAAAAGAAATTATCCTAAAAAAATACAAGAAAAATCCTAGAAAAATAAAAAATGCTTAAAAGAAATAATCTAGGACCCTCCTATTGAGGTGGTGGATGAGAAAGAGCATTTAGGCGCTCGAGGATGTAATTGAGGATGAACCTCATTTCCTCTTGAAGTTCATGAACCATCACCCGGGTCCTTTCGGTTAATTGGGCGGTTCGCTCATAATTGGAGCAACCATGCCTAGGAGGGTAGTATGGTTCATGGTTTTGTTGTGGTGGAATGGTGGAGGTGTTGGTGTTAGTTTTGGAGTTGGTGTTTGAAGTGGTGATTATGGTGGCTAGCAAAGCACTTTGCATTTGCATAGCATCACTTAGATGAGAATCCACCATATTTGAAAATTCTTGGAGATGTTGGAGTTCGGCTTGAATCCCCTCTTTGGTGGGATGATCTTCCCACATGGATTCCTCAATGTCCTCTATGTGAGGAGACATTGATGTAGGAAGTGGTTGATCCCCATACAAAGGACCATGGGTTTTCTTGTGGATAGGGTGGAAAAGAAGAGGTCTTGGCCCTAACGGAGCATTTGGGTCAAAGGATGATCGTGGAGACACATGAGCAATCCGCTCGATAGTACCAAAAGATGGTAGTGGTGGTGGATGATTGGGCCTAGGAGGCAAGTCCTCCAAGTCTTCCAAAAATGGATTTGGAGATGTAGGTGGTGTGGAGAATAACTCCAATGGGATAAGTGTTGGAGATTTTGGAGGTGATGGTGTTTTTAATGTTTGGATGGGAGCCGGTGGTGGTGAGCTAGGAGTCTTTGTTGGTGGTGGAGTAGTGATGATGGTAGGTGATTGTGGAGGTGGTGTAGGAGTAGCCAAAGTGAGGTTTGTGTCATCCCTTATGGGAGATGAGATGGTTAGTGGAGATGACTTCGTAGAAGAGCTTATGTTGACAAAGCAACAAGGTCTTACGCTAATTCTAGCGGTTTTCTTGCAAGGCTTGGTTGATGGTGAAGATTTAGTCATTTTGACTTAAGCTTTTGCTAGTAGATGATGAGAATTGAGAAGGTGTGAAGAGGATGGTGGTAAAAGCTCTTAATTTATAGGAATGGAAAATTATGGAGAAATGTGTTTGATTTGTTGTTAAACCATAGAAGAGATGAGGTTTCTAATGATTTTGAAGTGGGTTTAATGCTAGTCATATCACCTAAGTCAATCCATACAAGAAGGATGGAGTGAAGAGGCAAAGATTTGCAATAAATGTGTTCTAATGATTATGAGATCCTAACAATCAGATCATCCACGGATTGCAAGGAACCAAATTTTTGGTTCCTTCCTTTATGCAAAAGGGCTCTTTGGGTGGATTTTTCAAATTTTTGAATTTTGGTGGGAAATGGATATCCTATATGCCTAAGTATGTTATACTAGTTCTAATATGGGTAAAAACTAGTTGAGATTAACCTAGAAGCACTGTATGGTAATTTGGAGTGTGAAACTAAGCGGAATTTAGAAAATTACCTGTAGGATCCACGGCACCAAAAGTTTACACAGGCGGACCCCTTAAAAGGGTGCCGCCTGTACAGGTATGGCGGTACCAAATCGCATAACAGACGGTACCAAATTTTTGGTGTCGTCTGATCCGTGGACACCAGAAAAGTTCACATAACAGTTTTTTAAGTGTCGAGGAGTTTTTCAAAACCTGAAATTTTGCTCAAAACATGTAACATTAATTATTTCTAGTTAAGAAAAGTCAATAACACATATACAAACATAGTGGAGCATAGATTTTGATCAAGGGCTAAAGATTTTCACATAAAAGTGAAAATGGATAAAATTTGATAACACACTTGTGCTATCCCTCTGGATTAAATGGTTAGCATACAACATTGTTTTAAGTCATATTATCATCCTACAAAATAAAAACAACCAAATTGTATCATACACCAAAGTTATTGTCTTGTTCCAAACACTCCTTCAAATGAAACTCACTTATCCAACTTCTTGTCAATCTTGGTCATCATCCTACCAAGGCACTTGAACATCCCCTTGGTTTGCTTGAACTCCGCTGACTCATTCTCAATCTCGGGGAGAGATGCATAGTACTCTTGAGGTGGAAAGCGAGAATTTAGAAGACCATCCTCGGAGCTATTTGATGATGATGATGATGGAGTTGGAGGTTTTGCCCTTTTGCCTTTAGTCTTAGACATTCGCTCGTCACTCAAGGGCACAAAGATGTGAGGGATGGGCTCATAGTCAAGCTTCAACCCTTTTGGGCTTGGTGGAATGGGTGCAAAGGCTCTATAAAGACGGGTGAAAAGCATCCCATAAGGAAGAGCAACTGATCCTTGAGTTGGAATGTCAATCATTCTCCTAGCAATGTAGTAGGCTAAATTGAATGGTTGACAGGTGGACAGGTTGTAGAGCATGTGGAAAAGGTAAGCATTGATATGGTCCCTATTTCCTATAGTGCTAATGACATTGGCTCTAAGGAGTTCCTCCGATTTCTTAAATTCCGGTTCACTTCCTTATGGATCTCGGTTCACTTCCTTTCCCTTTCGGGTGACACGGGTTGGAGCTCCCCTTGGGGTAAAGAGACGCTCACGGATGACATTCTTATTCACTATAGGAGTTTGGTATGGAAGAGAGCGATCATTGATTGCATCTAGGATAGTGAGTGACCACTTGTCCGAGTAGACACATGTTCCTCGGTTGGGAATTCCTAGCACTTGAGCAACTTGGCTTAAGGAGATGGTGTAGTCGTTTTGATTGATCCTAAACCTAAGGAAAAATTCATCATCCTCATCAATGAAGCCAGTAACACTAGCATAGAATTTCAACACAAACCTAGGACAAATGGGTTCATCGATGTCAAGGAGACAATCGAAGTGAATGGCGGCTAGTTCTTGACGGAGATTGGTTCCGTCGACAAAGGAGGTTTGAATGGTTCTACCCTCATGGAAGTACCTTTGTTCTAGAATCTTAAAGATTTTGACTTGTTCTTTGGAGAGGCATTTAATTTTGTGTGTTTGGGAATGTAGTTAAGGGTATCCTTGTGATCATAGAATATTGCGGCTACCATGGTTATTCCTATGAGCAAGAATTTACATGTTAAAAATGAGAACAAACTTAGCATTTTGGTTCTAGTGTGTGCCTATATGAAAACGATTTGGAGTTGCGGTTATCTCGACTCATTTTATGCACAAAATGGTTTTTAGTGAGGGTGTTTGGCAAAAGGCATGAGATAACCCAAACGCTCCTAATTCAATGTGGCTTCATTTGAATATACCCGGGAATACATATTAGTTATGTATTACCTTTAGTATTCAAGAGCATGCAAGTGATGAAAATTTTACGTTTCTATTTGTATTAACAATGAAAAATTGTTTTCCTACAAGTGAGAAGCTTTTCAAAAAAATTTGACATGGGGTGTTTGGTTATTTGAATAAAACCTTATAGTCATTATCTTTTGATTAGTGAGAAACACGATTTGTTTATGTAATGTGACAATGTAGTACCTAATTTCAATGACTAGTTATGCAATTTGCCAATTGAATCCATGTTTTGTACAAGAATATACATACTCCCCATGTAATGATTTTGTGCACAAATTAGAATCCTAGACTCAGAATCAAGAGATAAAATGTAGTTAGGATACTTACAATGATGTTATCTTCAGTGATTAGTGGGTGAGAAAATGTAAACAATGAGTTAGGTCTAATGTTTACACGTTTTGGTAAAGTGGTTGTGAGGAAGAAGATGTTTTGTAGGTAGCATTTTTGCTACTGTTGTCACCACGGACCAGGCGGCACCAAAAAAAAGGGTTCCGCCTTTGTTGTCGTTTGGTGCTGTGGGAACAGTAGCAGTTTCAAACAAATTTGTTTTGTTTTGTTTGTTCTAAGGTTTAGACTATGTTTTACCTACATGTTTGGTTCCACTAGCCCCAAACCAAGTCTAAGAAGATAAATGGTTCTCGTTTGAGAGGCTTGGTTAGAATGTCGGCAATGTTATCTTCGGAGGATACTTTCTCAATTGAAATGTTTCCTTTTTGAACATTGTCGTGAAGAAAGTGGTGTATATGCTTCGTGTGAGCATGTTGGACGGGATTTTTGCTGCGATCAATAGCTCCTTTGTTGTCGCAAAGTATAACGATATCGTTGAGGTGAATTCCGTAATCTACGAGAGCTTGCTTCATCCAAAGAGCTTGTTGACATGCTTTTCCGGCTGAGACGTACTTGGCTTCAGTAGTTGAGATAGCTAAGGCCGTTTGCTTCTTTGCAAACCATGAGGTGAGACAATGTCCGAAAAAAGTGCAAATACCACTTGTACTTTTTCTATCGACATAGTCACCGGCATGATCCGAGTGGGCATACACTATAGTTTCTACACCCGTTCCTTTGGGATACCATAATCCTAAATATGTCGTTCCCTTAACGTATCTAAATATCCTTTTCAAGGCTTCTAAATGTGATGCCTTTGGATTTTTTTGAAAGCGAATACATAGACAAATACTAAACATAATGTCGGGTCTACTAGCCGTGAGATAGAGTAGGCTACCAATCATTCCTTTATATTTAGTGTTATCTACCGATTCACCTTCCTCATCCTTGGTGAGTTTAGTGTCCGAAGACATGGGTGTCTTAGTTGGTTTTGAATCTTCAAGACCAAATTTCTTAAGCATATCTTTTATATATTTAGATTGGTTAAAGAATATGCCATCTTCTAATTTTTTAATTTGGAGTCCTAGAAAGAAGTTTAACTCACCCATCATACTCATCGTGCATGATTTTAGAGAAATCATCACATAGCTCTTGACAAGTTGATCCGTATATGATGTCATCAACGTATATTTGAACGATGATAATGTGTGATTCTTTTTTTCTTGGTGAAAAGAGTATTATCTACTAATCCTATGGTGTATTTGTTTTCAACAAGAAAAGTCTTAAGTCTATCGTACCAAGCTTTTGGTGCTTGCTTAAGACCGTATAAAGCTTTCTTGAGTTTGAAGACATGATGTGGTTTTTCAAAGTCGGTAAAACCGGGAGGTTGAGCAACATATACTTCTTCGTTAATAAACCCATTAAGAAACGCACTCTTAACATTTGAAATAATTTAAAGTCATAAGCAGATGCATATGCAAGTAAGATTCTAATAGACTCGAGCCTAGCAACCGGTGCATAAGTTTCATCATAATCAATCCCCTCTTATTTATTATAACCTTGTGCGACAAGCCTAGCTTTGTTTCTAGACACTACACCATTTTCATGCATTTTATTTCGAAAAACCCATTTCGTTCCGATTATAGTTTCATCTTTAGGTTTTGGAACTAATTTCCAAACATCATTTCTAACGAATTGGTTTAACTCTTCCTGCATAGCAATTACCCACGATTCATCTTTTATTGCTTCATTTATGTTTTTCAGTTCGATGGTTGACACAAAACAAAAATGATTACTTTGATTTTGAGCTTGTGATCTTAATGGTCTTTGATTTAGTTGTCCTATGACCTTTTCTAAAGGATGACTTTTGGATTCTTTGATGTTTATAGTCTCATTTTTTAATGGTTCACCTTCCTTGTCATTTTCAATTATTTCTTGACTTTCTACAAGTTGACTTTCAACTAAGTCATCATCTACCAAAGGTGATGTCTTAGAGGGAGGTGGACATTCGTCAAATGTTAAGTTCAACGACTCCTCGACTCTCATTGTTTCTTTGTTTAAGACAATGTAAGCTTTACTAGTTTGAGAGTAACCAAGAAATACACCTTCATAATACTTTGGGTCAAACTTGGTGAGATAATCTTTAGTATTAAGAATGAAACATTTACGTCCAAATATTCTAAAATATCCTAAAGTTGGCTTTTTGCCTTTATAAAGCTCATATGGTGTTTTGTTTAAGAAAGGACGTATTAAGACTCTATTTAAAATATATGTAGAAGTGTCAACGTGTTACACCAAAACTTTTGAGGAATGTTTTTTTCATTAAGCATTGTTCTACTCATTTCTTGAATGGTTCTATTTTTACGTTCTACAACTCCATTTGATTGAGGTGTTCGAGGAGCCGAAAAGTTGTGTGTAATACCATTTTCATCACAAAAGTTTCCAAATTGTGTTTCATTGTCAAATTCACGACCATGATCCGTTCGTATCGACACAATTTTAACACCTAGTTGATTTTGAATTTTCTTGCTAAGAATTTCAAATTTATCAAAAGCTTCATTTTTGGTTTTCAAAAACAACGTCCAAGTAAACCTTGAATAATCATCTACTATGACCAAAGTGTATAAGTTGCCTCCATAGCTTCTTATAGCGGATGGACCAAACAAGTCCATATGCAAAAGTTCTAGACACTTAGATGTGGACACCATGTTTTTAGCCTTATGACTACTATGGGTTTGTTTACCAATTTTGCAAGCGTCGCAAAAATGTTGGTCATATTTAAGTTTTGGTCAATTCCTGACTAGCTCTTTTGAAGATAGGTTTTGTATAAGTCTCATATTAGCGTGACCTAAGCGTCTATGCCAAAGAGTTGAGCTATCATCTAATGTGGTTAGACAAAGTTTGTCATTAGATGTTTTATCTATTTTCATGACGTATATATTATTTTTCCTAACCCCTTTAGATATGGTGATACCATCTTTTAGTATTTTACTACCATTTTCTTCAAATAGTACTTTATACTTTTTGTCACATAATTGCTAATACTAAGTAGATTAAATCCTAACCTATCAACATGAGCAACATTTTCAATAGTTAGGGAGTTATGAGCGATCGTACCTTTGCCAATGATTTTGATTTTGAGATTGCTACCAAAAGTGACATTACCTCCGTCATACTCTTGGTATGTTGAGAAGAGGATTTTGTTGCCCGTCATGTGTCATGAGCATCCACTACCTTTTATCCACTCATCAGGTTCCAATCCAACTTTTAAGCATACATAGGACACAAATAACTCAAGCGTTTGGTCCCCAATATCTCATAGGTCCGTTTGGGTTAAATATACCATTTACTTGATTCATGTATGGAAATGATGGGTAAGAGTTCCATGACATGAAGTCTGGAGTTTGATATGGTCTAGGGAAGTTTTGATTCCAACCGTTATGTTGATAGTTGGGTTGTATGTTGTGGTTGCTCTTGGGAAAGGGGCATTTGGCAAAAGGTGTTTTATGTCGTTGTTGAGTAGTTTTTTTTTTTTTTTTTTTTTTTTTTTTTTTTTTTTTTTTTTTTTATCTAAATTCATTTTTAGCAAGTCCTACTCCTGATGTAACAACAGGTTTTAGTTTAACACTATCCTTGGTTTTCTTTGTTACTTTGACAAATTCACTACGGTCCGTATCACAAACATTCTGTCCTGCTGCAGTCCCCACGGCACCCTCTTTTACAACGGACGGAACCTTATTTTTGGGTCCGTCTGGTCCGTGCTGCACTGCAGTAGTTTTGACAGTTTGTTTGTCTTTTTCGGCCGTTTTGGTTTGACTCTTTGGAATTAACACTTCATTAAATCTTAGACCATTCATGTTTCTTGGTGTTTTTGGAATTCTAACTATTTCATCGGCACAAGCGATGTTTTTGTTAAACCTTTTAAATTTAGAATTTTGTTCAATTAGAACATCTTGTGTGAGCTTTAGTTTTTCCATTTCAAGATTAAGATCTTGACATGATTTGCAACCATCGTCATTTGCTTTTCCCTTTTCTAATCGTTTTGCCTTTTCTTTTAACTCATAGACTTCATTTTCTAAAAATTTCTTTTTAGTCTTTAAAAATTTATTTTTAGTTATGATTTTTAGACTAAGCTCACACAATTGATTATATTGTTTTTGCAAAGTGTCATCATCAATAGAGGAATAAGATGAGTCGGAATGTACCTCGTTTGACTCATGTGCCATTGGAGCGATCTCCTCCTTGCTTGACTCTTCATCATCCTCACTATCACTCCAAGCACCACTTACAAAAGCTCGTTGAGTTTTGCTTTTAGGTGGCTTGGTACAATCTCCTATTAGATGACTTGCATCACCGCATCTAAAGCACTTTCTTTCACCTTTACCTTTTTTGTCATCCCGATCTTTTCGGAATGGCTTATTTTCTTCTCGAGGT
The DNA here is from genome assembly GCA_019973895.1 of Chrysanthemum seticuspe. NCBI lineage: Eukaryota > Viridiplantae > Streptophyta > Magnoliopsida > Asterales > Asteraceae > Chrysanthemum > Chrysanthemum seticuspe. The sequence goes on from BPTQ01000001.1 coordinate 28,106,625, forward strand.
TGTCTTACAAACTTTCATCTTCTTCTAAAGAACTTTTTGAAATCTTTAACGGCCATGGCATACTCCTCATCTTCACTACCGGAGCAAGATTCGTCATCATCACTTGATTCCGTTCTTGCTTTTAGAGCAACGAATTTGATTTTCTCTCTTTTTCCTTTGATGATTTCCGAATCTTTCTCCATCACCATTTCGTGTACTTTGAGGTTTCCAATTAGCTCGTCTAGTGACATTTTTGAGAGATCTTTTGGTTCTTCAATAGCCGTCACTTTAGCTCTCCATTTCGGATGGAGTGCTCTCAGAAATTTCCTGACAAAGTTCTTACTACGAAAAGATTCATCAAGTGCTTTAAGTGATGTAATAATAGTATTAAAGCGAGCAAAGCCATAATCAATGGTTTCATCTTCAGGGATAACAAATTGTTCATATTGTTGAACAAGAAGATCAATTTTGTTATCCTTGACTTGTGAATTTCCTTGATGTGTAACAATCAAAGATTTCCAAATATCTTTGGCGGTTTCACACATAAAAATTCTTTCATATTCTTTTCTAGGCAAAGCATTATAAAACATCATTTTAGCTTCATTATTTTTTGCAATTAATTACTTTTGTTCATCAACAGAAATATCTTTTGTTGTAGAACTAAAATCCTCTTTAACAATAACAAACCAAAGATCTATATCTTTTGATTTTACATATGTTTCAAAACGGTTTTTTCAATAGATAACTCCATTGGTTTCAAACACTGGTGGTCTTTGCATAGATTGCCCTTCTTTAAAGTTTTCAGAATCCATGGATCATTTCAAGTTTATAAAATACAATATTTTTTAGAAATTCTTGAGCAACGAGGCTCTGGTACCAATTGTGGAGAACTAGAAGGGGGGTTGAATAGTTTACCGATTAAAAGCTTTGTTTTGAAACTTATTGAAAGATCAATTGATATTGATCTTAGATGTGTTAGTGAAATATGCAAACAACATATAAAGAGTAGATAAGGAAAGAAACAATCAAACCACAACAAGTTGTTTATAGTGGTTCGGTCTACAAGGACTCTTTTTCTTTGCCATACTCCACTCCCCGAGTCTCACACTCGAGAGTTTTACTTCACTAGTCAACAAGCTCCTTTCACCGGCGGAGAAACCTTTACACTTCGCTTACACACTATTTCCGACACTAAGCTAGATGTCGAGTTCTTTTCAAGGGTACAACCACTCCCACACACAATGTATTTTAAGGACTAAAATAATAACAACTCATACTCACAAGATTATGATGGTTTGGTACAACAATGTTGTATGAATCAACACAAGATCATACAACAACAAACAAACAAGCCTTTCAACTTCTCGTTGAAGCTTGAATGTGCCTTGATTCTTTGCTACAAAAGAGATCACTAATATGATATGAAACTGAGTTAGAAATGTTAGAGAGAAGGACTGTATGAGAATATGATAGAAAGGGATGAAAAACAACTTGGTTTGGCTTTTCTATTTATAGCCAAAAACATCAGCAAGCACCACGGACCACGGACCCCTTTAAAGGGTTCCGCCCGTGTATTATTTTGGTGCCGCCGAGGTCTGACATCAAGATCTCAAAATCTTGCCAAAGTCAACCATATCTATCTAAGATTGTGTAAGATATGTAGAGCTTAAATCTACACAAATAATCTAGTGAAATCTTCTAAGGATTTCAATGATGCACTACATGATGTCATGTGTTTGTTTTTCTATTATTAGAATATATGTAATGTTTAGTTTAAAGTAACCGAAACATTCTTGAACTAAAAACTACTATCATACATTATGGTTTAGAGTCATATCAAGATATGATTTAATCACAATGTAAATGCTTGAGTGATGAAGATATTATTTGAAAAAGCTTGTTTTAATATCTATTAAACTTGACAAGCTTTAAGCTTTATAAAAATTAAATTTACTTTTGTCGTTAACAAAACTTAGGTAAAGATAAAAAAAATATAAATAACGTTTAATGACGATATTTGTATTAACAAGCACCTACACCTCAGGTACTAGCAATAGAAGGTGGTAGAATTCAAAAGCCAAAATCGCAAGCAAACAAGGGGAAGGGAAAAGGAAAGGGTAAGTAGCAGATTATGGCTTATCAACTCAATCCTAAAAAGAACCCTCCCAAGAAGAACGATCATCCTAGAAAGGAGATGGCTTGCCACCACTGCACTGAGGTAGGACACTGGAAGAGGAACTGTCCACTCTACCTCTCAGAGTTGCAAGAAAAGAAGAACAAGAATGCTGGACATGTAGCCAGCACTTCAGTATCTTCGTAATAGAATTATTTACTTTTCCTCAAAAAATAATTTCCTGGGTGTACGACACTCGATGTGGTATTCTTATTTGCAATACACTACATGGAGTTAGAGGAGCAAGGAAGCTGGTCCATGGGAGCAATACCTATTCGTAGGAAATGGAGTACGAGCAGCTGTTGAAGCCATTGGAACGTTGATTTAGTTTTGCCTTCGGGCTTAATACTAGTTTTGAAAAATTAATAAATGTGTGACCAGATTCAAACACGAAACTATGGAATTGCACACTTTACGTATGAGAATCGATATTTAATAATTAATATAAAATATTATATTTAATTATTAATTCACAATAAAAACTTAATGGGTGTTAGTATTTAACGAGGTTTAGTTAACGGTCGTTAAATATTAAGTTTAGGGACTAGAGATGAAAATAGAAGTCGAGAAGGTTCTAGAACCCCTTTAGGGACTATAACCGATCGGTTAGGGGCTTGGGAGTCCCAATCCCACCCTAACTTGGTCTGTAAGTTTACCAAGTATATATACAATGAGATATGATCATTCTAGGGTACACTTGGTTCACTTTTGCTAAACCTAACTTCTCTTCTCCTCATTCTTCTGCTTATAACCGGTCGAATACCATTCACCTATGGGATTCGATTTGCTTTTGATCATAACAAAGTGTTTGGTTTAGTTATTGTGATCTTTGAACCTACCATTCGCATTGAATCGCTAATACTACGTGTGTACAAGAACGTAGGACAAACACCACATGTGTTTGTGTATTCCTTGGTCGAATTTTGTGTAAGTCGAATTACATAAACCCTAAACTTTTAGGGTTTAAGTTTCTTGATCGATTGCTTGAAATTGCTAAAAGGTACGCTTTTTTTAGTTTTCGATTAATTATTTACAAGTATTGATTCTTAGTCTTCCGTTGCGCATTTGATGATGTTTATTTGGTTATATGCTATGTCATGATTATTAAATTCCGACATATATGACCCTCACGGATTGTATCGATAGCATGACACCACTTTTAGCGGGTGCTAGCACTTTAAGAATACTAGAGAAGATAAGAGAGTTAATTGTTTGACAGAATTGTGATGTTTCATTCATGAAGACGTGGTATAAATACCAAATAAAGATAACTCCTAATACAACTCGAATAGATAACTCCTACCACAATAACACTTTCCTAGATAATGACTCACATGACACAATTCTAACATGACTCGAATACGACTAAAACAAAAGATAGTAGACTAGCCCATGACATAGTCTTTATGCCAAACCAGAATTGTAGTAGCCCGTTTGGGCCGACCCTCTTTAGAAGCCCGGGGCATAATGCATCCATTAAAACCTTGGAAATCAATCGTACAACATTTTCTTCGATTTAAAAAGATGTCTCGAACCATATGTTGAGTGAATCATGTCTTTTATAAGAGGATATTGTAGTTTGGCATAAGCGAAGGTAGACATAAGAGCAAGTAGGCTAATACAACCTGCTAGAATGATCAACTTGCCGCGATATGTCACGTAGAAACTAACACTAAAAGCAATCATCATGGTCAGTATAGAAAAGAAAAGCATTGATAGGCCAACCATAAGTTTTTTGGGTAAAGATTCTATGAGATCCTCTTCAGTGTATCGAGAAGTAAGGATGGATAAGAAGACTAGCATTGAAGTTGAAGAAAAGATTAAAGAAATGGCATCTAACACAACAAATACTAGGAAGGGTATGTCATCACGGGAGTCTGGGTCGTCTATCCCACCTGGAATTGTATACGCAACTCCAAATACTATGGTGGCTATCAGTGTAGCAACCACCATGCATTTACCTGCTGTTCCTCTCATCCACTTCTCGCTTTCAGAAATTAGATCCATGTTGGCATCGGTGAATAGCTCATATGGTGTTTGGCCAGAATTATTCTTCCATTCTCGATAAGAAGGAGGTACCATAGACTCTACTTCCTGTAACACAATAATAAGAAGTTAGAGTAATGATACATTAACCTAAACTTGCGCCTATAAATCACTTTAATGGATACTGGACGTTTATTCGCGTATCCTTAATGGACCTACTGCGTTTATTATTTTAACAAGTCTAGGTTTGATGTATTAATTCAATCCAAAACTAATATCCTGCCATCCATTTTGCAAATATCATAAGAATGTAAACTTTTCTGTGTGGTCTAAACAATGTAGAAGATATATTGAACTTTTCCACAATTTTTTTGACATGTACACGATTCTTGAAAACAAATAGAAATGTAGAGGAGTTGTGTATTAGAGTAAATTGTAAAAGGTATAAATAAAGAAAGATTCATCCTGTACACAATGAGAAATTGATGTACCTTGTACCACAACAATTCACGTTGAATTCTAAAAGCTGCTCCTGGCACACACTGAGATTGGTTTTTATCTGCCATCTTCCCGACTAAATGCAACATATTATTCCCATCTTGGTCTCTGAGAGTAGTTATTGAATCCTTCATCGAGCCAATCTCATATAACAAATTGTAGATATCTAGATGACGACGAGAGACAGCAATGTGAAAGATAGATAGTCCATTATCATTTAACTTCCATAGTAGATGAGGAAATTTACGAATAAGCTCAACAATAAAGTTAGTGTTTCCCATTTCAGCAGCAACAAAAAGCACTCTTGGTTCTCTGAGTATTGTGTCTATTTCACGCTTTAATCTTTCCTCAACGCTTTTCAAAACTTCCCTTAGTAATTTCAAAGCTTCACTTCGCGGTTCGACTGCAAAAAATGAAAGTAACAATTAAAATGATATATACAAACATTTCTGTAGATTTTAAGACAACTATTTACAGAATGGAAATACTTGAATTGATGTTTCCTTGCATAGTATGTTGCCTGGTTTCATAAATTGCATATGGCTTACGAGCCAAAATTCCAAGTGCACTTTGAACGTCAAAAGCACATTCAGGGTGATCTGTGAATATCTTTAGGGCTATATCTGCAAAAAAAATATAAAATGGCCACTTGAGAGGGAAAATGTCAAAGACAAAAGTAAAAACGAAAATAAAACTCAACTTACATACTTACCAAATAGATCAGTCTCCACACACTTTGTGAAAACCCAATTAATATTCGCAGGTGAATGTTCTTCATGATTCATTTCATATAGATAAGCCACCATATCACGCTTTCCCCATAAAGCAGCGATACAAAGTGGTATCATACCAGCAGCATTACAGATTGTTAGGAGGTTTAGGTTCACTTCCAACATTATGCTAGCAATTCTGACGTTTCCAGTTATAGCAGCCAAACAAAGGGCCGTGTTGCCGAGATGATCCTGATACAGCAAGTCTTCATTTTGCATCATATTAACAAGTTTTTGCACGAAGCTGGTCCTTTGAGCATATGCTGCAACATGGAGTGCTGTTTCCTTATTATCAGTGATACTACATCTTACCAGATATCTGTAATCTTGATCAGGATGTTGAAGGATGCGTAGCGCAACGTCCCACTCTCCTTTAATCGATGCTTCATATAGGGGAATACAAATATCGACAAAGTCTCTTCTTCTTTCATCTAAAGTATTTGCAAAACTAAGTTAATCATCTATCACAAGATACACTTTGTCCATGTTGACACACCCTACGTACACCTACGACTTGTCTACACATTGAATATCGCTAGACCTATGAACAAATTGTCTAATTCATAGTTTAATATATTACTCTATATATTAACAATTCACAAAAACAGCATTATTTATATATTGTGCGTTAATAATTAATAATTCTAATAATTAGATTTTTAATTTAACTTTTCATTAAATACAAGTCAAGTTTCATGCATGAGACGTATTGGTAAGATTAATCCTTGTTTTATACTAGTAGGTAGAACTTACCATCCAATAGATCTGGAAGAGGATGATTAAATCGAGCTCGTTCATGAACCGCCTGTTCTGGCCCTGGTTGAGGTCCGGGTTCTTGTGGTCTTACTTCTTCTTGTGCATCTGGTTCCAGGGGAAGCTCTGGTTCTAGTGTGTGTATTTGTTCTTGTTCAAGTTGAGGTTGAGGTACAAGCTCTATTTCTGATTGTGGTACTCGTGTTGGTTCTGGGCGTATTTCTTGTTCTGAATCTGATCCTGAAGCATGTATCGATTCATCTGTGAGTACATGTAGCTGCTCGAGTTCTGGTGTCATGCCACTTGTGTCAGCCATTAGAGATTTTATTTACCCTGCACTAACTGATATAATATGTCATAAGAAATGCGCATGTGAATTATTTGTGGATTTTTTTTTATTGAATCTCAAAAAGATACTTGTTATGACAATAATCATGGATTAGTTAATTACAAGCGAGGTACAGTCGTCCATGGGCATTGCGACGATAGCTATCTTGTAACTAAAACTTTTTGCAAGCGATATTTCTCGGTTTTATGTTCACGGTAATTTATACATGACAAAAATTTTAAGTTATTATATTAACTTAAGGCAATAACAAACTACTCCGTATTTCATATAGAAATAGTAGGGTACGAGCTAGATGTTGCGTCAATATAAAGGCGAGTCGGTAATATTATAAACGTTGGAGGTTAATATCGCTTGTAGTCGCTAGAAGTCATGGGTTTCATGTATGGACATTGTTAGTTTATAAAAATGTGATATGTTATGGGTATAGACTTCCACAACATTGTTCTTGTCGAGGGGCAAAATATGATAATTTTTAGAAACTACATTAAAAATTGGTCCTTAGGAGAGAAATTACAAAAAAAAATATAATAAATAAACAAAAATTTTCGAAAATTTACACTACAACTTTTTTTGCCGGGATCACATGACCCACCGGACCCCCCTTTATCTCCGCCACTACCTGCACCCACAAACACGCTTCTCGAAGCAATTTCTTTATTTATTATCATTAGAACAAGACAATGGAAATGCTTTTTCATGAAATCAAATAGACATTATTTTGTTTTCGTATTCAATTTCAGCAAGAATTGTTTGTAGTAAGTTCGTTTTCATTATTGTGAGATGAATTTGTTCGACTGCATAACAAGCACTTCATATTTTGTCAAATTTGACTTTTCGTTACTCGATCATTGAGTATCAAGTTCTTTTCTCGATTGTGATCTTGATAGTTTTTGCCTTGTTCAATTTCAAAGTTTCATAAGAAGTAGATAGATCGGGGTTTTTCTTTCACATAAAGGTTAAAATGGTTATTTACGTACAGCTATATACTATTTTCATCAAGCAGAAAAAAAGAAACAAACATATTTACATACAGGGCTCATTTCACACCAGGTCACTTTATCCACTAAGTTGGCGTTTGTTTTTTCAAAAATACTTCTTAACAAACAGCTTTTCTTGATCTGTAAAAATTGTTAGTTGATTTAGACATTTTTAGAAAAATAATTTTTTTTTAGTCATATTTAGATTTCTCAACCATCTATTCAGATTAAAATGAAAATAAAATTTAGAATTTTTAACCACTGATTCAGATATGCGAAATCAGATCCATACTCAGAGACTCTAACAAACAAACAATACGTAGACACTCTTTTCAAACAAGATTAAAAAAAGAATGGTACCCAATGCAAATAATATATATATATATATATATATATATATATATATATATATATTACAAAAAATAAAAAGTTTAATAAGTCTAAAGTAGCAAACACAAAAAATAAATAACAGAAAACCAGAAAAATTGTCTTAACCTCAAGTCAAAAATAAAAAAAGTCAAAAAATACGGAATAATAAAAAAATAAAAAAATGTCAATAAAGTAGGTGCCCAGAGGATATTACTTGTATTAAATGTGTGGGGTACTAATAGTAACACACATAAAATGTGTCTAATTAAGCTAGTTTCATGTTGCAAACAGATCTCTTACATATATTAACAGTGGAACACCTACACATTCTCTTCATTACATTAAAAATATAGATTCAAGTTATAGAAAACTAAGTCGACTGACAAGAAATGTTACCTAGCTACCTTGTAAAAAATCCGCCAGATGTTGGTTGTACCAATGATTCAAAGAGTAGTTCACAACAAATTAGCAAGTCGATCGATCATCAACAAAAATACATTATAGAAATGGGTGAAAATAATTTAAGGCTGAAAATGAGAATGGTAAAATGTATGCCATTATGTGCGTAATATATACAACAAATGAAAATATTACAGTATTTGTATCGTACGAAGAAAAGAATAAAAAAAGAAAGTGTTGACTCCTAAAGTTTTATGGTCAATGGTCAACTAGCCTTCTTATTAGAGGCCCAGGTGCTAGGGGTGATTTATTTTTTTGAATTCTTTCTGATATCAATTTTCAATATATCTTATAACGGTTATGTTACACAAATCTTTTCTTATATTGTCACATCAATAAGTTTTAGTCAAATCGTATTACCTGTAATGCACACCGTACAAGCCGATAATGCATCAAATGATTGAATACCCTCCTTATGGGAGGGTGTGGATAACTCACCTCATCTTATAAATGCTTACAATGAGGCTTACTCACAACCTACAAGTTGGTTGGCAACTCACATACTACTAGACCAAAACTCTTACGTTTGGTGTTAGGGGTGTTAATTTTCGATACGACATAAAAATCTACACGATCCTGAAACGAAGATAAACAAGTTGAGTTGAGGATAAACATGTGCGAGTCGAAAACATGTTAACCCGTATAACACGTTTAATAAATGTGTCGTGTTTGAGTTTAATCTATACTATATATAAAAGAAAAACACATATTCTTGAAAGTGAAAAATTAAGAAAATTATGGAAACCATAAACTTTTACTCCGTATTATTATTTTTGTTTATAACCTATAATCAATATTATTTTTATTCAGTTTAAATCGTGTTTAATCATCAAATTTTTAAACTTTTATTAACTTTCTTTTGTAACACATAAACTTTTTTTTTAAATCACTACAACTATCTGCCAATATAAAATCTCATTGTTATAAATGAATATTCGTCTATTAATTTTAAACAGGTTAAACCGTAATCCGTTTAAATATATAAACTTTTGTACTGTAATAAATAAAGGGAGTTGATATTGACACCACAAAAAGTTGTCAACACCACAATATCACACCGATAATGTAGAAGTTACAAGATACCATGTGTATAATTGTGATGTTGACATCACTTTTTGTGGTGTCAATATCAAGGGAATTTTGCCAAAATAGCTGTATGCTGTAAGCTATAAACTGTAAGTTGTAAGCTGTAATCTGCAAAGCTGTTAACATGATCTACAAGCTGTATTCTTTTTCAATAAAAGTGTTTGGTAAATTAGCTGTTAAATATAATTATAAGATGTAAAATGATATAAAAGGACAAATCTATAAGTGTAAATAAATGTTTGGAGGGTATATCAGTAATTTAAAGTTTTAATAGCTTCAAGACATTTAAAAAGTTTCATGAATCAGCTTTTCATTTTGGAGCTATTTGTTTGAAATAAAAGCTTGTAGTTAATACATCCAAACGAAGCTACTTATTTTATAGAAAATTATTTTGTAAGAAAAAGCTAACAGCTCCTCCAAAAAACCCTGACAAACAGACCCAACTCCCATAAAGGAAAGATAGGTATAACTTTTGTAAAGTACACTAAAACATTAATCACGTGTTAATTGTGAAAAATTTGGAATGGGGCTTTGGAATTTAGTGCAAGGCTTTGAGCGGGAACGTCTTTGAGCGGTAATATAGGCAGGGGCGGTACCAGAAAAACTTTCAAGAGGGGGCAAAAGTTAAAAGTGGGTGCCAGTCGGGTCATGTCAGTAACTTGACCTTTGTTGCTATAATGAAATCGATAGTATTTGTTTGTATGCGAGAACCAAAACTAAGAATTGATATGCACAATATTTAGCACATACTTGCTTATTCTGATCGATATTAAAACAAGTGGTTGAAGCAAAAATAAAAAGTTGGATAACAAAAATTCATTTAACTATAGAGTAGCACAAGAATCGAACATTATATCTCCACGAAAGTGCAAATGTCCTTAACCACTTGACTATGATGCAACTATTGGATAAATTCACAGTTATACTATTTACCCATTTATGAGAGCAAAATGGAATTCTCTAATCAAACGATATTACTCGAGTGAACTTTGTAGGGGCAGCTGCCCACACTGCCCCCATTGTGGTACCGCCTCTGAATATAGGGGCGGGAATTTATTACTACTTTTTATTTCACTCGACTCTTCTTGCCCCCTTTCACCCAATCTTAAAAGGGCCTTTTGGACAGTTTCTAGTTTAGGGAACTGTTGGTGCAAGCTATTGTTAGACACGATTTGCCATACTCTTTTTTGGAATACCAAGGATTTAGGACTGTTTTTGAATATTTGCAACCAAGTGTACAACAAAGGCAGATATCATTAAGTTATATGCAATGTTTTAAAACCCAGGTCGACCAGGCCGGTTGAACCGGGAATCGGCTTGGAGACCGGGTCGGATGTGACCGGTTGTATGCTTGTTTAAAAACCGGATTAAACCGGCGGTTTTTCATTTACCCGGGTTGACCCGGTTTGATAAATCCGACAGGGTCATGCATGTGCTTAAAAATACAGTTTAAATTAAGATTTCTATACATCTAAATTTTGTATTTAAAGTGCTATATACTATGAATAGCTTGAATTCAAGAACCAAATCACCTATAAATGTGTTCTAACTACAGAATATGAAGATGAACATGTATGTAGTTAAATTGATAACTATGGTTGTAATACAGTAGATAGCTAACTAGAGTTAGTAAACTGTTATTGATGTAAATTATGCCTTAAAGAATCATGACGAACAACAAGAATCTATGTGAAACAAAAAATGCACTAATCAATACTATAACTAAAACAAAGTTGTTTATAATAACACTCATCTAGCAAAAACGTCCATCTATATTGCTGGTTTTTTTTCCCCGTAAAACCGGTTCGACCCGATGGTTGAACCGGTGACTCGACCGGGTCAATAAAAAAACCAGGTTTTAAAACATTGGTTATATGAACATGAAAACTTTGTGGTGAGTTGATTAGGAGTCTTGGTAGAATATCCTTAACTTCTAATGCTTGGACATCTATTGTTACATAAGGTTATTCAAGTATATGCAGAATTCCACCATAAAAACTTACTACAAACTGGTTCATATTCAAGATAAATCAAAACTATAACATCAACTCACAAAACAAACATACCAAACATTCGCCTTTGATCAACCCAACAGTCCAAACTTAATTCCAGCATTCTTAACCCCAATGCTACAACTCTCCGGCTTCAAGTGCAACTAAACTTTCCTATAATCAGCACTTTCACCAGAAAGCAAAATTATAGTGTTGTAAAATTCGTAATGTTTTTCTTCCCATTCAAGTTTCTGCAACTTTTCAAAGCAAGCGCCCATATATATCATCATCTTCTTGATATGACCACCACCATCACCATACTAAACGGTTTACCTATGTCGACCTGTTTACCACACTACCCAATTTAACCTCAAGCCAAACTCGTTAGTATGCGTGTCATGTTAGAAATTGTCACCCCTATTTGCCTAATTGGTACGACCGTACGATGATGTCAACTATAAGTCTGAGTTGAGCTACTTGATATTGTTTGATAGTCAGGCTAGAGCATGCTCGTGAGATTGACTAAACGAGTTTTTAGAACTAAACTAAAAGAAATAAATGTCAGTGCTATAGTGTGTTTGATAGAACTAAATTCAGTCTCTTAATCATTTCTTTATAACCATTTCAAGCCCTATGTAAATTGGTTTTTAACTTATGGTAGAATTCTGCTGTAATTTTCACAGTATGTTTTCTCAGAATTGGTTCATCAGATAAAATAAAATTGACCATCATTTTTATTGACCGAGTGGATCATATAAATGAGTCAGTAATAATAATCAAGTCTATATCAATACCCGGACCATTCATATGCCCAGGCTAGATGACCCTAGTTCCAGTCTTCAGCTCACATGAAAAAACATGAACTGTTTGGGCTTTAATTGTGATTCAATTAAAGCTTCTTAGATGTCCCCGTTGTTTCACCTTTAAATTGGAATACAATCTTCCATTAATATGTCCGAGTGACACAATCCCTGGAAATGAAAAAAGAAGTGGCATACCTCCAAACAGACATTACAGCAAGAACTGGGAATTCATCATGATCATGCAAGTCTTGATGACATGATATATGCTAAACATATAAAATGGAAAAAACCGTTGAAGCGAATTTGATCACTGCACATCATACATCATGGAAAAAATTTAAGATCAACCTGCACATTCTTCCTAACTTTTGATCATAACAAAGTTTTTAGATGCAACAGTTCTTCGAAGAACATAGCAAAGTGGTTCATTTCTAGACGAGACAAAAACATAACATCGATTCACAAAAAAACAGATACTATACCTTTTCTTATCAACCCAGTAGTCCAAACTTACTTCCAGCATTCTTAACCCATTTCCCACAACTTTCCGGCCTCAAAAGCAACCAAAGTTTCCTATAATCAACACTTTCACCAAAAAGCAAAAGTGCAGTGTCGTGCAATGGATCTTCTGTTCCCCAACCAATATTCTCCAACTTCTCAAAGCAAGCACCCATGTCATCTTTATTTTTTCCCCATCATCATCCTCGCAGTTTTAGGAATATCTTTTGCAGCTGCCAAGATTTTTTGATTACCTGATTGACGCTTTCGTTTTGTGCTATGAGTTTGAGAACACCGTGAAGTCAGGGGTTGTTTAGGATCGACTTCAGCATGATCTTCTTTTGGGTTAGAAAGCCCTGTATCAACTAGCGGTGTAGGTTTTTCAATTGAATAGGTCTTGTTATGAGAGTATGGTTTTGGATCACCAATGATATCACATTTGGTAAGTATCGCATGGACTTCGATGACTACAACAATACTGCACACAATAATTGGAAAGGGTCTCTATCAATCCTTTTGTATACAAACATAAGATTAAATTGCAAATTCAGACTTACAAAACATAAATAAACTAAAGTTTTTACATTTACACCATGGTTAGGTAACATTTGGCATTTACCAATTCTCTAACCTCATCTTTCTTAAGCGAGAACTGATTGTTTCGGTTTGTAAAATATCTATCTATTTTCAATTTAACAAATAAAGCCGAACTGATTGTTTAGGTTTGTAATAAAATATCTATGAGTCTTCACATAACAAAATGTAATTATTGAGATAATTTATTCAACATTCCCAATACTCATATGGAACTACAGAAAACAGAAATTCGTATGTACTCAACTAAACAATCTCCTATTGTATGCAATCAACTTGTTTTTATGTTTTGTGTGTAGTTTGAACCGGGAAACCCTCATCCGTTTATATAATAACAATATTGGTAAAGTTGAATATAGTATGATTCAATCTACTGTAAACTATAAATAAGAGATAAAACGTACGGGCGGCCACGCACAGTAGCGCAAACAAATTCATTCAACTGAACAACAGAGCCTTTCTGCAACTGATTTGATGTAACCAAGTCATTGAGATGAGCAGCAATCATCCCACCAACACTAACTAAACCATCAGATAACTCAACAAAGTACCTTTCCTTCTTTTCACCATCACTAAGATTTACCGGTTTTATATCACTAAGTTTATGAATATTTAACACCTGAACCACTGGTTTTAGATCAGTCGGTGAGCATTTACCGCTTGATATCTTTGTTATTGCTCCTGGAGTAAGATTTGCGGCCATTGTTTTGACAGGATGAAATATTGATTGTGAATTGCGGTCATTTGATTTGGGGGTTTTGGAAGCAGCCCTAGAAGAAATGAAATTACAAAGTGGGGGTACAGATTCTTCCATTAAAGGGGTCTCGTTATGCTCGAGTCGTTTTGGATCACCTATGATATCACATTTGCCACGAATCACGTTTAGGTCGACAATTAAAATATCTCTGCACAAAATAATTGGAAAGCAGACATCATTATGCGAATGACCAAAATTTAACTCATACTAGTACATCAAGCAAGTTAAAAGAAAAAAAGGTTACTACGTAGTAGTTAAAAATATGCAGGATCCTATCATTATTCTATTTCAACAATTAAAAAGGTATTAACAAATACATACCCATCATTAAGAAGTTGATATTTGGTCAGCTGAACAATGGAACCTTTCTGCAACTTGTTTGAAACAAAAATGTCATAAGCAATGGCACCAACCCAGGTAAAAGAACCATCAGATAACAAAACTAAGTACCATTGCTTGTCATCTATGCTACTTGTCTGATAACCGATAGAAAACAGTTGAACCACCGGTTTAAAATCATTCTCTTTACATTTACCGGTCGATATCTTCTCTATTGCTCTGGGAGTAAGATTAACCGCCATGATTTTGATCGCTTGGAGAAATGTGAATTGTGGTGATGTAATTTGGGGGTTTTGGAAATAAGGCCTAATGAAATTACTTGGCACAATACACCCTTATATTTATCCCTTTTGCTACTCAAATTTAACACTTGCACCTCGTTAATGGGTTTAAGTCATAAAATAGCAACGTACTTTTTCAAATGTACTGTTTTGGTACGTGTACTATTTATTATTCCACTTAATGTTGTGTATTTTTATGTTTTGTTCTATTTTGCACATTTTGATGACGTGTCACAGTTGAAAGTTTGACACGTGTCACCATTTATATTGTGACACGTCATCAAAATGTGCAAAATGAAACAAAACATAAAAGTACACAATATTAAGTGGAACAATAAATAGTACACGTACCAAAACAGTACATTTAAAAAAGTACGTTGCTATTTTACGACATAAGCCCTTAAATAATTGAGCTTGAGTTCACATACATACTAAGCTCGGTTACACTCACGAGACAAAACGGAATTTTAAAAGCTACGTTTTAATGTTTACAAGATAAATGTTTGTTGTATTAGAGTGTTTGATTAAACTAAACTTGGTCTCTCTAGTTTTCTACAACGGTGACATTAAAAGAATCATTTGAACAGTCTTATAAAGCTAAATGTAGCATCTTATTTTGAAACTAGACAAACAAACTGAAAAGCTCACCCGGTCACCCGAACTCTGTCCCTCTAAAACAATCCGTAATTAGCAGTCTACGACAACAAAGAGTCAAACTTTTGTCAACCAATGAGACCTCAAGCTTTTATCACGTTTACACCGGAGCTTATGAAGGGTCGACTCAAGCTAAGCTCGAGCTCTTGTTAGGCTTTTCAAGCGATATGTAAAATATGCTTTTGACTTGTGGCAGTAATTTGGTATAGTTTTATATGAATTTGGTTATCAACTTTTTTTGACCAACTTGTTCGTGTAAATGGATAGAATACGGTTGGATGATCGAGACACGACCCATTGATATGTCATTCTACAATATGGCCCTGATAGTATTAAAAGTTCGAACTTTTATTCTATTTTTAAGTGAGGTGACGGGTTGAAAACGGTCAAGAATATCAACCCGAACCAGCATGCTTGCCAAACGGGGTTACATGAGTTGACCCATTGACCGCACTAACTCGTTTAACGGTAATCCTAACTTGTTAGTTTCCGTGTCGTGTTGAAAATTTTCACCGCTATTCGGTACGATGATGTCAACTAGGAGTGTAAGTTGATGTCAACTAGGTGTAAGTGAGCCAAGCTACTGAGATTGTTTATAGACAAGCTTGAGCATGCTCTAAGAGACAAATGAGCTTTAAGAACTAAATTAAAAAACCAACTATTCTTGCCCTAGTGTCAATAGTACAACTAGACTTGAATTCCCTAGTTTATGTAACATGACCCAACGGACTTATTTGAGGAGTCGTATACAGCTACATCTTTATTCCAAATTTCAAAACAGTTGACAAACAAATAGAAAAAAACAATGACGACACCGTCCCGATATAACAACCCCTAACTAAGACTCCAAAGGGTTTTAATTTTATTAAGCAACTCAAGGTCGAGCTTCTATCAAGTTTTAGTCCAAGTTAAGCTTATAAAAGCTCAACATTGAGCTCATATCAGTCGCAACCCTTATATAAAATGTGGTTTTTATCTTATGGTATAATTCTGCAGTAAGTTTCACAGTTTACTTCATTTATCAAATACAATACAATTGACTTTCATTTTCTCGAGCCTTATGTAAATTGGGAATCTTGTATAACTTTTCTTATTTCTATATGAATTTGAAAATTGAATCTATATTGAGACCCAAGCGATTGATATGCTCATTCTACAACATGAACCAAGTTTGAGTGATTGGTCCACAGAAGCCCCTAATGTTTCAACATTAACTTGGGATGTAGTCTTTCATTGATCTGTTCTGGTGACACAACCCCCAGACATAGATCAGGAAAAGGGCATTCCTCCGAACATCTATCCAAAATAACTTATCCTTAATTAGTCCCTGTTAAAACGATACACCGTACCCTAGCAAATTTTACAGCTAGAACCCGGAATTAACTAGAGCCAGACATGATTTAAAGTGTTTGACCTTCTACATTGCTAAAGTGTCAACACAATTATTCTTCCAAGCATGTCTTTCAATATTAAGTTTCCGTTTTAGAGTTTCACCACCATTCTTCCTAATTTAAGGGATAAGGATAATAGGGTGAAACCAGATAACACAACGATAAAATCCAAAACAATGTTGTAGTCTATGCTTATAAGTTCACCATATAACAACAATCGAACTGCTGATGTGACATTGAAGTTGATTGCATAACTGCCGATTCATTAATCAAACTGTAGAATAACCTCTGATTTTTTCCGCTGTTAAATGCATAATATATAAAAACAGAAAAAAAGCTTTTTACCAAAAACTTAGCATTGCACCACGTTGTACTTCATGCAGACATATATTAATAGTTCTACACAGCATTCTTAACCCAAAAGATAACAGCGTGGTTCACCTACCTTCTAGACAAAACAAATTCTAGACCAAACAGATACATAACATCAGATGACACAAACATAAACTTTACCTTTTAATTTCCTCAATCCATTAAGCCAAATATACTTCCAGCAATTTTTACCCACTTCCCACAACACTCCGGCTTCAAGTGCAACCAAAGTTTCCTGTAATCGGCACCTTTTAGAAACAACAAAAGTGCAGTGTCATATATTGGTTCTTCTGCTCCTCATCCCATTTTATCCAACTTTTCAATGCAAGCACCCATATCATCTTCTTTATTTTTCTCCGTCATCATTTTGGCCATTTTAGAAATATCTTCTTCAAGTGTCTCCAACTTTTTGAAGCCCACAACATCTTCTTTATTTTTCTCCATCATCATTTTCGCCATCTTAGAAACATCTTCTTCAAGTGTCTCCAACTTTTTGAAGCCCACAACATCTTCTTTATTTTTCTCCATCATCAATTTCGTCAATTTAAAAACCTCTTCTTCAAGTGTCTCCAACTTTTTAAAGCCCGCATCAACTTCTTTATTTTTCTCCATCATCATTCTCGTCATATTCGAAACACCTTCTTCCAGTGTCCCCAACTTTTCATGGCACGCACCAATGACATCTTCTACAGTTTTCTCCACAATCATACTCACAAGTTTAGAGATATCTTTTCTAAATCCTGAGATGGCATCATCGCTTGTTTGAAGTTTTCGTTTTTTGTTTTGAGTTGAAGAATGAGAAGAGCACTTTTGTGTTGAGGTCGACGGCTTTTGTTTTGATGTTGGGGGTTCGTCTACATTACGACTATCATCAATATCTTCATGCAGAAGAGAATCAACATGATCCTGTTTTTGTTTTGAAGTTGGGGGTTCTTCTACATGATGGGAATTAGCATGATCCTCATCTGAAATTGTGGGGGTAGTTCTTTCAACTAAAGGGGTCTCACAATCAGGGAGTAGTTTTGGATAACCAATGATGCCACATTTGGTATGAATCACAGTTAGGTCGGAAACTAGAATACCGCTGCACAAAATGAGTGGAAGATAAGTAGACATCACTATCCGAATGACCACACAACATCAAAATATTGCATTGCACAAAAAGTGAGCTTATGAAACATAAGCCATATCTAAATAAGCCATAAATCCATAATCCCTATAAGCCGAAACAATTAAAGACCCCTTAAAAGATACAGTATAAATATAGTAACACATACCTTTTACGAATAATTTCATCCTTGCTATTACTTATAATAGCCTTGGTCAGCTGAAAGTTAGTCAATTGAACAATGGAACCTTTCTGCAACTTGTTTGATATCATAATCTCATCAGCAATACCAACATATACTCCTCAAAAGAACCATCAGATAACCCAGTAAGGTACCATTTCTTGCCATCTTTAAAACGAGTCGGACGACTTCGAATATAAGTCACTTGAAGCACAGGTTTCAGATCATTCTCTGTACATTTACCGGTCACTATCTTTGATATTGCTCCTGAAGTAAGATTTACACCCATTATTATTTTGTTTTGAGTTGAAGAATGAGAAGAGCACTTTTGTGTTGAGGACGATGGACTTTGTATGGAAGTTGAGGGTTCTTCGGAATTAGCATGATCCTCATCTGAAATTGTGGGGTTAGTTCTTTCAACTAAAAGGACATCATAATGATCACCAATGATGTCACATGTGGTACGAAGCAAATTAAGGTCGTAAACCCCTATTCCACTGCACAAATTGATTACAAGATAAGCAAACAAAACCAAAATTTAACTTATACTAGTACATCTAAGCAAGTTAAAGAAAACTAGAAAAAGATTACTACATAAAATTACGGCCACATGGTTTAACAATTGATTTTGTTTTAAAATTGAAGATATAAATATAACACATACAGTGCAATAATTTCACCGTTGCTATCAACAAGCTTGCCCAACTGAAAGTTAGTCAATTGAACAATGGAACCTTTCTACAACTTGTTTGATATATAAATCTCAACAGGAATATGACCAAATATCACAAAAGAACCATCAGATAACATAACCAAGTGCCATTGCTTGCCACTTTTATTACTACTCACATGACCATCACTAATAATTACTTGAAGCACCGGTTTTAGATCAGTCGAGGTACATTCACCGGTCCATATCTTCAAAATTGCTCCTGAAGTAAGATTTACAGCCATTATTTTAGTTTTAATGGAATGAAATGAAAATTTGGTAGTATTTAATTTTTAGAAAGAAAACCGAGACAAAATTGTTGTGAAATCTGATATGAGGTGACTTTACACTGTGATTTTAATTGACAATTCCCCGTAAAAAATGATCAAGTGCTTTTGCTGAAAATGTTTCTCTTAACTACATGTTGTTTATAAAGTTGATGGACAACTCACATATCATTAGAGCATTCCCAATCATAACACCATAACACCAATAATACCGTTCACGTCAGCGCCACATCAGCTTTAACATTTAACATTAACATCCTCAAAAAACACCCACAACCATAACATCCCAATAACATCAATAACATTTCATATTTTCAATTTCAACCCCTAAACTAAAACAAACACTTCATTTATTAAACTAAAACAAACATTTCATTAAAATTAAAAACATATTACAATACGAGATTAAAAAAAATTACAACGAAATAAAAAAACACACTGCAAATAAAACGTTACAACAATTTAAAGGAAATGACGAGAATACGATCTACTGACGAGGTTTCAAGTTATATTTTTTGATGATTCGATCTTTTTCGTCATTGATCCACTCCACGACCATTGGATCTTGCCCCTCAGTAGGCGTCATCAAAAACTTTATCTCTTCCAACCTTGTTAATGTGAGATCTCTTTCCTGCTGGGCCCGATACGCCGCTTCGGCGGTTTCACGTTTCATACGAAACTCGTTTGCCATAGTTTCTGTGAAATAAGATGACGAGCTCGTTCCTCCAGTGCTTGTTCCCCCAGTACTTGTTGTAGTCTCGGATCTTGCTTTCTTGGTAGCACGTTTCTTTCCCATGAGGCGTGGTTGTTCATCATTACCAAACAAAGCCTCGTTTGTTTGGCTTGGCACATCGCCGGTTAAATCAACCGGTTCCGGCGTGTCCCATTTCTTATAATGACGCAAAACCTCCCAAGCGTCATCGAGACCAAACGGTGCTCCTTTGGATTCCTCACGATACCATTGCTTTGCCCGTTTCATCACATCCACCTCACTTTCCCCGCTTCGTTGATCCCGTTGCGCACGTATGTAACAAGCTTTGAACTTTGTGCATATGCCGTTCAACGTTTTCCATTTGCTTGACATCATGTCCTTGGTGCGCCGTTGAAAGTTGTTTTTATTGAACTCATTTCTGACCCGATACCAAACCGTATCTCTGGGTTGGCACTTTCCAACTTTTGGATCCTCCGAAACAGCTATGTAACACCTTGCAAGTAATGCTTCCTCTGCTGAATTCCAACGCGCAGTAACGACAACCTCCTCTTCATCAGAATCAATTGGTTCGGGCTCGGGGTCTTTGGATTTCTTTGATTTTCGCTTAATACGACCTTTTCTTTTTTTTGGAAGAGACGTGGGTGTGTCAGCAATATCTTGTGTTTCAGTTTGTGATTGTTGTGTGAATTGTAGATTTTGAAAGTTGGAGTTTAATTGGGTATTTTGTTGGTTTTGTTGTTGCCAATACAGAAGTGTTTGATGTTGTTGATACATTTCTTGGCTCAAGAAGCCTAGTGTGTTGGGGTTTGAAGATGAACCCGCGTTCGGGTTAGATGATGAACTCGGGTTTGAGGTATTCCACCCACCACCGAGAAGATTGAAGAAAGTATCGTCGTTGCCTCCCGACATTGTTTTTTTTTGCAGTTAATTGAAGTTGAAAGATTGAGAGTATTGAGAGGATTTAGTAGTAGAAGTGTGAAAAAAAGTGGTGTTTTAATTGTGTATTTATAGTGGTAAAAAAAGGTTTTTGATTTTTTTATTTATTATTATTTTTTTTAATAAAAAGTAGCCGTTAGGGACTAGAAATGAATTTTTTTAAAAACTTAACGGCTAGTAGCCGTTACAGGGACCAGAAATGAAATTTTTTTTGATTTTTTTTTTCTATGCCTAACGCGTATTGGTTGGGTAACGTGGGAGGACCAACGGCGTTAAAGAACCACAAGTCCAAGGGTGTAACGCCGATAACGGCGTTATTTTGGGTATAACGGGCGTTACCCCGTTAGGATTGGGCATGCTCTTAGACCAAAAGACTTGGGTAACTCCTAATTGAAATCATGGCCTTCTCACAAAAGATATAGAGCTCCAAACTTACAAAGCAAACGTGTTTGGGTGTTGACGAAAGGGTCAAAAACGGTCACGAAAGTACTTTTGTTAGATCGCGTATATCTAAGTAAAAAACTCGCCCTCTGTAAGTAACATAAAATGAGACAACATCATTTTTATTTATTTGCTTGGAGTACAATGATTTCAATTAGGAGTTACCCAAGTCTTTTGGTCGAATGATATGTGAGTTGCCCATCAATTTAAAAGTTGTGGGTTCAAGCTTCGCTTGAGACATTTGTGAGATAAGTGTGAAAAAATTACCGTTCTAAAAAAGAAAGAAAAAAAATAATAATAGAAAAAAATAGGAGCTTAAATGAGACTAGCCAGTTTAAATCACGCTCCAAGACTAAACCAGCTTTTGGAACTAACTTCAGAAGATAGACGTTAGTTCTATGATGTATTTGATAAATGATGAATCTAGTCCTTGTAGTTTATGTAAAAAAACTCATTTGAGTAATCATACAAAACAAAATTTACTATTTTGGGGTTTAGACTTAGGTGATGTTTATTTAAAAAAATAATGTTTCTTATCAATATCTTAATCTTAATCTGACTTATTCAGACACGATCAGACGTTTGGGTCATCAAGTGAGTTTGTTTTTTTCTCGTTCAGACGCAGTTAAAGGCTAAAACCTCTTAACAAACAAGATGTGGATGAGATGTCTTACTATCTCTTAATGACTTTTAACTCTCTATTTTTTATTTTTTATTTTTTTTACTTTGTTACTTTAGTTTTTTTCTTTTTTTCTTCTTTTCATTTTCTAATTATATATTTTCTCGACTATTCCTTTAGTATTGATAAATACGTTTGAAAGAATCGTCGTTATTTTATTTTATTAACTTTTTTGCTTAATAAAAAATGTTAAATATGATAATATGATGATGATGAAAATGTTCAAGAACGAGAGTCTTTAAAACAATAATAATATATAACTAGTTTGTGAAATCAAATTGTAGCATGCATATTTTGAACAATATTTTTAATTGTTAATTGACAATTAAGTTTAGTCTAAGAAATTTAACTTTTTCTGCAGTCCTATCATCGTATATTAATTGATACTCATAGTTTATAAAATGGTGGATATGTTTAACAACACGATAATATAACATATCAACTATGACTATCTAAGAGATCCAATCTCAATACAAAGTTCTTTGAATGTTTTGTTTTAATACATTTTATTTTCACTTTGCTATGATGTGTTAGTATTTTGACTCAATTGTTCTATATAATATTTATAAACGTTTATGTATTGTAAGAATGAAACTGCATTATATTTATATCATTCAGAGTTCAGACATTCTTTTACAAGAAAAACAAATAAAATTATTCATTCAAATTCTGATATTTACACCTCAGATTCAGATTCGGATGCACGAGTCATATTCAAATTCATAACCTCTTAATAAATAAACAGCACCTTAGATTTCATAAGCAGTTTAGGCCTTATAAACAATTGGCTTATAAACTCATAGTTTGTTTTAGGTTAACTTGTTATACATATAGCGGTAAGATGATAATTATACTAGCTTATAATGGAGAGAAGTCTTCCATAAATAGTAATACTTAAAAAATCATCCTTCTATAAATAGTAATACTTAAAAATTCTACTACATAACTTACAAGTCTTAAAACTTAATGTACAAAATAAAAAACACTATTAATGTGGACAAGTTATTTAATATAGTCAATTAATTAACTCGTCAATAAATACAATTAATGAAATTATTAAAACACCCCTTACATAATAAATACAAATTATCAAGCATATTGTACAACCAACTTAAACATACTTCAAGCCCGAACGGGCAACGAGCCAAATGGGCTCGAGCCCGAACAGGCAATGAGCCAAATGGGCTCGAGCCCGAGCGAGCACGGGCCAACGAATTCGAGCCCGAACAGGCACGAGCTAAATAAAATTCTTGATATCCGTAAATTTATTGTTAAAAAAAACGTAATAAACTAAAATACATGATTCATCGAAATTTTTCATTTCAGGGTACTCGCTGCCGCAACGCGCGAGGTACTCTGCTAGTGTCTTATGAGGGTAATAAAGTTTTTTTTTATTTTTATTTTATTTTTTTTTCATTTTTTTTTCACACTCTTAACACAAGCTTACAAATCTTTTACATATAAAACCTCTTTAAATAAACTAATAAGCCTAAGGGGGCGTTTGGTTGGGGCAATTTGGAGGATATTGGGGGCATTTGCATTTTAATTCCCTTCAAATGTCTTGTTTGGCAACTCAAATGTGAGCATTTGAAGTAATTTACATTTCCCCAAATTGCCAAAATGGAGAGAATCAAAATGCCTCCAAAAAGTGAGAAATTTTAATTTGCTTGAAAAAAAAAATTTATAAACTTTTTTTCTTATTGTTTTTTTATAAACTTTTGAATAAAATATTTATGAATTATTTTTATAAACTTTTTTTATAAATTTTTTATAAACTTTTTTTATAAATTTTTTATTAACTTTTTTTTATAAATTTCTTATAACTTTTTTATAAACTTTTTTTTTATAAATTTTTTATAAATTTCTTATAAATTTTTTATAAACTTTTTTTATAAATTTTTATAAACTTTTTTTTATAATTTTTTTTTTGTAAATTTCTTATAAATTTTTTTAAACTTTTTTTATAAATTTTTTATAAACTTTTTTCATAAATTATTTATAAACTTTTTTTTTATAAATTTTTTATAAACTTTTTTTATAAACTTTAATTATTACTTTTTTTTATAAACTTTTTAGTAGAATATTTATGAAATTTATATTAAAAATATATATATATATATATATATATATATATATATATATATATATATTATGAATTTCTGTCAACCAAACATGCGAAGGTATTTTAAATTCCGGAATTTTAAATTTTCAAGAATTTAAATTTTCTAGAATTTAAAATTTCGGAATTTCAAATTACCCCAACCAAACGCCCCCTAAGTATATAAGCTTACCAATGCACTTGATTCGACTTGTTTTAGTTAAATAAGTTAAGAATCTTATAAGCCGCGTAAATAAGCTTAAACAAACATGCTTGAGTGAAGTTATCTTAGTTTATATGACTAAATGTGTCTTGGTATTAGAAATATATATTATCCACTTGAACCACCGGTTACTATCATTTCAGTTTCAGTTACATTTATCGGTCTCTCAAGATTTTACGGGTTTACGATATTGCAAAGTAAAAACGATCATGATCATCGTAAAATATTTGCGAGATAGGATTTTGATAGGATCCCGATCTTCACTATATGATCTTAAGATCGATTTGATCTTACTTTTCTCAACCCACAAGTTAAAAAACGACAAATTTGTGTATTAAATTTTTAGAATATAAAAAACAGAGGCTAATTGTATTAGACACTTCATAATCACATTTTTGACATACATTTTAATGATATATGATATGTAATAATATGTAGATTTGCATAATATTACAATGCTTATTAAAAAAATAACACTATAGTAGGATTTTAAGATCTCGATCCGATTTTAAGATCACGATCTTGAAAAGACGAAAATGATCCTTAGTAAGATCTTGATCTTTAAAAACTTGGTATAAAGTAAGATTTACAACCATTAATTTGATGGGAATGAAATTGATAATTGTTTAGATTTTAATTAGTGTTCTTTTCCTAATAAAAGGAAGAGACAATTTCATGGTTGCCCTAAAGATAAAACCATGGTTAAAGGTATGCTTAAAATCCTTTCACATTTGCTCATTTAAAATTATGCAATTTGTGCGACTTTATTTAAAAATTAAAAAGTGATAAAAAATACACATTTTGAATATTTAATTATTATTTTTTTTTACTTTTTAGTCGAGTCGTACAGTTTTAGCCTTTAGGGCAAATATGAAACTCGCCTTTTTTTTAGAAACTTTTAACCATAGTTTATTTTTTTGGGAAAAATGGAATTAGCTCTAAAAGTAACTAGTCCTAGAAATAAGATAAGATTGTTTGTGAACTGGGATGTGACTTGGGGTTTTGGCAACAATTCCCAACAAAAACGATAACTTGCGAAGGGAACTAAAGTGTTTCGGTGAAGATGTTACTTTTATCTACATGTTGTATAGAAGTAGTTAAAATGAACCCTTGTATTTCTTCTTTTGTTCTCTTTCAACAAAAGGTACTGGTGATAATTTCAATTGCGAGTCTAAACAAGTTGAGCTACTTTTAATTATGCTCCAAGACTAGACGAGCATTTAGAACTAAATTTAGATGATAACCGTCAATTGTACTGTGTGTTTGATAAAAGTTGAATGTAGGGGGTGTTTATTTCGACTTATACAACCGGCTTATGTCTTATTTGATTTTGGGCTTATGTTTGATAAGCTTATTTTTTGTGACTAATTTTGAAACTTTTCGGCTAATATAAGTTTATTATTTATAATAAGCTTATATAAGCCGAAGTTTCATAATATGCCAAAGAATGTAAGCTTACGAATTATAAGCCCAAAATCAAAAGGGCCCAAGTGTCCCTTTTGTGAAAGGCTAATGAAAGCCGACTATATAAGCCGAAACAAACACCCCTAGTTCTTTTAGTTTATGCAACAGGACATAAAATAACGTGAGTAGATATATAAAGCCATATTTATTATTTATACTTGATTGTTGTTAGACAAAAAAATTAAAAAATAAACCATATCAAGTGACTCCCAATAACTATCCTTCGAAATGACCTTAAATAAAACGGAAAAGTATCATTCTGCAAGTTATTCGGAGAATTTGAGTGTTAAACTTGATGTATGCGGCCTAACAAGTATCCCTGTGAATATTTTCAGACTCTTCCTTGACCATTTCAAGATGTTCACCTAACAACTTTGAACCTTGATATTTTTTGAGTCCTTCAAAACACTTTACAAGAGATCGTCTTGAAGATGGTTTGCAAAAACTCTTAACTAGGAGTAGGACTACAAAAGCCAAAGTTTTATCAAGTAATTTGAGCTCGAGCTTTTATCAAGTTTGAGTTGGATCTTGTTGAGGCTCGACTCTAGATCTTATCGTCAGGCATTTTGAGCTTTATACAACTGGTTTTTGACTATGGTAGAATTTTGTTGTAACTTTATATTTTTTGTATAAATTTGATTCTCAAGTTTTGGCCAATGGATCAAATAAGCGAGTCCAGTACAATCAAGATATATATATCAAAACCTACCCATTGATATTTTGATATGCCCATTGCCCCATTCTAGTTCCAGTATTTTGTTTACATGAAATAACAAGCTTCTCTGCGCTTTGGTAGTTTTTGGCTAGGTGTTTTGGGGGTTTAGGTAGTTTTTTGGGTGTTACACTTTTTAGGTGTCTCTTTGTTGCATTGCCCTCTGCGTTTTGGTTTTTGGCGCCTCATTTTTTATTTGCCTTAGCTTTAGGCCTCGTGCGTTGCTTTGCTTTGCACTGTGTTGCCCCCTTAGGTTTGCCTGCTTTTCTTAGTGCCTTGGTTCTTTGTTTTGTTTGTGTTTTGCTTTTATGCTTCTTTGCTTGTGCTTTTGCCCCTGCCCCTTGCCTCCTTGCCTTTCTTCGGGTTCCTTGTTTTGTTTCTGCTCTGTTTGCGTGTTTGCTTGTTTTTCCTTTTGTTTATGATCTGTTTGCGTGTTTACTTGTTTTTCCTGCTACCTTTTGCCTGCTTTTTGCATGTTGTTTATTGACATTTTTGCTCTCATTTTTTTTCTCTCTCACCCACACACCTGCACTTGCCGGAGGTCTCAATGGAAGCAGTCTCTCTACTCCTGGATTTATCCTGGGGTAGGGGTAGGATGTGTCTACATTATACCTCCCCCATACCATGCCATGGCTGGATTGGGTTTGTTGTTGTTGTTGTTGTGTTGTATCAAGATATATATAAAGCTTCTATCAATGTTGGAGTTCGAGCACGTTGGCTCAAGTTGAGTTCTTATCAGCCGATTCGAGCCTTATGTAAATTGGTGTATCACAAATGAGAGAATTTTGTTATAATTTATTATTATTTTCATATAAATTTGACAATCGAATGTAATAGATTTGATCATCAAGATTTTTGAGCCACTAGATCATACATGTTCAGATTCTATATCAAGACCCAACTGATTGATATATCCATTCTAAAACATGAGTACATGACCCTAATATGAGTCTTCGGGTGACACACCCCCAGACATAGATAAAGAAAGGCCATTCCTCGAGACAGCTGGTTCAAGGGTATGATCCCTAGTGGCTTATCCATATACCCTAGCGAATTTCGGAACCCGTAGAGCCAAACATAATTTGAAGTGTTTGACCTTCCACCTAGCAAAAGTTGCCCCATAAGGTCACCATTCTTTCTAGTTATTAAGAATAACAATCACATTTACCACCTATCTCATACTATCTCACAAATATCGAAATTTGATCTCACAACCTCTTTTTATGGGCGCACTCACATACATGATACAACTAGGCAAAAGGTCTTTAGTTTTAGCAAAGATTTTTTGTTCGTTAGGAGTGCAATAATTTCAACTAGAAGCATAAATTAGTCGAGCGACTTTTGAGACTTGGTGCGAAGCGCAAGCAATAACACTCGTCCTTTACGTATAGTAACATAACCATTTAGGGATTAATTGTGATCAAATCAAGCTTCACAGAAGTCCATAATTTTTTTATCCTTTATCATGGGATATAGTTTTCCAATACCTTGTTTGGGTTAAAATCTCGAAACACAGATAAAGAAAAGCCATTCCTGCAAAGTCAAATCAGCTGACTCAAGGATATGGTCTTTAACGACTTCCTGTTAAACTCAGTCTCTAGCATATTTAATAGGAAGAGCTAGAAAATCACCACAATCATACATGTCTTGATGACTGATTGAGCGATTCATGAATCAAATTGTTGAATAACTCAACTTTTTTCTAAATAATATACTACAGAAATAAAAGAGAGAAAATAGTTTTTCTACCAAAGGTTTTCATTGCACATCATATTTGATGAAAACATTTAAGAGAAATCTGTGCATCATTCCTACCTGGGAAAATACATAACAACATGGTTCAGCTTCTAGACAAAACAAAAACATACTTCATCTGCGCAGCATTCCTAACACAAAAGCTTACTAGGTGGTTCAACTTCTAGATGAAACATAAACATAAGCGATTCACAGAAAACAAGGAACTATGCTTTTATCTTCCATTCAACCCAATAGTCCATACTTACTTCCAACATTCTTAACCCAATTCATACAGCTATTGGGCTTCAAGTGCAACCAAATTTTCCTATAATCGGAACTTTCACCAAAAATCAGAACTGTAGTATCGTACATTGCAACGAATCACATTTAGGTCGCGAACAGACCTCTGACAAAAGGAGAGCAAAGGGAATATATGATCAACTATATCAAAAGTCAAGGTCATCCCAGCTGGAAATTGAATCAATTGAAGAAGCTAAAAACTGAAGATCTCAAAGCTAAATTTGAAAATATGGTTAAGCAGGTTCAAAGTTTTGCTCCAATGGACTCTGAACTGGAAGCATCTAAGCTCAAAAGAAAAAGACATACATCTTCAACCTAAAGAAGCTAAAAGGCAAAAGACTGCAGAGGTTGAAGAAGTAGCTGCTATTCCAGAGGTTGAGAAGGTTGCTGAATCTGAAAAGGTCAATGGTTTGGTCCCAAACAGTCAAGTTTATCACACAAGCTAACCACTTGTGAATGGTCAACCGTAATAAACTTCAAACAGCTCAGAAACAAATGCAATTAAGATCTGGAGAGTATAGTGTTTCCACAGGTCGTTAAGTCCCACGGAGACTTAATGGTGTTTAAAAACTTTCAGATGTCGAATGATCACTAAGGATAATGATCAGTAAGGATTTTGAAATATTTATACCTAAAGAAAAAGTTTTGTAAATTACAGGGGCTTAAATGCAAATTAAAGAAAATTAAAAAGCTAAATTATATTAAATAAACGCTATCACTATTTTTAAATTTTGATTTTTCTTGATTTATAAAATAAAATAACTTAAATAAACTATTTTAATTAAAACGTAAACCTAAATTATCTAAAAACGTGACCTAGAATGAAAACGTGCGTTATATATAAAAATTACGCGAGTGCGCAAGTAAAAACGTAAAATTTGTAAAATAAAAGTCCTACGAGTGTAAAAACAATTTTCTTACTTACTATATGACAAAAGAAAATTTTAGAAAAAAGATTTATATTTTTTTGACTTTTATATTTTTTATTATGAATTAAATACTATTTTAGACTAATTAAATGATTAAAAATACTAAAACTATTCAGAAAATTCTGAAACTTTTTTGTAAAATACTTTATACTAATACAAAGCTAAGAAAAATAAAAAGGATGTGACAACTTATTTGAATAAGCTGTAAATAAGCTAAGTTACACGTATAAGCTAAATGGACAAAGAAGGGTTATATATTAAATAGTGCAAAGAACTACCAGTCAAAGACCCAAGGGCAGATGGTAGTGTGTGTGTGTGGTGAGCTGGGTGGCCAGGGTTTGAATCCCAGCACTTCCCTTTTTGCAAAATATTTTATTTTTGGATTTTTCTTTTTGAAACTGATTAAGTACAATGAAATAAGCAATTTATAAAACTACAACTTTTTATGAAAACAACTAATAAGCTCAGTTTGAGCTTATTATTTCAACAGTGGACAAAAAATGGTAATAAGCACAAGTTTAAGCCAAAATGGCTTATAAGCTAATAAATAAGCACAAGTAAACTGGAAATAAGCTAGGAAACTGATTATAAGCTAATATTAAAACTGAATAAGCACAATTACTTAGAAATAAGCACTAAACAAAATCCAAATAAGCACAAGCTTATCTGTTTGCACAGGACACTTTTTAGATATCTAGGTACTTTCAAGCTAATTTTTAAGCACTTAGATAAGCTAGGAAATGAAAACAAACACTGCAACTAACAAACTAACCAACTGAGCTTTCCAAAAAGCTAAAGCTTTCACAGTGGTGTTTACTGGTGAGCTTTTGCTTAGCTTATGAAAAAGCTTATAAACACTGAATGGTTTGTACTACATGAAATGGACAGAACAAAAAGCTAATAGCAGGCTTATTAAATAAGCTAAAAATGGGAAATTGAGAACTGGAACCTTGAGACAGCTAGGTAAGCTTCTCAAAAAGCTAAAGTGTACAAGCTAGATCTCTCTCATGAGCTCTGAATGAGCTTGTGAAACTGGATGGCTAAACTGTGCACAGAGCATGCTTTTGGAAAAGTACTTAAAAGAAACAAAGAAATAAGCAAACTATAAGCTAAGTATATATAAGATAATATTTTTCTAATTAAGATTAGCAGCTAAACTTTAATATCACAAAAGCTTATATCCTAAATCTTAATATTATGTCCTATATAAAATTATCCATTTTATTCAAAAACGACTATATTGAAAAGTTTGACTTTTTATCTTACACTAATATGTTGACTAATATGAACTTTGGATCAAATTTACTCACTGATTATGATATATTAACATAAAATAAGATGGAATTAAGCTAAGTTTCCAAGTTATAAGCTACTTTGATGACTTTTACCCTTTTAATCCTAACAGTTAACTAATGGTGTGAGATTAAAGAGTATTTTGACTTTTTAACTAACAAGGACTAGATTTTATTGCTTCTATGAGTTATTATGAACTGATGAGACATGAAACAAGTACAAGCAATAACACAGATAAGCTCTACCACAGTTCACTAAGCAAATCCAAACAGTCCTTTTTGAGACTGTTTTTAAAGCTTTTATTACTAAAAGAGCTTTTCAAACCAAGAAAGCTATTGATTATCTTGTACTAACTATGTTTAGACAAGATTAAACTAAAATTAACAAGAATTAACCACTAATATTAAGAAATGCAAATTATGAGAAAATGGCTTACAAATGGTATCCAGCTAAAAACAAATAACAAGGACCAAATATCCACCCTAATAGCTTACCACTAAGCTTCTAAACCCAAGCAATCCACAATCAACCCTGCTCCATCTTCTTGATCATCTCTTTGCTCATTTTTTATTTTTAACTAATTTTTTTGGTATTTTTGGTGATTTTTGAGTTTTACTTCTAAACTGAGTTTTAAGGTTTCTAAAAGCTTTAAGAAGCTTTCTAGGAGCTTACATTAGCTTATGAGTCCAAGACAACAACTACAAACATCATTCGACCTTATTGAGATTTTTGAACTTGAAAATGCATAAACTGAATTCTTGTACATACACTGAAATTGAAACTGAAAATATGTTTTTATTACACTGGAATAAGATTACAAGATGTTTTAAAAGCTTTGAAATGCACTGGAAATTTAAATTATATAAAAACGGCATAAGCTAAATTAAATTACACTAGATAGGTCTTCACATTGCTTCAATCCTCCTTTATAAAGATCTTTTCAACTCTTGTCGACATCTCTGAACATATCCCACCTAATTCCAACCATTGGATTGGTCAAAATCATCATATTCGTCCATGTGTAAAATTGGCGGAAAAAAGTCTTGAGCAGGTTTTTAGCATTTAAAGAAGTTTGGGAGGATGTGGAGGTGGATGGGAGTGGGTATACAGCTGGAAAGACAGGTGGAAACGTGGAAAAGTGGTGGTAAAACCACTGGTTTTGGAATGCAGTTGAGGGTGAAGGAGATGAACAGTGTGACTGGTTTTGGGCGGGTTTGACTTTATTTGACCATTTGATATTAATAAGGCTGGGGGTTCAAAAATGGGGGGTCACAGGTGTTGAAAGGGGTTCTTTTGGGTTTTGGCTGGGGATCAAAATACACAAAGGGGCCATTTGGTTGTAGCTTTATGACAAGGACCATTTGTGTAATTTCTGAAAAGTGAGGGACTGAACCTGTAATTTCTCCAAAGTTATCAAAAGGACCAAACTTGACAAACTTTAATAGTACAAGGATAATATTTGATACTTTTCACTTTTTTAAATATCCAAGGACTATTTTTGACATTTTTCAAACTTGAGGGACCAAAGTTGCCAATTATGCAAACTTGATACGTTTTTCATCTGATTTTGATATTTTTGCATTTAAAACACATAAAACACTTATTTGTGATATTTTTATCATTTTGATGCATTTCTGAGTGTTTTCAGATGTTTTTGGCATTTTAAATGATACAAAAATGATGAGTATTTAGACACTCATCAATCCCCCACACTAAGATATTGCTAGTACCTAGCAATGTTTTGAGAAAAATTAATGGATTTCATCTCTTTACCAAAAGCCATTACTTCTGGAGTAGCCAATTGTTTCAGTTCAAGTAAGAACCTTGGTACAATGATAACCAAATGATTTTGAGCAAATCACCAGCTTTCAACGGTTTTGATTTGTCTTTACCAGAAGCCGTTTGCTTCTGGACTAGCCAACTCTTAGATAAATTATCAATATTATCTTTGGTGAGCTGATTACCAATTATGGTTTTCCAACTGCCTTTACCACAAGCCATAATCTTGCGGGCTAGCCAACTTTTCACTAGTTAAAGATATGGTGAGTTGAACACCATACAATTTTGGGCAAATTGCAAGCCATAAACGGATTTGAGATATCTTTACCAAGAGCCATTTGCTCCTGGATTAGCCAATCCTTATGTGGGTTAGACATGGCGGACTGATTACCATTTGCTGAGTAAGTGAAAAACACTTACTCCAAAAAAATTTTGGCCAAAAACGGGGGAATTGGGTGGAATAATTACATGATAAAATTCGTGAGAATTCCCCCCCCCCCCACACTAGAAATGAATATTTCCCTCAATATTCAAAGTACCGGCAGTTATGCCGAAACATAGAACGTAAAAGGGAAATATTACGGCCATTATTTTATTTTTGATATATACACATATTGTTTTTTTTTTTTTTTTTTTTTTTTTTTTTTTTTTTTTTAGAGAGGTTTATATACAACAGCGGGGGCAACTCCCCCACACTAGGGTGATACTCATGGGTGAAAACCCATGTGGTGTGCTACTATTTTTGATTACCGAGTCGCTAGCTTGACTCGATCCCCGCATTCATTGGTTAATGGGGAAAGTTTGTAGATCCGGGACAACCGCAGGTGGAATGTCCTCTCCAAAATAATGCTTTAATCGATGACCATTCACTTTAAAATTTGGACCATCGGGTTGAGATAACTCAATAGTACCATAAGGATAAACCTTAGCAATAGTAAATGGACCAGACCAACGGGACTTGAGCTTTCCCGAGAATATCTTCAATCTTGAATTGAAAAGAAGGACTCGATCACCGACGTTGAAAACGCGGTTCTTGATTTTAGAGTCATGAATATTCTTTGTCTTTTGTTTGTAGATCAAAGAGTTCTCGTATGCTTGATCACGGAGTTCATTTAATTCATTCATTTGAACTTTTCTGTGATCACCAGCTGTCTGAATATCGAAGTTTGCATGTTTCAAGGCCCAGTATGCTTTGTGCTCAAGCTCAATCGGAAGATGACATGCCTTTCCGTACACTAGCTTGTATGGAGTACACCCGATTGGTGTTTTATAAGCTGTACGGAAAGCCCAGAGTGCGTCATCCAGTTTATCCGACCAGGATGCACGGTTTTCGCCTATTGTCCTTTCCAAAATTCTTTTAATACCACGGTTGGAAACTTCCACTTGCCCACTTGTTTGGGGGTGGTATGCAGTAGAGAGACGGTGGGTTACACCATACTTTTGCATGACACGCTCAAATTGATCATTGCAGAAATGTGTACCACGATCACTGATTATAGCTCGTGGAGTTCCAAACCTAGCAAAAAGAGATTTTAAGAATTTCACAACTACTCGGGCATCATTGGTGGGTAAAGCTTTAGCTTCAACCCATTTTGACAAATAGTCAACAGCCACAAGTATGTATTTGTTTCCTCGAGATGATGGAAATGGCCCCATAAAGTCAATGCCCCAGATGTCAAAGATCTCACAAACTTGAATGGCGTTTTGCGGCATTTCATTTCTTTGAGATATATTTCCGTGACGTTGACAAGCGTCACAGGCTTTGACAAATTCGTGGGCATCCTTGTAAATTGTGGGCCAATAAAACCCGGAATCAAACACCTTTTTGGCAGTGTAGTTTGGACTATGATGGCCCCCGGTGGGTCCAGCATGGCAAGCTTTGAGAATGTCCATAGCTTCCTGTCCATAAACACACCGTCGGATGACTTGATCCGCACAGATTTTGAATAAGTAGGGGTCGTCCCAGAAGTAATGTTTAACATCCTTGAAGAATTTGTTTTTCTGTTGGGTCAACATTCCTTTCACTATGAAGTTACCCGCATGGTAATTTGCGAAGTCAGCAAACCATGGGGTGGTAGAGTTTCCACGAAAAGAAACCGCATTGAGTGCTCGAGAGGAAATGTTTCATTTATTTCCTTTTTCTCGAAAACATCTTGGTGAGGGTTCTCTAATCGGGACAGATGATCAGCAGCCAGGTTCTCAGCTCCTTTTTTATCACGTATAATGATATCAAATTCTTGCAGGAGGAGAACCCAACGGAGTAATCTCGGCTTTGCATCTTGTTTTGCAAAGAGATATTTGAGAGCCGAGTGATCCGTATACACCACACATTTGGTCAAGATTAAGTATGGCCGAAACTTCTCAAACGCATACACCACGGCTAATAATTCTTTTTCTGTGGTGGTGTAATGGGTTTGAGCTTCAGTCATAGTTTTACTCGCGTAGTGGATAGGCTGAAAATGCTTGGATCTACGTTGCCCTAAGACTGCACCGATAGCAAAATCACTTGCACCGCACATGAGCTCAAAAGGCAAGTCCCAGTCGGGAGCAACGAGAATGGGTGCTTCCGTAAGCTTTTTCTTTAATGTTTCAAAAGCTTCGATGCACTCGGGTGAGAAGATAAAAGGAGCATCTTTTTCAAGAAGATGGGTCATAGGCCGGGCGATTTTAGAAAA
This sequence comes from Chrysanthemum seticuspe, assembly GCA_019973895.1. Classification (NCBI taxonomy): domain Eukaryota; kingdom Viridiplantae; phylum Streptophyta; class Magnoliopsida; order Asterales; family Asteraceae; genus Chrysanthemum; species Chrysanthemum seticuspe. The sequence goes on from BPTQ01000001.1 coordinate 28,141,967, forward strand.
ATCTTGTATGAATTTGCAATAAAAACCGGCATGACCTAAAAAACTCCTAATACCTTTGACGGTAGTAGGATGAGGTAATTTAGCAATAACATCGACTTTTGCTCTATCTACCTCAATCCCGTTTTTTGAAATCTTATGGCCAAGGACTATGCCTTCTGGGACCATAAAGTGGCTCTTCTCCCAATTTAGACAAAGATTGGTGTCTTCACACCGTTTGAGCATTTTATCTAAATGGGAGAGACATGTTTGAAACGAGTCCCCAATGACCGAGAAGTCATCCATAAACACCTCCATTGTTTCCCCGATCATGTCGTGGAAAATGGCCATCATACATCGTTGGAACGTGCCAGGAGCATTACATAGGCCAAAAGGCATACGTCTGTAGGCAAAAGTTCCGTATGGGCAGGTGAATGTGGTCTTTTCTTGATCCTGTGGATCAATGGGGATCTGAAAGTAACCCGAGAAACCATCAAGGAAACAATAGTATTCATTCCCTGCTAATCTCTCAAGCATTTGGTCCATGAAGGGTAGAGGAAAATGGTCTTTACGGGTGGCGTCATTCAACTTACGATAGTCAATGCAAACACGCCATCCCGTAACCAATCGAGTTGGAATTAACTCGTTATCTTCATTTGTGACAACAGTAATGCCACCCTTTTAAGGAACACAATGAATTGGGCTAACCCAAGGACTATCAGAGATGGGGTACATTAATCCTGCATCAAGAAGTTTGATAACCTCCTGTTTGATAACATCATGGATTTTTGGATTTACTCTTCTCTTATGTTGAACTGCTGGTTTGAAGTCATCCTCCATCAAGATTTTGTGAGTACAAAATTCAGGGTTGATACCCTTAATGTCGGAGAGTTTCCAAGCAATTGCTTGCTTGTGTGACTTCAAGACCTTTATGAGAGCAGTCTTTTCATCTTTACTCAAATCTCGAGCAATAATGACAGGTAATTTATCATCACCTTCAAGAAATGCATATTCGAGATGAGGTGGTAAGTCCTTAAGTTCTACCTCAGGAAATTCTTCAGTTTTCTCAACTGACTTGACTTCCTTGTTATGAAGTTCGACGGGAGGGAGTGATGATGGATCATCATTAAGCAACTTCTCAATGAGAAGTATGTCCCCCTCGATGTCGATGGGAGCGTGATCAATTTCCCATGGAACAAAATCACTAGACAAGTAGGCTTCAATCTCTTCCAAGATGAAGTCACTTTCCTCAAACGGAGTGAGAGAAGGAGTAGAATTGGCAATGATGGGTTGAGATGAATGAGTGAGATTATCACTCGAAGAATTATGAACATAACCGAGAACTTCTTGAGAGTACTCTTCAGAAGCAACATCAATGATATCTATTCGGTTAACCGACTCAGAATCATAGTTTGCGGAGTACCTCGAAGTTTGATCAAGGTTAAAGGTGACAGCTTCATTACCTACACGTAATGTGATTTCTTGCTCAAATACATCAATGAGAGCACGGCCCGTTCTCAGGAATCCTCGTCCAACAATGAGAGGAACCCGATGATCGGCATCGAAATCAACAATCACAAAGTCAGCTGGAAAATGGAACTTTCCTACTTTCACGAATACGTCCTCGGCAATGCCAAGTGGACGGGATATTGTACAATCTGCAAGCTCGAGAGTCATGCATGTAGGAGTAAGTTCCGGAAGAGAAAGTTTCTTCCATACTGAATAAGGCATCAGATTGATGCTTGCTCCAAGATCGACTAAGGCAAAGCATTCAACCATTCCTGGAAATACACAAGGTAAGAGAAATTTTCCAGGATCCCCAAGCTTCTCTGGAAGCTTCTTCAAGATAACTGCAGAGCAGTTCTCGTTCAGAGGAGTTTTTGCCATTTCAAACAGCTTTTCCTTGTTGCTTAACATGTGTTTGAGAGTTGATGCAAACTTGGGCATCAGCATGATAGCATCCGCAAAGCTTATGTCAAAATGTAGCTCTTGGAAAATTTGAAAAAATTTGTCCATTTGATGACTGGCTTTTTCGCGGAGCTTTTGCTCATTCAAACGTGATGGGTAAGGAATAGAAGTTTTGGATTTGGGATTTTCAATGGGAGCTACTGGAGGTTCAAAAACAACTCCTGGATTGGATTTGGGTTTCGGGACAACTTGAGGATGGACATTGTTGGTACCTCCGTTATTAGTAGGAAGTTCCTTGTCCTTTGTTGCCTCAGGTTCACTTTCCACTACCTTCGGGAGAGAAGAAGAAGAGGTAGTAGGAATAGCGGGTCCATTGTATGAAACACCACTTCTGGTTGTGATCGCCTTTGCATCGCCCCTCGGGTTAGCGATCGTGTTGCTCGGAAGTTTTCCTGAGCCCGAGGGTTGATCATTTAAAGACTTTTTAAGATCAGCGATCTGACTGACCAACAACCTGTTCATTTCATCTTGGGATTTCATGAATTGCTTCAATAACTCATCAGATGATGGTACTGGAGGAACTGGAGGTAAATTTTGAGGTCGGATGTTTTGATTATGACCTTGTTGTTGAAAATTCCCTTGGTTAGGATTGATATTTCCCTGAAATTGATTCCCTCGATTGAAATTGTTTTGATTAAGGTTCCCTTGATGTTGGAAACCTTGATTTGGTCCGGGATAAAAATTACCTTGGTTTTGATAACCTTGGTTCATTCTAGGTTGGTTCTGATTCCGGTTTTGTATGTTAGGATTCTGGTTAAAACCGGGTGGTGCCTGATAAGTATTAGCACGGTAACTTGGTTCATTTTGAGGACGGTATTGATTACCTCCTTGATGTGAAGTACCGGCTATAGCATTGGCTTCAAACGGACTACCATCGGTGGCAGTACAGTTGTAGTATGCATGAGGGCCACCACAAGTAACGCAGACCTCAACTTTCTTCACTTCACCATGTGATGGTGTCTGTGTGAAAGTGACTTTCTTTTGGTTAGCAAGAACCAAAGCCTGAACAATATCTGTGAGTTTGTCAATCTTAGCATCAGTGCTAGATGTACTCACGGGAGATGAAGTAGAAGGTCCTGCATTAGACTGAGACTGATATGTCTTTGTTCGGAAAGGGCGGACCTAGGACTTGTTTTCAATAATTTGCAAGGCTTCTTTTGTGGTCTTGCTCAAGAAATTACCTCCCGCGGAGGCATTTAAAGATTCTTGGTCAGCTTGTCTCAGACCATTGTAGAAAGTATCCATTTGCATTAACTCGGTAAAACCATGATGCGGACACTTGCGGAGCAACTCTTTGTAACGATCCCATGCCTCCCCGAATGATTCATCAAATCTTTGAGAGAATTTCATTATCTCATTCTTAAGACTTGTAGTTCGGGATGGAGGATAGAATTCGTTAACAAACTTGGTGACTAGATCCTCCCATGTCTCAATGGAACGAGGGGGTTGTTTCTCAAGCCAATTCCGGGCTTGTCCCTCTAGAGAAAATGGGAACAGAAGAAGCTTAATTGCTTCATGTGGGACATTCTTGTATTTGATGGTAGATGCAATCTTGTTAAACCATCGAATATGTGCATGAGGATCATCCCGCTCAAAACCATAAAATTGGCTTTGGGTTACAAGATTAAGCAACCCGGTTTTGAGCTCGAAGGTATCAGCCACGATGGCTGGGACAATAATGGCATCTCCGTAACCCTCGATGGGTGCTTGGAGAAGCTTATTCATCGGTTTGTCTTCTGCCATTACGACAGGGGGTGGTTGTGCTAGACGTTCCTCAGTCACGGCTGAAGGAGCAGAACGTCCTCTACGTCTACGAGGAATATTTGCAAGCTCAGAAAGTGGACTTGTAGAACTGGAAGAACGAGTGCGCATGCACTAAGTATAAAAATCAGTTTTCAAAACAAATGTGAGGCAAAACGACAAGTGAACTTAAACCAATAATCACAAATGAAATGGCTTCTTTGAAAAAGGTACACCAAATCACAAGGACACAAAGGCAAGTTTTAAATCTTTTGTTCGGGAACTTATTAATGTTCACACCCCCAGTTGGTAGGTGTACTGCCTTGATTTGCGGTGGTTGATTTTTATGTATTTATTAAGTACCACTGAAAAGACGTAGGTATGGATTTGTGCTAAGGGTTTAAAAACTTTTGGACAATATTTTTGGTATCGTCTCGTTTAACCAAATCGTATCTCTTTAAGAATCACCTTAAAGGAAACACAAGCTAGAAAACGTTACGATTGTTTTGTTGTTTTATATTTTTTTTGGTGTTGTTAACACTTTAGGAAAAGTGTTAATGAACTTTTTTGATTTTGATAAAATTAAAAAAAAAAAAAACTGTTTACAAATGGTGGTATATGTGCAAGAATGGATCTGGAAATGCTTAAAACACGCTTACAGCCTCCCCGGCAGCGGCGCCAAAATTTGGTTTGGTCCCAAACAGTCAAGTTTATCACACAAGCTAACCACTTGTGAATGGTCAACCGTAATAAACTTCAAACAGCTCAGAAACAAATGCAATTAAGATCTGGAGAGTATAGTGTTTCCACAGGTCGTTAAGTCCCACGGAGACTTAATGGTGTTTAAAAACTTTCAGATGTCGAATGATCACTAAGGATAATGATCAGTAAGGATTTTGAAATATTTATACCTAAAGAAAAAGTTTTGTAAATTACAAGGGCTTAAATGCAAATTAAAGAAAATTAAAAAGCTAAATTATATTAAATAAACGCTATCACTATTTTAAAATTTTGATTTTTCTTGATTTATAAAATAAAATAACTTAAATAAACTATTTTAATTAAAACGTAAACCTAAATTATCTAAAAACGTGACCTAGAATGAAAACGTGCGTTATATATAAAAATTACGCGAGTGCGCAAGTAAAAACGTAAAATTTGTAAAATAAAAGTCCTACGAGTGTAAAAACAATTTTCTTACTTACTATATGACAAAAGAAAATTTTAGAAAAAAGATTTATATTTTTTTGACTTTTATATTTTTTATTATGAATTAAATACTATTTTAGACTAATTAAATGATTAAAAATACTAAAACTATTCAGAAAATTCTGAAACTTTTTTGTAAAATACTTTATACTAATACAAAGCTAAGAAAAATAAAAAGGATGTGACAACTTATTTGAATAAGTTGTAAATAAGCTAAGTTACACGTATAAGCTAAATGGACAAAGAAGGGTTATATATTAAATAGTGCAAAGAACTACCAGTCAAAGACCCAAGGGCAGATGGTAGTGTGTGTGTGTGGTGAGCTGGGTGGCCAGGGTTCGAATCCCAGCACTTCCCTTTTTGCAAAATATTTTATTTTTGGATTTTTCTTTTTGAAACTGATTAAGTACAATGAAATAAGCAATTTATAAAACTACAACTTTTTATGAAAACAACTAATAAGCTCAGTTTGAGCTTATTATTTCAACAGTGGACAAAAAATGGTAATAAGCACAAGTTTAAGCCAAAATGGCTTATAAGCTAATAAATAAGCACAAGTAAACTGGAAATAAGCTAGGAAACTGATTATAAGCTAATATTAAAACTGAATAAGCACAATTACTTAAAAATAAGCACTAAACAAAATCCAAATAAGCACAAGCTTATCTGTTTGCACAGGACACTTTTTAGATATCTAGGTACTTTCAAGCTAATTTTTAAGCACTTAGATAAGCTAGGAAATGAAAACAAACACTGCAACTAACAAACTAACCAACTGAGCTTTCCAAAAAGCTAAAGCTTTCACAGTGGTGTTTACTGGTGAGCTTTTGCTTAGCTTATGAAAAAGCTTATAAACACTGAATGGTTTGTACTACATGAAATGGACAGAACAAAAAGCTAATAGCAGGCTTATTAAATAAGCTAAAAATGGGAAATTGAGAACTGGAACCTTGAGACAGCTAGGTAAGCTTCTCAAAAAGCTAAAGTGTACAAGATAGATCTCTCTCATGAGCTCTGAATGAGCTTGTGAAACTGGATGGCTAAACTGTGCACAGAGCATGCTTTTGGAAAAGTACTTAAAAGAAACAAAGAAATAAGCAAACTATAAGCTAAGTATATATAAGCTAATATTTTTCTAATTAAGATTAGCAGCTAAACTTTAATATCCCAAAAGCTTATATCCTAAATCTTAATATTATGTCCTATATAAAATTATCCATTTTATTCAAAAACGACTATATTGAAAAGTTTGACTTTTTATCTTACACTAATATGTTGACTAATATGAACTTTGGATCAAATTTACTCACTGATTATGATATATTAACATAAAATAAGATGGAATTAAGCTAAGTTTCCAAGTTATAAGCTACTTTGATGACTTTTACCCTTTTAATCCTAACAGTTAACTAATGGTGTGATATTAAAGAGTATTTTGACTTTTTAACTAACAAGGACTAGATTTTATTGCTTCTATGAGTTATTATGAACTGACGAGACATGAAACAAGTACAAGCAATAACACATATAAGCTCTACCACAGTTCACTAAGCAAATCCAAACAGTCCTTTTTGAGACTGTTTTTAAAGCTTTTATTACTAAAAGAGCTTTTCAAACCAAGAAAGCTATTGATTATCTTGTACTAACTATGTTTAGACAAGATTAAACTAAAATTAACAAGAATTAACCACTAATATTAAGAAATGCAAATTATGAGAAAATGGCTTACAAATGGTATCCAGCTAAAAACAAATAACAAGGACCAAGTATCCACCCTAATAGCTTACCACTAAGCTTCTAAACCCAAGCAATCCACAATCAACCCTGCTCCATCTTCTTGATCATCTCTTTGCTCATTTTTTATTTTTAACTAATTTTTTTGGTATTTTTGGTGATTTTTGAGTTTTACTTCTAAACTGAGTTTTAAGGTTTCTAAAAGCTTTAAGAAGCTTTCTAGGAGCTTACATTAGCTTATGAGTCCAAGACAACAACTACAAACATCATTCGACCTTATTGAGATTTTTGAACTTGAAAATGCATAAACTGAATTCTTGTACATACACTGAAATTGAAACTGAAAATATGTTTTTATTACACTGGAATAAGATTACAAGATGTTTTAAAAGCTTTGAAATGCACTGGAAATTTAAATTATATAAAAACGGCATAAGCTAAATTAAATTACACTAGATAGGTCTTCACATTGCTTCAATCCTCCTTTATAAAGATCTTTTCAACTCTTGTCGACATCTCTGAACATATCCCACCTCATTCCAACCATTGGATTGGTCAAAATCATCATATTCGTCCATGTGTAAAATTGGCGGAAAAAAGTCTTGAGCAGGTTTTTAGCATTTAAAGAAGTTTGGGAGGATGTGGAGGTGGATGGGAGTGGGTATACAGCTGGAAAGACAGGTGGAAACGTGGAAAAGTGGTGGTAAAACCACTGGTTTTGGAATGCAGTTGAGGGTGAAGGAGATGAACAGTGTGACTGGTTTTGGGCGGGTTTGACTTTATTTGACCATTTGATATTAATAAGGCTGGGGGTTCAAAAATGGGGGGTCACAGGTGTTGACAGGGGTTCTTTTGGGTTTTGGCTGGGATCAAAATACACAAAGGGGCCATTTGGTTGTAGCTTTATGACAAGGACCATTTGTGTAATTTTTGAAAAGTGAGGGACTGAACCTGTAATTTCTCCAAAGTTATCAAAAGGACCAAACTTGACAAAATTTAATAGTACAAGGATAATATTTGATAATTTTCACTTTTTTAAATATCCAAGAACTATTTTTGACATTTTTCAAACTTGAGGGACCAAAGTTGCCAATTATGCAAACTTGATACGTTTTTCATCTGATTTTGATATTTTTGCATTTAAAACACATAAAACACTTATTTGTGATATTTTTATCATTTTGATGCATTTCTGAGTGTTTTCGGATGTTTTTGGCATTTTAAATGGTACAAAAATGATGAGTATTTAGACACTCATCAGTCAAGAAAGAGGAAGAGCCAGAAAAACCTGTGAAATCGGTTCTTAAATGGACTAGAAGGAAATCCAATGCCCAGAAGTCCACAAAGAAGGATAAGACTGAGGTCAAGGAGGAAGTGGATGAATACATGAAAGATAAGGTTGATGAACCTTCCTCAGAAGAATTCACAATGGGGGTCCTACAAAGATTACCAAGATTCAGATCATTAAAACTGGAAAGAAAGGAGCTTATCAGGTAGTAAGGGAAAATTACACTGACACAATATATGTAAATTTTCCTGCCTTGTTGAGTGATTTGTCCAGGGATGATCTGAAGACAATGTATCAGTTGATGGTGGAAAAGCATGGTGATCAAAGACCTGAGGAGGAGTATGAAAGAGTCCTCTAGGGAGATTTGAAGACATTGTTTGAGCCACCAGATGATGATAATGAGATGTGGAAGCTAGCAAGTCAAGATCAAGTGATCAGATGGAGATACTTCCATACTTTTCAGGTTCACTATTTGGAACTAGAAACTTTAATTGTTTATATGCTAACTGAAGTGGATTATCCACTTCCAAACAGTTCTGTAGAGGAATGCTTGATAAAAAGTTGCTAGGAGAAAGAAAAGATGATGCTTGTTATAATCTTTTGAAATTAATTGAATCAAAAGCTCAACAACAATAATTTTAATATGTTAGAAAGAATTTTCTTAGCTGCCGAGTTTATTAAAAAAAAAAAAAAAAGGTTGATAAGTATAAATAGATTTTTAGGGAGTTTCACTTGGTTAAGGTGCATAGCACCAACACAACAAATGGTTATCAGTCCACCATGTCTCACCCACATAAGGACTAACTAATTCATGAGCAAACGACTATGGTAAAGATAGCTCAAATCCGTTTATGGCTGACAATTTTCCAAAACTTGTATGGTGCTCAACTCACCATATCTGTGTTGATAAAGAGTTGGCTAGCCCACAAGTTCATGGATTGTGGTAAAGGCAGTGGAAAACCATAACTAGTCCAAAAGAAAACGGCTTTTGGTAAAGACTAATCAAATCCGTTGATAGCTGCTGGTTTGCTAAAAATCAGATGGTTATCAATGTACCATGGTCTTATACACCAGAACATTGGCTACTCCAATAGTAATGGCTAATTGGTAAAGAGACATCAAATCCATTAAGTTTTCTATGATTCACCTCTCACAGGAGTTTACACACCTGGATGTAATGAGAATAGCATGAAACTTTTATGAATTGATGTACATACAATCATAGTTACAGAAAAGAGTAAGGAGTGTTGATATTTTGCTGATTGGATGCTGCACAGATCACACAAGGAAGTATATTCAAACATGCAGCACAAAGATAATTCCAAGATCCTCAAAAAGTACAAAAAACCTGAAGTTTACAAGTGAAGATCAAGTTAGGGGAGGATTGTAGGGAATTAGAATTTGTAAAACAGATTTAAGTCTTGTTTAAATCTGTTTAGTATTAATTCTGTTAGTATGATAGTTAAGTCTGGTAAGACATAATTAAGTCTGTTAGTTAAGTCTGTCAGTACTAATGTGGTTAAGTCTGGCAGAACAAAGTGTTGATAGTTAAGTCTGTTTATGATAAAAACAGAATAGTTTGTTAGAGTTATATTAGGAATGGATATGTACGCGTAGAGATATCTTAGGAAGAGATATCTTTACCCTTCTACAAGTCTTGTAGTCAATTAGGGTTTCCTTAGTGTATAAATAATCCCTAAAGTATTAGGTTAAGGTACGAGTTGTAAGCCTTAACCATTGTTAAAAGCAATCAATAGAAAATACGAAGTTAGTTTATTATTGTGTTATTCATACTTGTTGTGTTAATGTTAGGTCACCATAAGTTAACACAAGATCAATATATAAGAAATATAGATGAAGGTGATCGGATGAACACTACACAATATACACGTATGAATATGGGAAAGGTTATGCGTATGATATTAAGTGAAAGTGAACAACCAACCTTCTAAGGAAGGTTTACATGAGTTTATATAGGGAAGGGAACTAGGGCAACATATCTAGTCCCTTCCTTCATTATTTGTGCTTGGGCCAAGGCCTATGGGCTTTCTACATAAGTCTTGCCATTAATAACTAACATAAAAGCCTAGTTTAAGCAACCTATTACATATTAAATACAAACACTTGAAATGTGAATTAGGAGTGATTCCAACAATCTCCCCCTAAGCGTTGGTAATTAATAAATGATGACTCCAACAATCTTGAAAAGTTGTTGGTGTTGATGTAATAGTTGCCTTGACGTCTTCTGACATTCCTCTTTCTTATGAGAAGAAGTGCCTTGATTCCAACAATCTCCCCAGTGTGAGGATCTTGTTTCTTTTGAAGTTTTCAGCTTTGACGTCTTAGATTTCTTTGTTCTTTTGTTCTTTGTGGTAGTGGTGATAGTATGTCTTTGTCTGCTACAGGTCAACTTCGTTGCTCCAGCGTCTCCACGTTTTCCTCCAACATGCTCACACTACATGTGACAGTGAATTACAGATGTGAAGTAGTTCTCGAGTCTTGATAACTTTGTAGATTCTTTGATTTGAAGAAGAATCATTTTGACTTTGTGTTGCCTTTGATTTTGAGAGAACTTCTTTTATGATGTTGTTGGTATGAGCATGTGGAGAATCTGCACGATCTCTTCCTCCCGCGAGCATCCATCAGCAGCCGCATCCCAGGTACAGGAACACCAATCGATCACTGTAATCGTTTCTTAAAGAAATGACTACTACGATTGTTTTACTGATGAATGTCTTGATTCCATTCACCTTGGTCGGGCGAATCAGCCGTCCGAATCCCGTGAGGGACAGTTGGCATTAGAGTGAATAAATTCAAGTAATGACCTACATTTTCAGGACTCAATTCTTAAAAGGAATCTCCTTAGCGGGATTTCCAGCACTTACAAGTTCGAACTTCAAGGGTGTTAACAGCATAGTGTGAAAACACATCTTTAATTCTAGCAAAGGCTGTTCCTGAAACTGGGGGCGCTCAAGAAGGCTAACACGATGTACCGAAGTGCATCTACAATTAAGGGTAGTCACTGAGGTACACCGAAGCATCACCCCACGACTGTAGACCGTTTGAGACAACACTAAGCGTAACCCACAAGGAGTTACCGAAGTGACCTGCTGTCAGGGCTGTTTGATGTTGACCCTGGCAGGAGTTTCCATTCAATCACTGAGGATCACAATTGTGAACCCCTAATAAATGTTCTCGATAGATTTCTAAGATCTGTGAAGGACTCTAGAATGTATCACTTGCGTTCTTATTGTTGAACGACAAAGCGATGAAATGTCAAGTGTTCATAAGAGATCTGTTAATGAATCTCGTGGCTCTAGACTCAATAGTGCGCTTTGGTTTTCCTGAGCGGAGACTAGGGAGAGGGTCTCCTTCTTCAATACCAGCAATCTCTAAGAGAAAGCCGATAGTTTACGTAGGGTTCCCTGTGAGAATGAAACACGCTTCTGTTGAGAGAAACTTGAGTGGCTAAGAAGGTTTAGTGCATGCGTCACTGGGTCCATGACTACTTTTAATCTTCAATACCGGTGTCATCTAGTGACAACCAGTAGCATATGAATTGAACCCGATGTCTGCCCTAAGTTGAATAATTTGGAGGGCTATTTCTTTTCACCCTTTTCTTTACTTTTCTTTTTAGTTCTTCAACTCCTTCTTTTTCCAATTCTCATTTTCTCCTTTTTATTATCATACCTAAGGACTTCTAAATACTAACTATTGGTGGTGTCCTTGGGTAGATCCCTCCGGCTCTGGCGGATCATAGGACGGTTATTCCTAACTTTAGTCACCTTATAACACCATGACTAACCTATGTTGCCATAAAACCATTTTCTTGAAAATCTCTCAAAGTGTTTGTGAATGAAAAACATGTTTGTAACACTTTGAGAGTTTTATCTTTTGCAGAAATACTCCCCCTCCATACGTGCTTAAGTGTTTTGACAGAAATCTGCACGGTGAAGGTAGAGTGCACACTTTTTGAATTGATTGACTCAAGATAGACAATTCCTTGCGAGACATGATTACGTTGCATAGTTAAAGAGATACATTGTCAGTTTTTAGGTGACAACTAGCTCTAATAACTACCTTGAAAATGTGGACAACCCCGAAAGGTTGTCAAACCCGTCAAAGTTCATGTCTATCATGAGTTTTTGAAAAGGTACGATCTACTCGGATAAGTCTTGGAAGACAAATCTGTTCGATGTATGACAGTTTTGATCTCGTCAATTCATGGGTTAAAGTCTTTAGCATACAAGAATTCAATCGCAATTCAACATATTTGTATCACACAATTTTTCTCCCCCTAAAAAATAGCATATAAATGTTATTTTTGATGAAATTTTTATATCAAATATGACCATTTCTAGTTTTGTGGGAAGATTTCCACGAATAACAATTTGTGAACAAGGATATTTAGCAAATACTCCCCTTCTCGGGGGAAGTACTTGTTCTTTTGAGCAAAAATTTGAAAAATGATTAAAGTTTTGATAAGTTTTACTCAAAAGTAAGAAGCTTTCGCTCCTTTTATAGGATTGTGGCACTGATGCGTACCACATAGACCTTTCAATACAAGTACGGGTTGTACACTTTCATGTGTGCACAAGCCATAGTCAATATACAAATCGTATTATCCAAATGTCAATCAATCAATGAAAGAGGTTAATGAGTACCAGTCAATCCTTCAATAAGACCAGGAGTCCTCTCTTGACGTTGATAACTCGTAAGAGGGAAACTCTGTCGTCCACCCACAAAGCTTTCAAGATTCCGCATCTGATCTCTATGAAATAGCCTTTCATCAATCCTCGTGACTATCTTCCTAGCATCCCTCCTTTCCTTAGAATTCCAACGCTTCTTTGACCCAATTCCTTGTTGTATCTCTTTCAACCGATACGCTAACCCATCACGAACCTTCTTCAGAGTGTGATCACATAATTTGTGAACCTCGTTGTACGCCAATAAGCATTTGTGGTGAAGTTCACTGCGGTAAACAACTCCAAACTTTGGTTTCTTCACAATGGTATACTGCGAGATTTGGTTTATGTCAGGAAATTATAGCAACGGTTTAGTGAGGTTGACTCATTTCTGGTAAGATTCCACAGCAAGTTGAAGATCTTCAACACGTTCCTGTATCACTTTGCTTCTAATGAACATCAACAATGACGTGATGTACTGGAGTTGAACGTTGGTGGAGAATTGTCTCATCCGACCTTGTACCTTCGCAAGATACATGTCTTCGATGTCTTTGAGCGTCAATCTCGGAAAATCAGCTTCAGTAAAATCATATTCTTGCTCGTCTTGGCGTTTGACTTTTATCTCCTTCAGGAATGAGTAATCCCACTTCGTAGCCAGACTGACACCTCTTTGTTTGATTTCTGAACTTGGCAACTTCGGTAATATAGTCTTCTTATTTCAGGCCAATGATGAATGCTATATTGTGCATCGAGATCATAATTCACCACATTTTCAATGAACATTCTTGTGGCTTCTTCATCGATGGCAACATTGTTAGAGAAGACTGCTGCTGGGATGTTAAAGGTGAGTGACATAACATACTTCTTGTTGACTTTGCTATCGTGTTGAAGAAATTCTAGGTCGTTGTTAAAGAAGTATTGGTAGGGAATCCTAGGTTGATCTGGTCGACCAATGGTTGGTAGTGGTTTGGTCCAGTCAGTGTAGTATGGAGTGTTATCCTGTCTTGTGAAGTCAATGTTCGATTCGGGGTTGAGCCAGTCAATGTTGTTAGACATAGCTCGTGTGATGTTATCGAGATGATATTCAACTTCAACAGCACTGCCAGATCTGTCCTTTAGCAATTGGAAAGCATCGTTCTTGATCCGGCGTAACTCCCTCTTCGTCATTTTTTGACCTTGAATTCATCCTGGATAATCTTAACCTGCTCCATAGTACGACCATCTACCGGTTCTTGGCCTTCCGGTAATCGAGGAGTGGCATCAACAAGCTTGCTGAACCATTCGTATTCTTCAGTATCATCTTCCTCCAACCATGATACAACTGAGGTAGATCTCTTTGTCTTTGGCTTGGAGGATGATACTTTTTGTTGCTTGGTTGATGTCGTAGATGAGGGCGGTTGTTGGGGCTCAGGAATCTCTTTGTTGTCACCACCGGTGTATTGGAAATGGTCACCAGTTTTCTCCGATGGTGGTGGAGACTCAGAGTCCTAAGGTTTATCAGAAGCAGAATTCTTTTGTGATGCTTGAGTGGTGGAGGTGGTCTTTGGTGGTGGTGGAGGCATAGATGAGGACGCGCCTGTTTTCTTCTGACGTTTAGCCTGTAAATCCTTGTCCTTATCATCATCGTCTCTTGGTCGCTTTTCCTGACCAGCTGCTTCCTTGCAAGTTGTCTGAAGTTGATATGCAAGCAATGCCTCAAAGAGTTTTGACTCATCAGATGTGAACGATGGAGATCGAGGAGACATCTGCATTATCAGTTGGGAAATCAAATCAGCTTCAGTGACATTAGGATTCTGAACTGGTCGGGTGTGCATAACCATCGGTGTTGTTGCGATTGTTTGCCTGACAATTGACATCAGATAAGGATGAAGTTGTTTCGCAAACATTTCTCTTGTAACACCAGGGACAGTTTGGAGAATGAAATGATGAGTGTAGTCAACAATCTGCTTATTCAATTCTCCTTGTATGTCTCTGTTGAGGAATTGCTGGATTTGTTCTCTTTTCTCCGTGAACTCGTTTATCACATCACCAAGTAAGTTAACCCTGTCAGCCAGCTGATTCAACTTTTTGTTAACCACATTACGTTTTCTTGCTTTCTTGACAGCCTTAACAATCTTGGTATTGGCACGAGATTCCCAAGTGTTAGCGGGTTTATTGATTGACCCGGATGATGATCGGGTGGTAGCATCTTTGGATGGTTGTGGTGATGAATGAGATGATGACTCAGTTGAAGATGGGTATTGAGGTGGCTTTGGGTCTTGAGGTGGTTCTGAAGATTGTTCCGGTTGTGTTCAGGGTAATATAGTTATCAGCTTCCTCCTCAGCTTTTTCCTTAGCAGCTTCGTCCACATCTTCATCTGTTATCTTCTTCGTCTTTTCTTGCTCTTCTTCCTCAAAGTCGAACTTGATTTCATACTCTTGTTGCTGTTGCTCTGTTGATTCCTTAGTGGTGGTACCAGTTCCTTTATCAGGTTGATTAACCGCATCAAGAACTGCTGTGGTTAGTGCTCCACCACTGGAACCTCCAGGGACTCTGGTTTGTTGAAGATTGAATTCCGTTGCAACATGCTGTAACCTCAGTTGCTTGAGAGTCTTGTGGTATTGCTGTTGATCATCCTTTGGATCTTTATCTTCTGAACTTTCTTCTTCTTCAGCAACTGGTGTCTTCCCTTTGTCTGATTTTGGACTTGGTGGTTTATCTTCTAACCTCGGTGAGGTAGTATCATCTGTAGCAGTTTCAGAGTAGTAAACCACCTCTTCAGACTCAGTAGCTTCAAAATCGTCATCCTTGTCTTCTGGAATAGGTTCTGGTTTGACATTTGGACGAGCGATCTGAGATGGGACTTTTCTTTTGAGGCTAGGATGCCTCTTTAGGTACTTGTGAGCACTACCAGTGCTTTCAATGCTTCCAGCACTGCCTGATCTTCTTGTCTTCTTGACTGGAACAACTGAAGTCTTTTCATCCATAAAGCCGACTTTGCCTTTGCTCACAGCTTCTTGGTATCGACGGTACGATGGAAGACTTTTGATATCATCAGTGAGAAGGCAGTCAAGAATTACTGCACCTTGCTTCTTTGTTGATGAGTCCTTAAATCTGACAGTGTTTAATGTGGGCTCATACAACACAGAGTGATTCTTGGGGTCATTAATTCTCAAGGGAATGTCCCGATGTTTCCCAAGAATGTTTTGAATCAACAACTTCGTGTATCTGATAAATGGAACCTTTGTTCCAGGCTTCTTGAGGTGGGACATCACATCTTCCCATATCAGGCTTTCAAAATCAATGTGCTATTTGTTGACCATCCCCCAAAAGGTTTGTAGGTGCATAAGTTTTGGATGCTCATGACCGCTGTCTCTTCCAGACACAGACTTGGCGATCATAATGTACAATGTCCTCCATGGTTGAGGAATGTTCTTCAGATCGACAGTGGAATGTTTGGTAATGATTCCGACAGCTTCATCATAGCCAACGTCAACCATGAATTGCAGTGTATTTTCTTCAGTTGGAATTGCCACATAGTCAGCAGGCTCAATAGCAGGTAGAAGAAGAATTGAGCGAAGATCTGCTACCGTAACGGTGACTTCCTTGTGATTGAGGGTCACGGTGATAGCATCTTGACCATCCACCTTTTTCATCGTGTGCCAGAATTGATGAATGTAGATTTCTGGTACAGTTGCTGAGTTGGTAAGTGATTGTACAATAATTCGTACGACCAGGCCTTCGATGGTGATCGAAGGGTATGAGGGGTGATATGCTTACGCCAAACTTGTAGCCAATCTACAATAAGAAATAATAGACACTTCATTAAGTGATTGCGCAGGGGTTGGACCCTGCGAACCACCTCCGGCGTGAGATAAAGTATGTGATATGTGTTGTAAGTAATGTAGAGTATGTGAAATATTGTGTTGAGTGAACATACCATTGAAATGACTCATCCAACCTATTTATAGATGAAGAAATAATCTTGGAGAGTGTTTTGCGCATGTTTCGGAGATCATGGGGGCGTCCCATGATTTGTGGTAACCGCTAGGGCTTCATCCCCACTCTCTCTGTCTTGGCGGGGAAGCTAAGAAGATAGTGGGAACGTGGGGGAAGACCAAGTCAATGTTCTCCTTTGTCTTGGTGTCCTCAAGAGAAGACTCCGAAGGGCATAAGCCTTCGGTTGGTGAATTCCCAACTGGTAACCATGTCAATGATGAATGATTTTACGCCACCAATGACTTATGAAGAAAGACTTGGGTCTTAGTAATGAAAATTCAACTGAGGTCGAAGGGGTGTCCTTCGACCTGATCGGAGGGTATGTCATCAAGCCCCCCAGTCGAAAGTGATATGTACGAACTAGAAATATTGCTTACGACTCAAAAATAAATACGAAACCTCCTCTCCGTCACAAAATAGAACGAAGATAAAAAGTCAAGTAAATTTTGACCCCGTAATTAATGCATGTACTTATCCTAACCACCCATATCTCGAAAAATCAAAACGTCCCTTCAAAATTTAAAAGAGATTTGAAATCCGGAGGTTAGGTGATATCTTAGGACACGTGTAGGGCTAGGATTCAACATGTGAGAGGGTATATAAAATCAAGAATAGGAAAACCCTAACTCATTTTTACCCCACGCCCAAATTTTACACCTACTAAGCTGCCTTCCGAGCGAGCTTTCGAGCAAACAGGTAAAGTATTCCTTCGTATCACTATGTTTTCAATACTTTTTCATTGAATAGAAGTTCCATGTCTACCAATAAGAAATTCGTAATTAGGCAGCAAGGTTGTACCTTGACTAGGGAAGAGCGTAGAGCTTTCCTTGCTGATTATCCTATTCCCAAAGAATACAAAATCATGTTACCCAGCAAAAATCAAGGTATTTATGATGCCCTAAAGAACTATGTAGGCTTGTATACCCATGCATTTACCACCTCTAACCTTAGGATACCATTGCATCCTTTGATTTTAGAACTCCTTCAGTACTACGAAGTACACATATCTAGGTTTAACCCTTTTGGCCTAGCCAAGCTTACAACATACATTGTAATGTGTAAAGCCTATGGGTATGAACCGTCATTGACTGTGCTTAGATGGTCTTTGAATCTGTACCTTGGAGGAGACTGGTTAACATTGGCAAAAAGGGTGAACGAGATGTGCCCATTCTTATTGATAGGACGTTTACGAATATCAGAAATTGGAAGGGAAAGTTCTTTTATATTTAAAATACTATTGTTCCTCCACAATACCCTGCTTTGCTAAATCTAGAGTTTCAGTATGATGAGAAGAGGTTTAATGATCCCTTGCCTTATACTGTGAGGAGGAATCCCATGTATCAGTGTCTAGCTCATCATCCAACTGATTGTCAAACATTCCCTGAGCCAATACTGTTTATGGTTGGTCTTGCTGAAAGCTGGGAGGGATCTCCGTTACATCATGAGATTGTTTGTTGTGGAGAAAGTATGTAAATTTTCAATTAAAATAAGGTATAGGAACTTATCTTTATGATATTTATCTTTTTGCTTCCTTTTTGCAGAAATGTCATTCAGGAATTTCGTTGTTGCTGGTGGTGCTAAAGAAGTCAGCTTTCTCCCGAAGGATCCCCAAGAAGCTAGCTATGGTGTGGGCTCTCCTTCGGTGTCTGTGAACAATAATGATGCTGATGCTCAACCTATTGAGCCTGTGTCATCTGCTCCTCCTGCGAAAGAAAAAGAGCCTTTGGATGTCGAAGACCAGCTAGTTGAAAATGTGACTGACTCAGATGATCCTGCCTCAGAGGAATAGTTGGATATCGTAGGACCCTCCAGCATAGGGGAAAGGGTCTGAAGCAGGAAGAGTACGAGCGCGAAGGCTGCTAAATCTGCATCAAAGAGGAAGCTTATCTTGCCCACTCCTCCCTCTCGAACTACTCGGCAGAAGAGTGCCCAGGGTAAGGTTGTGGTGTTTCCAGCCATCGAAGGGCCCAACATGGATGATATTCATGGTAAGTCCTTCTCCCTATTACAAAGAATTAGATGCAAATAGTAACATACTAACAAGTTTATGTCTGCTGCAGGACTCCCTGATACGAAAGAGCTTCCGTCCCCTTGCTTGTCATTTGCTTGTTGAGCGTGTGACTTCATCCAGCTGGAAGGGAGTGATGGACAACATGTCTATGGAAAGGCTATGTGATCTTCATGACAAGAGCTATGTTAGACAGTGCATGTTGGATAATCAGCTCAACACCAGGACATGGGAGCTTCTTCGTGCTGTCACCAAGGCTAGGGAAGAGATGAACATCATGATTGACAGGGAGAAGCCCAGGGACAAGAAGTATGCAGACCTGCAGGCAAAGTGTGAAGAAGCTATGGAGGACTTCGACAAAAATCCCTTGGTTCAAGATCTTCGAGCAGATGTGGAGAAGCTCAAGGGTTAGTTAGCTGAAAGCCAAGCTGAGTGCAACAGGCTATCTCTCGAAGGCGTGAAGGTCATAGGCTAGAAAGAGCAAATATCCGTTCTTACATCCAAGTGTGGAGGCCTTGAAGAAGAGAGGGCAAAGCTAGTTGACCAGGAGATCAAGCTTAGGGAGAAGGTGGATGGGTTAGACCTTCGTTTGAAAAGGCTCAAGAAGGATAGGGTTGATTTGGTGACCAAAGTCATCCCCTACATTGCCATGGAGCTGTACCATAGTGATGATGTGGGCATTATGATTGGGAAATTGGTGAATGCAGCCATATTTCATGGCAAATGTACCACTTTGGAGGAGGTGGCCGAGACAGGGGAACCAGTGAAGCTTGCAAATGTTCCATACTACAGAGCAACCCATGGGCAGGAGTATGATGATGCAGGCAATGCCTTATCTATTGCAGAGTTCCCATTCCTTGATGAGGCGACGAAGGACCCAATGGCCTCTATTGAGAACCTGTTGGCAAAGAAACCAAGGAAAGTCCAGCCTGCCTCTCCTTCGAAGAGGACACCATCTCCCAAGGTTCCATTCCCAGGTTCTGTTGTTCCAACACACTCCAAAGTTTGCTAAAGGATACCATGTGGTAGTAATTTGATCCCTCAGGGTGGTATGTACCCTGTTTCAAACAATATGTCTGTGTCTCTTTCCAGGCTATATGTCTGATGAAACAATTTACATTTTATGTATGTGGTGAAGGCCTTGGCCTAAGACAATATCTTGCTTGTTTGATCGTTAAGGCTACGGCCTATTGGACTAGTTAAACTAGTCGTAAATATCTACATCAAGGCCACTAGGGCCTGTATTTTGCTATGTTTGATTCTTCTCTTTACGTTTCATTTGCACGTAAAATTTTTACAACCTAAGGCGTATGGTAGATGCATAGCCTCATTGTGTGTAATTACTTCACCAAGAATATAGCAATCATATAATTTAATTGCTGACAGAGGGTTGCGACCCACTCCATCTTAGTCCTTTGGGTAGAGAAAGGCTTGGAATACCTTAAGACCACGTAGGAAAGTTAATGTGAAGTTGAGGTGGATGTTAAGCATATGAGCAAGACGTATTGTTAGTCTTTGTACATCCCTTCGACATTAAAACTTATAAAAATGACTTGGTGGACAAATCTTTGTTGTATTGAATGAAATAAGAGATTTGAGGGAAATGTGTTATATCATTAAGTGGGTAGGGAGGATTACATCATTTTAAGAAATGAATACTAGACGCCTACCATTAATGCTTCTTTCCCCAAGTGAGAAGAATGCAAATACATTGATTGAAAGCAAATTAAAAAATGTCCTTAGACATTGTAAGTTTCATATGTAAAACTTACGAAGGGTAGTGCCATTCCAAGTCCTATCAATAGCGTCTCCATCAAGGGTTTCTAGCTTGTAGGCTCTGTTGCCATACGCTTACGTTACTACGTAGGCCCCTTCCCATATAGGCCCTAGTTTACCCTGATACTCAGCTTTACTTGCGCTGTTGAGTCGGAGGACGTATTCTCCTGGCTTGAATGTTGAAGGTTGAACCCTGCTGTTGTAATACTTTTCAATATTTTGTTTATGGATAGCCTCCCTGATCGAGGCTATTTCCCTTTTTTCTTCGAGTAGGTCTAGGTTGCTGCGGAGTCTTTCTTCGTTGTCTGCTGCTTCGAAGTTCATGACCCTTTCTGTTTCGACACTTACTTCCAAAGGGATGACAGCTTTTGTGCCATATGTCAAGCTAAAAGGTTTCTCCCCGTGACTTGACTTTGTGTGCGTTCTGTAAGCCCATATGATACGCTTACGCAGCGCGTTCGGGGTCAAAGGAACTTCCTTTTCTTCGAGCAAGTTTTATAACACCCTAGGCAGTGAACCTAATCGTTGTAGTGTAGTATTAGGGTAAGCCACGGGTATTGATATCGTTCTCTAGGGGAATAGGAATGCTAGTGAGAAGTTACTACGCTAAGGTTGGGGTTGAGGAAGATTATTTTTTTTATCTTTTTATGTTTTTTAGGAATTAGAAAGGTACGAATCTTGGGGTTTGGATTTGGGGGTTGGTATTTCTACCAATTACTCTACTTGTCTAATTATCTAGTCTAAGGTGTATGTAGTCTATGTCTAATTATTGTGTGCTCGTATGATAGTTTAAAGATGTGTTTACTTAGGTTTTATTACTCCTTAATTATCTCCTATTGATGGTTGAATTGTCACGTCCTTATTCTTAATCGTGTTGTGTGTCTAAAGTCGTAGGGTATGCGTTTATCCCTAACTCTTTGAAACTACCAAAGGGTCTCGTCTACAAAATCTCTAGGAATTATAAACTCTAACTCTAAGGTACTCTTTGGATGGTTTAGCCTACAACTACTCTAGGTGTTATAGTCCAAGGTTCACAAAGATTAATCAAGCATTAAGTACACAACGAATGACCTATCGCATTACTAGATCATTAACAATTAAGATAAGAGACAACCAATCAATATTCAATAATTAAGTTTCATATTCCCTAAGCAAACACACAAGTAAATTAGCCGGACATGGAGAACATGCAAGCATACTGATTGTGCAAAAGATTGCACTACCAGGCTTCGATGAGGATCAAAGTAATGAGGGGTGTATGTTCCAGCCAAGACTTGCCTGTAACCTGAGAATAAGAAATATGAAACACTGCGTTAAGTGATTACGCAGGGGTTGGACCCTGCGAACCACCTCCGACGTGAGAGTAAGTATGAGTTATGGTTATGTAAGTGTGTATAAGTAAAGAGATGAGTGTGAAATGAGCATACCATAAACCATTGTCCGTCTAACCTATTTATAGTGGAAGAAATACGGTTAGAGGCACTCTTGCATGAATGTCGGAGATCATGGGGGCGTCCCATGATTGTGGGTATACGCTAGGGGTTAGTGACCCACGTTCTCAGACTTGACGGGGAAGCCAAGAGAGAGAGGGAGATCGTGGGTTTGACCAAGTCAGGAGGTTCCTTATCCATTGTTCCTTCGTCACTCATACCCCGAAGGGTTTAGGACTGCGAATGGCGAATTCCCCTAAGGTAACCTTCGTGCCAACGAATGGTTTGACGCCTGTGGATATTTTGGAATCCTAACCTGGGCCTTCGTATGGAAGGGCTTCGACACGTCTCAGAGGAGTGTCCTTCGAGCTACTCGGAGGGTACATCATCAAGCCCCCCAGTCGAAAGTGATGTATATGAGCAAAGAGACATTGCTTTCGAATTCATTCTGCGAAAAAACATCATCCTACTGCTAAACATACTAGCTGGAAGAAAATTGCGCAACTAACTAAGCGCAATAAATGCTAATTAATCATTATCATTGCCCGCTACAGGAATCACAACTTCCCATAATACCCGGAGACCAAAAGTCTTCTCTATTTTAAAATTTAAAAATCTACACCGGATAAGAGTAAATGTGGGGACACGTGTGTGGTAGATAATAGAGGCAAAAGAGAGTATAAGAAGAGGGTAGATAAAACCCTAACTCATTTTACTCTCTTCGTCTAATTTTACACGTAGTAACCTTTTCCAGCGCACACCATCTTCGAAAACAAAGTAAGTGCTTCTCTTTTCTTGTCATTTTTGTTAAAGATAAGAACATGGACTCCAAGTTTATTATAAAACAACAGAAGTGTACTTTGTCTGCTAAAGATTTACATGATCATTTAGCCGATTATCCCATTCCAATAGAACATAAAGTGATGTTACCCAAACCCACTCAGGGTATCTTTGATGCCCTTCCAGGTTTCGTAGGGTTGTATACCCATGCATTTATTCACTCAAACCTTAGGATTCCGTTGCACCCATTGATTTTAGAATTTATGCAGTACTACAAAGTTCATATCTCTAGGTTCAATCCCTTTGGTTTTGCAAAATTAACCACATTCGTAGTGATGTGCAAAGCCTACGGATATGAACCAACATTGACAGTTTTAAGAGGATTCTTGAACTTGTACCCTGGGGGCAATTGGTTGACACTAGCAAAAAGACCTGAGGCAGATGTACCCAACCTGTGGGAAAGTGTACACAAACATATCGGGTTGGAAGGGTAGCTTTTTCTACGTGCAAGACACTATTGTTCCCCCTACATATTCAGAGCTGCTGAACAAGGAAAATAGGTTTAATGCTAAACGGTATAATGACCCCCTGCCCTACGAGGTTTGGAGTGATCCTTGTTATCAGCACTTGGTCAAATACCCTGTGGATGTGCAAGTATTCCCTGAAGCCATTTTATACATGGCTGGGATTGCTCAGAGTTGGGAGGGGTCTCCCAAGAAGCATATGATCATATACCAAGGACAAAGTATGTTTATCCACTTTTATTTAAGTAGGACCAATGTAGCACTGATATTTATTTGTTTTGGTTTCTATTTTGCAGAGATGTCGTTCAGAAACTTTATGTACAAAGACTTGGATGAGGACTTAAGTTTCATGCCTGCGGAGAAGGCTGAAGAGTCTTATGGTGTCGGCTCTCCTTCAACATCTGTGAATAACGAGGTAGATATTCTCAAGCCAGAACCCATTGCATCAGCATCCCCACAACTTACATTGGAGGGTCCATCCAAACTGGTGGAAAATGTTGCTGATTCGGACGATCCTGCGGATGAGGATGTCCCTGTCTTTGGTTCAACAGGAATAGCAGACAGGTTGAAGAGTAGGAAGGGAACAGCCGCCAAGGCTTTGAAATCCACCAACAAAAGGAAGAATCCCCTGCCTACCTCTGAGAGTAGAGTTGTGAAGCAAAAGAGTACCGAGGGCAGAAAGTTTGTCAAGTCTGCCTTTGAATTACCCGATGAATCCGTTGAGGTTCATGGTAAGTATTTTTGTCTTATGAGACATTGTGAAGTTATAAATTTAACTATTATGCTAACCTGTATACATTGTGTTACTCGTAGGTCTTCCAGAGACGAAGGAGCTTCCAAATGCCTTAGCCTATCATCGGATTGTTGACCATGTGACCCCTCCACAGTGGAAGAGTATGCTAGATAACATGTCTATTGAAAAGTTCTGTGACATGCATGATAATGGGGTTACGAGGCAGGCAGTGATGGATAACCACTTGAATGCCAAGACCAGGGAGTTGCTCAGAACCGTGGCCAAGCTGGAAGCGAAGTGTGACGAAATTGAGGGGAACGTTGAGAAAAACCCCGTCGTCCAGGACCTTCGAGAAAAGATAGCTCAGTTGACCGTGGAACGTGGCAATCTTAAACTGGAAGAAGCCAAGGTTATTACTCTCACAGGTCAGAATGCTGCTCTCGAGGCTAAATGTGCTGGGTTGGAAAGTGAGAAGGTTAGGCTTGGAGAGGTAGAGATAAAGTTGAGGGAGGAGATCGATGGCCTGCAGATGAGGTATAAGATGCTGCAGAAAGATCGTGCAGAAGTTGTTTCAAAGGTGGTCCCTTATATAGCCATGAAGCTCTATCACAGTGACGAGTTGGGAGCTTAGATGTGGAAGATCATCAAATCAGCCTTATTTCATGGACGGTGCTTGGCGCTGGAGGAGGCTGCCAAAACAGGTAAGCCCGTGGACCTCTCCAAGATTGAATGCTACCGTCCCACTTCGAAGGCTGAATACGATGAGGCAGGAAATGCATTTGCAACTGCAGAGTACTCCTTCCTTACTGAGGCAACCAAAGATCCAATGGCACCCCTCGAAGACCTCCTCTCCAAGAAACCTCGGAAGCTGAAGCCTACCACTCCAACCAAGAAGACCATGTCTACTAAGCCGGTCTCAGTGCAACCCTCCTCCACTCCATCTCCGAAGAAACAAGAATGAAGGCAATTTACTTTAAGACAATTTACTTTATGTGACAATGTGTGTTTTGTTCTCCAAACAATTTAAATGCTTGTGATGTGTGGCCATGGGCCAAGAACAATTTGACTGGAGCCTAGGCTCCTTATGCAGGTATAAGGGCAGTAGCCCATATTTTGAATGCGATGGTGTAGAGGACATACCTCTACACACTTATGTTATGTTTGTTTTGTTAACTTCTCGTACGCCATTTTTCCGACGCTTAAATTTTACAACCTAAGGTTAAACAACCTCATTGTGTGTAAATTGCAACACCAAGAATATAATGACCAACTTGGCCATTGACAGAGGGTCGCGATCCACTCTATCTCAAATCCTTTACATAGCATGGCTTTGTAAAAAAGTAAATTTTCTAACAAGCGCCAAAAACTACTAGGAGAGTTAATGTGAATGTTTAAGTTGGCTTTAAACGATAAGGCGTGTGTTACACCCCAAGCCATTCGACATTGAAACTCATTAACGACTTGGCTGAACAAATCTTTGTGTTTAAGAAACGAAGCAAGAGATTTGTGGGAAATGTCTTATTTATCATTGAATTGGTAGAGAGGATTACATCATTTTTGAAATGAAAACTAAGACAAATACCAATAATGTGTGCTTTCCCTTGAGAAGCTTTTAATTACAAGAAAAAAGTTAAAGTACTTCTTAAACATAGAACTTTCGAAGGTTCGTACCATTCCATGTCCTGTCGATGAGTTCGCCGAGAAGAGTGGCCAGTTTGTAGGCTCCATTGCCATAGGCCTCAGCTACCATGTAGGGTCCTTCCCAAGTTGGTCCCAGCTTTCTCTGATACTCTGCTTTGCTTGCACTGTTGAGGCGCAACACATATTCTCCAAGCTTGAAAGTGGAAGGTCTGACCCTTTTGTTATAGTAGCCTTCAATCTTGTGTTTGTGTATTGCTTCTCGGATGGAGGCTATTTCCCTTCTTTCTTCTAGTAGATCAAGGTTTTCCCTGATCCTTTCGTCATTTTGGGAGGCATCATACGTTGCCACACGCTCCGTGTGTACAACCAGTTCTGAAGGGATGACCGCTTCTGTTCCATATGGGAGGCTGAAGGGAGTTTCTCCGTTGCTTGACTTAGGATGCGTCCTATGAGCCCACAGGACTTGAGGGAGCTCGTCCACCCATCCATGATGAGTTCGCCCTAGCCTTTTCTCGATCCCTTTAATGATGTCTCTGTTTGTAACTTCCACTTGTCCATTACCTTGCGGGTGATAGACGGATGTCCAGGATTGCTTTATGTTGAGCCCTTGACAGAAGTCGTAGAAGACTCCTTCGGCAAACTGCTTCTCGTTGTCAGATATGATGATGTGGGGCACTCCGAATCTGCACACAATGTGCTCCCACACAAACTTCTCAATCTGTCTCCCTGTTACAGAGGCTAGGGGTTTCGCTTTCACCCACTTAGTGAAGTAATCAATCGCTACCAGTAAGAACTTGACTCCTCTGGGCGCTATGGTCATAGGTCCTACAATATCAATGCCCCACTGAGAGAAGGGCCATGCGGATGTCACACTTGTCATGTCTTGCTTTGGCATTTTTGGAACGTTTGAGTGTATCTGACAAGCTTCACACTTGAGAATGATTTCGGCTGCGTTCCTGTGCATCGAAGGCCAATAGTAACCCAACTTCATTATCTTCGAGACAACTGAGCGGGGTCCTGCATGAAGACCGCAGGATCCTTCGTGGACTTCAGAGATGATGCTCGAAGCTTTCTTGGGACCCACACATCGTAACCAAGGTGACAAAAATGACTTCCTATATAGGGTTTCCCCTATTAGCCGGTATTGCGAGGACTTAACCCGAACCTTCCTTGCAAGCTTGGGATCTTCAGGGAGAAGACCACTTATCAAATATTCCCTTATGGGAGTCATCCATGTCTCTCCTTCTTCGTGAATCACATCTGCAACTTCTTTGAGAACAATGGATCTTTCAGGCTGGACTTCCACGAGCACTTCCTTAGTGAGATGAGTGAAGGCCATTGAAGCTAGCTTGCTTAATGCGTCTGCCTTTTTATTCTGGTTCCTACGGACATGCTGGATGGTGTAGGAGTCGAAGTTTTCTAGCATCTCTTTCGTTTTCTCCAAGTACTGTTTGATGACGGGCTGCCTTGCTTCGTAGGAACCTGTCACTTGGTTTTCCACTAGTTGGGAGTCTACGAAAACAGCGAGAGCTTTGACCTCCATATCTTTGGCTAGTCGGAGTCCTGCTAACAGCGCTTCGTATTCCGCTTCGTTATTTGTGGCTTCGAACTCAAACCGGAGAGCATATGTATGCTCCTTTCCTTCAGGACTGACCAACATTAGACCTGCTCCGGAGCCGTCGGAACTGGATGCTCCGTCTGTATAAAGCTTCCATTCAGCCTGTGCTTGAGAAAGGTTAGTTTTGGGCTCTTCCTTTTCTATATTCGGCTCGGAAGGTGTTTCTGCCAAGAAGTCTGCAAGAATTTGCCCTTTGATAGAGTTTCGTCCTTTGAACTCTATTTCATGTTCTCCAAGCTAAATAGCCCATTTAGCCACCCTCCCAGATTTTTCAGGTTTCGACAGGATCTGTTTTAGTGGCTTATCGGTTAAGACTGTAACTGGATGGGCCTGGAAATAGCGTCGGAGTCTCCTTGCTGCATAAATTAAGGCGAGTATTAACTTCTCCAAGGTTGGATAGTTGATCTCTGCTCCTTGTAGGACCCTACTAACAAAGTAAATGGGGATCTGTCGCTTGTCTCGTTCCGCCATAAGGACTGCGCTAACACTCTCCGCTGAGGATGCCAAGTACATGAACAACACTTCGCCTTTGATTGGGGCTGTGAGCGTTGGAAGGATTTCGATGAACTCCTTCATCTTCTGAAAGGCCGCTTCAGCGTCCTGGCTCCATTGAAAAGTTTTCTTGTCTGCACATCCTTTGAGTGTTTTGAAGAATGGTAGGGACCTGTCAGCTCCTTTTGATAGAAACCGACTTAAGGCTGCCAGCTTCCCATTCAGGCTCTGCACATCTTTTAGACACTTAGGGGCTTGGAGATCGGAAATAGCTTTGACCTTAGAGGGATTAGCCTTTATCCCCTGCTTAGTGATCAAATGTCCTAAGAATTGTCCCTCTTCGACCCCGAAGGAGCATTTCTTAGGGTTCAGCTTCATGTTAATAGCCCGGAGCTGATCGAATGTTTCCTGTACATCAAGGAGTAGGTCCTCCTCAGTCTTGCTCTTGATAACCATGTCATCAACGTAGGCCTCTAGATTTCTGCCTATCTGTTTGTTGAAGGCTTTATCTACGAGACGTTGGTAAGTAGCCCCTGCGTTCTTCAAACCGAAGGGCATCTTTCTGTAACAGTAAACACCTTTACTTGTGTAAAAGGCTGTCTTTTCCTCGTCCTCCTTTGCCATCTGGATCTGATGATACCCTTTATAGGCATCTAAAAAGCATTTTAACCGGAAACCTGCCAAGGATTCCACCTTCCAGTCAATTTCTGGTAGGGGGTAGCAGTCCTTCGGGCATGCTTTGTTGATGTCAGTGAAATCCACACACATGCGCCACCCTCCGTCGCTCTTTTTTAACAGCACTGGGTTGGCCACCCAAGTTTGGTATTTGACTTCCCTCAGGATGCCTGCTTGTGTAAGTTTGTCAACTTCTTTGCAGGCCGCAGCGTTTCTCTCGGGGGCAAGGCTTCTCCTTTTCTGCTTTATTGGTTCAATATGCTTGTACTCATTGAGTTTGTGCTCCGTCCCGAAGGACTGTCCATCTATCAGCAATGTTCTTGGAACCCCTGTCATGTCAGAATATTTCCAAGCAAAAATATCAAGGTTAGTACGTAACAGCTCGGTGAGCTTCGCCGGGAGTTGCTTTCCTACTACCACTGTCTGCTCAGGGTAGCTAGGGTTTACGACAACTCGCTCTTCTGCATCTGTACAGCTAAGGATTGCCATCGGAGGCTCCTCCGATTCTTCTCTGATCTTTTTGACACCATATACACCCTTATCCGCTCCATAGCTAGAATGAACAGTTCCTACTCCGAAGGGGGTTTGGAACTTAATAGCAGCATGTATGGTAGAGACAACAATTCCCATTTTTTGCATAGCTGTTCTCCCTATTAACAAATTATAAGGAGAATCTGACCTTACGATGACGAAAATGAGTGTCTCCGTGCGGGATAAGGGGCCTTCTCCTATGGTGATTTCCAACGGTACTTCTCCCAGGGGCCATGAGTGTTCGCCAGAGAATCCTACTAGCGGTGCCTTTGAGTCCACCCTCCGTGAACGTATAGATGACTTGAGCTTTAGGAAACAATGCTCATAGATGATTTCGCAGGAGCTTCCGCAATCCATATACGCTCGGTTTACTTCCCTGTTTGAGATTTGTACCTTGATGATCACGGGATCAGTCGAAGGTGTCTGCCCCAATACGTAAGGGAAGGTTATTTCCCCTACGCTTCCCAGCTCCCCTTCTGCTTCCTTCCTTTTCAAGGTGGTATCGTGTCTGTGTACCATCAGTATCGGAGCTTCTGCGAGCGTAGTTTCCTTCTTGTTCCCCTTCCATTCTCCCAGCTGAGTGTCGGAGAACTTGTCCTTTCCCTTTTTGATGCCTTTGACCAGATGTGCTAACTGTCCGGACCGTACTGCCTCTTCGATCTGCTTCTTTAGTTCCCTGCAGTTGTTAGTGTCATGTCCATGATCCTCATGGAAATGGCAATACTTGGACATGTCTCTGGTCTTGCCTCGTGTTATCATCCGAGGTGGGGGATCGAAGGACTTAGTGGCCTTCTCGGTGGCTAGGATCTCTCGAGGATATTTAACCAAGTTTGCAAGAAGTCCATGGTTCGAGCCTCTGTTGTAGGGGGTGAAGCGATCTCTGTTCTTCTTCTTGTTTTTGGATCCTTCCCAGGAGGATCCTCTAGAGAATTTGTCAGATGCTTCCCTTTGCTCTATCGGAGCCCCGTTTGCTGCTACCTCCTTAGACTTAATCCAGGTGTAAGCCTTCTCTATCAAGGCCTTGTAGGTGTTGGGAAGATCGGTAGACAGGAACTCCACCAAGCTTCGAATTCGAAGGCCATGCACAAAACCAGAGATTCTCTGATCTTCGTGTAAACCTAGAATCTGCAAAGTTTCATCAGTGTACCTGGTAACGAAGGCCCTCATGCTTTCGCTGTCCCTTTGTTTGATGGTGTGCACGGTCAGGTGAGTTTTGGTGTACTTCTTCTGCTGGCTAAAGTGTAATCGGAACTTAGCCTTGAGATCATCTAGACTCACAATGCTCCCCAACTTCTGCCCGTTCCACCATATTCTCGCGGAGTCTCTGAGCGTGTAAGTGAACATATGGCATGCTACAGGCATGACCCACTTTTGCATTTTTATAGCGCCTTCGAATAAGTGGAGAAAGTTATCAGGATCACCTTTCCCATCGTAGGTGCCTATATGAGTAGGCATCTTTGCGCCGTCAGGTAAGGGGTAGTCCTCGATCCACTTCACGAAAGGTGTGCAAGCTCCAGAGGCTTCGGCATTGTAAGGGTTGTATGGAGGTGGATAAACAGGTGTAGGGTTATACGGATTAGGGAATGGCTGTGTATAGGTAGGGTAAGCAGTAGAGGGTTGGTACGAAGGGTATACCCCCATCGATTGTGTAGGGATCTATCCATAGGACATTTGCTGGTAATTCTGGTTGGGGATTGAACCACTTGGAGGGTAAGTATTGTAGGTTTGAGCAGGTAGGTAGGGATTCATTCCCGGAGGGGGTAACTGGTTCATGTTGGAGTATGGAGGTGGACCTCCAACACTCGAAACATAAGAGGGAGGTACTGGAGCCCCGTCCCTTCTCTTCCTAAATGGGCTGCCAGAAGAGGAGGCAGGTTTACCCCTCCGTTTCCTAGCGGGTTGCTTCCTCCGTTGGAGTTCTCGCTCCTCCTTTCACCATGCATTCTATCCCTTCTTCCCGGATTTCCTCCGAGTACTTCTTCAAAAGCCACCGTCCTTCCATTTGACCTTCTAACAGAAGGAGAACCATTTCGCAGGGCCGAGCGTCCTCTGTCCATAGGTTGAGGTCCGTCCTCTGTTTCAATCTCCTCGTCATACTCCTCGTTGGAGTATTCCAACTCCCTCCGCATTTCCGTGTTGCGAACCTGTCTCTTGTGAGCCCTGAGCAAAGAATCTAAGGCTTCAAAGTTTGCCTCTACGAAGGCAGGACTGATATCTGGAAGAGGGTTAGCGGATGTGGAGGCGTGATGCACGGGAGTAGTTTCCAAACGAGATCGTGTGGTGAAGGTTGAGGCTGTTATGGGGGCGAGGTTATCGGTGTTAGTTGTGGTGAGTGGGACCAGAGTAGACAAAACCTGGTGGAGGCGAATCTTCTCTTCCTGGTTCCATGCCGGAAAAGTAGTGTAGTTGGTTAGGGTATTAGGACTGGGTGATTACGGGACTAATAGTTGTGGTCCCACAGATGGCGCCACTGATTGTGCAAAAGATTGCACTACCAGGCTTCGATGAGGATCAAAGTAATGAAGGGTGTATGTTCCAGCCAAGACTTGCCTGTAACCTGAGAATAAGAAATATGAAACACTACGTTAAGTGATTACGCAGGGGTTGGACCCTGCGAACCACCTCCGGCGTGAGAGTAAGTATGAGTTATGGTTATGTAAGTGTGTATAAGTAAAGAGATGAGTGTGAAATGAGCATACCATAAACCATTGTCCGTCTAACCTATTTATAGTGGAAGAAATACGGTTAGAGGCACTCTTGCATGAATGTCGGAGATCATGGGGGCGTCCCATGATTGTGGGTAACCGCTAGGGGTTAGTGACCCACGTTCTCAGACTTGACGGGGAAGCCAATAGAGAGAGGGAGATCGTGGGTTTGACCAAGTCAGGAGGTTCCTTATCCATTGTTCCTTCGTCACTCATACCCCGAAGGGTTTAGGACTGCGAATGGCGAATTCCCCTAAGGTAACCTTCGTGCCAACGAATGGTTTGACGCCTGTGGATATTTTGGAATCCTAACCTGGGCCTTCGTATGGAAGGGCTTCGACACGTCTCAGAGGAGTGTCCTTCGAGCTACTCGGAGGGTACATCATCACATACACACAAGTAATTGAAGACATAATTGAATTAATGAAGTAAAACACTTATCTTGGTGTAAGATAGGGTTTGGAACCCTAAAATACTGTACAAGACAGCCTTGGTTCGGTTTAGGTTTTTTACTCCAAAAGACTACACTCTAAAACTGAAAAATTCGGATTCTATATATAAGATTACAATCGCGACGGCGTCACCTTATGATTTGTGACGCCGTCGGGTCGCCGTCATTAAGGTTTCGTCTTGGCTTCGTTAGTCTTGCGACGGCGTCACCTTATGCTTGTGACGCCGTCCCCTTCAGTCTCTGACGCCGTCTGGATCAAATCTAGGCCGTCTGAGTTGCGACGGCCTACTCTTTTAAAGCCTGACACCGTCACTTGAAAATAAGAAATTTGGCTACTGAGCCGTCACAGAAGTGCTCTGACGGCGTCGCAATTAACACCTGATGCCGTCCCCTTGTATTTCAACAGCTTGAGTGTCTCGATTCTTGACTTTGGCCATTTTCTTCGTATATCCGCGCCTTTTCGTCCAAATAAGTGCCATTCCAGCAATTTTCCTTCAAGAGACCTAAAAAGTGAAAAGGAACGATATTAAGTAATAACGGATACAAAAGTGATCAAATAAGGGCTTAAACGACCCCTCAAAAAGGTACATTTTAAAACCTTATCAAATATCCCTACACTTGGTATTTGCTTGTCCTCAAGCAAATGTGCTTTTAGCCAATTAATTTATAAGTTAGGGGTCATGAAACATTGGTTTAGAACAATCCACAACATATATAAGCCCCGCAAAAGTCATAACAAGCACGGAAATTACATACTAGCACCTCACATGGGGTGTTTGGATACTCACATCTCTCGGGTGTATATGAAATATAACAAGTTGGAAATGGAAGATAAACACTCATTAACCGGTCCTAGTACATAGATTACCATAAGCTTGAGAATAGATCAAACCTCCATCGCTTTGGCATAAGCACCTAGGAAAGACTATCAAAGAGGTCTTTAAAGGGTTGTAATGTTAGGCTTACGGTAAGGAAACAAAGGGTTTGGTGGGATAGGCTATTTAGTGGTGGCAAGTCAAAAATCTTTATGTTACAAGCATACGAAGAATGGCGTTGCTAAGCCAAGACTCGACACTCTAAACT
The DNA here is from genome assembly GCA_019973895.1 of Chrysanthemum seticuspe. Classification (NCBI taxonomy): domain Eukaryota; kingdom Viridiplantae; phylum Streptophyta; class Magnoliopsida; order Asterales; family Asteraceae; genus Chrysanthemum; species Chrysanthemum seticuspe. Next base: position 28,174,993 of record BPTQ01000001.1, read on the forward strand.
CTAGATAACTGAAACAAACAAACATAAATTTAAAGGATAGATGTAGGATGGTAGCCCGTTTTTTTTTGAACACTCTATTTTTTTTTTCTTTTCTCTTTTTCTATTTTTTCGATTTTTTTTTATACACTTTTACTCTACCATCCTTTACAGTAACATCAAAATGATAGGGATTTATAGGCACATCCCTACACTTGAGTTTTTATTACTCTAACACTAATTTGACCCGTATTGAAAAGATCAAAACACTTGGGGTATGTTATTACGCAAATAAGGGAATTTAACGTTCCCTTCCAGTCATTTCATAAACTTTAACTTTTTCCATGAGTCCCAATCGTCCCAAAACTGTGTACAAAGGATATGACTCGACTTAGAAACTCATGCAAGCAACTAGATAATTGAACTAAGGGTTTAGGGTGATAACAATAATGCACTAAAAGTGAGTGCATACAAGGTAGGCTAAGGCGATTTGGGTGTACATTTGGGGGTGGGGTGTAAACAATGCTCTTTGTTGATATTTCGGAAAACCGAAACATCACGAGAACCGCGAAAAAGATAGGCTCTGAGGGGTTAACTAGGGGTATCGTGTACTAAAAATGAGTACAACGCAAAGGTGTGGGGGAATTACTCAACCGATGTGGAAGAAGTAATTATATTACGGGTATCAAACAAGGGTTATCCTAATGACTCTTATCATTTAGTTATTCCTAACTACACAAGTGTAGTCTTACTAGCGATCTCGGGATGCATCACAAAACAAGTTCTAGAATCTATTATACTACCGGTTCACACTCTAAGCATTAAAGATGAATGCTTTAATTCCTACTAATCTAAGGGCGATCCTCACATTTTGGGTGGAATTTAGGTGGTAAAGGGTTTTTGTGCTAGTCATGCAACTTCCTATCCGTGAGACGCTTTTGTTAAGACTAATGGCCCACTCCTACATGTCATGAAAAATTTTAAATTTGGTGCCAAAATTACCCTAACTGACATTTTCTCATGGTTTATTACATAAATACAATTGGACAAAGCAAATAATCAAGGATAAGCATAGTTTCAAAGTTCCCGTTTTATTTTCCCTCCCTACACTTAAACTGAACATTGTCCCCAATGTTCCCCGAAAGTATCAAAGTTATGATAATAGAAGGTAATGAAAAACGAAAGAAACTAATACTCCCCTGATTAGCTCGGTAGGATCCGTGTGTGAATTAGTGGTTAAATCCTTTCCAAGAAAAATGTATGCGTGAAAAGCTCCTTCCAATCTTTTGTTTCTTCTTCTTGATAAATAAAACCTGCACACTTGAAAAAAACAAACGAAACCTTCACGTAAAATCGGCGGTAATAATATATATAAGACTCTACTAGGATATAATGCTTGTGGAATGGATGTTTACAGAATTTCTGGAAAATTAAGACCTGGAAAATTTCAAAATTTTATAAGTAGCTCAGAAAACGAGAAAAAAGTAATCTGTTGTTTTTACTCCTTCCTGACGCCGTCAGGTTGCGATCCTGACGCCGTCAGGTTATCCTGACAAAAACTGGAATGCTATTTTCTGGAAAAAATTCTGGAAAATTTACATCTTTAGGATCTGGAAAAATTTCTGCAAAACATCCATTATGACTCGATACAAGCATTTGACTCGAACAAACACACATATATATCTTTTAATTAATTGTTATTCTCATGTTCACGTTTCTTTTGAAAACGTGTGTAATCCTCCCTACACTTCTCCTTTATGTAAAATACCTTTATATGCAATTAAGACGAGGTTAAAAACAAAATAAAGCATTTTTACAAATTTAAACATGAGAATAAGCAATCACTAAAAGATACATGACACTAACAAGCAAACAATTAAGCATGGGTTGCCTCCCACAAAGCGCTTTTCTTTATTTATGAGTCTTGTAGCTAGACTCGTAGTCGTGCTCTTACGTGACTTCATTACCATCATGACGGTCTCTGGTGGTTGGTTCCATGTTGTAGAAGTGCCCTATGATACACCTCTCTAAAAGTTCGTCCTCTCCCCACTCATTTCTATATTCCGGTCCTAATTTCAAGCAATCCTTATAGAATCCGAAAATCTTAGCCATGACATAATCTAATCCTTTTTCCTTATCCTCATTATTCCTATAATAGACCGACAGTTTAAGTTCCTTTTCATCATTAGAGAGTGATGAAAACTTCTCAATCTTAAACGACATGTGGTAAGCTATGTCGTCGGTCTCATCCTTGAATCGCACTATTCCTAATGAGGGATCATAAGTCATCCTGTTGTTTTCTATGAAAGGTTTTCCTAGAATAACATGGGACAAGCTAGGATCTATGGCCGTGCTAATATCATCCACAATTATGAAGTCCGTAGGAAACGTGAAACTACCTACATAAACGGGCAATCCCTTAATTCTACCAAGAAAATTGCAACTAACACTAGGATTATCGGGATCTTGCCTAGTTGGAATAGGCTTCTTCATTACCCAATTGTAGTAGGTGCTAGTCATTATGTTGATTGGGGACTTGCGATCAATGTAGGCCTTTGCCACGAAAAGGTGTCCTATTCAACATGGTATGTTAAGATTCCAAGGGTTTCCAAACTTGATCCTAGGGCTTTTCCTAACATACATGTGACGGAGGTCACGCACTAAGTGAGGGTGGCGAGATAGTTCTTCTTCCGTAGGAAACTTATTGAAATAGTCATTGTCTACTTCATTCACTTTCTCAGTTGTTTCATTCGTCGGTGTTTCCTTAACCTCAAGTATCATCTAATGGTTCGCTTCGTCATTTGTTCTATTAGGTTTCACTAAGGCGATGGTATTGACGAATTGAACGTGCTTAGCTAACTTACTTGGGTCCTTAATCTCTACACCGGAAGGCTCGGGAGTTGAGATAGCATTAACCTTCCTATCACTATTGGTCATGGCTTTCAAAAGGTTATCTATCTTCCTATCCATTTCGGCTTGTTGTTGGTTAAAGCGGTCCGAGAGCTTAGCTATTTGGGCTTCTTGGGATGCGACTAGGTTTTGCAACATCCCTTCAATGTTTTGTTGGTTAGGACCGTGAGATGGGGGCCATGGGAAATCATTGGAGGTGAATTCTTTGGTTTGTCCCCAATAGAAGTCGGGCTTGCCCTTCCATGCCTCTCGGGTTTCATTGAAATTCCTAGGTTTGGGTATTGTAGGGAATCTTCCTCCCGTTCCATTAATACGCGAGGATGCGTAGTCAATGGAAGCATGTTCGGGGGATCGGGTGCAAGTGCGCATGTTATGAGGATCACTACACGGCTCACACGAGGAAGAAACTTTGTTCACATGGCGTGAACACTTAGGATTTTCGTAGGAGTTCATTAGGAATTTTACTTGATCTTCAAGCTCGATCATCCTACGGTCGGAAGATTGTGAGTCAATTGGAGGCAAGGAGATTGCCTTAACGGTTTTGGGCAACTCACGGGAGTCATTCCAACTTTCGTTGTCATAGAGGGCAAGGTCCTCTATTATACCCCATGATTCTTCCGCGGTGAGATCACTAAGTTTTCCACCGGCCGCTTGGTCAATGGATCGCTTAGTGGGGAAGTTGACATGATCATAGAAAAGTTGGACTTGGAGCCAAAGATCAATGCCATGATGAGGGACTTTATGAAGTAAGTCCTTGAATCGAGTCCATGCTTCGTAGAGAGATTCACCTTGATGTTGTTGGAACATCAAGATGTCATTCCTAAGCTTAGTGGTTCTCCTCGGTGGGAAAAATTGAGCAAGGAAGCGAGAGGTGAGATCATCCCAACTTGAGATGGAGCCGGCGGGAAGTCGTTCAAGCCAATTACTAGCTTGGTCCCGTAGAGAGAATTGGAAGAGACGCAGACGCGTGGTCTCCCGAGTAGCATCATCAAGGTCAATGGAATCGACAATTTTAAGGAAATCCCTAAGATGCTGATTAGGATCTTCGGAACGAAGTCCATGGAATGCACATCCGTTTTGCACCAACCGGATGGTGTCGGATTGCAGGGCCGTAGTTTGGGCTTGATCGGGAAGCTCAATGGTGTTCCTATAGCCTAGGTAGCTTGGTCTCGAGTATTCACCAAGAGTACGGGCTCTTGGCGGGTCATTTGGTGGTAGGTTGATGAATGGTGGTTGGTTATCACCTTCCATGATGAAAAGTGATGGGATTATGAACAAAGGTCACGAAGAAGGGGGATAGACTAAGAGAAAGCTAAAAAATGAGAAAAATTTACTTGATAGGAATCAAGCAAAGAAACCTAAACGAGGTGGACTACTAACTAGCTATTCTATTCCCCGGCGGCGGTGCTAAAAACTTGATACGCTTACGCAGCGCGTTCGGGGTCAAAGGAACTTCCTTTTCTTCGAGCAAGTTTTATAACACCCTAGGCAGTGAACCTAATCGTTTTAGTGTAGTATTAGGGTAAGCCACGGGTATTGATATCGTTCTCTAGGGGAATAGGAATGCTAGTAAGAAGTTACTACGCTAAGGTTGGGGTTGAGGAAGATTATTTTTTATCTTTTTATGTTTTTTAGGAATTAGAAAGGTACGAATCTCGGGGTTTGGATTTGGGGGTTGGTATTTCTACCAATTACTCTACTTGTCTAATTATCTAGTCTAAGGTGTATGTAGTCTATGTCTAATTATTGTGTGCTCGTATGATAGTTTAAAGATGTGTTTACTTAGGTTTTATTACTCCTTAATTATCTCCTATTGATGGTTGAATTGTCACGTCCTTATTCTTAATCGCGTTGTGTGTCTAAAGTCGTAGGGTATGCATTTATCCCTAACTCTTTGAAACTACCAAAGGGTCTCGTCTACAAAATCTCTAGGAATTATAAACTCTAACTCTAAGGTACTCTTTGGATGGTTTAGCCTACAACTACTCTAGGTGTTATAGTCCAAGGTTCACAAAGATTAATCAAGCATTAAGTACACAACGAATGACCTATCACATTACTAGATCATTAACAATTAAGATAAGAGACAACCAATCAATATTCAATAATTAAGTTTCATATTCCCTTAGCAAACACACAAGTAAATTAGCCGGATATGGAGAACATGCAAGCATACACACAAGTAATTGAAGACATAATTGAATTAATGAAGTAAAACACTTATCTTGGTGTAAGATAGGGTTTGGAACCCTAAAATACTGTACAAGACAGCCTTGGTTCGGTTTAGGTTTTTTACTCCAAAAGACTACACTCTAAAACTGAAAAATTCGGATTCTATATATAAGATTACAATCGCCACGGCGTCACCTTATGATTTGTGACACCGTCGGGTCGCCATCATTAAGGTTTCGTCTTGGCCACGTTAGTCTTGCGACGGCGTCACCTTATGCTTGTGACGCCGTCCCCTTCAGTCTCTGACGCCATCTGGATCAAATCTAGGCCGTCTGAGTTGCGACGGCCTACTCTTTTAAAGCATGACACCGTCACTTGAAAATAAGAAATTTGGCTACTGAGCCGTCACAGAAGTGCTCTGACGGCGTCGCAAATAACACCTGACGCCGTCCCCTTGTATTTCAGCAGCTTGAGTGTCTTGATTCTTGACTTTGGCCATTTTCTTCGTATATCCGTGCCTTTTCGTCCAAATAAGTGCCATTCCAGCAATTTGCCTTCAAGAGACCTAAAAAGTGAAAAGGAACGATATTAAGTAATAACGGATACAAAAGTGATCAAATAAGGGCTTAAACGACCCCTCAAAAAGGTACATTTTAAAACCTTATCACCATAGTACTTGAGGTAGCTCATCTACCCAACCATGGTGGCTGTATCCAAGCCTTCATTCTATGCCTTGGATGATGTCCCTGTTAGTAACCTCCACCTGTCCGTTACCTTGGGGATGGTAAACGGAGGTGAAAGATTGTTTTATGTTCAGGCCTCTGCAAAACACCGGAAACACTCCTTCGGCAAACTGTTTCCTATTATCTGAGATGATGATATGGGGTACTCCGAACCGGCATATAATGTGTTCCCATACGAACATTTCCATGTGCCTCCCTGTGATTGATGCTAAAGGATTGGCTTTAACCCATTTCGTGAAGTAATCGATGGCTACGACCAAGTACTTTACCCCTCCTGGAGCAATTGGTAGAGGACCTACGATATCTATCCCCCATTGGCTGAAAGGCCATGCGGACGTCACAAAGGTCATATCTTGTTTTGGTAGCCTTGGCACTCTTGAATGGATTTGACAGGCTTAACACTTCTGGATAATTTCTACTGCATCCCTGTGCATTGAAGGCCAATAATATCCTATCCTCATGATCTTAGAAACAACGGATTGAGGTCATACGTGTAGCCCACAAGACCCTTCGTGCACTTCTTGAATGATGTTGGCGGCTTGCCTAGGTCCTACACAACGAAGCCATGGAGACAAGAAGGACCTTCGGTATAGGTAGTTCCCCATGATTCTGTATTGTGGTGCTTTGATGCGAACCTTTCGTGCTAGCTTCTGATCCTCCGGCAATATACCACTTATTAATTATTCTCTAATCGGAGTCATCCAATTTGACTCTTCCTCCAGTATTACGTCAGACACCTCCTTTCGGACGATGGACCTATCTGCCAATACTTCGACCAGAACCTCCTTAGTTAGATGAGCAAATTCCATTGATGCCAGTTTGCTAAGTGCATCCGCATTTTTGTTTTGGTTCCTTCGAACATGTTCTATGTCGTAGGAGGTAAACCCTTTGAGCATCTCCTTGGCTTTATCCAGGTATTGCTTGATCACAGGTTGTCTTGCTTCGTAGAAGCCCTTGATCTGATTGGCCACCAGTTGTGAATCAAAAAAAAAGCCAAATCTTCTACCTCCATGTCCTTAGCCAGTCGGAGGCCTGCTAGCAAGGCTTCGTACTCCGCTTCATTATTAGTAGCATCAAATTCAAAACGGAGTGCATATGTATACTCCTTTCCTTCAAGGTCAACTAGCATTAACCCTGCACCAGATCTGTCGGAGCTAGAGGCCCCATCGGTGTAAAGATTCCACCCTTTGTCCGTCTTCGCAGGCTTCTTTTCAGCAACTTTGTTGTCCTGCTTTGGCTCGAAGGGTGTTTCGGCTAAGAAATCTGCCAATATTTGCCCTTTGACCGAGTTTCTACCCTTATACTCAATTTCATGTTCTCCTAGCTCGATAGCCCACTTAGCTATCCTTCCAGATTTCTCTGGCTTTGAAAGTATCTGCTTAATAGGCTTGTCAGTGAGCATTGTTATGGGGTGAGCTTGGAAGTACCTTCGAAGGCGCCTCGCAGCATGGACCAAAGCCAAGATCAACTTCTCTAACTCTGGATAATTTAGATCAGCTCCCTGTAGAACCCTGTTAACGAAGTAGATAGGGATTTGCTTCTTTTCCCTCTTCGCCAATAAGATAGAACTGGTGCTTTCGAAGGAGGCTGCGATGTACATAAACAACACTTCGCCTTTGATTGGGGCGGCAAGTGTAGGTAGAATAGCCATGAACTCCTTGAGCTTTTGAAAGGCAGCTTCTGCATCCGTGCTCCACTGAAACGTCTTTTTATCCGTGCATCCTTTGAGTGTCTTGAAGAATGGAAAGGATCTGTCTGCGCCCTTCGATAAGAATCTGCTGAGGGCTGCTAACTTTCCGTTCAGACTTTGTACATCCTTGAGGGATTTAGGAGGCTGCAAGTCGGTGATAGCCTTAACCTTTGAAGGATTGGCTTTAATACCCTGCTTCGTGATCACGTGCCCCAAGAATTGTCCCTCTTCCATGCCGAAGGAACACTTCTTGGGGTTTAACTTTACGTTGATGGCGCGAAGCTGATCAAAGGTTTCCTTTATGTCGGAGAGCATGTCCTTCTCCATTCTGATCTTAATAACCATGTCGTCTACATATGCCTTGAGGTTCCTTCCTATTTGCTTGCTGAAGGCTTTGTCCACTAGCCTTTGGTAGGTAGCACCTGCATTTTTCAAACCGAAGGGCATCTTTTTGTAGCAATACACGCCTTTTCCTGTAAAGAAGGCTGTTTTTTCTTCGTCCTCTTCCGCCATCTGTATCTGATGGTAACCCATGTAAGCATCCAGAAAACATTTCAGTTGAAACCCTGATAAGGATTCCACCTTCCAATCAATCTCTGGTAGATGATAGCAGTCCTTCAGACAGGCATTGTTGGTATCCGTGAAATCTACACACATTCGCCACCCCCCGTCATGCTTTTTAACCATCACCGGATTGGCTACCCAGGTTTGATACTTCACCTCCCTGAGTATGCCTGCTGCTACGAGCTCATCCACTTCCTTGCATGCTGCAGCATTCCTTTCAGGTGCAAGGCTTCGACTCTTTTGCTTGATAGGTTCAATATGCTTGAACTCATTAAGCTTGTGCTCAGTGCCGAAGGGCTTTCCGTCTATGATGAGAGTTCTAGGGACCCCCATCATGTCAGAGTAAGTCCATGCAAAGACATTCGTATTAGCCCTTAGTAACTTTTCCAGTTCTGCCTTAAAGGTGGCAGGGAGCTGCTTTCCAATGACCACCGTCTGATCAGGATAAAGGTCATTTACTACGATGCATTCTTCGGCATCGGTACAGCTGAGAACATCTTTCGGAGGCTCTTCTAGAATTTGTTTGACCCTTTTGCCTACGTCCGTAGGCCTCTTCACATTGTAGCTGGAGAAAACCGTTCCAATACCGAATGGTGTTTGGAATTTGATTGTTGTATGTATGGTGGAGACAACGATGCCCATTTTCTGCATTGCGGTTCTCCCTATTAACAGGTTATAGGGAGATTCATACCTTACGATTGCAAAAACCAGGGTTTCTGTCCTTTTTAACCTTCCTTCTCCAATCGTAACCTCTAGATGGACTTCTCCCAGGGGCCATGAGTGTTCCCCTGAGAATCCCACCAAGGGTACCTTCGAATCTACCCTCTTTGACCTTATCGAAGGCTTGAGCTTCATAAAACAATGTTCATAGATCACTTCGCAAGAGCTTCCGCAGTCTAAGTAAGCTCTATTTACTTCTATGTTGGAGATTAGGACTTTGATGACCACGGGGTCATTCGAGAGAACCATTCCAGTGATCGAAGGAAAAGTAATGTCTCCAACCCCGCATTTCCTCCGTTGCTTTTCTCTTTAAACCAGAGTCTCCCTGTGAACCATGAGGATGGGTGCTTCGACCGGTGTGGCGTCTTTCACCAACTGTGTGTCGGAGACCTTTTCTTTACCTTTCTTTATGCCTTTCACCAAATGTCCCAATTGACCGGACTTCACGGCCTCTTCTATCTGTTTCTTGAGCTCTCTGTAGTTGTTGGTGTCGTGTCCGTAATCGTCATGGAAATAACAGTATTTGGATGTATCCCTGCTTCTTCCTCTACTTGCCAGATGAGGGGGAGGATCGAAGGCCTTTGCAGCCCTCTCCGTAGCAAGTATTTCCCTTGGAGATTTGGACAGATTGGCCAAAAGTCCGTGGTTGATGCTTTTGTTGTAGGGCGTGAACCTATCCCTGCCTTTGTGTCTATTTTTGGACCCTTCCCACGAAGAGTGCTTTGGGATCTTGCTGTGACTTTCCTTATTTTCGACCGGAGCCCCATTGGTGGACACTTCTTTGGCTTCAATCCAGGTGTAAGTCTTTTTCATTAAGCCTTTGTAAGTTGCGGGAAGGTCAGTGGATAAGAATTCCACCAGAATTCTGTTTCGCAGGCCATGCACAAAACCATAGATGAGCTGGTCTTCGTGCAGACCCAGAATCTGCAAGGTGTCATCAGTATATCTAGTAACGAAAGCCCTGGTGCTCTCGTTTTCCCTCTGCTTGATGTTGTGTACTGTCAGGTGAGTCCTCGTGAACTTTTTCTGCTGGCTGAAGTGTGATCTAAACTTGGCCTTGAGATCATCCAAATTCACAATGCTACCTGCTTTTTGCCCGTTCCACCATATACGAGCGGAGTCTCGCAGGGTATAGGTGAACATGTGGCAAGCAACTGGCATAACTCATTTCTGCATTCTGATAGCCCCTTCGAACAGATGTAAGAAATTATCCGGGTCCCCCTTCCTATCATAAGGACCAATATGTGCAGGCATTTTCAACCCATCGGGCAAAGGTTAGTCTTCTATCCACCTTACGAAAGGTGTGGTGGAACCCATAGGCTCCGAATAGAGGCAGTTGTAAGGTGGCATGTTAGTGGGGGCAACATTGTATGGGTTATGGTTCAGAGGTATTCCGACAGAGTTAAGGTTAACATATGGAGGGTAAGCAGTAGGTATATAAGGTGGGTGACTTCCGACAGAATACGAAGGGTATACCATAGGTTGCCCGTAGGGCATGCTTCCGTATGGTTGAGGAAAGCTAGGGTTGCTAGCCTGCCCATTAGGTGGAGGATAAACCCCATGAGGGTAAGATTGAGCCTGAAAAGGAGGGTACATACCATGAGGAGGAAGATTTCCTCCCCCATTTATTTGAGGTGGATTGCCTTCTATGCTGGATGCGTGAGAAGGCTACAACGGGACCCCTGCTTCAGTTCTCCCCAGATGGGCTGCCAAGAGTGGTGGCCAGTTAACCTCCGTAGTCTCCCTTCGGTGACTCCGTCCATTGGAACCTTCCATTGTTCCTTCCCTTCTTGTCGGAGATCTTCCACTTGGCCTTCGACTACCCAGAGATCCTATCCTCAGCACTGAGGGTGTAACCCCAGGAGCCGAGGGCCTAGTCTCCATTTCTATCTCTTCATCATACTCATCACTAGAGTATTCCAACTCCCTCCGCATCTCCACATTCCTAGCTTGCCTCCTTCGAGCCCTTAGTAAAGACTCTAGTGATTCGATGTTAGCTTCGACGAACGCAGGACTAATTACCGGTTCAGGGTTAGCTGATGTTGAAGCATGGTTGTTGGGGGTTATTTCAGGGTGAGATCGTGTGGTGAAAGTAGATGCGGTTATGTTAGGAAGGTTGTTAGGATCGTTGACTGGGATTGGTGTTAAGGTCGAGAACCCGGAGGGGGAGTATCTTCTCTTTCTTGATTCATACCGTAAAACTAGTGAGTGTGATTGACTGGTTATAAGTTTGGAATAACGAGACCAATTGTAGCGGGTCCCACGGATGGCGCCACTGATTGTACAATAATTCGTACGACCAGGCCTTGGATGGTGATCGAAGGGTATGAGGGGTGATATGCTTGCGCCAAACTTGTAGCCAATCTGCAATAAGAAATAGTAGACACTTCGTTAAGTGATTGCGCAGGGGTTGGGCCCTGCGAACCACCTCCGGCGTGAGAGTAAGTATGTGATATGTGTTGTAAGTAATGTAGAGTATGTGAAATACTGTGTTGAGTGAACATATCATTGAAATGACTTGTCCAACTTATTTATAGATGAAGAAATAAGCTTGGAGAGTGTTTTGCGCACGTTTCGGAGATCATGGGGGTGTCCCATGAATTGTGGTAACCGCTAGGGCTTCATCCCCACTCTCTTTGTCTTGGCGGGGAAGCTAAGGAGATAGTGGGAACGTGGGGGAAGACCAAGTCAATGTTCTCCTTTGTCTTGGTGTCCTCAAGAGAAGACTCCGAAGGGCATAAGCCTTCGGCTGGCAAATTCCCAACTGGTAACCATGTCAATGATGAATGATTTTACGCCACCAATGACTTATGAAGAAAGACTTGGGTCTTCGTAATGCAAATTCAACTGAGGTCGAAGGGGTGTCCTTCGACCTGATCGGAGGGTACGTCATCAGTAAGCATGTTGTTGTAGGGATGAGTTTTAAGGATATCTACAGCAATTCTGCATGATCATTCTGAGTAGGTGAAGTTCTCAAAATCGACCTTGAGATTGTTCTTTCCAATTGTCTTGCTGTAACCAGTTTGGAATATGTCTTCCATTGTGAGTTCATTTGGTGCATTGACATTCTCCATGATGGCATCCATTTCATGATCTGAAAGGTATTGAGACAACAGAACTAACATATCGAAAGACATTATGTTAGTCAAAAGTTGATTTTATTGTCCAATTATTGAAGTTGTTATGTTTATGAATGTTACGAGTCGAAAGTCACATTTAATCCAATTGTCCAAAGTTGACGGGATAAGTTACGTGAGTTTGTTATTATTTGAATTTTAATGTCCAATAATCACTTAATCACACAACGTTTTAACTTTTGTAGCTTATTAGTGACATTTTGGTTTTGTGACATTATGAGTAACTTATTACAAGTTTGTACGCGTAACATTTCGAAAATAAAGTCACAATCAGGCTTAGGCGTAAGCAGGTAAGCTTATGCGTAAACAGGGTAACCATAAGCGTAGGAATAAGCTTATGCGTAGGAATCACTCATAGGCGTAAGGAATGCTTACGCGTAGGAATGAACTCTTAGCATAAAGCTTACGCATAAGCTTAGGTAAGGGACTTACGCGTAAGGTTTACTCGTAGGAGTAAGCCTTAGGCGTAGAAATCAAAGTTTACGCATATCCTTCACAGGATACGCGTAGTCCATTGTAGAACCTTATGCGTATGCGTTACGCGTAAGATTTCTCTTATGCGTAACATCTACGCATAAGGTGATCCTTAAGCGTAGATTCCATTTAACCTTGATTTTAAACTTGTACGCGTAGAAGCCTGTAATATATCAAACATAACACTCATTTTAACATGTTTTTCAACCATTTTCAATATCACAATCATGTCATGCAAGTTAAGCGTAAGATATGTTTAGGCATAGGCTTAAACCCTAAGCATTTCAAATCCTACTCGTAATCAATTTAACCATGGAAATTCAGCCAAATGATTTCTGGTGTGTCTTAGAAGCAATATGAGTTGTTTACAACAAGTTTTAACATCAAATGCACCATGAGTCAAGAATACCCAATTCTACGCGTTCATAAACCCTAAAGTTTGATTTTTCAAATTTGATGTTTCTGGGCATGATTCAAAGGTGTAATGATCAATTAAACATGTAACAAGCATCATCCAAGCATCTAATTATTCAGAAACACTCACAAGTGAAAACCCCCAAAACCACATATGAACCCTAAAATTCGAATGGGTTGAAAAACTATTTCTGGGTGAAAATTCTTTATGGAAATGACTATAAGACATGTTTTTAACCATTTTAACGCTAACCATTTCATCATAACATCATTTTCCAATTCCATTTTTATACGTGTAAGCGTATGAACACCAAAATCACTCGTTTGGAAAATCTAACCGTTGAAATCGTTTAAGATTAAAAACCTATGTTTGTAATGATGATTAGAAGCAAAAACAACTTAAAAATTCAAATTTTGAAGCACGGATTTGATGTTTTAATCTTATGCGTGGATGTGGTTTGGTTGGATATTAATGAGGGTAGTAAATGTGTAAGAAATGTTAGGTGGAGTTTTTATTAAAAATAAGTTTACACTTTTGACAAGTATAGCCCATCCACCTCAATCATTTACAACCAAGATCCATAACTTCCACTTTGGTTAAGAAAAACGTGATTGTTTGAAAAGAAACTTGACGACACTCCCCTTCAACTTTAGAAATAGTGAAATTTTTTACAAATTTGTGTCCGAGGAGTGTGTAAAACAAGAAACGTATCCACCATTTTCAAAGATACAACCAATTTAGGTAACATGCAAGTACAAGGTTTTATGAAACCGAAAAATATTTACATTCTCCCCCTCAACACTTGTCCGGGAAAAATAATGAAATGTTTGATAGAGCAAGGTGTTGACAGAAGATTTGTAATTGCAATGTTTGAAGAAATTTAGATAGAAGAATATTTTTGTATTTTATCATATTTTATATTTTTATATTTTTTGTTTTTGAAAAGTTTATTTACAAAAGAGGTTTTGGTGTTTGACTGGTTTTAAGATTGTGTTAAAAATTCGTCCAGTTCTTCTGGAGTCAAACACCTCATGCCAATCCCGTGGATCAAATCATTATACCTAGCAGGAGCCAAGGCTTTGGTGAGAAGATCCGCCAGTTGGTGTTCAGTCCCACAAAATATAATTCAACGGTACCCTTTTCCACATGCTCCTTTATGAAATGATATCGAAGATCGATGTGCTTAGACTTGGAGTGTTGAACTGAGTTGCATGATATCGCAATTGCACTTCTGTTGTCACAGTACATCGGAATTCTGTCAAATATGTAACAATAATCTTTGAGTTGTGTTCTCATCCAGATGACTTGAGCACAACACGCAGACATGGCCACATATTCAGCTTCAGTCAATGACAGCAACGTGCAATCTTGTTTCTTCGACTGCCATGACACCAATTTGTCACCAAGGAATTGTAGAGCTCCTGAAGTATTTTTTCGTGAATCTAGGCAACTTGCGTGATCAGCGTCTGAAAAAGCTATTAGTTCAAAACCAGAATCCTTCGGGTACCAGATCCCCAAATTAATGGTTCCCTTTACGTATCGGAGGATTCTTTTAGCCTCAGTGAGGTGTTTCTCAGTTGGTCGCGACTGATAACGGGAGCATAGATAGACAACAAATACTATGTCAGGTCTATTGGCTGTTAGATACATGAGAGACCCAATAATACTTCGGTATTTGGTAGGGTCAACCAATTTCCCATGTAAATCAACATCCAGTTTGTTGGTATGTGCCATTGGTGTTGCATAGGTGTCACTGCTTTGCATTCCATGTTTGTTTAAAATTTCAAGAGCATATTTGGACTGACTTAGGAAAATACCACGGGGTGATTGATGAACTTGCAGTCCTACGAAGATCGTAAGTTCACCCATCATTGACATTTCAAAATGTTTTTTCATAAGTTTTGAAAATGCGTTTGAGTACTTTTTATGGGTTGACCCAAAAATGATGTCATCCACATAAATTTGAACGATTAAAATGTGAGCCCCGTGATATTGAATGAAAAGTGTTAGGTCGACCGATCCTTTAATGAAATTATGAGAGAGGAGAAAGGATGATAACTCATCGTACCACGCCTGAGGGGCTTGTTTGAGACCGTAGAGAGCCTTGTTCAGTTTGTAGACGTGATTAGGGAACTCTGGATCAACAAATCCTTCTGGCTGGCTAACATATACCGTTTCTTTTAGTTTACCATTCAGAAAAGCAGTTTTGACATCCATCTGATATACAGTGATGTTCACGTGAGCCGCAAACGCCAGAAAAATCTGTACAGCCTCAAGACGAGCAACCGGTGCGAATGATTCTTCAAAGTCAATACCCTCTTCCTGTCTATAACCCTTAGCCACCAAACCTCGAATTACCGTACCTTTAGCATCAAAATTGTTTTTCCAAATCCATTTGAGACCAATGACATAGACCCCTGTTGGTCTTTCAACTAATTCCCATACTTCAAGACGTTTAAACTGATTGAGTTCTTCTTGCATGGATTCAATCCAGTTGTCTTTGGTCATTGTGTCTTTAATGTTTTTGGGTTCAGTTTGACAGACGGTGAGAGCATAAATGCAATGTTCATCGTTAGTGTGAAAGCGTTGTCTAGTAACTACTGGTTGATTCGGGTCTCCAATAATATTCACAAGAGGGTGGTCTTTAGTCCAGCGATGTATGGAGGGTTGATGTTGATATACATTATGCAGATTTAGTGGATTCAAATGGCTTGTAGATCATTTCGCAACATCTGAAGTTGCAGATTCATTAGCGAAAGGGTTGAAGAACGCATTTGGATCAAAATCCGCAGGTGCAGGTACAACATGATTCAGAAGATCATCAGTTGGTTCAGTGTCATTAGAAGCGGTTTGTTTGGCTGTTGTTGTAGAATTAATTGGAGGTGCATCAGCAACAGTAGCTGTTGTATCAGATGTATTAGTTGTAGGAATAGTATGAGGCTGAGCAGCGGAATTATTGGATACATCTGGAGCACGTTGATCAATTTCATCACTAAAGAAAGGAGCAAATAGCGTTTCCATTTGATGACGAGTAAGCTGTAAGCTTGGTTCAGCTGATGATGGGGTTTGGGGGAAGTTGAGACGGTCATGTCCGGGTTCCAAGCTGTTTTGCTCAGAAACCATTTCTGTAAGCTCATCGAAATTAGCATGAATCATTTTCATAATCTCCCTTGTACGACGGTTCCAAATCTGGTATCCCTTGGAGTTTTCACAGTATCCGACAAATACACCAATGTCAGCTTTAGCCTTGAGCTTTCCAAAATCATCACGAACATTGTTTGGGTAACATAGAGCACCGAATACATGAAAGTGTTTGAGGTTTGGTTTACGGTTGTGGATAAGCTCATAAGAAGTTTTATTGTGGCGTTTGGTAATCATTGAACGGTTATGAGTATAGCATGCAGTTGACACAGCTTCTGCCCATAAATAATCTGGAAGTTTAGCATTACTTAACATTGTTCTTGCAGCTTCCACTAACGTACGGTTTCGTCTTTCGACAAATCCATTTTGTTCTGGTGTCCGTGTAATAGATGCTTGATGCTCAATTCCCACTTTCTCATAGTAATCACGAAGAGTTTGGTTCACAAATTCAGTTCCTTTATCTGTTCTCACTTGTCTGACCGAGTTCTGGAGCTGAACTTGAATTTTGGTTAGAAAGATGATGATCATTTGTGGAGCTTGATCCTTACTTACAAGAAAGTAAACCCAAGTACATCTGGAATAGTCATCAACGATTACTAGAATGTAGCGTTTGCCATTGATCGTCTGCATACGCATTGGGCCACATAAATCCAAGTGAAGTAGATGAAGCACATGCTGAGAGCTGTGTTCCACTTTAGAAGAGAAATGAGCACGAGTGCTTTTCCCTTGTTCACAAGCTGAGCATAGATGATCTTTAGAATACCAAAACCTTGGGAGACTTCAACTAGTTTATATCGTGCAAGATTGGTTATAGTTTGAAAGTTCAAGTTTGAGAGACGTCGGTGCCACAACCAAGATTTTGTCGATGTTGCCTTATAGAGTAGACAAATGGGAGATGAAGCAATCATGTCTTGCATTGAGATAGTGTAAAGGCTTGATGTGTGGGTTCCAAACAAAAGATCGTTTCCTTGTAGATCATGGATGAAACAAGTTTTCTCCCTGAATGCTCCAAATCACCATCACAAAATTGACCGACTGAAAAGAGATTGTGACCGAGACCTTCCACATAATAAACTCTGATAATTTCGATGTTCCCATTGATGTAGTCTCCGTAGCCCATGATAGCTACGAAGTGATCATTCCCGAACCTGACAGTACCGATGAACTTTGAAATAAAGTTTGATAACAGTTTGAGATTGCCTGTCATGTGTCGGGAACATCCGCTATCAACAATCCAAAGGATGATCTGTATCACCTGCATTACACACAGACGACACATGTGGAATAGAAGTAGAGGTGGAACCTGAAGAGTTAGAGGGTTCCGATACAGTTACAGTTGAAACACACATGTTAATGATTTTAGGAATCCATTTAAAGCCAGGTGTATTTTGTAACCATCTCTGCCATGTCCAACTAGTCTTAGCTTTGGTCTTAGTGAATGCACTAGGTGATATATTCTTCCTAGGAGGTGTATTGAGTTCTATGGCTACATCAATGATGGTAGCAGAAATACTAGAAGGCAGTTTACCTAGCACAGACTTAGAAGCTTTAGTGGGCCTAGGGGTAATCCTTTTTCTATTATTCCGCTTACGAGATAAGATAGATTTAGCAACACACTTATCATGACAACCAAAAAACATGCTCTTACGACAACCAACACAAGATGCTTCAAACATAACCTTCATAGTACTTAAAGATTCAACATTCGTTACATTACTTTTTCTATTACATTTGTCAGACGCAATGTCTAAAGTGGGTGCAACTTGAGTGTTATTCAAATTCCTAAGGTGTTCTTCTAATTTAGAGGTCTTTATTGTTCTTTTCTTACGATGCAACTTCCTATTCTTCATGTTTTTGCTCTTAAGCTGTGAAGTGCAAGCATTGGGAAAAGAGGCAACTATTCTTGTTTCAGTGGAAGGAAGCACATTAGTATCTTGTGGTAAGTCATTAGGCGTTCGAGTGTCAATTGTAAATTTTCCTGGTGCAATTACTTTAGTGTTATTAGCCTTATCTTGTTCATACATTCGTAACTTCTCTTTCAACTCAGCAATAGTGTGCAACAAATCTTGATTTTCAGATCGAACGTTTCCATAAACATTCATGACTTTGTTAGTGTGTATGTCACAATTCTCAAATTCCGGTCATTTCTTAAATTAAAAATGCATCATATTAGTTCATTCATGGCATTTCATTTCACATTTAACGCGTAATTTTTATATTTAATAAACGTTATCGCGTGAGTTATTATTTTAAATATTTAATCCGTTACTTTCAAAAATGATCCCGACATATTTTTAAACTCACATTTATTTTATAAAAACTATATTTTGACTTTACCTAGTGTTTTAAATTTAATTGGTATATAAATCGTTAAAGTTATATTATTACGACGTTTTTCTTAAAAACTACTCGATAATTAATTTATCACTCAAATTTCACAAGGAATGTATTTTTAAAATTTTTATCATCTCATTACATTCTATTTTGGTCTATTAAAAATCTCTTTTACCAAAAATCTACCATTTACCTTCACTTATACATTTTTCTACATTTTCAATAATTACACAAACAATTATACACAAGTAAAAAAAAAATATATATATATATATATATATATATATATATATATATGTGAAACATTTCCCCCCCAAATCCGGCCCTATGGGGGGGTGGCATTAATGATGCATGTTCCTTGATTGTCATGATTTTCACTCAACTTAAAGTCTTACTTACACTTTCATTCATCACATTCATGTATCTCAAAAAAAAAAATTCACATAGTAGATAAAAGTTTCTCTCCTTGTTTCTTGCTTCTTCATAACCGGCCATAGAGGATTCTCCAAGGGATCATCATTTTTTTTTCAAGTCCAAGTGTTTAAACAATCTAGTTTATACTCTTTATAAGGTTTTGAAATAAAAACCAAGAGTGTTTAGGTTTAACCTTGTTACTTGCACCTCATCATATTCACTTGTAAGCATGTTTCTTTCATTTTCATGTTTCCTTTTTCATTTCATATGTATCTTTTCATTTTTGGAGCAACATGCAAGACATATGTGATTTATACAATTTTTCCATGATTTTAGAGTATATATAGATATATTTGGTCATCCTATAATTATCCCCTTGGTATTCATTGGTCTTGATGATGTCTAGGAACCCATGACACCCTAAGAAGGTGTATGGTAGGATTAGATTAGCTTTGGAGTTGATTTGAAGGGATTAGAATAGGTTTTGTCCGAGAAAAACTATTTTCGATATGTATATAAAGTGTTCTGTCCTTGTTTTGATTTTCTGGAAAAAAACCGACAGTAGGCACGACCTTTTGGCCTTGATATTTAGAAAATATACTTTAAAACGAATCCATGGCCGCTTGAACGGATTAAAACGGAGTTATAACGAAGAAGTTATGGATTTTACAAGTTTGACGACGAAAAATAAAATTTTCAGAAATTTCAGCACACTATTTTTCTTTTGTACGAGTCAAAAACGAGCCTTAAGCTTCACAAATTATTTCGACTTGTCAAAAATATATTAGTATACTTCGATACGAAGCTAAGGACGTATTATACGTAGAAAACGGATTTGAAACGGCAAAGATATGCACGTTTTCATAAAAATTGCCGTAACGATTATTTTCTGAAAAACTATATTACTTTACGTTACAAGTGTTACGGTAGTTGAAACGACCATGTTTAAGGCTGTTTTTAACCATGATGTGGAACTTTTTGGAACAAAATGTCTTCTAGTAAAATTTAGATCACCGAGCATATTTTTCAAAACAACAAGCCGTTTGTATAGCGGAGTTGTAATAAATTAATTACGAATGTTTAAACTTGGCCGAAACTCACTTTTTACATAACAATTAGCCAAAATCACTATCTTTAACCCTTATTATCTTTATGTTCGAGACCTTTATGACGAAAACTCCTGAACTGAAACTTCTAGATTTCGATACAAACTTTCCAAAACCGTCGAGTTCGTTCTCTAACGTTCGACGTACACCATTTTACGACTAGTTTTCCAAAGCCATTTTTATCACTTTCATGAAAATTCCGACGACATTGTTTTGCGACGAAAAGTGAAAATTTCACTATAGATCATTATAAAACCATTGTAGGATGACATTTTGACGTAAATACTTGTAAAGTCATTTTTGAAGGGTCTAGACGTCAAAAGAGTATTTTTCGACGATTAGTAATATTTTCAAAACTCGCTAATGGTATAAATAACATACGAAATGCATGCATAACATTACATTGCAACTCATTGCATATCATATCATTCGTAATAGGTCCCGGTTAACACATCACATTATACCTCGGTGTACTCACTCTTGTCATCACACCAGTTTACCAAGTGAGTAATCACATCCCTTTTCTTTTACCGTTTTACTACATTTTGGGGCTGAATGCATGAACTATACTTGAATTAAATTGAATCTTACTTTTGTGAACTCGAATCAAATCCTTGAACTTAATTACGAATTTATGACTTGTTGGAATTTATTGAACCGTACATGTTATGACCTTGTCCCAAAGTCTCCCATGTTCGGAGCATCTCTATAAAGTCTCGCCTTATTGGTGGAGCGTTCTCAATAAATCTCGCCTTATCGGTGGAGTGTGCAAAGTCTCGCCTTATTGGTGGAGCGTTCTCAATAATTCTCGCCTAGGTGGTCGAGTGACAAAGGAGTCTCCCTTGTTGGAGCAGTGCAAAGTCTCCCATGTTCGGAGCATCCCTGAATTATTATATTCGTGGTACTATATTGTGAACTATTATGACCGCTTATACTTGACTATTAGACATACTACTTTTGGCAGTGGGTTGTGAACACACAGGTTGCAAGTTTTGTATGGGCGGAACTTGGAACTGAGTGGATTTACAATGCCTTTGCTTTGTGGACCATTTTTCGTCGACCGAAAGCTTTGAATATTTCTTGCGAGTTTTCTTATTTTTGCTAAACGTGTTTACTCACCAACTATTTTCATAGTTGACCCGTTTTTCTCTCATGCATTTCAGGTGATCGTTAGTAAGCTCTTTCTACCAAATCTTGCATAATGAAGCTTTCACTTGTCAATATAAATCATTATGTATAAAACATAATATTTTGGAATCTAAGCTTTGTAATATATTCGCCGATGTCGGCTAAACTGGTATTGTAATGGTGTAATATTTCTTTTTAATATTAATGTTGGTATGTTCTATTATCTTGTGCTTATGTTCCCTTCCGTTACACCTCGTGCTTCCGCCTCCGGCGAGGGTGTGACAGTGTACAAGATGATCATCAAGATCTTTTGATGCCTTAGCACGAGTCTTTTTGAGCAAATCAAATATGACACCATATTCAGTTTTGACTTTGGAAATTTCTTGTTCATATTTAGAAATTTGACTTTTTAAAGACACGTTTTCATCATCTAGTTGCTCAAGTTTTGGATCAAAAAATTTATCACGCAACTGGTTGATTTTATTTTGCAAAGCAAGTTCTCGATTTTGACAATCTTTTTGACACCATTGAAGACGACGTTTTGCATTCGAAAGCTCATTAATCAAACGTTCATTTTCAATTTTCAAAGACTCGATTTGAGGCACATTATTGATATTCTCAACATTTTCAACAGAATCAACAACAATATAATCAAATGCATACGCAACAGTATGTAACAACACAACATTTATGGTATCAGCACAAATAACATCTTCCAAGAGTCGATCAACATCTTTTCTTAACATTTTCTTTTTACGTTTAGTATTTGAAATCGATGTTTCTGTTTTCTCGAAAACAGTTTTCATAAGTCCAATCTCCTTCTGAAGATCCCTTTCCCAATATATTGCACACATTTTCAAATTTCGGACATGGGGTAAAAGTCTTTTCTGAAAAATATCTCTTTAATTTCCCGCATAAGGCGATCGAAAATGTTCAACTTTTATTTCAGAATTAACTTCAATTTCACGTTCCAAAAGTTTGATGTCCGACATGAATGTATCAAAATATTTAAGAATTTGACATCGGTCGGGTAATGTTTTTACTTCACTGAATGAAGGTAAAGGACCATTAATTTGTGCAACATTGTGTTGGGGACCATCATTAGAAGACTCAGACGATTGTATTCAACAACACTCATAATTGAATCATCAATTCTATGTTCTGCACTGTAGACTTGAGGATTTGGTTTGAATGCTCTATGTGATAAACTTGGTTTTTAATCAGCAAGAATTGGCCCATATCCATTTGGATTTGGCTTAAAAGTAAACTTTTGAATTATCATGATTGACTCACCATGTTTATAAACAACATTTCGAAACTCTTTGATTTTGTTTTGTAAGTCGACAATTTCATCAAGATATTGATCTATTTATTTCCTCGAATGCTTTTTGTACTCACAAAACTGTTTTTGACAAGTTAACAACTCAGGCTTGGCTTTTTGATTTTCCAAAGTGAGAGCGTTAAGTTGTTGTTTATGATCAAATTTTAGTTGTTCTATTTGAGAAAGCAATGCATTCTTGGATCCAACTAGATCACATATCTGTTTTTCCAAAGATTTTTCATTTTAGTAAGATTTAGCAAATGCGACTTCAAAACCTTTTTCACGTTTTTCTTTTGTTTCAAAAATGTTTAATTGGAACTTATAGCATTCATTGTCCTTAGTCAACAGTGCAATTTTATCTTTCAGTTTAGCATTTATCTCATTGCACTTTTCTAATTGAGTCTCAAAGAAGGTCATGAGACCGGGATCTGGATGAGACAAAGTTCATCTTGTTCAATCGGAGTGTCCACATGGTCATCATTTAGGCCCTCAAATGAAACCACGGGGTCAATTTGATTTTCAAAGGTAACCGGAAGGTCATCTTGATCGTCAAATGTAACTACGGGATCCATTTGATTTTATTCGTGATGAGATGTGGAGGGCTCATGTTGGACACTCTGAACCTCGTCAGATGCAGATGCCGGTGGAGATATCAGATCATGTATTAGTATGTTTGGATCCGGTACCTGAGACAAGCCATCAGTGTCATACACTGGGCCTGTGTCACTCATGTGGAGTTCTTGCATGTTAGCCATCAACATCACTGCTGCATTAGCTTGCAAGTCCTCCATGTCATCATCAGAATCAGCATTGGCCATGAAGCTCTGTTCTTTGTTTGCCAGTGTTCCACTAGCTTCATCTTTGAGAGCCAAGAGCAAAGCCTCTTTGTGATAAGTGCTGTCTTTTGTTCTCGGTTTTGGACAAGCATCTGCTAGATGACCCTTCTCATTACAGTTGTAACATCTGCTAGATGACCCTTCTCATTCTAAGCATTCCCCTGATCAACCACTTGAGCCCCGTTGTTGTGGATCTCCCATGTTATTCCTTCCATTAACATTAAACCTTTGACCACTACCCATTGAACGACCATTTCCAAGATTCTGAACCTCAACACGTCCATTGTTAACAACAGCTTGATTTATTGTATTTGAGGAAGTACGAATGCGATTGTTGGATTTGTTAGCAAAACGACCGAAGGCTCGTGCAATCATTACAAATCCTTGATTCAATGCATCAAAAGCTTCAGCATCCTCAGTTGATTCACTGTAAAGTGCTTGATCATTGTTGTTGTTGTATGGAACCAATTGAGTTTCTTGTAATTGGTGCTGTGATGGATCATATGGTGTAATCTGAGCAGTTGGTTGTGGAGGATTTGTGAAGGTTGTTGGCAAGTTCGGGAATTGAGGATAACATGCTTGAGCCCACAAAGCAAGAGTTTGATTATCCGGTAACTGTGACAACTCGTAATTTCAGGTCATTTTACAAAATTTGAAAATTTCACTATTCATCTCGGGAATTTACTATTCACCGGTTACTATTCAAAATTTTACTATTCACCGTTTTTGGGGTCAAAGTAATATTCTGAGAACGTATTTCAAAAATTACTATTCACGTAACACTATTCATTCCCGGAGAAAATTTCTATTCATGCTTCACTATTTCATCGTTTATCGTAAACTAGGTTTACGAGTATCAAATTCGCGTAACCTTAATGGTTTAGCTGCGAATTCATGAACAATCATTAAGGACATTTCATATAGACTAGGTTTAGTCTACATATCATTAGCATCATTATCATCATATTAATTTATGCATGGGTTCGCATTTTCATGAAACGTTTATTTTCCTATTAAATAAACGCTATCGCGTAAACATTTATTTTGAATATTTGGTCCGACACTTTCAAAAATAATCTTAATATATTTTTATAATCATTTTAAGACTGTAAAAAAAATTATATTGTTAGTTTACCCGATGTTTTCAATTTATTTTGTATATAAATTGTTAAGTATAAATATTTACGACGGTTTTCGTAAATTCAATTCGACAAATATTTATTCACTAAATGCTTGCAAGAAATGCATTTTTATAATTTTCATTACTTCGATATACTTTATTTGGTTCCGTTAAAATCGATTTCTAGCTAACGCTACACTATATAATTAATTTCATGTACAAAGTACACATTATACACAACTTATTACACATGTAACTAATAAAAATCCATCATATGTCTTCTCATTTTGGTCTTGTCGACCAAACTCACTTTTGTCATCATTTTAGAAATAAATATATTGATTAAATGGACACCTATCCAATATGCTTGATATTTTCAATATTTACAAGAGTTCTAAAATTATAAAACACATAGTTTACACACAAT
Source organism: Chrysanthemum seticuspe (assembly GCA_019973895.1). Taxonomy (NCBI): domain Eukaryota; kingdom Viridiplantae; phylum Streptophyta; class Magnoliopsida; order Asterales; family Asteraceae; genus Chrysanthemum; species Chrysanthemum seticuspe. Next base: position 28,199,621 of record BPTQ01000001.1, read on the forward strand.
ACAAGGTGTAAATGAAAGAAAACCTCTTCATCTTCACTTTAAAAATTCAGCCATGGCAAGAAAGAAGAAGAAACAAAATAATTTCTCAAGGTTCATGTGTTTATCAATCTCTACTAGTTATATATCTTAAGGTTTTGAAATATAAACCTCTAGGTTGATTATGTAATTGCAATAAAAATCCCTTCATCATTCAAGTCACGGTCAGAGGTTGCGCCTCATTTCAGTATTGCCATTACATCATCATTATCATTGCAACAGGTGAGTTTTCATAGCCCCGATTTATTCAAGTTTTTACTTATTTCAAACCTACGGGGGAGAATATATTGCACATCATTTTTATTACGATGCCAAGTATATCAAATTCATTACATTGCTTAAGTTACCTCATGCCAATTGAATGTCCCCATTATATAACATGAACCGTTAATTCCGAAAGAAGCGAGGGTGAGTGGATAGATCTATCGAGGGTGACTCCTCCATCCGGGTTGGTGGATTCCAACTGGTTAAACGGATGCATTTCATTTAATAACATTATTTGAGTTATTTGGCAAACACTCTGTTGGGGCGAACATCATGATCAGTCTAGTTTCGGTGTCATGGACTTAAAGCAATTGTAACATTTTTATGTGACATTATTGTCATACATGGCCTATACTTGTGGTAGTCGTATTAAACATTTTACATGAACTCTATGAACTCACTCAACCTTTGTGTTGACACTTTTAGCAATGTATTTTTAGGTAACTAAGGCATTCACTTCATGGCATGCATGTGGACATATCATAGAGTCGCGGTGACGACGCGTCTCACATGGGATTTATACACTTTAAAAACATCGTTTGACTTGTACCAAACTTATTTTCCGCACATAGTAACTTTCATTTAGGACCTATCTTTGTAACTCTGAATGTTTTTAATATATCAAACGATGTTCTTTTCAAACGACACTTTAGGTCGTTCAATATAACTGTGATTGTGATGCTATGACAGTCAATCCCCAGGAATTCCATTCCGCTGCAAAACAGGTAATTTGGGGGTGTGACAGATTGGCATCAGAGCTTCGGTTATAGAGAACTAGGTTGCATCATT